>CM070510.1:62557057-63157057 GCA_036346375.1 Guadua angustifolia
TTTCTCAACACATGTGTTCTACTAATTCTCTTCGCTGAGATTCCTATTATTGTCTTGATTCAAGTTTCTTTTACATTTATGCAGCCTCCCCCCATTTCTTGATTTCCATATAGCTTAATTGCACTAAGAGGCTACTTCTAAGTTCCTGAATTTCATACAGTTTTGTTAGTTGTGCTAAAACGGCTGCTTTTAAGCTACAATATCTAAATGTGCTCTGCTCCTTTTTCGAGACTCATGGTGATTCCTTTTACGGCCAAAATTCTGATGGAACAAAATGTATCTTAGGTGCTTACCATGCACTGTTATAGGCTGTCAGTTTTGGGGATTCCCGATGCTTCTCTCCTCCAGCCTCGCGTGATACTCAATGGTATCACAGCCTATTGTGCAGCAGCTGCCCTCCATTCCTGCCCAGGGGGAAGAACATGGAAACGGCGATGGGGCGAGCAGAGATTGGGACTTGAGATGAGGGTGCAATTGAGACTAATTGGATACATCACCGTGTGAAACAGAACTCATCCATATTTATGACTACATAATGTGCTGTGCACGTATATTAGATAAAATCTGTGTATATTTAGTGCTTTAACCGAGAACATTTGTGTGACGACCCGCATAATTAACCCCTGGTAACACTGTCCCCTAGAGTTAACCATACGGACCTTAGCACAGTAACTAGCAAAACATCGAACACTCCGATGCTTTATTAGTTACTACACTGTGTACAGAGTATTGCAGCAGAACAATAATTAGAGACTTACAAAAGGAAGCTTTATTCCTTCCATTAGCCACGCGGCTATATTACATTTCCCTGTTCTTACATAAGACATATTACATCAAAAGAACAACTAAACCTCCTATTTTCCGCTGGACAACTAGCAACTGGCTCGCTAGCGCGGGAATAAGGTCGGCTATTACTACTCCTCCTCCTGATAGTAGTAGTAGTATCCGTCCTCCGGTAAATCCTGCTCCTGCGAATAGTCCTCCACCCAGGCCTCGGAGGACGATCCATGCAGTTCACTGTCTAAGTAAGGGGAGATTTAGCTAGGGTGAGTACTAAGTACTCAGCAAGCATAATAATAATGAATGCAGAAGATGACTTTTCCAATTACGATTTCCTATCCACTTTCCTCCTACAACCATTCCCTTTAAATTATCCCTTTTAGAGAAATAAACTTTTGATTAAAGGTTTGCAAGTTTTATATTTATAAAAGACTCTACTAATAGTGAGCATGACTTCTGTAGTCTCCAATCCTGAAGACTGGCTTGAATTCAAGATTTTACCCTACGCAGATTTGTGCCACTTTACCCATAATGACACCCACAAGAGATGCCTCAGAATGTTTATCCTTTTACGGTATTAGTTCTCCACCCTGCACTGAGTATGGGTCTACTTCTCTAGGTTAACCCGCCTCCGGTCCAGTTGTACTCAACAGTACCCACCGGGCTTCAAATATACCTCCCTCAAATCACATTTCTCAATCCGTCACTTTGGGTCATCTAGGCAATTTCGGCAAGACGATATACAACCTTACCCAATGTGGAGTAACTAATACCATCCCAGGACAACCTTTTACGACCGATTTCACACCTTTGCGGTTGGCACTACTTTCTGACTTATTTCCCAATATTAGGTTGTTATTAATCTTATAGGCTAACCTATTGTAGAGGACCCCAGGCAAGCCCTTCTCATCCGGCATCCTCTACCCACCCATATTAACATACTCTCACGGCTCCATTAGTTGGATGAGCCAAAAATTATCTGACATCATATTACCATTCCTTCATTAATCAAACTCATTCTCATCAACCCATTTCACCAATTCATTCCGGTCTCTACCAATTATACATTCTTACAACCCATACCCTTGAGTTTATATTTTTTATTCTAAAATATACATTTTAATGCGATGATGGAATTTAATCATAAAGCGATAAAACAGCTACAAAAATATGATCAATAGAAATGCGCTTGCACGAATAGAATTTGGAGGTTGACCTCGCTTCGAAATTAAATTCGAGTTGATTAGCGGGTTCTGATACGGACACGAAATTTAAGTCAGTATTAATCTCGCATTTTATTACATATGAGTAGCACTTCCAATATTCCCAACTAGTAGTTTTACTATTTTTGCAAATTTTGACATCTGTTTATTTACATGCATGCCCTACTCTCTATTTATATATTCTTTTTATGTCTAATGCAAATACTCATGTTAATGATGCATGTGTGCAGGTATGTAATCCATTCCTTGCTGTTCTCATGTTTCTTCTACTGGACCATATTGCTCTCTGCTATTTGATTGCTTGACACGGCTGGAAATGGTTGGTTGTTGCATTCCCTTTGGCTGGTTCAATGTTGTGTTGTGCATTTTGGCCGAAGTTTCTGGTTGTTTGGCCATTTGGATGATGCTATTACTAGTAATACTGGGCACTACTAGTCGCTTGGCTGGTTCAAATGCTATTTACTTTGGTTGAAGCTTCTGGAGGCTATACTGTCATCCTTGCTTTACTTGGCCACTTAGCCATATGGTTGGTTAACACTACTAGCGTCAAGTGTTATTTACAGAGTGGTCAAGTGGTTTGCTATTCGATTGTTTGGTACTACTACTACTTTACCTCATTGTTTGCTCCTTCCAGTCTCCGCTTTCTGCCGACCGGTACTCTCCTCCTCTCTCTTCCTCAGCGGCATGAATCTCTCCTTCTCTCCTTCACAGGCCATCGCTACTATTTCTCTACCCTTCCTCTCCTGGCGCATGGAGGCTACTCCTCCCATCTCCTGCGCTGCTTACTCTTCTGGGCTGATCTACTGCCTCCTCTCCTCTCCTCGGTTATCCCCATGCCGAAGCACCTTGGGTGCTCTTGAGCTACCCCTAGCTCAAACAGAAATTGGGGGTTTTGCTTCTCTTTTGATTTTTGTGACTGCTAGGGTTTGGATCTACTGGTTTTCATGCTTTTGAGGTAAGATTTCAGATAAGGTCTATGATGAATATGGGGGAAACTCTGGGTTGGGTGGCAAGAATGTTGATACTAGCTAGCTAGGACACTTTCTTCTTGAGCTCTAGGAGTTCAAATCTTTTGAGATCACATCAATGATGAATCTACATTACGAGACTATACTTTTCTTTTGCTCTCTTGCTACTTCTTTTGATTCTTCCTCTAATGGCAGCAATGCACTTACTTGAAGTCCTATGATTCGGTCTTGGGTTAAGAATGAAGCGGTTGTAGTAGAAGAAGTAGAGAAGGCGGTTCTTTGGATCGCCTTCTCTCCTTGCTCCCGAGCTTTTCTTCTCCTCCACAGCTTCTTTGGTCCTTGCCGACTACACCTTGCTCTTTGCTCCTGGCCTATTTGGTTCTTGAGATGGTGCTAGTGTGGTAAGGAAATGGCTGTGAGGCTCTCGGTTGAGGAATGGCAAGAGGGGCTGAATCTTGCTGGCTATGGAAAGGGGGCTGCACTTAGCTCCTTCTCCCATGGCTTTTTCGGCTGAGCTTGCTGCCTAGGGCTTTGTGCATCGGTGAGGGGAGATGTATGCTCTAGTGTTACTGAGTTACCACTGCAGCCTTTTACTTTTACCAACTTACCACTCAAAACTGCATTCTCTCTCCCATACTGTTGCTTCGCATTACTTCCAGGTATGACTTTACATGTATGCATTCCTTGCTAATGCTTATGACTAATGATGCTTAGGTTCTGGTGATCACTTCCTAATGCATAGTTAGTACGTAATCCTATTTCTAATTTAATGCTTATGTCCTAATATGCATGGATAATGGGGGTTAAGGGGGAGGGTCCTCACAGACTGCAAGTATGATTGGACTGATAAGTGTGAGAAGAGTTTTCAAAAATTGAAGCAATCATTAACCTCTACTCCTATTTTAGCCTTGCCAGAAAATGGTGTAGAGTATGTAATATATTGTGATGCCTCTAAATCAGGTTTGGGATGTGTACTAATGCAAAATGAGAAGGTAATTGCCTATGCTTCAAGGCAATTACACCCCCATGAAGTCAATTACCCAACCCATGACTTAGAACTGAGAGCTGTAGTATTTGCATTAAAGCTATGGAGGCATTACCTGTACGGAGCCAAGTGCATCCTGTACAGTGATTACAAAAGTCTCAAGTACATATTCACTCAAAAAGAATTAAATATGAGGCAACGTAGATGGTTAGAGCTCATTAAGGATTATGATCTCTCAATCAACTACCATCCAGGAAAAGCTAATGTAGTAGCTGATGCATTAAGTAGAAAGGCTCAATGCAATAGTCTAACCATCCAAAACTTTATGCCTGCGATAATTAAGGAATTGGCTAAGGTGGAAATTAACTTCAGCCTATCCTCATCTACAGCCATGTTATCCGCTCTCTCTATTCAATCAACCCTCTTAGAGCAAATCAAAGAAAAACAAATCTCAGATAGTTTCATTCTGGAACAAACTCAAAGGATTAAATTTGGTCAGCCTTCTGAGTTTACCTTGGATAAAGAAGGAAGCCTCAAGTTGCACAATCGCATATGTGTTCCAAATGATCCAGAAATCAGAACAACTATCCTTAAGGAAGCTCATGACACTTTGTATTCTATTCATCCTGGTAGCACAAAAATGTATCAAGATCTGAAAGAAAATTTCTGGTGGAATGGCATGAAGAAGGAGATAGCTGAATATGTGAGTAAATGTGACACCTGTCAAAAGGTCAAGGCTGAACATCAACGTCCTGCAGGCTTGTTACAACCTCTCCAAATCCCTGAGTGGAAATGGGAGGATGTCTGCATGGATTTTATTATAGGCCTACCTAGAACCCAAGCTAAAAAGGATGCTATATGGGTCATAGTGGACCGACTTACCAAGTTCGCTCACTTTATTACTACTAATCAAAAGTATTCTGCTCATAGATTGGCCGAGATATAATATTGAGAGAATAGTTGCACTACATGGAGTTCCAAAGACCATCACATCTGACAGAGGTTCAATTTTTACCTCTAGTTTCTGGGGAAGTTTGCAAACTGCATTAGGGACTAAATTAAAATTTAGAACTGCATACCACCCTCAGACTGACGGACAAACTGAAAGGGTAAATCAAATTTTAGAAGATATGTTGAGGGCGTGTGCTGAATTTTAAAGAAAGTTGGGACAAATACCTTCATCTTGCTAAATTTGCCTACAACAATAGTTATCAATCCAGTATTCAGATGGCCCCTTATGAAGCCCTATATGGTAGGAGGTGTAGATCACCAATTTGTTGGTATGAAGTGGGAGAGAAGTCACTAATGGGTCCAGAGTTGATTCGTCAAAATGATGAGAAAATTAAAATCATTCAAGAAAGGTTGAAAACAGCTCAAATTAGGCAAAAGAGCTACGCTGATAAGCGTAGAAGAGAGCTAAAATTTCAACCGGAAGATTATGTATATTTAAAAGTATCTCCGATGAAAGGAGTATACCGGTTTGGAGTAAAAGGAAAGCTCAGTCCTAGATATGTCGAGCCATTTAAGATTGTGGAACAGAAAGGAGCGTCTTCCTATCAATTGGAATTACCTCCACACCTATCTAGAATCCATAATGTATTCCATATATCTCAACTTAGAGCTTGTCTCAGAGACCCCTCTCAAGTTGTACTAGATTTGGATATCCCTCTGCAACCTGATCTAACCTATGAAGAACACCCAATCAAAATCCTCGAGACAGAAGAGCGTCACTTCAGAAGAGCTACCACGAAGTTTTGTAAGGTTCAGTGGAAACATCACTCAGAAAAAGAAGCTACTTGGGAAAGGAGGAGGATTTGCGAGAATCTTACCCCCATCTATTTAGGTGAGTCGGATTTCGGGACGAAATCCCTTTTAAGGGGGGTAGGATGTGAGGACCCTCCCCCTTAACTCCCATTATCCATGCATATTATGACATAAGCATTAAATTAGCAATATGATTACGTACTAACTATGCATTAGGAAGTGATCACCTGAACCTAAGCATCATTAGTCATAAGTATTAGCAAGGAATGCATACATGTAAAGTCATACACGGAAGTAATCTTGAAACAACAGATGGGAGAGAATCTGGGTTTTGAGTGGTAATTTGGTAAAAGTAAAAGGCTGCAGTGGTAACTCAGTAACACTAGAGCATACATCTCCCCTCACCGATGCACAAAGCCCTAGGCAGCAAGCTCAGCCGAAAAAGCCATGGGAGAAGGAGCTAAGTCTGACCACTTTCCATAGCCAACAAGATTGACCCCTCTTGCCATTCCTCAGCAAAGAGCCTCACGACCATTTCCTTACCACACTAGCACCATCTCAAGAACCAGTAGGCCAAGGAGCAAAGAGCAAGGTGTGATCGGCAAGGACCGACAAAGCAGGAGGAGAAGAAAAGCACAGGAGCAAGGAGGAGAAAGCGATCCGACAAATCGGCCTTCTCTACTTCTTCTACTACTGGCCGCTTCATTCTTAACCCAAGACCGAATCATAGGACTTCAAGTAAGTGCATTCTTTGTCATTAGAGGAAGAATAAAAAAAGTAGCGATGAGAGCAAAAGAAAAGTATAGTATCGAAATGTAGATTCATCATTGTTGTGATCTCAAAAGATTTGAACTCGGTGGCTTCATGAAAGTGTCCTAGCTAGCTAGTATCAACATTCTTGCCACCCGACCCAGAGTTTCCCCCATATTCATCATAGACCTTATCTGAAATCTTACCTCAAAAGCATGAAAACGAGTAGATCCAAACCCTAGCAGTCACAAAAATCAAAAGAGAAGCAAAACCCCCAATTTCTGTTTGAGCTAGGGGTAGCTCAAGAGCACCCAAGGTGCTTCGGCATGGGGATAACCGAGTAGAGGAGAGGAGGCGATGGATCGGCCGAGAGAGCGGCAGTGCAGGAGATGGGAGGAGTAGCCTCCATGCGCCAGGAGAGGAAGGGTAGAGAAATAGTAGCAGTCGGCTCAGGAAGGAGAGATTCTATCGCCAGGGAAGAGGAGAGGAGGAGAGTACCAGTCAGCAGTGTAGTGGAGACTGGAAGGAGCAGCCAGTGAGGTAAAGTAGTAGTAGTACCAAACAAGCGAATAGCGACCACTTGACCGCTCCGAAATAACACTTGGCGCTAGTAGTGTTAACCAACCATATGGCTAAGTGGCCAAGTAAAGCAAGGATGATGATATAGCCTCGAAGCTTCAACCAAAGTAAATAGCATTTGAACCGATAGCGACTAGTAGTGCCCGAGTATTACTAGTAATAGCATCATCAAATGGCCAAACAAGCGAAACTTGGCCAAAATGCACAAAGACTGACATTGAACCGACCAAAGGCAATGCAACAACCAACCATTTCGGTAGTGTCAAGCAATCAAATAGCAGAGAGCAATATGGTCCATTAGAAGAAATATAAGAACAGCAAGGAATGGATTACATACCTGCACACATGCATCATTAACATGAGTATTTGCATTAGACATAAAAAGAATATATAAATAGAGAGTAGAACATGCATGTAAATAAACAGATGTCAAAATTTGCAAAAATAGTAAAACTGCTAGTTGGGAATATTGAAAGTGCTACTCATATGTAATAAAATCGATGAATTAATCTGACTTAAATTTGAGTCGAGCGAACCCGCCAATCAACCTGAATTTAATTTCAAGCGAGGCCGAACCTCCAAATTCTATTCCAGGCAAGCGCATTTCTATTGATCATATTTTTGTAACTGTTTTACTGCTTTATGATTAAATTCCATCACTGCATTAAAATGTATATTTTAGAATAAAAAAATATAAACTGAAGGGTATGGGTTGTAAGAATGTATAATTGGTAGAGATTGGAATGAATTGGTGAAATGGGTTGATGGGAATGAGTTTGATTAATGAAGGGGATGGTAATATGATGTCGGTATAATTTTTGGCTCATCCAACGAATGGAGCCGTGAGAGTATGTTAATATGGGTGGGTAGAGGATGCCGATGAGAAGGGGCTTGCCGGTGGGGTCCTCTATAATAGGTTAGCCTATAAGATTAATAACAACCTAATATTGGGAAATGAGCTGTAAAGTAGTGCCAACCGCATTATGTGAAATCGGTCGAAAAAGTTGTCTGGGATGGTATTAGTTACTCCACATTGGGTAAGGTTGTATATCGTCTTTGAAAATTGCGGTATGACCCAAAGTGACGGATTGAGAAATGTGATTTGAGGCGGTATATTTGAAGCCGGTGGAGTCTTATTGAGTACAAGCTGACCGGAGGTGGGTTAACCTAGAGTAGGTGAGACCCATACTCAGTGCAGGGTGGAGAACTAATACCGGAAAAGGATAAACATTCTGGGGCATCTCTTGTGGGTGTCATTGTGGGTAAAGTGGCACAAACTTGCGCAGGGTAAAATCTTAAATTCAAGCCGGTCTTCAGGATTGGAGACTACAGAAGTCATGCTCACTATTAGTAGAGTCTTTTATAAATATAAAACTTGCAAACCTTTAATCAAAAGTTTATTTCTCTAAAAGGGATAATTTGTGGTGGGAATGGTTGTAGGAGGAAAGGGATAGGAAACTGGGGTAATTGGAAAAGTCATTTTCTGCATTCATTATTATTATGCTTGTTGAGTACTTAGTACTCACCTTTGCTAAATCTCCCCTTGCTTAGACGGTGAACTGCATGGATCGTCCTCCGAGGCCTGGGTGGAGGACTATTCGCAGGAGCAGGATTTATCGGAAGACGGTTACTACTACTACTACTACTATCAGGAGAAGTAGTAGTAATAGCTTGACCTTATTCAGCTAGCGAGCAGGTTGCTAGTTGTCCAAATGAAATAGGAGGTTTAGTTGTTCTTTTGACGTAATATGTCTTATGTAAGAACAGGGAAATGTAATATAGCCGCGTGGCTAATGAAAGGAATAAAGATTCCTTTTGTAAGTCTCTAATTATTGTTCTGCTGTAATACTCTGTACACAGTGTAGTAACTAATAAAGCATCGGAGTGTCCGATGTTTTGCTAGTTACTGTGTTGAGGTCCGTATGGTTAACTCTAGGTGACAGTGTTACCAAGGGTTAATTATGCGGGTCGTCACAATTTGTGAAATGGTTCAAACTGTGCCCGCACTAAGTTACCGGTTGCTTGATGCCAATGTTTTCTCATGCTTTTCCTGTTTCACACCGAATTGCACAACTAAGACAATAGTGATGACTGAATTGGCTATGTACTACTTTCAAATTCATACATTGCTGCTTTGGAGGCAATAGGTGTTACTGCATCAATGTTAGAGCTTTTCTCATTCGTTGCTAGCCATGCATTGTATGTTTTTGTTGCAGCTTAACTGCAAAGATGTTTGGTTCTATTCATTGGATTGCTCAACTATGTTGAAGTCGCATTTTTTTCTGTATCTAGCAACAATGGTGCACATGGGTATAACTTTTGTAGGTGGCTTGTTTACTTCAGACATGGGGTGTTTGTAGTAGTTGGCTAGTTGCCCTTAGATTATTATATCTTTCAGTCCAAGATTTATTCATTGTTTACTAGAAATTCTTATACAAAATATTTTCTGAACATATTTTTTGCATTTGTAGGGTAACAATGTTGTTCTGATGTCTAACCATGGACAACAAGATTGAGCTAACTTATTGGCTTGCTGCTTCCTAGCTGTCAGTGGATTAAGCAGCAGCATTAAGACAGTTCTTCCATTATGCTCTTATTAAATTCCTTACGAATTATTTTGCTTTTCTCATAGATAAGTACCCTGCCTGATTACGTTTTGAATTCCTCTTCATGCTCAAGGAAAATCACCTGACCTGAAGTAGAATAGCACCGTAGATTTTCTTTGTTAATCACTAATGCTTAAACTAGACTTCTCATGCATGCTATACACTAGCTCCTGATAAGCAGATTGGTGTAAGGCTCAAAGCTGTGAAAACCTAAACAGGCAGGCTATACCTAGCCAAGTTGCAGTATTTAGGAAGACTGCATATGTTCTTCTCAGTATGGTGGGATGCAATATGAACTGAGCTGTTTAGGTGAAGGTTGCAGCTTAAAAGAAAGTCTCTTCGGAACTTACTTTTGTCTCATATTGTTATGGATTGAGATATACAATACAACGTCAGTTAGTTTAGCAACTGATTTGCTGGATCTTGTGGCTTGCTCAGAGATAACATGTCTATGTCGTTTTGTGATCACTATCTTTCGCTTTCTGTTTTGATCTTGTGCCTTATGGATATACAAACGACGACAGCTAATAGGAAGAAAAAAGGTCTGTGTGACGATGTCTCTGTTTATTCATCTTTTTTTGTTGCAGCTGCAAAGACTTGTCAGGCAGCTTTATACCAAAAGTTCTCTGTGATAGTTATGCTGCAGTCATTTGGTGGTCAAGTTATTCTATATTTCTATTTAAGTTGTTTGGTGGAACTATGTTAGGACAAAATTCTATGCTTTACCAATTAGCACGAGTTGATCATGTGCATAGCTTATGCGTTCTTCCAGAGCAGCAAACACTAAGCTGCCTCTTTTCCAACAACCAGCCCTGTCTATTGTAAAAAAATATGGATATATGGCTGTATGGCCATCGTTTATTTTAAGTCTTAACATGTACTAAATTTCAATATATGTTCACATATTGGTTTATGTGATTGGACATGCATCATATTTCTACTGTCCATTGATGCAACTTTTGCAAAATAATGATGTTTATTTGCTTTTCAGTGTTTTCTATTACTGGCGCGCAGCATAGTGCGCGTAATCATTCTAGTTTATATGGTTGTGGATGATCTTTCAAAACAATGAATAGATCGTAGCACTTGGTTACTGACGAAGTTTTGCTGCTGCTGTGGTACATCTGTTAGTGGCTTTTTCTTCGGATTAAGCTAAGAGCTCGGCAAAATTATTACTCGATGTCATACAGTTTTCAAGCATCTTCGTTGACAGAGAGAACTTATTTCCTTGCTTTTGGGCGTTGCGGCTTTGCAAGATGCAAGACCGTTACTTGGCTCAGTCTGACGTTACCATGCGCTCCGTGGGAATGCGACAACCTGAAGACGACGAGAACTGTGCCCCAACTTCCAAGTGGAGAACGAATAGATGGATGTTTGCAGATCGAGCTCGTTTTTCTTTTTTCGGATTAGTCTCCCTGCGCATGTATTTGTAAATTTGGTTGGTTTTCTCTCCCTTCATGGAAAGAACGACAGGTGATACTTAGCCCCTTCTGCGCCTAATGAGTGTGGAAGTTTATTGGCACCGTGGTAGTGCGAGAGATAGTGGGAGAAGGAGCTGCCACACCCGGGTAGTGTGGAAGAGATTCTGACACGGTAGGCCATGTGTTGCTCTCATAATCGGTCGAGCTCTCAAAGCTCCGGTGACCTTCTACGCTCTCTAGGCACAATAAGGATAGTCTGTCATGTTTTTCACGATGAAGGAGGGAAGCTAAACTTGTAAATGTATATGCGGTGAACTAGATTTGTAAAAAAAAAAGAGGCACGTAAGGCTACATGAGTGATGATTTTGAAGATTGATCATCTTCCTAATCTTTTGTGTATCAAACTGGTGTGTTTATTAGTGCCCTCTAGAATGGCTAAAACAAAACTGATGGATAGGCCACCGTGCGACGCCAGGCCTCGTTAGGAGCCGCCGGTGACGCTGCCGGTGAAGATCTCGATGGTGTCGCCGTTCTTCACCTCGTGCCATCGCAGCGTGCGGTCCTCCTCCATGACGTTCTGCTTGTAGACGAAGAAGTAGCCGTCGCGCTCTGGTAGGCGGAGGTGCGGCGCCGCCGTCTGGAGCTCCCGCCGCAACTCCTTGACGACGTTCAGGAGGGTCACCTGCACTGCCACAGTCGTCGTGCCCCACTTCACCGTCACCGCCATCCTCTGCTGGTTCTTGTTCGCCAGCGGCTGGCGCAAGATGGCACTGACATCCATCCCGTCGATCGGCGGGTTGTACTCCGCCAGCGCCTTGCCGTCCTCCATCTCCGCCTTGTCAAAGAAGACGGTGGTCCTGGCCGCCGGCAGCGCGCCGTCGGTGCGCTCCTGGAGGAGCTCCTTGAGGCGGGCGACGGTGTCGGAGGCGGGGAGGCCGAGCGCGATTCTGCGGCCGAGGGCGGGGGCGGAGACGACGACGTGGACGGCAGCGGCGGCGGGGGAGGGGTCGTCGGGCTGGACGAGGAGGACGTGGGAGCCGTGGAGGATTCCGTAGTGCCCGGCGTCGCGGCCGTCTTCCAGCTCCCGGCCCTCGAAGAAGAGCCGCTGCGACTCCACGGGGATGCCCTCGCGCTCGAGGATCCTCTCCTTCATCTCCCTCACCGTGGCGAAGTACCACACCTCGACGGTGAACCGGCGGCCCCGCGGCGTCTCGAACGTGACGTCCATATACGGCGGCGTCGCTCCTCACACGTACGCACGCCAGTCTCCAATCTTCCTATCGGTGATCTCACTCTGCTCGTACCTTTTGTGGTCGGCGGATCATGGAGTGCGAAATGCGCGCGTAGTTACGCACGTACACGAACACGATCGATCGACATGGGCGCGCGCAGAAGAGGAAGCTCGTAAAACGCGCGAGCGATGTGTGAGTTGTGCATGCGATGCGTTCATCCATTGATGCGTGTGCGCTTAATGACTCGAGTCGTTTCAACAAATTAATCGCACGAGCACGAATTACGCGCCCGCTTAATGACTCGATCGCCGGAGAAACCTCTCGTTCCGCAGCGGCCGGCGCGGAGTGTCGCCCTGCGGTGCGTGGACGCCGTTAAAAGGTGCAGATCTGGCGTGTGCTGCACGGCCGGTGTCCACCACGCGCGGGCCGAACTCACCCGCTGAGCCTCTGCAGCGCCCAACCCCGTCCGGTCACAAGCCCAAACTCGCTCGTTGTGCTTGTGCGGCGCAAACTCATCCGTTCGGTCGCGATCGGTTCGCGACGTACTGAGCGCGTCCAGAGGATTTGCCACTGGGAGAAACTTGCGAAGGCGAATTAGAGATCGCGCTTACCATTTCCATTGATCGGCATGTGTTTATGTAGTACAAGAGGCAACCAATTGGTTGGGATACATACCAAAAAAAGATAAGCTAAACAGGAAACCTATCTCCTTGAGTTGCTCAGTGCTATCTCCTTGATTGGCTGATTTCCTGGCTTCAGTGAGGCAGCGCATGCACGTTACGTGCATGTGTAACATGCCTGCCTAACACCTCCCTGCAATTGGAACGGGAGTGGGACGGACGTTCAAACTGGAACAAAACTCCTTAAATATGGTAGTCGGTGGTTCTTTGGTGAAGACATCATCATACTACGAAGACGTCGGGACATGAAGGACACAGACCTCTCCAAGCGTGACACGTTCCCGAACGAAGTGAAGATCTATCTCAATGTGCTTCGTCTGCTGATGCTGGATGAGATTGGTTGAGAGGTATACTGCACTAATGTTGTCACAGAAGACAATGGTCGTGTGGTGAAGAGGCGATATAGTTCCGCTAGGAGTTGATGAAGCCAGCAAAATTCGGCGACGGCATTGGTGATGTCGTGGTACTCTGCCTCAGCACTAGAGCGGGAGACCGTCTGCTGTCGCTTAGATGACCATGAGACAGGGTTGCCTTTGAGGAAGATTGCATAGCCCGGTGTAGATTTCCTCGTGTAGGGCAACCTTGACCTAGCCGACATCTGTGTATCGTGAGAGATGCCGGTGAGATCACGATGAAGTTGTAGACCATGGTCGATGGTGTCCTTGAGGTAGCGAAGAATGCGCTTGAGAAGGTTGGCATGTGGCTCATGAGGATCGTGCATGTGAAGATAGGCTGTTGTACCACGTGCGTAATGTCGGTCGGCGTGAGCGTGAAGTCTTGTAGGGCACCGCAATGCTCCGATGTCGATGGCGCGAGCAACTAGAGGGCCGGTGGAGTAAAGCTTGGCACAAGTGTCGACGGGCATGCTGCAAGGCTTGCAGCTGCTCATGCCTGCACGAGCCAGGATCTCCTCAGTGTACTGGCGTTGGGAGAGGAAGAAACCAAACCTGTTGCGCTGGACGGAGACACCGAGAAAATAGTGAAGATCACCCATGTCCTTGAGAGAGAACTCGCGACAAAGGGAGTCGATCACTCGATGAAGCAGTGTGGTTGTCGAGGCTGTCAAGACGACGTCGTCGATGTACAGTAGTAGGTACGTCGTGTCGGAGCCTTGCCAGTAGATGAACAACGACGGATCGGCCTTTGAGGTGATGAAGCCCAAAGACATGAAGAAGCTTGCGATGTGACTGAATCAGGCCCGTGGGGCTTGCTTGAGGCCGTAGAGCGATCAGTTGAGGTGGCAGACGTGCGTGGCGCGCGTGTTGTTGACGAAGCCGGATGGTTGTTGACAGTAGACAATCTCGGCAAGGGCGCCATTGAGGAATGTATTGTTGATGTCAAGTTGATGAACCAGCCAGCTGTTAGAGAGCGCAAGGGTGAGGATAGTGTGCACGGTGGCCAATTTGACAACCGAAGAGAGGTTTCGCCGAAGTCGACCACAGGGCGAGAGAAGCCCCAAGTACCCACCGAGCCTTGTATCAGTCCATGGATCCATCAGACTTCAACTTGTACCAAAAAATTCATTTACCTATAACAACATTAGCAACAGCCAGGCGCGGAACAAGCTCCCATGTGTTGTTCACTCACAAGGCATCAAACTCCTGCTACATGGCAAGGTGCCAATTTTCATCGTTGAGTGCCGCATGATATGTGCGCGAATCGGAGATGGAGCGGCGACATGGAGGTTCGATTGGTCCACGGGCTATCAAAAACCGTGTTTGCCACGAGTCATCATGGTGTGGTCATTGACCACGGGTGTGATTAATTGAGTGGTACAGGTGGCAAAGTCTTGTGATGGAGGCATGGTGGATCTTGGTGCGATGGGTGGTGGTGCGGTAGATGATGGTGGTGGCGCAGTGCATCTTTGTGGTGCTTGAGGTGATGCATGAGCAAGCTGTGGTGTTGGTGGGGTGGTTGTGAGTGGTGGTGTGGTGGCAGCTGGCATGGTAGCTGAGCACGCGATGGGAGTAGGGGTGGGCACGTGTGTGACGACTGATAAAAAAATCAAAGTTAGAGTGTACAGGCGGGTTGGACTGCACAACAAATGTAAAGAATGATTTGTCAAAAATGATGTGATAAGAAATGATAACACGATTTGTGGAGAGATCAAGACATCGATATCCTTTGTGGTGTGAAGGATAGCCAAGAAAGAGCGCACAATATGGGTGCAATTCTCTCTCGCTTTATTAGATTGACTGATTACAATGGAAAGCACCCGATATATATAGCAATATAAGAGAGGGGTTCGAAATCGCCCACACCATAAAGAGATAGAGTTTTAAACCGAATACGGTTAGACTCCTTATCTCATAACAATGACAAGAAATGATGACACGATTTGTGGAGAGATCAAGACATCAGTATCCTTTGTGGTGTGAAGAATAGCCAAGAAAGATGCAAGTAGCAGATCTCAGTGCAAGTTTGTGGGCTACAGTGGCGGACAAATTGGGGCGACAAAGCAAACCAAAGACACATAGGCGGGAATAATCGGTAGAGAACCCAAGAGTGCACAGTGCGGGATGCGAAGTTGAGAGTTTTATGGGGTGGAAATTGAGAAGATATGTAGCGGTGTTTAGGGCCTCAACCCGATGAGAGGAGGCATCTTTGGCTTGAAATAGGAGGGAGCGTAAGATGTTGTTGATAGAGCGGATGACCCGTTCTGCTTTACCGTTGTTACATTGGATGTTTTGAATAGTGGTGGAAAATTAAGTGCCCACGTAAGCAAACAAGTTGCGTAGGATGTCGAATACCTCAAATTTTAGGTGAAGGGGAAATGTCCATACATAATGAATGAAACCATCAAGAACAATGAGATAATATTTGTAACGAAATATTAGGGATGGGCGAGGTCCATAGGTCACAATGTATTAACTCAAAAGTTTTATGTGTGCGACTAGAAGAGGTACAAAAGGAAGACACACATGGCGTCCTAGCTAACATGCATGGCACAATGGAGTGCTGTGGAGACTTTATTACATGAAATATGAGAAGTATTAGCAAGATGAGGCATTGCTTGGACATTGAGGTGGTCAAGGCGCCGATGCCACAGGATGGAGGGTGAAGTGGTGATAGAGAGGGCACTAGGAGTGGAGGCGACCAATGGAAAGGGTAGAGGTGCATACGGCTATTACACACGATGATCATGCTCTTGGTTTGAAGATCCTTCACAGAGAGACCGAACGGGTTAAATTCCACAGAACAATTATTGTCTAAAGTGAAACGATGAATAAAAATAAGATTTTTGATCAAGGAAGGTGTGACAATGACATTATTTAACTAGAATGAACCAGAAGGAAACTGCAGAGAAGCCGTGCCGGTATGGGTTATGGGAATGTGAGACCCATTTCCGACGATGGTGTAAGGGGATGTAGCGGAAGGAATGCAGGAGATAGAGGAGAGATTACCATGGTCCGCGATCATATATGTGGATGCACCGAAGTCCATGTACCAGTCAGATGATGGGGGAGCCAGTGTCATGGTGTTGAAGGCATGCATGAGTTGGTTCTGGTCCTAGGAAGCCGCGGTCTTTGTCGCAGACAAAGGGTGGAAGCGGCGCATACAAAGCCAGCGCCCGAGCGTGGGCATGCGATGCAGTGGTGCGGTCGTGACCTAGCCTAGTCTTGCGTGCTGGTTGGCATGGTGGCAATGAAGGCACCAGGCGGGCACAGCTCGAGAATGCCGTGGTAGTTTGGCCGGGGACCCTGACCGGGCCACATCTGGATGGACCCCGCCGAAGGGTTCTACAAGGACGGCCAGGTGTTGTTGGCACCGCCACCTTGAGAGGAGCCGCCACCTTTGCTGTTGCAGTGACTGTTGCCGAAGTTGTGGTGATTGCCATTGCCGCTATCGAACTGGGCGTTGTTGTTGTTGGAGACGCGAGACTGGCTACCGACAGTGTTCGTGGTGCTACTGGTGACAAGCTTTGAGGTGTTGGAGGAGCTACAGCCGGAGGATGCGACAAAGGCCAAAGCTGGTGAGGATTCGGCGTTGATCGTGAGCTCCTCGAGAAGGAGAGCAGACCGCGTCTCGAGGAAGGAAGGCAGAGGGCGCTACATGGAGATGAGTGCGTGCATGTGGGTGAAACGCTGGCTCAGAATAGCAAGGTGTTGAGAATGAGGCCCTTGTCAAGGATTGCCGTTCCCACGGTGAGGAGTTTGTCGAAAAGGGCCTTCTGTTTGCTAGACATGGCACCTTGTTGGAGTCTGTAGAACTCCTGCTCGAGGTAGGCGTATTTTTGGAGAACGACCTCGAGCAGGCCACGCCATTGGTCATAGTTGCTCTCCTGCGGTCGAGGGTGATGGGGACGAAGCTTTACTTTGGAGATGGCGACGGCGACTTGTGCCCAGTCGCGGCCTTGGCATCGTGCTCCACTGCTCTGGCGGCTTTAGCCTTGGCGGCGGCCATCATCACGGAGAAGAGCGGAGGTGGTGGGGAAGAGGTTAGAATCGTATGGTGTCGATACCATGAAAGTGAATTAGAATCGCTTAACGTTTCCATTGATCGGCATGCATTTATGTAGTCTGAGAGACAACCAATTGGTTGGGATACATGCGGAGAAAAGATTAGCTAAATAAGGAAACCTATCTTCTTGAATTGCTCAATGCTAATCTCGTTGATTGGTTGATTTCCTGGCTTCAGTGAGACGCGCATGCACATCACGTGCATGTGTAATGTGCCTGCCTAACAACTTGTGTTCCCTGCAAAGTTTCAAAGCTCCTTAATTCGTGTCATGCACATTGTTTACTTACCATTATATTTTCTTCCTTTAGCAATGCTTCTTCCGAGCGCAGGACAACATATCTTAAGTTCAATGGAATTGCTATAACCCAGACGTCCTATTGCATCGGACGCCCACTCTAGGCACTAAAAATACTCCATTCCTCCAAAGCATTACATGCCTTCTATCCCCCCGTGATGACCTCCCCACCTTTTTGAAGTCCTACAGCTTCTAGTCTCCTACAGCTTCCAGTCTCTTCTCCAACAAGTGAGACATAGTACCAAGGCAAAGCTTCTCTTCCCTGCCCTAATTTCTCTCTCACTCCATCTCTCTCCATAGCCATGTTTGGCAAGGAGTTCAAGTACTCATCTTACTATCTCCCTCTCGCCACTCACAGCCATGGTCGGAGCCCTGTATGGATGTCCTCCCATTTTCGAGGCTACTCTCGCTTGAGCTCACGAGCACTACCTAGGCTAACCACGCTCCATCATAGGGGGGGCATGGACTCCATGAGTGTCATGGCTATGGTTGATGAAGAAGAAAATGGTGTAGGGTCGAGGATGCGCCTAGAGGGGGGTGAATAGGCGTTTTATGAAATTAATCGCTCACTAAACAATTCGCCTAATACACCCCTAAATCAAAACCTAATCAAAGATATATGCGGAAGCGATAAATAGGTTTTGACAATTAAAGCCTAAATCAACTAGGCTCACTAGTGCACTAACTAAATTAAATCTCTATACTAGAATTGCTATGTTGAACAAACAATTAATACTAAGCAATTCTAATTACAATCAAGCAATTGATTAATATGCAAAAGGTAAATACTTGAATGTAAAGAGACAAGAGACAACCGATGTTTTTCCGTGGTGTTCGGAGACTTGCCGGTCTCCCCTAGTCCACGTTGAGGCAAGCCCAACCACTTGGACCGGCTCCCTCGAGCACCGCCTCTTTCCACTAGTCGTGGTTTTCACGCTTTCGCGTAGGCTCAACCCGAACCTTCACAAACTTCGCGGGCTTCTCACACCTTGAGAGCTCCGCGCCTGCAGCCTCTCATGAGTCTAGGAGTCGGCAACCTCCAAGAGTAACAAGCCGCTCCTTCGCTTGAACTTCACCGAGCACAACGAATGCGCTCCCGGTGATCACCAAGTGCAACACATGCACAAGGACTCCCTCAAGTGCAACACATGCACAAGAGGCTACTCAATCCACTCCTAATTGCAACACATGCAATTAGTGCTCACACTTAAGCTCAAGAAGCAAATGGAGAAGGGCAACACATGCACACAACCCCCACACACTCACAATAACTCCAGCAACCTGCCCCAACACCCCAAGGCCTCCTTTTATAGCCTCCAATCCAAAACTAGCCGTTGGGGGTCGAAATGGGCAAACCCGCAGGAAACCCGGTGCTACCGCCCTACTAGAACCGGTAGCACCGGCCTATGGGCCATGACTACAAAACTAGCCGTTACCGAAATCCGTAGCACCGCCAACTAGGGCGGTACTACCGCTCGCCAGTAATCTGGCCACAAGCCCACCCGGACCACAAAACCTCAAAAACACACCCTCTGGAAATATCACACGGGGTCCGGCCGGTCTGCCGCTCCTCCCAGTAGCACGGACCACCATGACCGTAGCACCGCCACGAGGCACAAGAACACCCCTCTGGAAATTTCACACCGGCCAGAGGGGCGGTGCTACCACCCACCGGTAGCACCGGCCTCACAGAGAAGACAAGATTTTTCACACTAAAATCATTTCTCCAAAAACCAAATGCCATTCTTTGAGCCATTAGATGATCAACACATGATCATATACTTATGCAAAACACATTTGCACCAACTTAGCTCATGCTCAAAGAATCTCAACCAAATTGCAAAAACACATTTCGCAATCAACTCAAGATCTATTTGCAAAACGTATTAAGCAAATCAAACTCGAGTTTATGAGATTAATCCCCCTAGCCATGTGAAGGTCAACACAAGACCCAGTCAACTTGCCAACACCCGTTGCAAGCCCTACTCACATGCTCTCGGGATTCCGGACTCATAAACCTCGGTTTATTCGCTGTGAACTTGCAAATAACTCAATAAACACATTTCATGCTTGATCACTACTCTTTGCAACACATGCAAAAGACTAGTTCCAAGCACCACCAAATCAAGGTGCATGAACTCTCTAATTGCAACACATGCAATTCTCTAGTTCCATGCAACACCAAATCAAACTTCAATTTCACACCAAAACCATTTCAACCATATGAGCTCTCTACTTGCAACACATGCAAGCCCCTAGCTCCATACAAACACACAAACATCAAATCATGCTTGAGCTCTCTCCTTTTGCAACACATGCAAAACTTAGCTCCAAGCAACCACAAGATTTTGAAAGATTGTTTTGAACGAAACCAAAACATGAGGCTTCAACATTTGCAACACATGCAAAAATGAACTTCACGCAAAAGCCAACGCATTAGCTTATCCTCTTTGCAACACATGCAAATCAAAGCATAAACAAATAACAACCAAGCATAAGTTTAACACATTCGCAACACATGCCAAATGGTCAAACCTCATGCAAAAACCAAATCCAAATGGTTTGAGCTCGAGTGAACGCGGAATGAGATCACCAACACATGATGAAGCTCAAGCTAGGAAGCAACCCCTCTTAATAGCACGGCGATAAAAACCTTAGACTCAAAGACTACAAAGTCCTTAGCCTATCTAATTATACCTTTGCCGCCGCGCGCAAGCAATCCCCTTTGGGGTCTTTATGATCATAACTTTGATACTCCCCCGGGATCATCACTCGACTCCTCTTCTTTGACTTCGGGATCTTCTCTTGACGCCCATCAACTCATGATGCCGTCCTTGTCCCGTTCTCATCATCTCATCCATCTTTGGACCTAACTCAATCACAACTCATGCAAATGGTTAGTCCAAGATGCACGGTTGTCTCAATTATCTCTTGCACTCCATTAACACATAATGGATGCCTTTAGATCAATTGAGCACAACCTAAATTAATTTGAATGATTTAATTGTGCCTTAAGTACAATAACGCAACTCATGCTTTATTATACTTAAGAACTATTCATTTGTCCTCAATTAATCACGGAACACCATCAACACATGATGAAGTGTTCTTTAATAATTAATTAAGACAAATGAACTCAATTTAAATTATCATTTAAATTGATATGAGTATATATTAACTACACAAGTTTTCATATACTCATATTGATGTAAAGTAATGATCCATTATATGTAAATTATATGGAAATGATCATTTCTCTAAATCATCAACTATAGAATAAACTCCACATGTATATGTGCATAAGTATGATTGACTTGGATATAATATGCACATATTCAATTTGATTGCATTGGAGCATATCCTATAATTCCACGAGTATACTATAACTAGGCAATTCAAATATATACTCAAGGATTTAGTTTCTTTGTCTTGATCCTTATATGTGTCAATAAAGAATAGATCAATACAAAGAGACTTTCAAGTTAAACTACAAACTCCCCCTAAATATATGCATCCATGTAATGTGTGGATTGGGAAACATAATGCACGTTTGTGGTTAATATAATGGGGACATTCATATTTTAACTTGACTCCAAAGTATGCAACTAATACTAGAATGAATATGCAAACATACCTTGGGTTTTCCATTTTTCAATGCGATGAGACTAATCAAAGATATTCTAAATAAACAAGTTAGTCTCGATATAAGATTTGTCATTAATAACAAAATCACATTAATGGATAATCTCAATATTAGATTTGTCATTAACACCAAAACCATAACTAATGAAGGTTGAACTTACAAATGGTTATCGCCCTACAGAGATGTGAGATGTTGTAATAGGTTGTTCAAAATGTTGTAGCTCACTTTCTTCAATATTGCAAAAAGTGTTTTAGTTTGTTGCAATGTGTATTTTCTCAAATCTAGTAGCAAAATATTTTCTTGTTGTAATTGAAGATTTATTTCTTGCAGAAGAGTTCTTTTCTTTTGTAAAAGGTTATTTATTTTGTTGCCCATTTTTTGTCACAATGGATTGTGAATCAGGTTATTTTGAGATGTTGCACTAGGTATTTTTTATTGTTGCATGTGCATATCTGAAATGTTATAGGGTTGTAACATCATTTTTCAGATATGCAATTTGTTGTTTTTGAATTTTTTATGCTATTTTTTCAAATAGGTTGGCCATGTAATGTGAGTTAGCCTAGAGGGGGTGAATAGGCAACTCTTCAAATTTTAACTTCACAATTACAGAAGATTATTTTAACAGATGAGAATTACTTAGAACAAAAAGTAACAGAAGAATATTTCAAACAATGTTAACAGCGAAAGCAACACAATTGAAATAAAATACAGAATGAGACAAAGATTTATCCCGTGGTTCAGAGCCCTTCTCCTACTCCACGTTGAAGCACTTCTCTCGAAGTATTGCTTCACCACAGCTAGTCGCAGTAGCTATGGTAATCACTCGGGTAGTTCTTTCACCACTCTAGTGAGGTGAGCTCCAGACCTTTCACAACTAAAAGTGGCCTTCCACAATTTCCTTTGGACAGGTCGTACTTTTCACTTCAAGCTGTCTAGGATCACACGATCCAAGAGTAATAAACTTGCACAAGTTACATCTCTTGGTTCACTCATGGCTGTGAGATCATGTGATGAAAAATTGGTTGAATGGTGAAATTGGCATTGTAAAGTGACTTTGATTATAGCATGTGTGGTGCTTGTGCGTGTGCCATATTGAGATAATTATTATGCTGGTGATGGATTCTGCTTGATGCAATGCACTCGTGTGAGTGGTTGCATGGATTGACCTTGAGTCAAGTCGTGGACTTGTGCTCGTGCACGGTTTGTGTGTTTATTCATGTGCGGTGTTGCTCGAGGCGAAACGTGGTCGATGTGGGACGGAACTAGGTTCATGGAGGCGAGGTTCGGGACTAGATTCGAGGAGGAATCGAGGTCTTGGTGGTCAAGGATGTCATGCGGGGCGTTCGGGCTAGAAAACATGCACATGGAGGTGGTTAGTCACGTAATTACAAAGCAGTGGGCTGTACATACGTGCAAGAGTTGTTTTTGGCCACGTTGGGCCAAGTTGAGATAGATCTGGACTCTTTCCATGTTGGAAGTGGAGTCGTAGTCAATCTCTGTGAGTTTGCTCTGTATAAATAGGGAGGTGTCCCTGTTTATGTTGACGAGGTTTGGCGTTCGGTATTAGGGTTTGTACTCTTGTGTTGGAGTACTTTAGACAATGAAATAAAAATCAATCTTCCGAGAGCTACTTCTTGCGGCTGTGATTTGCTCTTGGCCGATAGTTGATCGATCGCTTGAAGTCTTGTTCATCATAGCAGTCACGAAGTTCATCACGGAGTTTCGGTTCTTTGCGAAGGTAATATCTTTTGATCCGTAGATCCGATCGGATTGATTCTTCTTTTGTTCACTTCGAAATTGAGTCTAGTTTATACAGTTAAAATTTCAAATCAATCCAACGGTTAGATCTTCAGTAATTTGTGGTCGCCCAGATTGATGTCCTGCTCGCCCGATTGCTCGCGTGGTCGCCCAGATTTATTCATCTTGCGAAGGAAATAACTTTAGATCCGTAGATCCGATTGACCTGATTCTTTTTGTGTTAGCTGCATAATTGAGTCTAGTTTCTACAGTTAAAATTTCACATCAATCCAACGGCTAGATCTTCAGGAATTACTATTTTAGTGAACATATATCGGTCTGCTCGCCCAGACTGCGTGCGTGGTCGCCCAACAGTTCGTGGTCGCCCAACCTGCTCGCCCAAGTGCCAAACTGCTCGCCCAAGTGCCCAACCTGCTCGCCCAAGTGTCCTACTGGTCGCCCAGGTGCTCAAACTGGTCGCCCAAGTGTCCTACTGCTCGCCCAAGTGTCCTACTGGTCGCCCAATTGTTCTACTGGTCGCCCAAGTGCTCTACTGGTCGCCCAGACTTCTAAACTGGTCTCCCAACTCCGTGAACCGGTCTTCAAGCAATTTGAGTTTGTATTGGGGTGTTTCAAAAAGGTGAAGAATAAGATTTTAGCTTCCGCGCAATCATTCACCCCCCCTCTGATTGACGCCATCCGATCCTACAAGTGGTATCAGAGCAAGGTTGAGGTATGGCGTCAGATAAGTATGTTAATCGTCCTCCTATGCTTAATGATTCAAATTTTCCTTACTGGAAAAGTCGCATGCAATCCTATATTGAAGCTCAAGGTAATGATGTTTGGCGCAAAGTTTCTCGCATATGATGTTCTGATATAGTCACTAATGATAATAAAGCGACGTTGATTTAAATGCTAAAGCTAAAAACTTGATTTTTCAAGGAATCTCTGAAAAAGAATTTGATCGAGTTTCTCATTTACGTTCTGCACATTCAGTTTGGAAGACATTATGTGACTATCATGAAGGTTCAACTAAGATTAAGAAAGTCGCAAAAATATTTACCAAAAGGACTTTTCGATTTTGTAATGAGACTAGGTGAATCAATTGATGATCTTTACTCTCGATTTGAGAAAATCTTGTGCAATTTGCGTGGTGTTGGAGTTAACAATCCAATGAGAGAGAATGCTAGTAAGATTTTGAGATCTCTAACTCTGAATGGCGCATGGTTGTTCTGCAATCAATCAAACTGTTGATTTGGATCGTTGACCATGGATGATCGTATTCTAGGTTGAAAACTTATGAGATGGATTCTTTATCACCTAGAGCTGATAACACATCTACACATGCACTTATTGCTAACTTGACGCCGTCTGGATCACCATCTTTTGTTTCCTTATGCGCATTGGCTTCTTTTTAGGATGAACAGTTTGAGATGCTTCACGAAGATCTTGTGCTCATCTCCTCACGTTCTTTTAAAGCACTCAACAATGTGAGGATGAGGAGGCGTGGAGGCACAATTTCGGGTCTTTCAATTGCTTTGAGTGTGGCCTTCCGGGCATATTAAAACAAATTGTCCCAAGTTGAAGAAGAAGGAAGAAAGGAACCAACATAGCCGCACTCAAGACGCACTACCCTAGGCGCTCCAATTTTGAAAAGTTGCTAAGAAAGTCTTAGCCGCCATAGAGGAGTGTGATCTTAGCGATGTAGACTTTGAGAGTGATAATGAGCCACATGACAAGAAAAAGGACAAGAAAGCGATTCGATGATGACTTCAACGGCATGTGTTTCATGATTGGAAGGATAGCGACAATGACTCCGATTTTGATGAGGTGAGACCTTCCTATGACGATCTTGAGTATGCCATGATTAAATTAGCTTCAGAACTTAAAAAATCTAAGAAGGCTCTTAAAGAAAAAGATCTAGAAATTGATAGTTCCAATTCTGAAATTGCAAGACTTAGATCTTTAATTCCCGATGATGATTCTTGCAAATCTTGTGATGTGTTACAATCTGAAGTTATTGCCTTAAGGAAAGAACATGTTTCTTTGTTAGAACAAGTCAATGCTGAAAAGAAAGAAAATGAGAAACATATTAAAAATGCTAGCTGTTCAACTATTGATTTGTATGATACAACTCATTGTTCTAAATGTGCTATACTGGAATTGAAGTTGCATGATGCAAATGCTAGGGTTTCTCAAATGACAGATGCTATGCTCACTCATGAAGTTCTCTCATGCTCAACTTGTCGCAAACAGAAAGGAAAAGTGGACGTTCTTTGTAATAACTGTTTAACTCTTTCTCGAAAGGTTGATTACTTGGAAAAATCTTTAGAACGGTTCACTCTGAGGAAGAAAAACCTAAACATGATTCTAGATAAGTCAAGGATCAGTACTCATCACAAAGGTTTAGGTTTTGATTCTTATGCTCATCATAAATCACATGCTCCAAGCTGTTGTGAAGACACTTGAAAGTGAAAAATTGAAATTGTCAATGAGCCTAAGAAAACTGTTTTCAAGTCTGCTTTGGTGTGTTATCTTCTACTATGGTGAATGCAAATGTTACTTCTGTTCCTAAAGCTAAACATCATGTTAAGTACACTTGCACTCATTGTGATAAAGATGGACATTTAGTAGATTTTTACTTTAGACTAGCCAAACAGCAAAAGAAAGAAAAGGCTAAGGCTAGGTCTAATTTCAGGAAGGCACATTTCACTCCTTATTTTGTGCCTAGGGTGATGCAAACACCTTTTGTTGCAAGAAACACGGGAAAGAGCAAATCTGGTTTTGTGAACAAGCATCCTCATTTTGTGCCTAGGGTGATGCAAACATCTTTTGTTGAAAGAAACACGAGAAAGGGCAAATCTGTTTTTGTGAACAAGCATACTCGTGTTGTGCCTACTCATCGTGTGTCTCAGTACTGGATTCCTAAATGCTTTATTTCTAACCCCAGTACCGAGGCCTCGACATCTTCTTGTGCTATGTAGGCTTTTCAGGATTGAGTTGGAGAACAGAAACTAAGTGGATCTTGGTCTTTTGCAAGATGGGATCAAGACTTGGATGGTTCTCACCCTTGAGATGGTTTTCAAGAAGCGTGTGCAATAATTCTTCATCTACTTTGTGAGCTATTTGATACACTCATGTTCTTTACATTCACAGATATCTAATTGTGGCATGAGATGAAATGATTGTTCATATGCTCATTTGTATTCCTCTGGCATGTTCAATAATGTTATATCTTATATCATGCCTTTCATGCTTTGAATTCACTTATCATGATTCATGCCTATACTTAATTGAACATACCATGATAACTCAAGCTCATGTATATCATCATCTCCTCTCTGTTGATCTCATTGGTTATCCATTTGAGGGGGAGTTATTGGTTATTGGTGAAAATTCCTTTCGGTTGCTTTTTTGGGAGGTTTGTTCTTTCAGTCTTTGGTTTTTTAAATAATTCCCTTCAGGTGAAATTTTTGTAGAAGGTTTTTAAGATGGTTGTTTTGAGGGGGAGTTCTTAGAAGTTTTTGTAATATTGTGTAACATGCTTTTTGTTTCGTGTGTTTCTTAAATAAAAAAAATGAAAAACAGTAAAAGTACTGAGCATTGTATTTCACACACACATGTCATTTGAAGCCATGTTTATCCTACAAGGGTCTTTGCAACTTCCTGTTTATACATATATGGTGTAGTTTATGTCATGACTTTTTAAATAGATGACAACTTGAATTTAATCTTGTCATGGTTGAACTTTCTTGGCTATCTTGATCCTGCTCGAAAAAGTGCTAAATATAAAAAGTTAAGTGCTAAAGCAAAAAATGATTGTTGATAAATGCAAGAACAAGGTCATGTACTGTCGCACTTCTTCTTTACGAGACTGCTTATCATTGCACTTTGATATGAACTTGGAAGAAGTTGTGTATGACCGAAACCATGAAACCTTAAGCTTGTGATTGCTTGGCATGGTTGAAAAGTAAGGCTGATGGTGCATATAATTCCTTGCAATTGTTATTGTTGCAATCAAAGTAATGAATCGCTTTTTTTCAAAGCACAAATAAAGTGCACAAAATTCAATGTTTTCGGGTTTTAAGATTGTTGAGAAAGGGAGATCATGCCATGCAAAAATCGTTAATAGTACTTGATTTCTAGTTATGCTTACTCTACATTGTTTATGTGTAGATTTGAGGTGCAAATCTGTTGATAGCATGACTTGGTGATCAAGTTGTTACATTTGTGCATGATTTATAATGCTCAGTACATAAAAAAAATCAACATAAAGGGGGAGAAGTTTCTCTTTTGCTCTCTTTTTGCTTTCTTGATGAATCCATTGTCAAAGGGGGAGAAATTTTGGAATCAAAAGGAGAAATTTTTTGTTTGTCACACATTGCACATTCACACACACATTTCTTCTTTCTGTTAGGGGGAGTTTCTCTTTGTCATAAGGGGAGATTTCACATTTCTTCTTTCTGTTAGGGGGAGTTTCTCTTTGTCATAAGGGGAGATTTCTTTTTAGATAAGGGGAGATTTTGTTTCTTCTTTGTAGGGAGAGGTTTTCTCTCTTTGTCTTTTGGTCACCTTGTTTGTCTTTTTGTTTTATAAACAAAAGTTCTTACATCTGTTCTTGTGAGGTGAATGCCAATGTTCAGATTCAAAGGGTGTTGCCAATGTTTTCATCAAGGGGGAGATTGTGAGATCATGTGATGAAAAATTGGTTGAATGGTGAAATTGGCATTGTAAAGTGACTTTGATTATAGCATGTGTGGTGCTTGTGCGTGTGCCATATTGAGATAATTATTATGCTGGTGATGGATTCTGCTTGATGCAATGCACTCGTGTGAGTGGTTGCATGGATTGACCTTGAGTCAAGTCGTGGACTTGTGCTCGTGCACGGTTTGTGTGTTTATTCATGTGCAGGTGTTGCTCGAGGGCGAACGTGGTCGATGTGGGACCGAACTAGGTTCATGGAGGAACGAGGTTCGGGACTAGATTCGAGGAGGAATCGAGGTCTTGGTGGTCAAGGATGTCATGCGGGGCGTTCGGGCTAGAAAACATGCACATGGAGGTGGTTAGTCCGTAATTACAGCGGTGGGGGCATACATACGTGCAAGAGTTGTTTTTGGCCACGTTGGGCCAAGTTGAGATAGATACGGACTCTTTCCATGTTGGAAGTGGAGTCGTAGTCAATCTCTGTGAGTTTGCTCTGTATAAATAGGGGGAGGTGTCCCTGTTTATGTTGACGAGGTTTGGCGTTCAGGTACTAGGGTTTGTACTCTTGTGTTGGAGTACTTTAGACAATGAAATAAAAATCAATTTTCCAGAGAGCTACTTCTTGCGGTTGTGATTTGCTCTTGGCCCGATAGTTGATCGATCGCTTGAAGTCTTGTTCATCATAGCAGATCACAAAGTTCATCACGGAGTTTCGGTTCTTTGCAAAGGTATCATCTTGCGAAGGTAATATCTTTGATCCGTAGATCCGATCGGATTGATTCTTCTTTTGTTCACTTCGGAATTGAGTCTAGTTTATACAGTTAAAATTTCAAATCAATCCAACGGTTAGATCTTTGGTAATTTGTGGTCGCCCAGATTGATGTCCTGCTCGCCCGATTGCTCGCGTGGTCGCCCAGATTCAGTCATCTTGCGAAGGACATAACTTTAGATCCGTAGATCCGATTAACCTGATTCTTTTTGTGTTAACTGTATAATTGAGTCTAGTTTCTACAGTTAAAATTTCACATCAATCCAACGGCTAGATCTTCAGGAATTACTATTTTAGTGAACATATATCGGTCTGCTCGCCCAGACTGCGTGCGTGGTCGCCCAACAGTTCGTGGTCGCCCAACCTGCTCGCCCAAGTGCCAAACTGCTCGCCCAAGTGCCCAACCTGCTCGCCTTGAGTGTCCTCTTGGTCGCCTGGTGCTCAAACTGATCGCCCAAGTGTCCTCTTGCTCGCCCAAGTGTCCCTCTTGGCCAGTGCCCAAACCGGTCGCCCAATTGTTCTACTGGTCGCCCAAGTGCTCTACTGGTCGCCCAGACTTCTAAACTGGTCTCCCAACTCCGTGAACCGGTCTTCAAGCAATTTGAGTTTGTATTGGGGTGTTTCAAAAAGGTGAAGAATAAGATTTTAGCTTCGCGCAATCATTCACCCCCTCGATTGACGCCATCCGATCCTACAAAAACACCTTTGCTAGACACAAACTTGGAGCTAAACACTTAGAAAAATTGAGGATTTTGAGTTTGAGTAAAGCACCAACTCCTTGTGAGAATTAGAGCTATTTTGAATCTTTGAAATGTCAAGGAGTTCATAAAATTATGTGGTAAATGGCTCGGTAATGCTTATATAGGCAATTTGGATGAATATAGCCGTTACACTTACCATTGTGACCGTTACTGCGTCGGCCGACGTGTCGAGTGTCAAAATTGAGCTAAAACACGTTTACAGCAGACTAAATATTTTGACTTAGCGATACTGATCATGTGTATCACGGACCAAATTCAGACTTTTACGACGTCATGCATGGGGAATTCAGCAAATTTGGTCCTTCAGAAGAATAAGAAGCTTACATGTATGGCGGACCAAAAAATTTGGTCCGTCATAGATGGGAGTTTGAAAGATTTTTGGTCCGTCCCGAAATGAGAAGAGAACATGTATGGATTTTGCTAAGATTAGCGGAACCACGGACCATTTTGACACAAAATGAGTTTAATCAAAGGATTTGAATTTGCCATGGACTAAACTTTTGAATTAGCAACATTTGGTCCGTCATGGATAGGAAACTCTCGGATATTGAAGATATTTTGGACTTAAGATGTAAATATTAAAGTTTGGTCCGTAAGAAATAAGAACTGAGATTCTGAATGTGTGACCGTCATAGATGGAAATCTAAGAAACTTTTGGTCTATCAAAGGAATATGATTCTATATGTGTGCGGACCAAATAATTTGGTCATCATACATGGGAGACTGAGAAGTTTTTGGTCTAGCAGACAGAATGTGAACTTATGTGTATCACGGACCAAATAATTTGGGCCGTCATAGATGAAGAACTTTTGATTTATGGAATTCTCAAAGGAATTTTCTCACAGGACTAAAGTATGTGAAAATATGAGGTTTGGTCCATCATGAATGAATAGAATTTGATTGGAGATTGACAAAGGATATTTTGATATTGGACCGAATCGATTTTCTCTGTTATAAGGATTTTTCGCTTGATTAAGTGGCGGACTTAAGAATGAACAACTAAATATCGATTGTGTCACATATTTGGACTTTTGAATGTAGGTGAACTTTGATTCAAGGAGCGGAAAAACTAAGAGTTTTAACTCTAAGCAGTCTAGTTTTGACTTAACCTTATGAACCAAACCACCAACTTGTATCAAAAGATAAATAACCTTAGCTATTTGACTTGAATCAACTCCCAAGTTATAAACTAGCAATAAAGTACCTTAATCTTGTTAGTCCAGCTAGCTCCATCCTTGATTTTAGCATACATTCTTCATAGTTCCAAATATTATTAACTCGGTCATTAACACCAAAACTATTTAATAGAACATGATAAAAATTAAGAGGGCCTAGATGCTATCAGGCCAATACTAATTTCGGCATCTAATACTACTTAATTTTGTCTAAGTTATTGAGAGAGTGATTTTTTTCAAATCTTTCCTCAGTGTTGCTTGTGTGTTTTTACAATATTACACATGCTGCCATGAATTGTTGCATGCGTCGAAAAAGTTTGTTGCACTTTCTTTGGAAGCGTACGATGGGAACGTTCCCATCGTACGTCCGGGTAATATCTCCTCGTTAAGGCTTTCTCTTCACTATCTTCTTAGAGGCGGTCTCACAGGATTCGTAACTACTTCTCTTGCTATCTAGTTACCAGAAAAGGTACCATTCTAATGATAGATATGGTTCTTTATTACGTAGTAATTAAGTGGACTCGTGGATTAGTTATACATATGACGCGTAGTTAATCACCAACTAGCGGTATCGACTATTGAGCACTCTGTGAGCGCCATTAATTACGGTTAGAGCGTGTACCGACGCAAAGGGAGCCTGCGAGTTAAACGGATACTAGTAGCTTGTAATCAATGGTCTCTAAGAAACTATAATTAGAGGTGAAAGCGGATCGGATCTGAGACATTTCTGTTATATTTGTTTTCATATTTTTTCTCCGGATCTGAGATATAACTATGAATAAGTTAGATATAAATTGAATAATATTGAATACAAATATAGGCGAATATAAATCAAAACAAATGTGGTGACAAATATATATCGAAACATGAAAAATCCTTTAAATTGTACACATTCATGACTAGCTTATTTGATCCAAACATTCATGAAGAACATGTGATGGCCTAAGATTTGCATTCTCGATTGAATTAGGTTTAAAATAATAAATTATGAATTTATGAGTTTTAATTTTTATCTACTTATTTAATATATTTTCCTATTAAAGACAACAATTTTTAAATTTTGACAAAATTTAAAAGCTTAAAAATATTAAAATAATTTATGTCAGGAACATCTCCGAAATGGTTTGCCAATTTTAAAAATTAAAACTCGATTTCTAGATTAATTAAAATATAAAAATACTTTGAATTTAGAAACCTTTTTTGCCCAAAACAGTAGCCTTGGCCTAGCCCGTGCATTTGAATATCTGGATAATCCGAATCTATATTTATATTCAATGGATAGTGAGCTATCGAATTCGTATTTGTATCCAACAGAAAAAAAAATCTATATTCAATTTAATACCGATCCGATACTTTCTGATAAATATCCAAATCAACAAAATCTGTATTTAAAAATTATACGAAGCAAACTATTCAATTCGTTTTTCATCCCTATTACAATGGCATTGAATCATCTAAAGGGGAAAAAAACTACATAATGTCCATCTAGTTGGAAGTGCATTAAGGACATGAGCTACAGTAGCATGTACCAGAGGTCAGGAACAACATCATCGTCTAACAGCTGTCAGGCACAAACGCGCGTGTGTGCGTATGTACCTACTACAAAGCTGGTTCTATCATCAACGAAAATGTAATTTTTTTTGCCTTTGGGTTTTCGCCCTTTATGTTTCGTTCTTGAAAGGTACACCTGCTACAAAGCTGGTTATATCATCAAGAAAATGTAATCTTTTTTCCTTTGGGTTTTTGCCCTTTATGTTTCGTTCTTGAAAGCGCCTTTTTCCAGTGATGTTGTAACTGTTGGACGGATGGGGTCTCTTCAACAATCATTTTAAGCCCTTTTGCATATCTTTTCCCTTTTGAAGTGTATTCTTAGTCATAATAAGCGTGATGATGCATTCAACGACTGTCTTGCATTCATCCAAAATAAAGGGTTATCATCGCAGAGAATCTTTGGATTAACTGCAAAGGTTAAAAGACCAAAAAAAAATCTTTGGCTTAACTAGTCACAATTACTGCATGGTTAACACAATTCTGACTGTGGAATTTGTCTTTATTGTCATCTACGTTAGGGACAAAACTGAAAGTGAGAGGTGTAATAGACAACCTACCTCTAAAGGGATGTAAACATGAAGGTCCTTTGACTCCTTTCCAAAGATTTGCCCATAAAAGGGCATGTTATGCTTAAGCCTTACTGATCTTTAATTTACACGAACAGTCACTCTGAAGCTGTGCCTGTCCCTGCAGTTTCTTTATCTGTGCTTGTTTGCCCTTGCAAGTGATGCTCAGAGGCATCACATACCAGTCAGGAAAGGGACATGGACTGGTGAAGTGGTGAGTATGAAACGGAGTGACATCTTACACGTCTACCAAAGGTCCAAAGTGAGCCTAGGAGAGATAAGATAAGCAGAAGTAGGTTAACAGTTGAGAGCATGTGTTTCTATGTAATATTAGGCACTGAAATAAGCCTCTTTTAAGTGCCAAGTCTAGTGCTCAACACAGTTTTTCTAGACAATGAGTTCTCAACACAATTGCCATTTTCAGTGAGCCTTACATCCAAAAACCTGACCGGGTTAGCTTACAGGGCCTTCAGCTTGTTCACTTAGCTGGGACATTGTTCTGAGCTCAATTAGGTAACTAGTTCTATTCATGTGATCATCTTTTCTTAATTCTTTTTTATTTTTAAAGTGATGAGCTAGGCAGAGCAAAATTAAACTCCCACTTGACCTCTCTGATTGAACTCTGGATGTGCACCCAAGAAAGAGAACGAAGCTAGTTTACAAACGATGTCCAACACATAATAACTGTACCAGCATGTATTGAATGTATTAAATAAAGTATGGTGTCATGGGCGTTAGAAAACATGTTTGCAACCAAAGGAAAGTGGAAGATCTGAATCTCAAACTGTTGTTCTTAACTCAAAATACCAAATATCTTTGTACTTCCAATTGGAAATGTTGTTCATCCTGGCATATAACTGGCAGGCACTTGAATGTCGGTCCATCTAAATGTTGTACGCACATTGTTTGTCGATAGCGCCAAAATGAAGAAAAAAAATAAAGCAAGATAGAATGGTATCCCAAATATGAATAGAAGAAAAAGAAAGTCTGATTATGCACATTTCTTATGCATGAGTTTACATATACCTCAATGATTGTCCCTTCAGGACCGTTGTCTGCCAACTTGTATTGAGATTGATAACAATGAAGACTTCTTGAGCGAAAGATTGGTTAGTTCGAATTCTGCATTACATGATTAACCAGCTGGTGCCATGGTTGTATCAGTCATTAGCCGAAAGCGTTGCACTAACGTGGGTGATGGACATGCCCGTTGCTTCATCATGGTCCATATGGTGTACTAAGCAGAGGTTGAGCTGATTCTGTTCTCCCTTGAGAGGAAATATCTATAGTGGTCCTGAACTAATCAAAGGAAATAAGAGCTAAGTGCACCTAGCCTGTAGGTTGTTCATCAGTGAAAAAGAAGCTACTCATAGGTTGGCATTGCGTGTAATCCATAGCAATGTCACACTGTCGTTAAATTTTTTTCTGGTGACAAGTTATTCCAAAAGCTCTCTCCCGCACAACTGAATGAAATCTGAAGGCTTCCTTTGGTTGGGTTCACTCACTTTTCCCTCTGTAAAGCCTTATTTACCTACCTTATCTTTCACAGGAGTGATGGAGCCCGTGAAAACAATAATGTGACATCAAATTTGGTGAGAGAGAGAGAGAGAGAAACAAAAAAGAACTATGGTTGCTGTTCATCTTGCATCTAATCATATGTACATTTATCAGCAACAGTGTGTATCAAAATAATCAGAATATCATGATGCTAAACCAACTCTTCATAATAAGAATCTGGCTTGTCAGGAAAACCGGCCGGTAGAGGTAGCGATCAGCCTAGGCTGTCGGTGCGTGCGACGAGAACCAAGAACCAAGACCATAACGATACGGTAAGCAGTGACATGGGCTAACTATCCTAATGTTTAGGATGGTTCGGTTTGCTATGGACACTGTCTCTGCAACAGAAAAGAAGAAGGAAGCTTCAGGAGCAGGAACAGCATATATAGCTTGGGGTCGCGTAGCCAAATCCCACGATCAGATTCCTATTAGGCCTTGCATGGGTCTACCATCATGGCACGCACAAATGCGAGCCATGCATCTACTGTTCTACTTGTCCTTGCCATTTTAAATTGGCAGCAGGTATATCTTTCCGAATCGTTGTTGTTGCTGCAACTTTGCTGCTTCTCCAACCCTGAATGTTCGTACCATTTGTGCAGTACAAAGTGTTCATGATGCTGCGATCTGAAGTATGGGAGGGTACCTAGAAGATGCAGTGGAGAGCAGAGCGCGAGGGAAAAGTGCAGGGGATGTCACAAATTGTGGCCCGTCTCTTCCCTGCCTCCATACACTGTACTGTAGCCTGTAGGAGTGGTTGGATGGGAAGCTGAATCATACATGCAAGCGAAAGGAAGAGGGGCTAGAAAGTGTACAGAAGCTTGGGGCCTGCCTCGGCATGCAATGCATGATTCTCTTGACCAATTAACCTTACAGGTGGATGTACTCTTGATCATAAAATAGTTGTTGTTTTCGATGTCCATAGGGTATCCAAGAAATAATTTTGATCATTAATTCCTATTATGATATGTTTATAAAATCCAATCAAAGTATAATATTATGAAAGTATTTTTGAGACAAATCTAGATATATGATTTTCATGTATCTAGTTTAAATTTTTAAAAATATATTGAAAGTTGAAGTTTCAAAAGTTCAATTGCACATGTAACAGTCTGTAACCGGAGAGAGAATTAATCCTTAGCGCTTAGGGCGGTCCAAACCCATGGTTTCATGAGCGATGTCTAAGGAGAGAAACAATAAATCAATGCATAGTTTCAACCCATGATTTTCATAGCGATTAGAGAGAGAGAGCGATAAACCAATGCATGCACCACAAACACACCTGGTGGTCAGCAGAAATGTCCAACCCGATTTTGCTTTCGTTTCTTGCGTCTTGGTACCGTGCCGACCGATTTCTTGCATGAGACACGGTTTCTTGGTTTTCCTTCTCTCCTTCCTTAATTCCTATGCCACATCAGATTTTTGCTTAGTTGGCAGCGTAATTAATTCTATAGACACCAGCTGAGGTGGAGGGTTGGGACTGCCCTTACCGGTACGGAGAGCATTTGTACAAGGGCGGACGTTCCATCAAATACTGCGCTACAGTTAGAGGCGCCAGTGGCATCAAGCAGAGACAATCCAAAATGGAGTAAATGGACGCAAATACTGCTCTACATTAGAGGCGCCAGTGGCATCAAGCGGAGACAATCCAAAATGGAGTAATGGACGAGTGCATCACCAGCACTTGACATATGGCACATGGCAGCTCAGCCATGGACTCCATTGGCGAACGGTGATACGTACAGTACATAGCAGGAGGCAGGAGTACTGAGGGCAGCCCCAACCCTCCATCTCAGCTGATGTTTATAAAATTAATTACGCTGCCAACTAAGCAAAAATCTGATGTGGCATAGGAATTAAGGAAGGGAGAGAAGGAAAAACAAAGAAACCGTGTCTCATGTAAGAAACTGGGTCGACGCGGGAATCAAGACGCAAGAAACGAGCAAAATCAGGGTTGGACGTTGATTTTGCTCGTTTCTGCGCGCTGATCAAGGTGTGTTTGTGGTGCATGCATTGGTTTATTGCGCTCTCTCTCTCTCTGCTAGACATTGCTCATGGAAACCATGAGTTTGGAAACTATGCATTGGTTTATTGCTCTCTCTCTTCTTTAGACACTACTCATGAAAACGATGGGTTGGGGCTATCCTAATTAAGCTAAGCTGTGCATTGAACATGGGTTTAGACACTGCTCATTGAACATTTCTGAAGAAAGGAAAAAACGGCAGCAGCTGGCAATGTGCAGTTGTGCACTCTCACACGCACATAGTGCATCACAGGTGGCAGCATTCTCCTATGTACGCAAGCTCGCGGCAAGCCGAACGTTCCATGTGTGCCCAGCCCAGGCGATCCGGCGAAGACTCGCCCAAATTAAGTAATAAGTAATGGTCTTCTCGGCTGTCGAGAGCGAGCTAACAACCGCACGCCATTAATCAAAGCTTGTCCATTTCCTGGCCCCTTCGTCTCGCTCGACGTCGGTCTCTGCCCGCTTACTCATCGCTTAATTTAATTACCATCAGATGCGTAGCGGCTCCAGATCGCGCCTAAACCAAACCCACTAGTCACGTGTGCCAATTCTTGTGTGTGGCTCAGTGGCTCTCTGTGTGTGTATATATAACCAAGAACCCAGCTCAGAATTTTCCGTCTTTCTAGTTTCTACCACCACTCGAGAGCTACTGCGGAGCCAGGGAGGAGAGAGAGGAGGATGACGGTGAGGATGGGAGGCGGCATGGCCGCGCCATTGGCGGTGGTGGTGGTGGCTGCCGCGGTGGTTCTTGGCGTTGCGCAGGGGCAGCTGCGGGTGGGGTTCTACGAGCACAGCTGCCCCCGCGCGGAGCAGATCGTGAAGCACTACGTGCGGCGGCACATCCCCCACGCGCCCTCCGTCGCCGCCACCCTCATCCGCACGCACTTCCACGACTGCTTCGTCAGGGTACGTGTCTGTGCCCTTCACACCGCGCGCGCCGCGCCTAGCTAGCTGCACCGTGGTGAATGCCAATGCCGACGCGTGCGTGCGTGTGTTTTGACCGGCCGGCGCATGCGTTGCAGGGGTGCGACGCGTCGGTGCTGCTCAACGGGACGAACGGCAACGAGGCGGAGAAGGACGCGACGCCGAACCTGACGCTGCGCGGGTTCGCCTTCATCGACCGCATCAAGAGCCTCGTCGAGCAGGAGTGCTCCGGCGTCGTCTCCTGCGCCGACATCATCGCGCTCGCCGCGCGCGATGCCGTCGGAGCCATCGTAAGTACCCTCGTATACACGCATCACTCACGCTGCTACTTCGCACGCGGCTCAAAAACGAGCGAAACTGACGTACGTGACGCGGATCGAAAACGAAGGGCGGGCCGTTCTGGCGCGTGCCGACTGGGCGGCGGGACGGCACGGTGTCCATCAAGCAGGAGGCGCTGGACCAGATCCCGGCGCCCACCATGAACTTCACCGAGCTCCTCGGCTCCTTCCGGAACAAGAGCCTCGACCTCGCCGACCTCGTCTGGTTGTCAGGTTAAACCCATCCATTCTTCTTAATTTTCATTCCCCAGTCAGCACCGTGATCGATCAAAAGCTCAGTAACACCTGATGGCTACTTCTTTTTACCAAAAAAAAAAGCTTTCACCTACTAATTAACTGTACATAAACAATTGATAAGATCTTTTATATGCATGGCACAACCAGAAGCGTAATCAGTAGTTAGAATTTTTACTATAGCTGAGAGGTACCATGAGATACTACCTTGTAATTTTTCTCCATGTTTTAAAATTTTAGTACATTTAGTAGTAGTTCCGTGTATATTTTCATGCCGCCTCTCAATTTTATTCGAGCAATGATACTTTGCTTCTTAATACAAGTTGCAAAATCTTAAAGCAAATAAAAGGATAAGTAATCATCATCTACCTTTTATTTATATTTTAATATTTGTACTTCTATAAAAAAAACAATATAGAAGCACCTCTGGTCTTATTCGGGACAGAACGCAGCTTCGGTATTTTTCGAAGGCTAATTCTCTGTGTTACTGGGAAGCGCATGGCACCGAGCCACCGACACATACTGATGTAACGTTTGGTGAAGCGTAAGCAGTAGCCAGTAGGATCCTACTAGTTGACTAGTGAGAGTACTGGCTGGCTTTGGCAAATTCCTATGTGTTCAGTCGGCAACTAGCACACTGCACACGCTCCTGCCCACTGACATGACCAACAATGATGTCCTGGATCAGAATATCAGATAGCGCCAAGTAAAGAAGAAAGACAACTTTAGAGGTTGCCATCATGCCATGTGTAGAACCAGTATTAGTTAGTGCCGGCCATGAGAAGAACTACATTGAACGAGCAACTCAACGTTTAACAGAGCACAGACAACTTCTCTCGCTTAAAACACGAAAGTTAAGGTTTCTTTTGCTTAGGAGCTAGGACGGTGGCATACTTCCATTGCATCAAAGTTAAAACAGTTAACCTGGTCTAATGAATCTAGGATTGGTCACTTTTCTAGCATCTTCCTCCTTTTTTTTCAAAAATAACCCACATCTGAAAGAATATGTAAATCTAGCCTCCTTCACTGTAGAAGACGTGGCAGATGACACCTGTTACCTGCCGCGCTCTGAGAGCTCGGGAGGAAGGGATGCTGCGAAGGGGGAGCACGAGAGACGGGACGTGTGGCAGCAGACGACTACCGCGCCACCAAAGCGCGGGAGGAAGGGGGAGCACGGGAGGCGCTTCCCTTGTAGGAGAATGCGGAAGGAGAGCCATTTTTTAAGAAAAGAATGAGAATATCGTAGGTGTGAAAAACAAACATGGGTAAAGGGGTGGACGTAAGTCGTTTAACGGGCCAACATCCACGAAAGTAAGAGTGACACAGTGTTTATATAGGCTTGGGGGTTTGATAGAACTGCCCTACTCTTGTCGGTGGGCCTACAAGGGTGCCTTAAGGGGTCGGTCTCGCAGGGCACACCAGTTTGTATGTACTATTGAGGTGCTCAATAGAGCTCAAGTTACAAATGAAAGATGCATGGAGTGTTTATAGGTTCTAGGGCCTATGCAAATGACCAAAATACCCTTCATGAGAATAGCTAATTTATGAGTACAAACAAAGGGTAATATTGTCTTTTTCTAGGTATAACTACAATTCTTTGATCTATATGCTATATGGTCGGTCACCGGTTAGGCATTCTCCAGCAGAGAAGGAGGCTAGAAAAGTAAAGAATTCTTCGAATCTATCCAACAAACAAGGAGGCTTTTAATTGGACAAGGACCAGTCTAGCTGTTCAGTGCAATGCAATGTAGCAAAGCTGCATAGTTCTTTTTTGTATTTTAGAGGGGATGTAGCATAGATATGGATAAGCTAACTACCACTCATAGCGTCTGTTTAAGGAAGTTGTAGCTTTTCTAAAAAGTTGCTTTTTAGTTCTCTAAGCTGAAAAGTGATTGTTGCTTTTTATAAGAGACCGTTTAATAAATAGCTAATTTCCCTAGCAATAAGCTGTAAAAACAGATTTAACTCAGCTTTCAGTTTTTTGTTTCTGTTAGTTATATATAGCTTTTAGTTTGTGTCAAAAGCCGTTTAAAAGCTGAACTGTTTGGGGGTTTCTTGGCTTTTTAGAAATTGAAACTAGTTTTAAGCCCCCAAACAGAGTCATAGTTTGCTGAATGGTAGCATATAATCGCAAAAAAAAAAGTGTCCAAAGTTTTATTAAGGCCAGGAGTTAACGACATGTAAAAATTGACAATGCCAGAATCCAACTTTTGTCCAGTCTCTGTAGTTGGAGTTGGTAGCCGGCAAACTGATTCGGTACCGAATACAAGTGTACTGTAATACAAACAACTCTATAAACTGGAACTAGTACGAATATGCCACTGATGTAACTTGCTGCCCTACTTCCCTGAGACCTGAGCAAGTGACTACTTACTGGCCTTTTAGAAGGTCAAGTCATAAACTCATAATTTACCTTAGATCTCATTCTTCACATGTCATCTTGCTAACAAAGGATTATATGTGTTAGAAGTCGAAAAATCTATACATACACACACACGAAGTGAGGAGGAGCTGAGGACATCTTGGACTCCATTTTGCCACTGTTTGTTTTGACTAGCTTAGGTCACTGATTCACATCTTTTATATGTAGATATTAATAGGAAACCTGCTCTGATGTTGACATGCATGCCACTGCTAATTACGATCGGTCTATTCAACCTATCAAGATTGACACCTTATCATTTCTTTTGCATGTGTTCTTTAGACGTCAACATTTAATTGATAGTTTTGAAGTAGGTTAATGTTACATTCCTACACATCCTTGAGATTCCTTTCTAAGTTGAGTACAACTTATAGCGTAAAATTACAGAACGTATTTCAAAGACCAGTCACTGAATCACATAATTGCAGAGGTGCTGAAAATACATTTGAATTACTGAATTTTGGAAACAGTCAATTAACTGGCTATGGATTCAAGGATTGGGCCTCGTTTATTATAAAGAACTTTGATAGGAAATCCAGAGGAACTGTACTATTTCCTGCAAAGTCCATGTAAAATTCAGGTTCTTGTAACTATTTACTAAACTGAATCTGTACTTGTGACCGCGGTCACCTGATCATGACATACCAGGGGCGCACACCATCGGGATCGCGCACTGCAACTCGTTCAGCGAGCGGCTGTACAACTTCACCGGCAGGGGCGGCCCCGGCGACGCCGACCCGACGCTGGACCCGCTCTACGCGGCGAACCTGAGGAAGAACAAGTGCACCACCCCGACGGACAACACCACCATCGTCGAGATGGACCCCGGCAGCTTCCTGACCTTCGACCTCGGCTACTACAGGGGCGTGCTCAAGCACCGCGGCCTCTTCCAGTCCGACGCGGCGCTCATCACCGACGCGGCGGCGAAGGCCGACATCGTCAGCGTGGTGAACAGCCCGCCGGAGGTGTTCTTCCAGGTGTTCGCGCGGTCCATGGTGAAGATGGGCATGGTGGATGTCAAGACCGGCTCCGAGGGGGAGATCAGGAAGCACTGCGCCGTCGTCAACAGCTAGGCCGTGTCCGGAGCGCGGGTATTCGACGGAAATTTTGCGGGAAGACGGTTCAAATCCTCCAAAACTCCTTCAGAATCCTGTCTAAATAGGTCTCGGTGGAATCTGCGTGCAAGCGCGTGCACATTGCTGCATTTGCGTGCATCGATCTTTGGTGGTTCATCGATGGTGGTGTTGGATGTTTTAGTTTCTTTTCCCCTCTTGTTTTATGGTGGTCTTTAGTTTCTGCTCCAAGTGTATCTATGTATGTTGTTTCGGTTGTATATGTGTGCAAGTTGTGTCAGTTACATTATACTACACAGAGATAATAACAAGGAGATCGAATTTTGTGAGGTCCAAGCGTACGTGCATCGCGGTTTTTTTTGGCACACGGGACAGAATCTGAAATCATCACTGTGTTTTAACCCGTGTGTAAACTTTTGGCCTGACCTTCATAAGCAGGTCACCGTTCTGACAGAGGAAGGTACGGCTGGTAACGGAACAGCGTAAGAATGCAGAGACCAGATCGATAATAATTGGTCGCGTCGTCGCGGCGCAATCAAAGCGCGAGCATCGATCATGGACCGACCTAGCTTTTATGAATGAACTTTGTTGAGACATTGCCACCGGCGGCTAAGGGCGAACCGAATTAATTGAAAAATTCGGTTTTTTTGGTATTCGGTGTTCGGTTCGATTTTTTTTGCTACTGTTCGGTGTATGGTATTCGGTTCGGTTTGCATTGTTTAGGAACCGATAAACCAAACAGGCCCAATAGCAAGGCGACTAGGCGAGTGAGACGATCACTCGATCAGGATTCAGGCACAGGCGCTGAGGCTTCCCCAGTTCCCCCGATTCATTTCATCCCATTCTGCTCCCAACCCTAGGTCACCGCTTGGTCTGCTCAAGGCATCTCTCCGACTCCGTCCAACCCCGCGGCTTCGGGCCTCCGGCTCCGCTCGGCCCTCCATTGCTCCGGCGTTCTGCCATTCGGTCCTCCGATCTCTACCCTCCAGCCTCCAGTCCCTCCGCGACTCCGCCATTCCGCGACCAGCCTCTCCACAACTTCGCCATTCCGCCGCTCAAGTGCCCACCGGACCTCCTCCGAGCCTCGATTTCTACTATCTACCGCTGACGCCAACTCCATTGGTGCCACCTCGTGTGGATCTGTCATCTATGGATGTCATCTCTACTCGCTGTCGTCCGTCCCCAAGCACCACCATGCCGACACCGGCCCCACGCGTGGGCCTCTCTCCTCCTGAACTCGCTCCGTCTGCTCCGGTCAGTGAGGTAAAACTCCAAGTCGCTCCTCAACCTCATAACTCTATTAGATCTGAGTTGCTGTGAACCTGTGATCATGGAGTCATTGAGAGTTTCAGACTTGAGAGACTGTACTAGAGCCGAAGGTACAGAACAAAACATAAGTACACAACCTTATGATTTATGAACACTTGCTGGCATAGCAAAGTACTCCATGGAACATGATTCAGTTTGTCCATGATCATTGTTCAGTTTCTATCGTATAGGAGTTACTCCATGATCAGTTTATACAAAACAAAGTACTACTAATTCAGGTCTTCAACTGTTATTTACATAATTCACATAATATTTGCACAAGAACCCCAAAAATACGGGGATAAAACTTTCAGAAGACGAAGTGCCAAAACTCTGTATACACCTGAACTCCCTAAGCTTCAAGACTTTTTGTGAACACTTGCTGGCATAACAAAGTACTCCATGGAACATGATTCAGTTTGTCCATGATGATTGTTCAGTTTCTATCATATAGGAGTTACTCCATGATCAGTTTATACAAAACAAAGTACTACTACTTCAGGTCTTCAACTGTTATTTACATAATTCTTATGAACACTTACTGACATGTCTGAATTTCACCCCACATATCGGCCTCATATAACACTGGAAATAAAAAAACAACATTGAAATATTTTTCATCCATAAGCACTCTTCCATGATGCCAGACTGCCAGGCATGGCAATTTATAACTTAATTAAGTGTTGCTGATTGGATGGTAGTAGCAATGGTAAATTATATATCCCAGCAATAGTAATGCTATATATGCTATGAATTTCTCAGTGAGTCCAGCAATCTCATCTTAGTGTGGAATAGGCACAACGGTCGCCTCCACAGAACTATCCTGCAACATATTATTCCCTTCATTGCTTGTTTGCTTAGTCAATTCCTTTTTATTTTCAATCACTAACTATTATGTTGCACTCTTGCTAATTTGTAGATGGTGGAGCCCAACGAGAACACTGGAAACCATGATAGCCAAATGGATGATACGGAGATTGTACAGACGGAGAACGAGCAGCAACAGCAGTCGTAGCAGCAGGAGATGAAGAAAAGAAAAGCAATGGTACCAAGATCTGATGGGTGGGAAAGCTTTAGCAAGATCAAAGTGGGAGATGTCCTGAAGGCCAAGTGCATACATTGCACCCGTGAGCTGGTAATCCTAATAGGAATACAGATCCTAAGTAAGGTACTTTGCAAGTAGAAGGAAATCAGGGGGATAGTAGTCATTGTGTCATTCCTACTTGGAAGTTTGATCCCGGAGCACTTAGGAAAGCTTTTGCTGAAATGATCGTTATAGACGAGTTTCCTTTTGTATTTTCTGAACGTGAAGGCTTCAAAAAATTTATGTTTAAAGTTTGTCCACGTTTCACTGTTCCCTCTAGAAGAACAACTATTAGGGACTCTGTTCGCACTTTCAATAATGAGAAAGCTAAACTCAAACAATTTTTTAAGAATTCTTGTGAAAAAGTTGCCCTCACCACTGATACATGGATTTCAAACACACAACAAAACTACATGTATGTTATAGCACATTTCATTGATAATGATTGGAAGCTACATAAGAATACCATTGGTTTTTTCTTAGTAAAAGGTCATAGGGAGGAGGACATTGGGAAATCTTTAGAGAAATGTTTGATGGAATGGTGCATTGAAAAAGTCTTCACAGCAATTATTGATAATGCTAGCTCCAGTGATAGTGCTCTAAATTACATAAAAAGGGTCTTGAATAATTCTAATAATAGCATTGCTAAAGACAAGTATCTTCAAATGAGATGTGCTGTACATATTATTAACTTAATAGTTTCTGATGGCCTAAAAGAAGTGTTAGTTTCAATTCAATGTGTTCGTGGTGCTGTTAAATTTATTAAGAATTCCCTATCTAGAATAGCCAAATTTAAGAAATGTACTGAATTGGCAAAGGTGGATAGTAAAGCATTCTTATCACTAGATGTTTATACTAGATGGAACTCGACATATCTTATGTTGAATACTGCAACAATTTATAAGGATGTATTCGAAAGATACGGTGAAGAAGATCCATACTGTACAATAGAATTATGTGGTGAGAAAGGTCTTGAAGTTCCTGAAAGTTGAGATTGGGAGAATGCAAAAAAGATGATAGAGTTTTTTGGACACTTCTATAAGCTCACTCTCCATATTTCTGCCATACACCATGTGATATCTAACATTTTATTTTATGAGATTGGTGATGTTTTGCTTTTGTTGCGGCAATGATGTCATAGTGATGATGATAAGCGTAAGGAAATGGGCCAAAGAATGCTAAAGAAGTACTGCAAGTATTGGGGAGATAAGGATAAATTGAATATGCTTATGTTTATTGCTGTTGCACTTGATCCTAGATACAAGCTATCTAATTATACAAATATAGCTATTTTAGAGATGTTTGGTGAAGAAGACGGAAAGCAAGTCTGGAATCATGTGAATGATTCTTTTCGTTCTTTGTTTCATGAGTACACAAAACTATACGCTCCAAGTGATAAGGCACCACAAGCCAATGATTCGCAAGAACCTGTGAAAAGAACTACTAGGTTGATGAAATCCCTAATTGCGAAAAAATGAGGATGAGAAATACTAGAATTGGCACTAGCAAGTCTGAACTTGAAAAATACCTTGGTGAAGATAATGAAGAAGACAACGAGAATTTTGATATTCTTGAATGGTGGAAGTGCAATTATCCTAGATTCTCAATATTGTCTCGTTTGGCTCGTGATGTATTAGCAGTTCCCATATCAATAGTTTCATTTGAGTCAGTCTTTAGCACAGGCGGACATGTCCTTGATGACTTTAGGAGCTCACTCACGCCATTTATGGTACAATGTCTAGTTTGTACACAAGATTGGTTACAGCAATCCCTACCTATCAATATTGAAGAAGATCCAACAAATTTGGCCAAAATCGAGGAAGGTAATAAACAAATTCTTTATTATGTTTGCTTCAGTTACATCTATCTTGTTCATCACGACAATTGACTATCGATTTTATTCCATTTCAGCCATAATTGTAGAAGATATTGCCAATTCTTCCAAGGAAAAGTCTAAATCCGAGTCTGTAACCAAACCTAGTGAGACTACTACATAAATTTTGGTGAGATTCAAGATAATATTTCGCTATTAGTCATTCCTTTCTTTAGTTATTTGCAAATTCCGTATTATTGTTCTAATAATATATGTTTTCTCAATTTTAGCTTTGATTTTGCATTCTGGTGTTGCCTTGTTGAGAATTGTGATTTGTGAAGTCTGCTTTCAGTTAGTATGTTCTGTACTTCAAATTGTGATTTATATTTTTTATTTCAACTCTCTTCCACAAAGCACATTTGATGTTTAATTTTCATGCATCCAAGAATGGATGGGTCGCTTCAATATAAGTTGCGTTCTTTTTCCATCTGTCTTGTTTCAATAAATTTCTATTGCATGACTAGCAACTCCAATGTTCACCTACAATATCATCGCCCTTGTAGAATTATTGGGTACCAAAAATAGTTTCTGTGATTTTTTCAAGAGATGTATTTCTATTGGTCATATGTTACAAATGTCTGTTTACATTTATGAGATTAAAGAAGAAAATGAGTAACCCTAGGAGTCTGTCGATTCAATAATCCATCCATTTAAGGGAAGTAAGAAAAATGAGATGAATGCCTTTTTCAGTTAATTCTTAGCAACGAAGCACTGAACAATATGCATTCTGCATAGTCTTTGCCTTGTCATGCTGTATGAGGTTATTGACAATCTCTATAGTGTTTTTCTTGTCATGATATAGTATACATAGATCTTCTAACAAACATAGTTCAAGTAACAGTTGACAAGTCATACTGCCATAGTGCTTCATACATAATTTTATCCAATGTACTGATCAAACTCATGCATGGCATGGTTAATGATGCAATAATTGTTGTCATCCTAATATCAGTTCCTGTTAGTCGATGTATCACTTTTTGGATGCCTATCTGTTGTTGTATCCCACTTTTTATGTACAAATACTCCTAGAAATCATGGCTATGGCATCTTTATTTTAAGAATTTTCAGCATATGGATGCTATTGTTTTATTTTTGTTACTTAATGTTTTCTATCTTCTGCCAGTCCAAAACTCAAAGGTTTCAATAAAAATAATAAAGAGAAGCATGCTTTCTGACTTCAATCTTACAATATAATGATGAATTAAATTACTCTTCAGCTTTTAAATAGCATCATCAGAAGTTGTTGACTACATATAAAAGATCATGAATAAAATGTTTGATTTCATACAATGATCATTAGACATGCAAATCTGCATTGTTATTGTACATCCAGCTTGGATTACATATGAAAAAATGGTTGGATCCAGCAAATAAGATTCAGACAAGCGCTCTACTAGTTGAGGCAAGTGGGAAAAAAATCTTCCATGTTGAATTGGTGATACGCTATTGCCCAAATAAGTTGGAAAAAACAGTGAGATATGATATCCAACTAGCTGCATGAATAGATAAACACAAGATAACTTAGTAGTAGTGTACATCTATTATTAACATTCTCTTAACTAGGTAATTAAGGTGTTTTACCATAGATATCACAATTACTCGTTAATTTATTGATCCATTAATTCTGATGTTGCAGAAAATGATGCTTCCCTATGGATGCTTGAGCATTCACCGTTTGTTTCAGGCTTGTTGACTTGCTGGACGTTTGCTAATTGCTATTTAACCGAAAAACACCAAGATGTAGTTCTATATTTTGCTGGACATTTGCTAATTGCTAGACACCAAGATCTAATTGCTGGACTCTGATAGCATCTAGGTCCCCTAAATTGTTTATTTTTGTGTTAATGATATAGTTTTGGTGTTGATGACTAAGTCAATAATTTTCGGAGCTATGAAGGATATCGGTTGGTGCATCAAAAGTCAATTAAAATGACAAGGATAGGGTGTCTTGTTACTAGTTTTGGCTTGGGAGAAGATTCAAGCCAAGTAGCTAGATTTATTTCATTTGGCCGTACTATGAAGGGGGACTATGCACAAGCTAGTTAATTGGTTCATAATGCTAAGACGAATTAGAACTGCTTTGAGTTAAAAAATTGCTACATCATCTGTCCTTGAATCAAAAATCCCTTCTTCAGCCTAAATGTCTCCCCAGACAAAACTTCATATTTCGTTCATTAAGTCCAGAGAAATCTTAGCCAAATTCCCGTTACAGCCAGACCTATCCTTTTAAGTCCAGCGCTAAAAGTCTTACACCCTAACCGAGTGTTTCCCTTTCACGCCGGACCAATTTTCGCCTTCCCTTATTTTAGTCCGGCGCAGTTGTAATTCTCTCGGTTAGTTCTTCCTTGTCCCAAAAAGGCCCGCAAGATAAAACTTTGTGAAATCTCATTTGCGACGGACCAAAATATTACAGTCCGGCGCACATATAAAAGTTTTACTTTCTCGCTGGACCAAAGTTTTGTCTTCCATTCCTTAGGTCCGTGGTAAGTAAATTCCTTGCTCAAAATCAAACCGAGCATATTCCTTTCCTGCCGGACTAAATTGCTCCTTCACAAAATTCACTCCATGGCTAAAGCAATTGTCTCAGTTAAATTTTTTTATGTTAAAATGTCCGTTGCTACTCTTTTCCAGCAAAACCCTTTTACGGCGGACCAAATATTTTGGTCCGGCGCACATGTTGAAGTCTCGTTCCTTCGTCGGACCAAAATCAACCTCTATTCCTATGTACGACGGACCAAAATTTTTGGTCCGGCGTAAACAAGTCATTTTGGTCCAGGGTATATAGGATCAGTATCGCTAGCTTATTTCACTAAGTCCGTGGCAAACGTGTAGTTTTGATTTTTGACAGTCTGACATGTACTAACGGTTACTGTGGTAGGTACAACGGCTATATTCATTCCAAATGCCTATATAAGCATTTTCTGAGTCATCTACCATAGAACTTTTTGATCACCTTGTTATTCTCGCATCCTTTGAGCATTCATTCTCACAAGGAGACTGTGCTTCACTCTTGAACTCAAAAACCTTAAGTTTTTAACTCCAAACTTAAGTCTAGCAGTGGTGTGCTGAAGTGAACCAAGAGACAGGACTTGTGTAGAAGTCTATTACTCTTGAATCCTTGTGATTCTAGACGGCTTGGAGGAAATGCAGGTGTGATCTGTCCAAAGGAGATTGTGGAAGGCCATCTTACTATGAGAGGTTTAGAACTCACCTCACCGGAGTGGTAAAAGAGTTGCCATAGTGGAGACCCAAAGCTATTGCGACTAGCTTGTGGGCGAGCTATACTTCAAGGAGAAGTGCTCCAACGTGGATTAGGAGACAAGCTTTGAACCACGGGATAAAATCTCTTGTGTCTCTTGTTTACATTCTAAGCATTCTCATTACTTGCTGTTGCCTTTCTGTTATTTCGAATTCTCCATTCTTTCATATTGCTTCTGTTAACCTAGTTGTTTCAGTTTGATAGTTGTACTATAATTAAGCACTAAAATTTGAAAAGTTGCCTATTCACCCCCCCTCTAGGCCAACTTATTCCTTCATACTTTTGTATTTTGCTAGACACTTGCTAATTGCTATTTGACTTGCTGGACCTGGATGCTTGCTAATTGCTATTTGAGTCTTCATCTGAAGTTCTGTTGTTTCGGTTAACCGAAAAATCGAATTAACCAAACCGATTTGGTTCGGTTAATTCGGTTCGGTTTTTCACTCCGTTCGATTTTGGTTCGGTTTCTAGGATTTAAAAACCGAAAAACCCAAAAAAACGGAATGCCTAGGCCTACCGGCAACCAACCAAATTAATTATCCACATAGTCTTTGGAACATAGATTTGATCATTGTTTTTTATTATAATATATTTATAAAATCTAATAAAATTATAACATTACAAAAGTAATTTTTGAGAAAAATCTACAAATATAATTTACATGTATTCAATTTAAATATTTAAAAAGATGACAGTTAAAGTTACAAAAGTTTGACTGCATCCATTTCTAAAACGACAACTATTTTATGGCGGGGTGAGTAACTTTAGGGGGGAGCTATAGCTTTTCTTAAATGCTGCTTTTTGGCTTTTCGAGCTGAAAAGCAGCTACAGTTTTTTATAAGAGACCGTTTAACAAATAATTAATTTTCCTTAACACTAAGCTGCAAAAGTAAATCTAGCTCAGTTTTTAGCTTTTGGTTTTTACTAGTTATATATGCCTTCTAGCTAATGCCAAAAGCTGCTTAAAAACTGAGTTATTTGGAAGAATTGTTGGTTTTCAAAAGTTGAAACTGGTTTAAAGCCCCTCAAATATATCCTTGGTTGAGCTGCTTCAGATTATTGGGCCAATTTTCACGTAGAATTACAGTTCTATGCTTCCTTTTTTTGCTAGTTCTTTCACTGCAAATAAAAACACTGCAGTGGTATTCCATTACCGTTCTCTTATGCAAACAAATGAATCAACAAACAAAAACACTGCAATGGTAATAATACACTGCTGAATCCCCAATGATTTTATTCCCTTAGTTGCGTTTGGTTGGTGGGATGATGTTAAATGAGATAGGGTGGTCCTATACCATTTGGTTCCATTATTTTATGTGATTAGAATAATTTAGCATCTATAGAGAATATTCTTCAAATTTGTATCCCGCTATCCAAGATACGACAATTTTATTCAAGCAATCAAAAATATAGATAACTTCTTTCTTAAACCATCCCATATATATACTTAGTACAAACAACCAACCACACCATTATCGTCCTTAGGCCATTTTCAGTGCATAGTTTCATTTTCCAATTTCTAAGAGTGCCACATCAGCTTTTGTCTAGATAACCGTGTATCTCAGGTTTCATCTAGATGAAACTCTCTCACCTCCTATGAAACTCTCTCTTCATAATTACCTTATCATGTCACCAAACATAATAATATATCATATCATTTAATGAGAATGAAACTTAGTTGAAACTCTCACTGGGAATAGCCTTAGAGCAAGTATAATAAGTCCTACTAGGCAGGCTGTATGGTTGTCCACGTCATGCAAATCCTAGCTGGACGGGAGAGAAACGAAGAAAGAGAACGAAGCGAGCGCTCGATCTATCGCCCGGCTAAAACGCATTGTACGAGGAGAAAACGCCTGCTTCCAGCCAGCTGCCAGCGATAGACCCGGCGTTTTGTTTCCCCGCATTTGTTCCTCCTGATCCGTGCGTCGACCGAGCCGCGCAAATCGCCTTGCAGCTCCCGCCAATTCCCATCCCCAAATCGATTCCTCGCGCACCAGATCGAGCTGTAAACCCCCAAATCCTGGCCGAATCCTCCCCAATCGCCACCTCCCAAACCCTAGAAGCCAGCGCAGCGCCACCTCCCAAACCCTAGAAGCCCGGCGGCACTGCGATATGGGTCGACAATCCAAGAGGGCACGTGCTCCGGCACCTCTAGAGATTCCACCGCCGGAGGCTCATTTCTGACCCATCGCCATTGGGATCTCTACCGTCCGGCCACCAACGCAACCTCAACCAACCTTGTCGTTCGGACCGGCGCTGGTTCCCACCCCACCACATGATCCATGGCGGCCTCCTCACTTACAGATTTGGCTCATGGGGCTTCAACAAGCGAGCATGGCGGGTTAAATCGGTCCTTGGTGGGCACCGCTGCAGATTAATGCATCTACATCTCCTTGGCCCACGGATGTTGAGGACTCGAGACCTTCAAGCATGGTACATATTAGATGTTTTCTACTAAAAATACTTGTTTATCGTTTCTTCCTAAATTCACATATCATTGTTTCCATCCAGATGTTTGAATGCCATATATTAGTCTTTGCGACTCGAGAAGGGTATGAAAAATCTTGATGATTTTGCTCAAACTTTTAGAACACACAAGATAGGAATATGTTTCTAGTACTTAGCAATGAAGTTTAATCATGGGTTGTTGTGAAAGTAAAGAATTGGTTCCATTTTAGCATAAAGAAGAATCTGGTTCCGTTTATGCAGCAAAATCTAACATTAATTTGTGTTTTTAAGTATCCGGATCTTTGAAGATATGATGCTTTTAGCCTTCGTTTAAAATCTAACATTAATTTGGATATTTAAATTCGGCACTTAAGAAGATAAGTAAGATGTAAATGTTCATCTAAGAGGAAATCATGAAGACAGAAGGTTATACAGGGACAGTTTATATGGTTGAATTTGTATAGTAGTAGTAGTAGTAGCTCTTCCTTATGTAGGCCCCTTCAACAACTTCTGCATATTTTGCCATCTTATGCTAGTGTATATCTGCAGATTGTGCCTTATACGCAACTTTTTGCACCTAGTATGTTTTTTCATGCCCTGAATTGACAGTATTTCACTTCTTATATTAGGAGAACAAGTGGGCCCATAAGGAGAGCTAAGGGTGGCTGGACACCAGAAGAGGTAATCTGACTTCCTCTGTTTTATAAAGACTAGACTGTTACATGCAATGTAAACTTATATTCACTGTGTAAAAATTTCTTTTTGTCTATTTGTCATTCCTGCCGTTCTTGTTGTTCATGGTCAGACTGTTGATATTTTTCTCACTAAAAATTGTTAATAAGTTAGGTGAAACATATACAAATTGTTAATAAGTTAGGTGAAAACATTAACATTCTTAATCCGAACTACAATGCTAAGGGTGACTGCATTTAATTTGGTATCTACTGAAATTCAGTCCTAATTGAGTTACTATGCTGAAATTGTGGGCAATTGAAATCTGTGCTGCATTTAATCTAGTCTATACTGAAATTGTGGAAAACCATGCATGAAATCTGTGCTGCAATAGACTGGAAAACCATGCAATAGACTGGAAAACCATGCATTAAATTGTGGACTTTTGGAATCTGTGCTGCAATTGACTACAATGCAGTCCAGAACTACAATGTGCGTCCAAATTGACTACAAGCACATCTATATAATCTGTTCTGCTCATCCTACCAGTCCAGAACATCTATCCCATCTTCCTTCCCATATCTCTCATCTTCTTACTCTCATTGTTCATCCACCCAAACCATGTCGGATTCATCTTCCCAAGACATGTCGGATTCATCTTCCCACTCAGATGAACTAGCCCCTTCCAAAATCATTGAAGAGTATGTTGCTGAGCAGAGCGTCCTAGACTCCTTTGCTAGGAGGTTCGCAATGAAGATCAATGATGGGGTATCTCAGCGACAGTATGGTCCAAGGAAGAGCATCCGGAGGGATCATGGAGGTGCTCATCAGCGTCTTGTGGAGGACTACTTCGCTGAAGAACCACTGTACCCCAACAGTATGTTTCGTACTAGATTTCGTATGAATAGGCGCCTCTTTCTACGCATTGTGGATGCACTTGGCCAGTGGTCTCCCTATTTCACTTATAGGGCAGATTGTGCTGGTCGAATAGGTCTTTCACCACTGCAAAAGTGTACCGCAGCAATGCGTATGCTAGCATATGGCACCCCTGCAGATGCCCTTGATGAATACTTGAAGATAGGGAAGTGTATTGCATTAGAGTGTTTGGACAAGTTTGCACGGGGGGTGATTGAGGTGTTTGGTGGGGAGTACTTGCGGCGCCCCACGTGAGGATGTTGAGCGTTTACTTGAGTTAATGAGGCTCGTGGTTTCCGGAATGCTAGGAAGCATAGATTGCATGCATCAAGGTGGGAAAAGTGTCCTTTAGCATGGAGGGTGCAATTCACCGTGGAGATTATGGAGTACCAACATTGATCCTAGAAGTTTTGCTTCCCATGACCTTCATATTTGATGCCGCTTTTTTGGAGTTCTTTGGGTCAAACAACGACCTTAATGTCTTGAACCGGTCCCCTTGTTTTTGATGCCTTGAAAGGAGAAGCCCCACAAGTTCATTTTTCGGTCAATGGGAATGAGTATAGCACTGGTTACTACCTTGCTGATGGCATATACCCAGAATGGGCTGCCTTCATGAAGACTATACCACTTCCCCAAACAGAGAAGCATAAGTTGTTTGCCAAGTTTCAAGAAGGGGCAAGGAAAGATGTTGAGCGTGCTTTTGAGGTGTTGCAGTCAAGGTTTTCCATTGTTCGCGGCTGCTTGCGACTATGGAAGCGCAAGAGTGTTGGGAGGATCATGCTAGCTGTGTGATTCTCCATAATATGATAGTCGAAGATGAGAGAGAGAAGCTACCATTCATATTGACTTAAATGAAAATCCGGGGCATCATTTGCTCTACCAAGTGAAGTGAACATTGGTGGTAACTTGTGTTTTCTTGATGTCTTTGCGTAGAAAGGTCGCTATTCGTGTAACAAATCCACAACATACCCAACTCAAAAATGATTTGGTTGAGCACATTTGGCATAGGTTTGGAAATAACCATCATAATTAGTCATGGTAGGATACTTAAATCTGCATGTTTCTATTCTTTTTTTTCCTATAAGGTGGGGCATTGACATGATATCTTGTATTTACTTTCAGGACAATGCTATGATGTGGTGTTTGCTGCTGCTGCTGCTCCTTACAGGTATGCAGAATGAAATACCTCCAACTTCTCCTTTTAAGTAGTAGAGATAAATCTCAGGAATACCATTTAAAAGTTCACAATGCATTCAACCTGGTAGGTTATGATGGTCTTGTTCATCTATATATGCACCTTTCTGTGTTGTTTACCTGTTTATTATGTATCCTAGAGACTTAGATTTCTTGAATGTGTAATGCCTATAAGGTATGAGAGATGATTTCACTCAAATTGAACAGAGTCTGTTTTTTTTTGTTATGTGAACTGCATATGTTAGTGATTATCCTAGGAAAATAGCAGTTATTTCATTGAGTAAATCTCTTTTAATCAAACCCGAAACGGACAATTATTTGCCAGTTGGAAGTAGCTCAGTTCCTTTGTGTAACTGTAGTTTCTCATTTTGATTCATGGAAATCTAACTTCCCAAATGTAACGTATATATAGATCAAATCGTCTTAAATGGAGATTTGATTTATGGCCTCTGGAAGCTCGTCACATTTCCAGCATGACCTGCCAATCTGTTACAACACGCTTTGCAATTTTCTAGTTTTCTGAAGACGACATGATGACCTTGTCCATGCTAAATGCTTACTGCTTTGCACATTAGTGTCCTCTGCGTTGGCTAAATGAGCACTTCTTATATGATTATAGTTTAGCATTACCTGAATACTTACCCTTGCAATGCGTTTCCTTTTATCAACACAGGGGCTCAAGGATGATGCAAATGAGTTGGATGCTCCCCTCTACTGAAGTTCAAACCATGGCTTTATGCCTTTATCGTCGTTTAGATCAATAAATGTGGTGTAATGCATTAAGTGTCATGTAATGCTTAAGTGTCAGTTAGATCAAAAAATGTTGCTTGAAAGCAGCAAGTTAATGTCTGTTCAACGCTTGAAAGCAACAAGATCAAAAAAATGTTGCTTGAAAGCAACAAGTTAAATGTTGCTTAAGTGTTGTGTAATGCATTTGGTTATTGAACTGAACAACGCATTTTTTAAGTCAATTTGTTTTGGTATGTCCTGATGGTATATTGTGTTGCTAATCTGTTTTGGTATGTCTTTATGGTTTACATATGAAGTTTGATGAAACAGCTACAGAGATGTAGATCACAGTAGATCTTATACACATGCAAGCATTAATTGTTTACATATTTAATACAGAGTTCTTCTCGGCCAATCTAATAGCTAAGCTATTATATAAGTTGGCTTTATTATTAGCTCTATATGACATGGAACTTATATACAGCCAGCAGCAGGTTAAATTATTAGCCTTGCTCTTAACCAAACACCACCTTGGTTTCATACCAAACAATAACGGAGGTCTATTGTCACGTGTTCCACGATATTTGGTTTGTGAAACGGAGGAGAAATAATTAGGCCTTAGGCGTGTGGCGTCAGACTGACATCGGGACCCACAGCGCGAAAGAAGCGACCGAGCCAGTATTCTTCGTCTGCGACTGGGTCCCACACGGCCCCACGCACTCTTTTACCCCAAATCTGGCTGCGATTCCATCCAAAATTCACCGCCGTTCCCGGCTTCTCTCCGACGAGGAGCGGCCACCGAAGGCCGCCGCGTTCACCACCGACGAAACCCCGCGCGTATTACAGCGCCCCTGTCGAAGAGCGCGGCCTTCCAACATCACACGTACGTGCACCCGCCGGCGAGCAGTTGCGCCGTGATCCCCTCGCGACCGCCGGCGCTGTGCGTCCGGTCGCAGCGGTGGTGGCCGTACGCGCGCTGCCTTTCCCCACAGGATCGCAAGGGCCCGTCTGCAGCTCCATCGTTTGTTGGCCGACGACGTGTCGATCTCCATAGAGATCGGATCCATGGGCTCGTCCGTCCAGCGCGATTCCGTCTCCGCACCACCAGGTAACTGGACTTGTGAAGGCACGGGAGCTAGTTAGGCCTGGTTTCTTGCCAAGGGTACTTTGGTACGCTTCTGAACAATTTCACTGGGAATCGCTTAGTGATTTCAGGGCATAATGCAGGCATAGATGGAGGTTGTTGGATCGATTATTGTAGGTTATCCGAACTTTCCTACTTTAAATTACGCCTATGATTTATCTGTTCCTTCAGCAATCTAAGTTCCTTACGGGATTAGATTACCAAAGTCGTAGTGTTCTCGGCGAACTACTTATCGTTTCATGCTAAATGGTAGATCTTTTATCGGGATTAGATTTCTAAATATTTGAGTCCTCTTCGGCTCGAATTTGGGTGCCTGTTGTTCTTAATAAAAAGATACCTAGTTCCTCTGAGTCTAAGGGGTTGTTTGGATTATGGGTATTTTATTGGAATGTTCTAGGATCTAGTTCAAATTTGAACTACATCCCAAAACCTCCTAAGAAATTACCACTCGTCCAAACAAGGCTTTAAGTATTATCGTTTTTTTGTAATCTTTTATATGTTCCTTTTTTACCTTAGCAGGAAGTATGGAGGGTGTTGATTGTCCAGGCAACAGCAAGTGGGCCAAAATGATGAGCACAAACTCGTGGAGGTGGTGTTTAGGTTTAATTTACATCGTTACTGTTGCAAGTATCTGGATTGCTGCAAGCTACATCGTGCAATCTGTTGTGGATGCCGGTGTTTCTCCGTTCTTAATTACCTACATATGCAATTCTCTGTTTGTCATTTACATCCCCATAATTGAGGTTGCTCGGTACTTCGAGGATTCTATAAACAACTTTTGGACAAAGATGAAAGGCAAGGATGTTGCAAACCTGCAGCAGTCTGCTGATCTGGAGAGTGTGAATCTTCTACAGATAAGTGAGCGAGAGGGCATTGCAACCTCAGATCAATCGCTAACAAGGCAGTCTGAAGGCACTTCAGATGCGAACTTCCCTGTCCAGACAGAACTAAGTGTTGCAGACTGCAGCAAAGGGTTGGATGCAAAAGGGCGCTGGACGCGCGCTCGTGTGGCCAGAGTCAGCATGGTAGTCTGCCCCTTTTGGTTTCTTGCACAGCTTACATTCAATCTGTCTCTAAGATACACCACTGTTACAGTAAGTGTTACTAAGAAGACATGTATGCTACTTCCATATCAACATCTATTTTACTTCGCTCCTATCGCTAGTTGGTCCATAATGTGTCCTTTTTTACTTTGTACTTGCAGTCAAACACGATCTTGAGTAGCACGTCTAGCCTCTTCACTTTCTTGGTTGCATTAGTATTTCTTGGAGAAACATTTACATGGTTGAAGCTAATCAGTGTGCTTCTCTGCATGGGAGGAACAATAATTGTTAGCCTGGCCGATTCAAATAGCACAGTGAACGCTATTGCCACAAATCCTCTTCTTGGAGACATCCTTTCTATAGTTTCAGCTGGCTTATATGCTGTGTACATTACCTTGATACGGAAAAAGTTGCCTGATGAGAAAGAAGGTCAAGGCCAAGTGAGCATGGCTCAGTTTCTGGGATTCCTGGGACTGTTTAATATGTTATTTTTCCTTCCTGTTGCATTGGTGCTGAATTTTGCCAAGCTGGAGCCATTCCACAGGCTGACATTGGATCAAGTTGGTCTGATTGTCGGGAAGGGTAGGTTTGCTCTTTACACATCAACATTCTGTTACTTTTTTTTTCCAGAAGCATAAGGTACTCATTCATAATGTAGGCTATATAGTGCATCATGTTTGTTTGATTAAAACTTTGCCTGCTTATATACATGATATGGCAACAATCTATATTGGAATAACTTATAAAGGATCACAAAATAAGCCACTACCTGGGAATCGCCACTAACTTATGAGTTGATGGAATAACTTGTAAAGGATCACAAAATAAGCCACTACCTGGGAATCGCCACTAACTTATGAGCTGTTATGTTCTTTACAGGTTTGCTAGACAATGTTTTGAGTGACTTCTTGTGGGCAAAAGCAATACTTCTCACAACAACAACAGTCGCCACAGCTGGTCTCACAATCCAAGTTCCAATTGCTGCCATTGTGGACACGCTCACTGGTCATGCTCCTCATCTATTGAACTACATCGGAGCTGCTGCTGTATTAGTCGGTTTCGCTGGCATCAACATCCCATCCGATACTTCACAGGCTTCTCAGCAAGAGCAGGAAACTCCTATTGTCAACATGGTTGATGACCCGCTTCATTTGCCAAGTGATAGAAATGCCACTGATGCTGTTTCATAGTAGTACCCTGGCTTGTTCAGAGTTTTGTCACAAAGTGTAACGATCAAGCAATGTATAGGGGGGTTGGCCAGACCAGTACAGTCACTGTAATTGTTTCCCCTTGCCATGACACCACAACAGAACAGATGGACATGGATTGAAGTTAGGCTAGCTTGTTTGGTTTGTTCTGAACTTTGGGCAACTGTCGTTTTGCGCTTTGTGTCACCCTTGTAATGCCCTACAAGTGTAACAAATCGTGTATTCCATGTGTCATATGGAGGAAGTGAAATTCATTTGTAATTTTCGTTGGGCGTTTTGTGGCTGAGGATAGGTACCAGGGTTCAAGTTTTCGTTTGAAGGAAAAATTCGGCAACCTCCGAAATCCGAAATTTCGGACGAAATTTCGGAATTTCAGACGGAGGAGATTCAAAATTCAAAATTCAAATTTCAAATCCGGTTTGATTTGCACCGAAATTTCTGAAATTTCGCCGAAAATACCCGAAATTTCGGGAAATTTCGCCGAAATTAATTTCCCGAAATTTCGGTCAAAATGAACTGACTGAAAATTGGTTCAAACGATGTCAAAAAATTTTGAAATTTTTTTTGTAGGTTCCTGACACATTATAGATGTTCTCATAAAATTTTCAGATGATTATCAGTTCTGTGGATTTTTAAAAAATTCAAACATTGGTACTGTCCCGATGAAACGTTGATCGGCAAGATTGAACCGGATGAAAAATAGTACAAACGATGTTAGAACATTCTGAAATTTTTTATGGAGATTCCTAACATATTTGTGATATTTGTGTTAAAATTTCAGATGATTATCAAATGTGAGAAATTTTTAAAAATTGAAACATTGGTACTGTCTTGGTAAAGCGCTGAGCGGCAAGTTTCATCCGAATGAAAATTACAACAAACGAGCTTGTACAATTTTGAAAATTTTTCTGGATGGTCCTGACACATCCATAATATTCTCATAAAATTTTCATATGATGATCAACTGTAATGAATTTTAAAAAATGCAAACAGTGCTACTATCCTGTTAAGAGACCGATGATCAATACATAGATTTAATTTAGCAATAAAAAAGGTTTAAATTTATTAAAATTTTACATAAGGGTGGTAAGGAAATGGTTAATATCTCATAAAAATTTTGAATCATGATCACGCTCCAGCGAATTTATAAAATTCGTAGAAGGCACAGTGCCACTTATGTTCTTTCTCTGTTTGATTTTTGAAATATAATACAACAAATTAATTAAGTGCTTGCCGCATTCATATATTTTATTGAGCAAACAAAGGAAGTTGAATTTTTTTGAAAATTTTATATTATCTTCCTGAGTAATAAATTAATCAACAGTAAAAATATCAGAAATTAATAAATTAATTATTACATTTAAAAATTCAAAAACGGAGAGAATTGAAAACTAGTACTTTGAATGTCAGAATTTTTATAAATTCCTGGAGAAATATTTTGAGTTGAAAATTTTACATAAGAATCCTTAGCTCAAATAAATTTGAAAAACAAAATTTCAAAAATTTGTAAAAATATTTGAATTGCCTGATAAATCCTTAGCTCAAATGAATTGATTTTTGAAATATAATACAACAAATTAAGTTTAGTGCTTACTGCATTGATAGATTTTATTGAGCAAACCAAGAAAGTTTAAATTTTTTGAAAATTTTATAGAATGGTACTGAGGAAGTTCTTAATCTTTCATAAAAATTTTAGATGATGATCACACTCGAGAAAATTTATAAAAATCTAACAAGTTTACTGTCCCAATTATGTCCATTCTGTTTTTGATTTTTTGAAGATAACAAATGATGTTAAATTATTTTAAAAAATTTTTTCTATGATCCCAAACAACAAGGGATGGTATAATAATTTTTTCAGATGATTATCAGGCCTGTACAATTTTTTAAAAATCTGACAATGTTTCTGCCCAAATTTTAAAAAATCTCAAAAAATTAGTTTTTCATCAAATTTTCATGGAACAAGACTTTATTAAGGGTTATTAGACCCATTCCGTTCAAATCCGGCCAAAAAAATTGAAAATCCGGACTCCAAACCCGAAATTTCCGAAATTACTGTAGCAAAATCAAATTTTTTTAAAATTTGAATTGATACGATATATAAATTCGTAAAAAACCGAAATTTCATGAAAATTCAATCCTCGATAGGTACACACTGCTAAAATTTGCTGTACATGGTGAAACGATGTTACTTTTTTATGGCAACTGAACTAATGTTAACACACGACTTTTACACTGCATTCATGTTCATAATGTTCACTTTTACGTACTATCAAATTTTGCTATGTTCCTTGCAAAAAAATTTACATATGTGCCTTGAAAGCTAGATATAGTTTCTATGCACAACTTAGGAGAAAAAAATCACTTTTTTGGTCCCCCTCCTCTCTCTCTCTCTCTATATGCAAAATTGGCTCCCTCATTTTTTTTAAAACTAGTCCCCTTTCCTACTACAGAAGGATCAAGGGGTGACATCTGGTACCTTCCATACTATAGAATCGAAAGCTGGCGGTGAGCACAGCAGGCCAACAGCAGACGGCTACCGCACTCAAGACGCGCGGAAGGAGGGGCAGAGCGTAGTGCAAGCGTGTGAGCGGTGGTGGTGTGCACGGGAGCTAGCGCCCCGCTCGCGAGAAGGCTGGTGTCGCGGAGAGGGAGTGAGGGAGGTCTTTCCACGATATCCAGGGGCTATTTTGTAAAACAAAATTCGAGAGGCCGTCATTTTTTCAAGAGAGAGAGAGGAGGGGGCCAAAGCAGTGATCGTTTTTTAAGAGAGAGTAAATTTCACAAAATTACATTTTTTTTGTACAAACTATCAGAACACTACAGGATTTAGGTTCTATTTCACAAAACCACATATATTAGGAGAACTTGTATAACAAAACTACAGGTTTTAGAATTGATCATTTGTTTAACATGTGTGGCAGTGTGGGTCTACATAGTAACCTCACGTGCGAGTAAAACAATGTCAGACATGTTAAAAAAGGGGTCAAATTCTAAAATCTATAGTTTTATGACATAAGTTCTATTAAAATCAATAGTTATAAAATAACTGTTAAAACCTATAGTTTTCTAATAGTTTGGTAAAAAAATATAGTTGTGTGAAATGGTTGCACCCATTATACTGGAAGGAAATGCTGGGAGCTCAGCCCACACACGTGTCACCCAAGCTATTTTTGCGAAAAAGCCCTCCCATTTCTTCGAATTACGGATAGGTCCTTCCGGATTACAAATAGGTCCTTTGTGATTTTTTGTGAGACGAAGATAATTTTTTTCCCATCGCGTTTGGGTTCCTGACGCGGTATTTTACGGAAAAGCCTCATGTTAAATTCAAATCGCGAACAAGCCCTTTTCTATTTTTTCAGGATAGCGAACAGGTCCAAAAAAAAAAAAACAGTCCCCTGCTTCTTACGTCTAGGTCTTTTCTCCTTTTTTCCCGAAAAAATGTTTTCGGCACAAAAAAATCGGAAAAATTGTTTTCGTCACAAAAAAAAACAGATTCGTCGAAAGTTTATAGCAACCTATCGATTTGCCGATAGGTCAAAAAAAACACAGATTCATCGAAGGTTTATAACAACTTGTGGATTTGCCAGCGGGTCTTAACCGCGGTTTTTTTTAAAAGAAAAGTAGATTCGTCTGAAGATTTATAGCGGCCTATAGATTCGCCGGCGGATCCTAACGACCCATTTTTTTAAACAAACACAAAAAACAAAAAAAAATGCAGATTCAATCACAGTTTTCTAAATAAAACACACATAAAAAAAACGGATTCGTCGAAGGTTTATAGCAACTTATGGATTTGCCAACAGGTCATAATCGCGGGGTTTTTTTTTAAAAAACGTAGATTAGTCCAAAGATTTATAGCGACCCATAGATTCGCCGACGGGTCCTAACGACCCATTTTTTTAACAAACACAAAAAACAAAAAACGATCAGATATCCTGAAATACGTACAAAAACAACCATGGCTTTCTAAAAAAACACAGATTCGTCGAAGGTTTATAGTAACCCGTAGATTAAACGCGGATTCATCGAAGGTTTGTAATATCCCATAGATTCGCCAGCGGATCCTACCGACCCATTTTATTTAAAAATTACAGAAATCGAAAATTCGACAAATTTTATCGGACAATGGGTCGTAACCGTGGTTTTCATAAAAAAAACGTAGATTCGTTGAAGGTTTATAGCTAACGACCTATTTTTTTAAACAAATATGAAAACCGAAAATACGACCTCCATGGATTTACCGACGGGTCCTATCGACTCTACAGAACGACGCAACGTAGTGCGCTATTATTGCTAGTTTACTCTAGGTTGTAACTCCTTATGGCCGTCCGAGCTAAGGTCGAAGGCTTACAGAGACTCGTTAATTGAGTTTTTCTCCTAAACATGGCTGGCCCATTGGCTTTTTTACCCTATTTGAGCGCAGTGCAAGTGGGCCAACGGGTTGGCCGGCCCATTTGCACCCCAATCAATAAACCCTAGAAACGTTGCCTCCTCTATATAAATCCCTACGGACGCCGCCTTCGAAGCTCTGTGCCCTGACGGTTCATCTTGCTGCGCCTCTCCTCTACTAGCTTCTACTTTCCCGTCTTTTTTGGATCTAGATTCTAGATTAAATTGTTTCTTGTTCATTGAGATGGTTGATTAGAGGTTGGAGCGGTGACGAGCAATTTTTTTGTGGACTAGAGTTTCTGATACTACTACTCTGTGGTATTTGTAGACGAAACCCTTGGCTGTCTGAGCGCCCAAAATCTCATAGTTCAATCTCTTCTTGTGTAGATTAGATTCGTGTTTATCTTTATGCTTGCAACGGTTGATCCGGGATTGGAGTGGTGATGAGCAATTTTTATGTGGACTAGAGTTTCTGATACTGCTACACTGTGGTAGTTGAAGACCAAACCCTTGGCTGTCTGAGCTCTCAAATCTCACAAGTCAATCTCTTTTACATTAGATTAGATCAACTTTGTCGATTCTTTCGGTTGGATGCGCCCATTACCAATTCTGGAGGACTATTCGGTTCCTCTCGGTGTAATGGCTCGGGCGCTACATGCTATTCTCTGGTGTGGTCATATCCTGATCGGTGGCGTTCTTGGTGCCAATCTTGATCCTGGAAACGCCACATATATTCTCATATTATTTGTTCTTGTTTTTTCTTGCATGCGTTTTTGGGGGATATAAATGATGTGAAACTCTGAAAGGGAAAGCGCCCAATCCGTGGGATTGTGGCGTGCCGTGACAGCTCTTTCATATTGAATAGGAAGATCTGATGGGTTCCTCGAACTGTCGATTCTTCATGTTTTTGTTTTATATCCGGTCTGTTCTTTGTGATGTTGTTTTGAGATGTGGATGATGAGAACACAAGTAAAACACAGTTATCCCTGTCTGACTACTTCATTAGGGTGCTGATAATACTTTAAATCTGACACATTTGCCTTTATTCATCTTCTTGTTTCTTCAGTGCACAATTTTTTTTCAGATGAAGTTCTTTCTTTTATTATTATTATTATTTTTGTAAGTGTTAGATCTTGGCCTTTGATGACATGATGGTTGCAGAACAGGCACGTTGTTGCCTGCATCCTGTTGATATTGCTTTGAACTAGGACGGACTGAGGTAATTTGATTACTAAATTGAAATTTCAGCTTTTAAGATTGTGTTATTTCTGTAGTTGGTAGATCGGAAGGTCTAGAACTCTGCGCTCCATGCTATGACTGCTTCTGAACTCCCATGGTGGAAGTGTACTTCTCATGAAGGTTGCAACTGCAATGAAGGAAACGGAACATAAACTCTCAGATTGGAGCATCTGGCGCAGGATTAATGTATGATCGCTTAAATTGGATAGTGATAAACAAGAATTGTAGTTGTGTATATACAATGTAAATTGTATGTATTCGAATGTTCTTGCAATACTGGTACTTCAACCAATGTACTGATGGCTTTTGTTGAATTAAATGAACAAATGTTCGTCTATGATAATTCTCAAATTGCTGCACTGGTGAAAAGAACGTATGCAACGCAATCGCAACGATGGTTGCAGATTAGAGTACAATACTGTCGAACACCATAACACTGGACTGCAGCCTGTCTCGTTTTCGAGAGGTGATTGCATTCATCTATTTTGTAAAAGTGCATAAATATTAAAGTATGATTAAATTTTAAAATTATAAAATATTAAAGTATGAATGAATAATAGATACTGATTATTTATTTATTTTTGTTTGTTTTAAGATTTATATGACTCGTATTTGACGGGAGATGTATAGAAGCACCATTCTAAGTTTGAGACGCATAAAAGCACCTTTCCAATTTTTTTCTTAGTTGAATGATATCCATTCCAGAGTAACTTCACTAAATTTTGAATCTAAATTCGGTATTTCTATAGTCCATACAATAGTACTGATATTGTCCGCATACTCCACACATCACATCTGCCTTGAGAGCACCCCGCATCTTCTTCCTGATGCTCCAACATCCCTATGAACAAAACCTCCTGCTAACATACACCTTGTCTAATGCTTCATTCTCCAATGCCACTTTCCCCTTCCTTGCTACTCCCTCAAGTCCCCACAAGGCAAAACCTCTTCCTTCCTCCATTTCTTCGTGCCCAATCTCACTTCTCCACCTATCGCCATGCTACTATTATGGAGGATGCGACGATTAAGGACCACCCCATGACCTCGCAGCTAGGCCTCGTTTCTAATGACCACAAAAGGTGCTATCTATACAAAAGAGGTTGTTGTCACTAGATCTAATGGAGAGGAGATCATTGTCGCTGGATCTTATGGGGAGTAGACCGTTGTAGCCAGATATGGTTGGGGAGATTGGATCTAACAGGGAAGAAGCCAATAACGATGCGAGCTGGATTTAATTTTTTATGTGTGTTGGCTCAATTTGTTACAGGACCTTTTTTTATTTGTTTTAAGGAGTGTTTGATTTTGCTGCAGTGAGTACTACCAAAATGTTGTAGTAGTATTTTTTTAGCGAATTTTGACGATTGCTACAGATGTTTTCACCTGTTGTTTCACCAGTCTTTCTCAATTGTTGAAAGAAGCATTTTTATTTTGATGCAAGGTTCCTTCTCCAAATTAATTTATTGCATGTGTTCCTCAATTGTTGCATACACATTTTCAAATGTTGCAATGGTGGTAACATTGTGACTGTTTTTCTTAGAGCATCTCCAGCAAGTGCCCCTAAAACAGGGTCCTTATTTTGGATTTAGGAACTCCCTTTATTTTTTGGGCCCTGTTTTCAGAGCACAAGTCCAAAGAACATCCCTAAATCTCAAATTTATTTTACTTTTTTCTCCTATTTTGACATATCCGCTATGTATAATCTTCATTTGACACCACTAAAATTCAATCAAAAATATTTGTAATACATAAAACATAAGCATATTAACATTTACAATTTAAAAACATGATATTTAAAATTTAAATTTAAAATTTTCAAAACATGATAAATAGATAAATAGAAACTCCTAACAATGAATCAAACTACGGTTGCCAGAATTGCCCACAAATGCTCAATAAGATCATCTCAAGCCTCTCATGTATTTCCTGCCTTCAATCTCCTGGTGTATCTTTAAGAATTTCCTATTTTAAGGTTTATGAATTTGGTTTAGAGGCTCCAGAATTGGAGCCGAGGAGGCAATTTTAGGGCCTCCTAATTTTAGGGGGCTGGATTAGGGTCTTCTTTGGATCAGATTTTTACTAAACTCCTATTTTAAGGTTTAGGGCTTTGGTTTAGAGGCTCTGCTTGGAGATGCTCTTAGAACCTTAAAATGTTTTCATAATACTACAATTTTATTAAAATTTATAAATATATCGTGATAAAAATAAGTGGTCAATAAAAAATGTTTTCATGGTATTATAATTTTATTACATTTTATAAATATATCGCGATAAAAATAAGTGGCCAAAATTGCATCCTGAGGACCATGTCCTTGCCAGTTTTGGTTTTGTGATCGCGGGAGTAACTGAGCTGCAATCCATCTGCCCCAACGACCGAAAGCGCCTGTTGAGGACTGCGAGGCTGGAAAAACAATCAAGTACTCAAATCAAATCTGATGTAAATCCCAAAACAATCTCTGGAACAACCATCTTTTGAGAAGTGTTTTTATACTTTTCTTTTTGACAACCGCATAAATATTAAATTATAAATGAAAGGTAGATAGTGATCACTTACCCTTTCACTTGCTCAAGATTTATGCAACTTGTATTAAGAAGAAAAGCATTGAAGTGCTGCTCACATCATTTGCTGCTGGCAAACTACTCGAATATAAGAAGCTACAGTTGACAATTTTCTCGGTAATACAAAGTTGCACATTACAGTCATTTGATAAGCTAATTCAGCCCACTCAGGTACAGTCGTACAGTCGGTTATTTTTCAACAGGCGCAGAAAGAAATGGAAAGGGTGCTCGTGGTATTTCTTGCCGATTTCACCTTGATGCTGATGAGCGAGCACTGATGGAAGAATGGTATGTACTGCTCCTCTGATTTCGATATGAAGAATACACATCTTCATACTGGCTCACCTCATTTGGATTGGCAGAAGCTCCAAGACCCAATCGGCCGCTTGTTCCTGGTTTGCTATCAATGGAACCATCAGCACGCATCCCTGTCTCAGGGTTAACAAACAGGTTAGGCGGGGGAGGAATACATGCGCCTCCCTTGCGAGCAGGAAGGTCCCTCTCATAGTCATCATAATCATCGAGCTCGCTTTGCTTCATTGGACCTTCAGACGGGTTTACCTCCCCAATCTCCTTGAAGAACTTCGATACACGCTCAAGGATCTCAGACTCTGGAACAGTGGATGGTGGGATGATCGTGGGGATGTCAAGCGGGCTCAAGGGAGAGTATGGCACCCCACTCCCGATTTGCATCTTGCGGACCATTCCTGGAATAAGGCCAGGGGGGAATAGTGGATAAGGAGGTGGATTTTGATCAGTAGTAGCTGGAGCAGTGCTTTGAGGGAGCGCAGAAGGAGGTAAAGATGATTGCACTGGCAAAGATCCCGGAAAAGTTGTTTGGCTGAGAGGAGGGTAGACACCAGCTGGAAGTTGGTTTGCTGGAAATTGTGCAGAAGGCACAGGTTGGGGTGGAGCAGAAATAGGATGAATTGCCTTCTCCTTCTCTTCCGGCTCCGAGGTCCATTTTGAGGGCAGCTGCGCTGATCCTGAAAAGATATACATCAACATTATTTAGGTTTACCTCCAACAAGTGAAAGTTCCAAGCGATATGGCTTAAAAGTTATTGCAAGGGGATGGTGTAACACCAGAGAATCAATTCATAGAATGATTTCATTAAGAAAAAAGTAATCAAACAGTGCATAAAATATTTTTTCTAGTTATATAAACATAACAATGATTGTGGACCTGACAGGTGTTAAAGGATTGAAGCCCAGAGAATTACTGAATCACTTTCAGTGGTGTGGAAACCTATAGTAACCATGGTATTGGCTTTTCTGCATAGCTTGGAAAACTTTTCACATATTTCAAAGCTATCAACCTATGAAGTTTATTGGCATCAACATATTACGGGTACAACCATGAGAGTTATCATATCAAAATGACAAGAAAATGATAAAAGGTTGGAAATCCATAGGTTAAGTACGCAAAAGTTACAACAAATCCTAATATCAAAGCTAACAACCTAAAAGCTTCTAAACTCAGATTGAGAAAAAAATAATGAGAACCTAGACAGGATGGTATGGAGGCAGTAGAAGAGGGGGAGAGAGGAGACACCTGAAAAAGTCGTGGGATCTGGTGAAACATGTGGCAATGCCAAAGGATATGACACCCCACCTTTCATCTCCCTTTCAAGGTTAGAAATGGTTTCCTGATCGTAAACTTCCTTTGAACCCCAGAACTGCAGGATTTTCTCTAGGCGAGTCTGGTTGTCATCTTTGTTCTGCGGATTATTATAAATCCTTGCAAGCATGGAGCCTAGCACAGATTTAAAAGCAAGAGCCTCATTGTCAAGGTCCAGTATACTAGTTCGTCTCTGTAAGCTGTGGAATATGGAATATGGTTAGCAAAGCACCAGCAATACATTAAACGCACATAGAAGGTCATGTACAGTATGAAGCTGTAAGATGCTAGATGCAATCAATCAAGGGTTCATGCATCAACGGATTCTCCCGATCAAATGTGTTGAATACCCTAATAAAACAGAATATGAGGGCCTGTTTGGATAGATGATATGGATTTGCTAAAACAGAATAACTGGCAGAAAAGCACATCACAGCCTCGCTAAGTGCCAACTTTAGTGCACCTCAAAGTTTATCAAGGACTTGGCAGTAACACGTTCGTCTCCATACGAGAAAAATACTAAAAAACTAGCTTTGTTGCCATAAGTCATGGACATGAGCTATCTTCTTAGTAGGAACAAACAACACATTCTTTCATTGATTATGTGCTTTGCAAACAAATGATGAGATCTGATGGTTGATTTTCATTTTGTTTTTTTCTTGAAGGCCTTCTAGTTGCCAAGGAACAACCATTCTTCCATTGTTTACATTTTTTGTCTTCATGTAGTACGATGGCCTTTGAAATGAAACAGGGTGAACTAAGGTCGTGTCAAATACCACTCATTTGGCATTTGAGTTTTGGAGAGAAAAATGACCTTGATGCTGAAAAGTTGAAAGAGCATTTTCTATGTTACATTGTTGCTACATTCTGTTAATAAGATAAGATGACAACAATATTTGCCAATTGGCTAATACTTGAAACGATGGTTTTTCAGCCGCATCAAGCTGAAGCAACCGATTAATCATTTTAACATCGCATGAACACTCTGAACAAACAGAAAATAGATCAAATCAAGAACTACACTTAGTTGACAAGCCATGAGCAATTCTATTCACAAAACAAATATTAAATTCAAACCGTACCTTTCAAAAAGAATATCATTCACCAGGAAAACAATGTGCAGCTGCCTCTCCGAATCCTCAAGAGCGAATACTCTCCCAAAAGCTTCAGCCAGAGCCGGCGCAAATGGCGACCTTTGCATAAACCATGTCTTGGCACCCTTTATTGACTCCTTGGTGCCATTAAGATTGGTAAGCACCTCGTTAAGCTCGGCAGCGACATCCGTCGGGAGCGGCCCGGAAAGGCCCTTGAAGGGTTTGGCCGCAGCTTCATACTCCCCATTACCGGGAGCACCAAAATGCTGGTGCGGGTCATAGAACGGCGGGTACGCCGACTGGTGCATCGGCGGCCCCCGCATCATCGGACCCATTGGCGGCATCATATTCATGGACCCCGGCGGGTACGGCGCCGCCGCCGGCCGCGGCGAGACCCAAAGCTTGTACCTGTAGTAGGCATGCCCCTCCCCGCCGAAGACGAAAGCGTAGTCCGGGTTGTCGTGCTGCTTGTCGCGGATCACGACCTCGAACTCCGGGCCGTTCTTGGCGATGTACTCGACGAGCTTGTCGATGCGCTTCTGGAGCTCCGGGTCGGAAGGCGGCGGGGCCGGCGGTGGCGGTGCGGAGTCGAACGGCGGGCGCATGTAGGCGTGAGGCGGCTGGGAGGGCGTCGACATGACGTGCGGCGGGTGCGCCGCGAAGGGGGGAGGCTGCTGATGCGGCGGGAGGTGCGGGTAGAGCTGCTGGGCCTGTGGGGGAGGCATCCCGCGCGGATAGGGAGCATACTGCGGAAGCGGCGCGGCGAAGGGCGGCGCAGCGTGCGGGTGGTGCGGATACTGCGCCTGCGCCTGCGGGTGGAAGACGTACTGCGGCAGCGGCTGCTGCTGCGCCTGCGCGTACGCCATGGCCGCTGCCGCGTAGTCTTGGTGTTGCCGGTCCATGAGACGGCGGGTCCTGGCGAGAGGAGAGGTAGGGCTCGGAGCGCCGATGATGGCGGCGGCGGAGAGGATGGCTTCTACCCCTCCTCTCTTTTCTAGGAAAAAAAAATTGATGATTTATCCGTTTTTCCAATCTTTTCTTTGGGTGGAAATTACAGAAACAACCCTTGTAAGTAGTTTTTTTTAAAGCCCCTAAATAATTTGTGAATTTCGGTTCATTGGAAACCTCTTTTAAGGAAAAAAAAAGGTACAAGTTCACAGCACACATAAACAGAATTTACATGAAACGCAGACGAATGTTTATAGCTTATAATAACGATATACTTCTAACCACAGTGATGAAGAACGGTCGACTGTCGGCCGATTAATCGTTGATTATGATTAATTAACCGTATAATCCGATTAATCGGCCATCCATTTTTCCCCTTTAATCATAAAAATAGTTTATTTTTATTCACTGAGTATGATAAATTAGTTTATAATATTATGTTATAATATTCATATTATGTATCTCTTGGATAAAGTATAAATAATGAAATGTAAAATATGTTTTGTAGAGTGATAATTTACAATAACCTTAGGTAACCAAAATATTTCTAATTAACTCTAAATGTAAATAAATATATTAATAAAAATACGTAATCATCCATTAATTTACGATTAATCGACCCTATTGGGATTAATTGCATCGCTATAGCCCCAAGATAGTAGAAGGGGTAATGCTTGCTACACAATGGCTGTGTGAGAGCAAGTACAATAGCAAAGCTCACTAATGGCTAATAGTAAGCTAAAAGACAGTTTGTATAATAACTGTCTCTAAAGGTTGTCTCTAAATGTTGTGCAATAATTATCTTTTTTTCTTTTATACATAAATAATTTATCTATACTCTCATGCAAAACTAGCTACTAAATAAGAGCCGGCTTTCTTCTCTCCCCACTTTTCTTACTCTTCCACATATCAAACTTGATGTGTACAGACTAAGAGCCAACTATGGTAACCTTATTTTACATGCCCACTTTGTATAGTTATGGCACTATAGGTTGTAGTGATCTGGTACGGTTTGCTACAACCCACTACACCCACTATAACCTATGATGTGTACAAGTGTTTTGGTACAAACACATTTTAGATTTTCACATCATCTAGCTGTTGCGTGTTCTTGCAATTTTCCATTTGCATAGGAACAACTAATCCTAATACAGGTCATTTTACTGCAAAATCGACTAACTAACAACATATTTATGTAAATACAGCTGAGTTTGTTGCACCCGCTATATCGCCACTACCTGCTATAAAAAAACATTGCCGCTGCGCAACTGCTACACACTATTTGCCTTTTGCCTATCAAATTCTGACTCCATGAGGTAACTGGAAAATAAAACAGGAGACACAAAAAGAGAAATAAACCACGGTATAGACTATAGGGCCGTGTTTGCATCAAAAGAAAAGGTAGAGAAACTGCATTCCAAGCGAATTTTGGAGAAAAGTTGTGTTTGGAATGGAGCATTACCTCATTTCTTTCCTTCGAAATTTTCCTCTTTCCTACGCTTTTGCAGGAAAAGAAAAAAGATGTGAGATGTGGAATTCTCTCTCTCAAACATACAGAAATTATTACAGAAACAGATACCGACATGCTGGACTCCTATTGTCCGATGTATAAAACTGAATAATAGAATTAAGGTAACAACAAGCAATAGTTTCAGAAGCTGCTGTACTCCAAAGACGCATCCAGTATCACAAGTACCAAATTTTCCTTTGTTCAAGCTACTCCTTTCTGTTGGAATCTTTGTCAACCAACGTCAGCAAATACTAGTCCACAAGAGCCTCCTCATCACCGCCCTTGTACTGCGAGCAAAAACAAAGGGCACAAAATGTCCGGATGAACTCTGACAAACCGCAGAAGCAAAATACCAATGGGATCAGCTAGTCCTTGTGATGCATTTGCAAATAAACCTTCCAAATTTGGAAACTGAAAGAAGTTTTGATACAAGAAATAATAGTAGCTTTAAAGAAACGCAAGAAATCATGAATACAGTCGATTCATGCAAAACTCTGAGTAAGATTTCAAACTTGAATGACAAACAATGCAAATGATACACATAGGGCTAAATAACTGCAAGAACCAATTGGCAACTAGAGGAATACTGCAAATCCTTTCAAATTGACAGAGATACAGATAGCTTTTTATTAGCGGTCAATAACTGAAAGCTGGGGCACTAAGGGCCTGTTTGTTTCAGCTTTGGATTCTCTAAAAGCTGATTCTGAATTGTGGTTGTAGAGAAACTGATTCTCCAAAAACTGGAATTCAAAAGTACATATGAAGTGGATTGTGGATTCTAGTGTATATGGGTGGGTTGGATTGTGAGAATCGGATTTTGAGGCCAGAATCCAGAATCAAAAGCTAAAACAATCAGGCTCTAAAAGAGCATAGCAAAATACAGCAGGGTCGTATTACAGTAATGGCAAGCTTTGCAAATGCATACAACTGAACAAGATTTTAGAGCTTCTGAGCTGACAGATTGTCGTATGAAACAAGAGCACGGACTAAAAAGAAAATTACTGCTACAGTAAGCCAGCCGTTGGAAACTACTTGGGCCCACAGTGTAGATAAATCAAGTTTGCCAGTGCTTGAAAGATGAAAATTTCTCTCATCTGCTTCTAAGCATTTTTGAACCATTAGTGGTGGCACTGTATACTAAGATTTAGTCCAATACTCCGCACCGTTTTGTACCAGAATATACATCGATTCGTTCACATTTATAATCCATTTCAACAATTTTAATAAGATCGTCTACATCATGAGCAGCTATACCAGTGGAGGACAAAACATGTTTCACTCCAGAAAATTTTACCTGTAAGTGTCAAGATATCAGCTGAATCTCTATTTTGGTATGCAGATGACTCACAAGATAAGTCTAACCAAATGAACTAAACCTAGATGAGCTACCAGACTTGAAGCAAACGGAAACAATAAATTTAAACCTCTAGCGGCTAACACTACCAAACTTTAAACAAAAAAAAGAAAAGAAAAGAAGAGCAACCACTAGAATTTACAAAATTACAGTAACCAAGGAGAAACAAAATGGTATAAACAGGATAATAAGTAGTGAAATATCAACAGATTATTTCTGCCTAACTACAGTTATAAATGATTGAGAAACAGTTTGTTGAGAACATGAGTTGCTGCAAGAAAGACATCTCACCCTGTCTGTAAAAACATTGCTAGAAGAAAAAACATTTCCTTCCTCATTATTGTCACCTTCCCCCAACTTCTTCACAGATAACGATTTTGGTTTATCATTTCCCTTGCTATTTTTCAAAGATTCTAGAGCATCTTCTGGCCTAATTTTCTTTCACACAGGAATCATATCATCATTACTCACTCTCCTTTTCTTCACTGAAAAAGAAACCAAAGTTTGGGCATGAAAATACATACGTGTATCTCTTTTTCGCACAAGAACATGGTCCAAGAAATGTTTGGCTCCAGCCTCCAAGACAACAATATTGAGTTGCATGCACCACTCAGTTCACCCAAAAGCTTAAGCCGATAAGGAAAGGTGGACAATTCACTTATACTTCAACACTCTCCCTCACGTCGCAGGCTCCTCGTGCCTAGGGGCGTGGAATAGAAGTGGACTGCAATTATTATTTTAATTGCGCCAACCGGGTCTTGAACTCGAGACCTCTTAGCTCTGATACCATATTGATTTGCATGCACCAACCAATTCATCCAAAAGCTTAAGTCGATGAGGAAAGGTGGACAATTTACTTATACTTCAACAAACAATGGCCCATGTGTTTGAACAGGAATTACATCATGAGATCCTATTAGCTTCTAAAGGACAACTGGTTTCAATATCTAATATATTTTTGTTATGAAGAATATCTAATAAAATTTTATCAAGAGTGCCATTAAATTTGGCTAACTTTAGGGAACATGAGACCCTATTAGCTTCTACACTGACAATACAACTAAAAATAGTTTTTTTTAATAATATTATTTTAATCAAAATTTACGAAAATAAAATGACGACAGAGAGCATGTCGCCATTTCAACTGGTGATAGAGACCAATGCCAGAGCCCAGAGAATAGGAGTGACACCGGACGACTTCCGAGGGGCATTGCACCGTGGAAAAATATCCTGTGCAATCACCCTCTCGGTGAAACCACCGTGCAACTGAACTAAAAAAAGTTTCAAAAAATTCTGAAAAAAATCATGGATGTACATCTCAACTTACCCCACCTACATATAAAATTTCATGATCAAATTCATCCTATACTAGCAGTTACAAAAAAGACAAATGCAGCATGAACAGTGATTTTTACTGTTCATCACTATTCATTTTTGCTGTTTGTTTTTTTTGTAGCTGCTAGTATAGGATGAATTTGATCATGAAATTTTATATGTAGGTGGGGTAAGTTGAGATGTACATCCATGATTTTTTCAGAATTTTTTGAAACTTTTTTTAGTTCAGTTGTACGGTGGTTTCACAGAGGGGATTGCACCGGATATGTTGCCTTGCACCGTATTCGAGACTTGACCTTCCGCATCGTCCATTTTACATCATGCAGGTGGGAGTAGAGCGAACGATGTGGTACAGGGTACGCCGGACCACGATGAGGAGGATCCAACATCTCTCTCATCTCTCCCCTCCCGGCTCCCCTCGACGGCAACTCCACGCGACGGCGGCAAGGAGGACGACGGGTGCGAGGATGGAACGACGACGACTACACTAGCTGTGCAAGCCCAAGCCCATACAATCCGCGAAGCGAACCAACGATTGCCCAACTAATCCTAACGGGCCGACCTGGCAGAGGGCCCGCACCAAACAACCGGCAGTGCAGAAATTTCGCTTGATTTTCACAGAAAATGGTTACTATATGCATGCAATTTACAGTACATCGAGCATGGTGAGCCAAGATCTGGTAAAAGGCAAGATAGATTTAGCACAACAGCAGCACACGGCAACATGAACATCCAGTATTACGTCCGTGTTTATTTGGTTGACACATAGATGAAGACATTAAAAATAACTAATTATCTATAATCATTATCACTAATGCATACATATAGAGAATATAAAGTAAAATTTTGATATTTATTAAGGATATAGATGAAACATCGTACTAATTTTATATTAGCGGTATACCACCTCACCGTGTTCCCGCTACCTGTTTGGGCTGCAAAGAAAATTGACAGGATTCGCAGAAGCTTCATTTGGAAAGGCGAACAGGATTGTTCAGGAGGGCATTGTCTGGTTAACTGGAACCGGGTATGCAGACCTAAGGCCTTGGGAGGACTTGGCGTTAAGGATCTATCCTCTTTTGGACGAGCGCTCCGACTTAGATGGTTGTGGTATGCATGGACTGATAGCAACAGGCCATGGGCAGGGATGGCGGTTCCTTGCGACGACTCCGATTGCGGTCTCTTCCGCGCAAGCACAAACATCACATTAGGGAATGGAGAAACTGCAAATTTTTGGAACTCCAAGCGGCTCATGAGGTCACCATGAAATCGCGCCAAACGCTTATCGGCTAGTTAGGGAACAGTGCTTGGTCAAGGATGAACTTGATGCGGGAATTGGTTGCACTGTTGAGGAAAATTTCTCCGCCGCCCAAATCTCGAATTCATACACTTATGGCAAAGGCCACGAGTTCACCGCTTCGAACGTGCGAGATAACATCTCTTGAAATGGACACAACAGGGGAATACTCGGCAGGACAATTTTACAGAGGCACGCTTTATTGGCGCCACGAAAGATCCAAACCGCAAGATGGTTTGGCGTCTTACGCCGGGCTAAATGTCAATTTTTCACTTGGCTCTTTCTACAAGATCGGATCCTCACAGCGGATAGACTAGCTCTCAGAGGATGGCCACACAGCACTCTCTGCGTGATGTGCGGCCTTGACGCAGAGTCATCTAGACACCTCATCCTGTTGTGCCCGTTCGCAAAGCAGGTGTGGAGAAAGGTCCTGTTCTACATGGGCATAAATTCCATCGCCATCCATCCTGATTTGGTTCAGTGTGACGCTGCTGCTTGGTGGCGATCGGTCCGTTTCCATCAGAGAGCGCCAAGACCGCAAACAGGCTGATGGCACCTTCATGTATGTAGCATGGAACCTCTGGAAGGAGAGGAATAGCGAGAATCTTCAATAGCCAATACAGAACTATTGATGGCGTTGTCAGCGCCGCCATAGATGATATCCGGAGTAGAAGGGTAGCAACGCAACCTATAAATCCATAATTCGGTGGGGGTGCCTCCCGCTCACCTCTCGCCCCGAGTTCATGAGTTATCCGTTGTATGTGGTTTCGTTTCTTATTGGCATTAGATCCATATAGTCGCTCGCCAATCGTTGTGGTTCTAGTTTTAATCGGAGGCCGAGTGTTGTGTGGCTTCCTTGAGTATTTTTCAAACTCTATATCAGATTCTCAGATTCTCAATTTCTCCTTAATGCAAGCGCGAGCTCCCGCCATTCCCTTTAAAAAAAAAATACATGGATAAACCCATTCAAAAAATAAACGTTATAAACTTTGATGGAGGGAATACTACATATGATCCATTTATTACAGCAAGTCACTAATACACAACACGCTCACGCTGCCTCAGTTCCTCTAACCTAACATTCTATAGGACATTAGGACAAGCACATCGATCAGCCGCCCAGAAAGGTTGTTACATCAGGAAGAACGGTGAAGCGAGCAAAGACGGGTTGCTTCTGCGCATGTTGAAGCCTCGGAGACGCTCCAGATTCATCACCTCGGAGTGGTCCACGAAGAGATTTACCTGCATCCACAGAAACCAGTACGTCAAGATACAGGAGCAGACGACGAACATACCATGCCAAATGGTGAAATGGTCCATGAACGGCTTTCAGCTTCAGGGAGAAAGAAAGCAGAAAGCTTCAGTACCCGTGGTCCATATCTTCTCACAAACCACTCGGAGGTGTCGGCGTTGGATGTTTCAAACATGGTCTTCTCGAGCCCAAGCCGACCTACAATCTTCGCGATGATGTCGGCCCTTAGAGAGTCAGCGCACTGGCAAACATCATCGGCATCGATCATGATCATATCTGCACCTGCTTCCAAGCATCTCTCAGCCCTCCTGATCAACAGGTCACCATCTTCAACTCTTTCTGCAAAAACGTAGGCAGGAAATGCCCGCACGCCCGTGTTGTAAATAACGGAGCGCAGTGCAGTCATCATATGAAAGAAATGAAGTGATGCTCACAGAGTCACTGTGTAGCAAAATAGTATTCCCTCCATTCCTAAATAGATGTCATTCTAGTATATGTACAAAAGACTGCATTACCCCTCTGCACTAGATCACTCATTGTTCTTTAAATGGTGTGTCTTCCTCTAGTCTATAGTAGTAATGATATTAGAAACAGCTAAAAGAGAGAGGTATATAAGGAAAAAATAGTAAAAGCCACCTTAAAATTGTAGAATGATATGTATTCAAGAACGAAGGGAGTACATAGCATGATATGACTATGGTAAATGGCTAGGTTACAACTTACACCAAAACTAATATTGAATCAGAAATGTATAATAAATATTTTTCACCGAGATGACTAGACGAAAATGATTCCCTAAATAGTCTTTTGTTCTCATGCGAACATCATTCAGTACTGAATATGATAGGCGAGAAGTAGCATAGCATACGTAAGAGTACATTAGCAGCACTTCTAGTTACCTGAGCTCTGCTTCACAGGAGCTATATAAGACCCAAACGCCCTATCGCCAGAGGCAGGAATATCGTAACTATCAAACTTCACTGAAAACAGGGGCTTCACCTGCAAACCGCTATTCTTAATGAGGCGGACTAATCTTAGGAGAGCCTCCTCAGGGAGCTTAAGAGACCCAGCATTCAGCTCAATGGTGTCAAATCCTAATGCCTTGCATTCCTGAAATGGAATATCATATGTCACGTATGTTGTTTCAGACACGTTTGTGCATATCACAATATTTAAAAAAAAAACAGTAAGAGACCTGCATACCTCTACATATTGCTTGAAAAAAGAGGGTCCTTGACGCAAAAGATGCTCTGCCCAATCACCTGTGCTCACATATATGTCATGCTTGTGTGCTAAATCAGTGATCTCTCTAACCATTTCTTTTCCCATTAAACTATGAGATCCACCAGAAAACTTCAAACCATCAACAAAAGGACCAAGAGAATCCAATATTTCCTGAAATATAAAATGGCAGGCTTGAGAATGCGCTTTCAGAAATGGCTAGGATAGTGAAAAGAAGCAGCTCACATCGCCAGTCATGATTCAGGATAGTTCATTTTGTTCATTCTAACTTCTAAGGATGAGTCTAAAATTTTCCTTTGTTTGAAAGAATGTAGTTGGGAGTCTAAATTCTTCCTTCTCAAGAGTAGTACTGCTGCCTTTCTTGTGGCTTTACTCATTAACATCACTAGTGGCTGTCACTGGGTCATACGTTCTGCAAACAACCTTTCTGCAGTCAACTAACAGTAAATTATGAAGCATTACTAATATTATTACGATCTAAGAAGCAGCCGTAACAGCAATTCGTCCTGAGCTTTACCCGTTCATGTAGGGCTTTCTGGGCATAAAAATGCACAAATTGCTAGGGAGCCTAATGACATTCTGTATTGCAGTTGCTCCTAACTTAATTGTCTCTATAAAACACAATTCTACAGGGAAATGCAAGCTTTGAGCATCTTAATGTTGGTGCCAACCACACTACGTAAACCTAGATGCTGAGCAAGCTGAGTAACAAAATATCACATAACAATCAGCATGAATCGTCTAATTAAGTTCAAAAAATTGGCAACCGCAACAATGATCTACTAGTACAAACCGACCGCGCTGCAAAAACAAATTGCACGACGAATTAAGAACCAAATGGGGATTGAATTGGAAGCAATAGCGTGCTGATGTCCAACGAGACTCATGCGTGTCGCTATTCGGTGGGAGGCCAGAATCAAACTACGCGTCTACGCCCAATTCAACACGATGCGAAGCAACAGCGACGGGTAGAAGCGTAGAACGATGAGAAATGGGGGCAGAATTGGGCGGGCGGGCGGACCTGGAGCGCGTGGTGGGTGGGGCGGAAGGAGTAGATGGGGCTCCTCATCTCCGTCACCCCGTACCGCCGCGGCTTCTCTGGCCGGTCGTCATCCTCGTCGCCGTAGCCGTGCCCCCACAGCGACAGCGACACCACCTCCTCTCCCCACCGCCTCATCGCCGTCGTCTTCGTCGTCTCCTCTCCCTCTCCAATCCCTCCCTGATCGAGCGATAAAAATGCTCGGGAGTCGGGACTCGGGAGAAGGAGGTGGAAGCTTGCAGCTGATTCTGGAAGGGCGTGGCGCAATGATGACGTGTTCCCTGACAAGTGGAGCCGGCCATCCCCGCCCTATCCAGTCTCATCTGGGCTGAGTTCGGATGGGCTTCACCGGGTTCTTCTTAACACGGCCACACCTGCTAGTAATGGGCCATCCTAACCGAATATTTGCGGAGCCACGCTGAGCTGCTTGATTGGGCTACAGTGCAGGCCGGGCTTCGGAGCACCGAGGGCAGCAGGCGGCAGGGAGTGAAGTGAAGGACCCAAATGGCGTTCACAATAGGTTTTCTTTCCAAAAAAAATCAATTCATCAAGAGATCAGTCATTTGTAATCTAAACAGGTGGTTGGATGAATAATACCTCTAATTAAGAGGTCAAATAAATAGTGCTCAGATAAACAAAGTAAACTGCACTGGTCAGATAAATAGTGAACAACAAACTTGTCAGATGAATAGTGCTCAGTTGTAACAACATTGGTCGGATAAACAGTGCTCGGGTGAATAGAGCTTGGATGAACATTGTTTGGTTGAATAGTAAAAATTAACACGATCTCAGAAACAAGAATCGATGTAATTTTTGATTGGCTGATCCAAAATCCGTGAAACTTTGTATGCACCTTCCTATGGATGTTAAGAATATATTACAACCTTAAATTGCAAAGATGGATATCAAAGTTCTTTCTAGTTTAATAAATGTTACACCAAAACCTGGTCAAACATAAAAACTCCTCCCTTAATTTTCTCGTAGGGAATTTATGATCAAAATGATCTTAAATGACCTTTCACATATCATAGCAAGTAAATAACACTATGAACAACTCTTTAAACAAACAAGAAGGCGATCTACAAAAATCTTTATTCTTTCAAGCATAAAGATCGATTTCTTGCAAAAACTGAAAAAAAGAGGTTGTAGATTGCCTAGATGATTAGGATATGATCTGAGGGAGATTTATCCATCAATAATTCATCTTTGGCATAAAATCCAAAAGCATTTAGAAGGAAGGGAGGTAAATCTAAATGAGCGAAAAGCAAATTATAAGAATTTAAATACTGAATTTAAAGCATAATGTAAATACTGAAAGTAAATTCAGAATAGAGAATTAAACTTTTATTTTTTTTAGGAGAAAGGCTTACAAAGCCTCACAATAAAGTGGACAAAATTCAAAGGAGCACCAAAACCTTTAAAGGAGAGATACCCATCTCCTCCTCTATTTATAACACACTGGAAGTAATCTCCACCCTTAGATGACAACTTGGCTCTCAAGAAGTATCATTAATAGCTGAGATCCACCCCTCACTTATATATAAGCTAACATACAACCCAACATCATAACAAGTTTTATCCACACACACTAACTTAACCACTACTTTACCAACAAATCCTTAATCCAACGATTCTTCTTCGCTTGAGTAGGGCTTAAATTGGCATCTCATCCATCCACTTATCCTCTTAGCTTGCAACCACTCCTAGCCTCAGTCATCCTTCGGCGACATCTTGACCGTCTGGACCTCAACTCTCTCAGCCTAGTTTCGATCTCCTCCGTCTCACAATGACCTAGCTTCTCAACCATCATAGATAAGAAAAACGCATCATATAGCATTGCTCAAAATGATATACAATAAGTAATTAGCCGAATGATACACAATGATACACAATGACCTAGTTCCGATCTCAACTCTCTCAGCCTAGTCCTACAACCATCATAGATAAGAAAAACACATCATATAGCATTGTTCAAAATGATATACAATAAGTAATTAGCTGAATAATCACACATATAAGAATCCCACCTTAGCTCATAACCAGTCAAGTCCATGACCACTTAAAAGCTCTGATCAGTCAAGGCTCCCACTAGCCAAGGCTTTGGTTAGTCAAGACCACAACCACTCACTGATACAACGACCACTCAACTCAAATTTCTCAATCTAAAACAAATCAATCTCAAAACTAAGGATCACAAGCTAAAAAATAGTCAATTACTTATCACAAATATAGGTAGACCTCCACATGATCTTTAATGAAGAAATGCCTTTCTCCCCACCTATCTCTCCTGCGATCCTTGTGCTTTTCCTTGCTAAGTTCTTGCTTTTACTATGTGACAGATGCACCCAAAGGTTCCTGACTGGGCTACAGTGAAACCCCATCAATGCAGTTTGGGCTTTGGGACCACTAGGCACCCATGTTGTCATGTCTGTGGTGCTAGCCACCAGGCTAGTTGTAGTTCCATGCCCCTGCCGCGGTATACAGGCATGGCAGGTGGCACATGCCACTTGTCAGCGTTTCCGTAGAAAGTGAGAATGGTACTTTTGTAATTATATCTGCATGGACTAGCTTTGCTTAGAAAGTGCAAGGAGCTAGAAATGATCTCACTTTGGAAAATTGTACCGACAACTAGAAATTCTCTGGCACCTACACATAGGGCTGGAAAATTAGCTCGTGGCTCGTGGCTCGGCTCGGGCTCGTCCGAGTCTGGCTCGGCTTCAGAGCTCGTGGCTTCTGACCGAGCCCGAGCCGAGCTTGCTTTTTGAGGCTCGGAAAAACACTGAGCCGGCTCATGAGCCAAATCGGCTCGGCAGACGGCAGCCCAGCCCAAGTCCGGACCCGAGCCGCCCGGCCAGCGGCGCTACCCTCTTATGTCCTCGCCTTACCCAGCGCCATCGGCCAGCGGCAAAAACCAAAAAGTCTCTGCCCTAATAGCCTAATCCCTCCCCTCCCCTGGCGAATCTGGCGATTCTTCCCTTCCCGTGACTCAATCGGCCAAGCCCTAGCCGCCAAGGCTGGCCAATCCCCTTCCCGGCTTCCCCAAATCCAATCCCCACTCGTCCAGCCACCAGGCGCCACACATCACGCCGAGCCACGGCGAATCAGCGACTGCTGTCTCCTCCCAGATCTCCTCACTCCTCTCCCTCAGGCCTGGCGCCTGGCGGCTTCAGAGCTTCTGCTCTCGCGCCCAGCCGGCAGCGAGTCCAAAGCGAGCGACCACCGACTCGGCGACTCCTCTCGTCGCGTCGGCAGCGCGAGGTGACCAATGGCAGCCTAATCGACTCTCCTCCGGTGACCGGTGCCAGGTCTGGAAGTCTAGAACTCTGAACTCCGGATCAATGGATGAATGGATTACTTTTTTTGCGTTTTGGATATGCTGGTGCTGCCACTACTTGCTCTGTTGCTCAGTTGCACATAACACTTAGGTTATGTAAATAAGTAGGGAAGAATCAGGAATCAGCTTATATATTCTCACTGCATCTCTAGAGATAATTTCTTTCGAATTATATTGTTCGCAAGAGTTCATCAGACCATTAGAGTATTAGACTTTAACCTGACCTGCTGTTTCTTGACTACTACAACTAACAACACTGACATCTTAACAAGTAACAACCAGTTCTTGTAATAACAGATGTTGACAAATTTGTCTTTCAGTTGAGCTCCAGTAGCCATTGTGGATAATGAACTTATCAAATTAGTATTACATCAATGAGAATAGCAGATGAAATGATGAATTATCTCAGTCCAAGATTCACTATGTCATTTCTCAAGGTATTTTAATTTAAGTTCTCATTGATGTAATACTAATTTGATAAGTTCATTATCCACAATGGCTACTGGAGTCTGGAGCTCCACAGTAGACATTTATTTCTAAGGATAAGATGCTGAGATATTACATATTACCATAGTTTTATGTTTGTACTTGTGTTGAACTGTTCATGCTAAGTACTATTTAAGTTTATGTGTCTTGCTGTGCAAAGTGACATCCACTTGGTTGTGGTTAATATTGGTTAGTGCCATATTTTAATGGATTTGGCAATTGGCAGGCATGGAGATGGAATCATCCATGGCAAAAGGGAAGGGGAAGAGGCCCTCAGCCCGGCCACAGATAGGCGTCAGTGGTGCCCTTCTAGCCAAGCCGGTAAGCATGCTAAAAAATATACAATCATCATCATGCCCGTATGTGCCTTTGAGTTACATACTTACATGTTCTTAGGTTTTATGCGAGGAAAGGGAACAGACAACTGAGATTGAGGAAGAAGATAATTCTTATGACATAAACGATGAGATGTCTGAGGACGAGATAGCAATGCCAGGTGGTCGAGAAGAGGGTGACCATATATCAATTGAAGGCTCTGAGGAGGCTGAAGGTAATTCTGGGGATGGTAGTCTTGGTAGAGCTCGTCAAAGAGGGAAAAAGCGACGAAAGGGGGTGAAGGTCAAGAGTGAAACATCATCTAGTGTTTGGGATGTGTTTACAAAGATGAAGGTGCCATCTGTGGATGAAAAGGGGGTGATGGTATCAAAGGCACAATGTGGGTACTATAAGAAGTTGTATTCTTACAAGCAAGGGTCAACAACATCACATCTATTGAGACATACGAAGAAATGTGACACATACTTGAAATCTTTGGCAAAGAAGCAAGATCAAGCTCTTTTAAACTTTGCTCCTTCTAAGGCAGGTGATTCTGGGTCTGGTCTCCCAACTATTATTGCTTCTAGATATTATAATCATGAGCAAGTTAGAAAATTATTTGCGAAGATAATAATAGTTCATGAGTACTCGTTTAGGATGGTTGAGCATACATGGTTTAACATAGCAATGAAGTATTTAAATCCTGCCTATGAGTTCATTGGTAGAAAAACAATTAGAGCTGCATGCATGAAGGTGTTTCAATCCGAAAGAGAATCACTAAGAAAGGTCCTTAAATATGTGGATAGCATTGCCTTAACAACTGATTTGTGGACATCTAACCAAACATTGTCCTATATGTGTTTGGTTGCACACTACATTGATAATGATTGGAAAATGCAATGCCGTGTGTTGAACTTTTTTGAGTTAGATCCTCCACATACTGGACATGTCATAGCTCAAGCTGTTTATGAGTGTGTTGTTGCTTGGAAGATAGAGGATAAAATCATTTCCATCACTTTGGATAATGCTTCGAACAATGATGTTGCTGTTCATGGTTTAAAGGCAAAGTTTGTAGCTAGACAAGGCAATGCTTTCCTCGCAAAATATTTCCATGTTCGGTGCTGTGCTCATATTATCAATTTGGTAGTGAATGATGGGACAGCCGTGTTAGCACCTCTCATAAGTAACATAAGGGAAACTGTGAAGTACATAAAAAAGTCCCTTCTCGCTTGCATAAATTTGTCGAAATTTGTAGATCTCTTGCATTGCCAATTGGGGAAGGGTTGAAACTAGATGTATCAACAAGATGGGGTTCAACATATAAGATGTTGAGTACTAGCATTGCATACAAGGAAGCTATACAATCATATGCCGATATAGATGCAAATTATAGATGGGAGCCTACAATGCAGAATGGGATTTGTTTGTAGCAATTGAGCCAATCCTTGCATCTTTAGCTAAAGTTAGCACTGCATTCTCACTTCAACATATCCAACAAAAAATATATTTTATCCTCATATTGTGGATGTAAAGATTGCTTTGAGGGCAGAATGGTTTCTAATGATTTCAATTTGAAAGAAATGGGCAATGCAATGATGGGAAAGTTCAATAAGTATTGGGAAGATAAGAACAATATGATGGTGGTTGCTACCATCCTAGACCCAAGGTATAAGATGAGATATGTGGAGTGGTGCTTTGGTAAGATTTTTGAAGCCTCAAAATTGAAACTGAGATAGCAGATGTTCGTGAGGAGTTAGATAGGCTATATGAAAAATATGAGAGGGAACATCGTCAAAGGAAGACTGCTATGAGTAAGTCTTGTGGAGCTTCATCTTCATCTGCTAATACCTCTTGCTCTTTACCATCTGCCTCAAGTGAATTTCAGTCCTTATCATCTACTTCTGCGAATCCATCAAAGAGTGAGTTGATCATATATTTGGATGAGCAGAATGAGGATTTAGGAAACAAAGAGTTTAATTTGCTTCAATGGTGGAAGTTGAATTCACATAGATTTCCGGTGGTATCCAAGATGGCCAAACAGTTCTTGACTATACCAGCGACCTCCGTGTCTTCGGAATCAACTTTTAGCACAGGGGGTAGAGTTCTGGATGATTTTCGTAGTTCTTTAAGACCATCTATGGTGGAGGCATTGATATGTGCTTCTAGTTGGATTAGAGGTGGACATGATGATAATAAGGCTCCTATGTTTGTGGTATGACTAATGACTTTAATTCATAGCTGGTTTGATTTGAATTAATTTGGTATGACTAATGACTTGTATTTTCAGGAAAAAGATGATGAAGATGATGTTGAGACAATTCCATTTCCTACAAGTGTGATAGAGAGCAACTAAGCAACTACTATTAGTTAGTAGTAACTAGTAAGTTAATATTATTGTAGTAACTAGTAAGTTAATACATGAATTATTGTATAAATGTTTAATTTCAGATAGCTTCTTTGACTTGTGGGTTGTGGTTGTAGGTTCAAATGGAGCATGGAGCCATGGCCCATGGAGGACAAGATTACTTGTGATGGATCATCTATTTTGTTGTGATTTGTAATACGTGCTTTCATTTAGTTTTGGAGCGTGTGGTTGTGAACTTGTGATGTTAGTTGGATGATTGGATCATCTATTTTGTTTGAGACTTTGAGCCTTTGAGACAATGCTACAAACTTATGTTTACATTTTTCCTGTTGTCTGAATTACTTTATGTAGAAATTCCATTAACTTGTTTCTTTTGGTGGAAATTGGGTAAGAGCATGGAAGTATATGCTTTGGTGATGTTATACTCTATTTTTTCTTGATTGTTCAGCACTAATCTGTAATGCACTTATTGGCAGGTTTGTCGTATCAAGAGTTGCTTTCCGTGACAACACTTCTAAATATTTCATAAATGACCATAGAAGCAATTTTACTAAAGTAACTAAATTGTTGAAGGGTAAAGGCATGGTCGCATGGACCTTGATAATATTTGCTTTCTGACCCTTCAGGTTTTGTGCATTTATTTTGTCTAATTTGGTTATACAACTCTTAGATTTATTTGTCTAATTTTCCTTCAGGTTTTGTGCATTTATTTTGTCTAATCTTTTAATGCCTGACTACCTGTGGTCTTTATGAGCACTTTTTGTCTATTGTGCTATTTATTAGTTGCATAACATCTTGTTCAAATCTCTGGGCACTAATCATGGATGCTGGCAGCCTGGCACTAGGTTCACCTCTCAAGTTTATGAGCTTTCAGCCTTTCACCACATTTTCTTCACAAAGTGAGTAGTCTGCACCTTGCTTCTTTCAAGGTTAAAATCTTCACAAACCAATCATTTAACTTCTTGAGGCAAAGTTACATATATAAGCTGTTTTGTACAATGCCACGTTAATAGTCATGATTTCTGGTAATTTGAAGGAATGGATAATGGACCAATGGGAGAGGAACTACTATATAACTGCACTTGCTGGAGCAAGCAATGGGAGTTCCCTGGTAGTAATGTCTAAAGGTAACCAGCTAAAACTTGCAGATCTCAGATCTGTCTTAATAATAGAAATATTCTTTTTGACTACTTGGCATGTCTATCCAGGAACAATGTATACTCAGCAGTCCTACAAAGTTAGTGATACTTTTCCTTCAAATGGATAAACAAGAAATGGCGTGATGGTTTGGTTTCTATGTGACTTCCATGGCAACTGCTGGAAGCAGATGGGCGGTTGCCGGTTGTTATGTCTCACAATGCAGGATTTTCTGAACAGGTAACATTCTTTCCATTTCAGTGTACTTTTTTCATTTATTTTGACACTACCGAGCTAACTTATTTTTTGCACTCGTATTGCATGTATTTATTTTCCAGGTTGTTGAACTGGACTTCTTGTTTGTACCCCAGTGAGGGAATTCATAAGAGGTGGGACAATGGTTACCGGATAACAGCGTCAACAACTGCTGCAACTTGGGATCAGGCAGCATTCGTTTTAAGTGTACCAAGAAGGAAGCCTACAGATGAGATGTGGTTGTTTTGTGCTTTGCCATAAGATCTCAAACGACATGTGGTTGTTACTGTACAGTACTATAATTAGCTCATCTTTTATTCTTTTACATATAATGAAGTTTGTGAATTTCTAGTGGATCATTAGTTGAAGCTTTTTTTTCCTTGCACTATTTGCTCAAAGATCTTCAATCAGGTACAATCTGACCATATATCAAATGCCGAGTGGCTCGGCGAGCAACGAGCCGGCTCATGAGCCTACCTCGAGCCGAGCCGAGCCGGTTTCTGGCTCGCCTCGAGGCCGAGCCGAGCTGGCTCGGCTCGGCCTGCTTTCTAGCCCTACCTACACACTAGACTCTCTGGATACATTCTCCATTTCACAATTCGGTTTGCACGGCAAGAAATTCTTGAAATGACCAAAGTGTGGTGCATTGTATCAAGTGCCAAGGATTCTCCTAATTAATCTGCAGACCCATCGGCGATCCGCTCGTTTGTTTCGGTTCCCGATGAAGTAGGAAAAGAAAACGCTGGAGCGTACCCATATCACGACCCACACTCCATACATAAAACTAAAGAACAACTCCAGAGGCCACCATTCTCAATTATTTATCGGTTGCTACAAAACAATGCTAGCCTCTGCCTCAAGCTAATTGCATGTCTTTGGTGCGACCTCGGTTTGAACTTTGAATCAATCCATGGAGTCAAATCTACAAAGTCTGTGAGACTACCTCAAGTTAGGCCTGTTTCTTTGTGTTTTGCCAAGATGAAGGTAGAAAACTTTTTTATATAATGGAAAAATATATTTCCGGCTTCATCCCTCAATGAGAGAATCAGACCACGCTTATTACAGACTCGAAATCAAACACCGTTTCGACAAGAACACCAAAACATCAAACAGGATAACCAATCCTAGCCACAAAAGGCCAACCAAAATTAGCAAATAAGCGCAAAGCTACCGACTCGGTGATGACAAACATATATAAGACCCTCTTTAGTCGATTCACTTATTTTATCCGCCCATGTCGGCCGCGTCGTTCCTCTGAACAAGACCTTCTCCATTAGATTCTTCCAGGTTGATCCTTGCTTTCAACTTTACAGCCCGTTCCAGTAAATTTTGATCCACTACTGCGGCCGACCTTTTACTAGAACGAAGTGGAGCCACAAGCAATTGAGAAGAATCCTTTGAAGCCGGAGGGATTTCCTTTGACACTTTTGGGGGAGTAGCTGCAGTACACTTGGAAGCAACCTCTGCGGTACACTTGGAAGCAACCTCAGAACGTTTTGGCAAACTTTGTGATAATGAACCTGCCCTTCATGTAAGCTCATCTCTCCCAATCCACCGTCCGAAGAAGCCAATGGAACAGGGCGAGTGGATCAGTAAACAACCGTAAGAGGTAGTATCTGGACCTTCAGACTGTGGGATCTAAACCGAGCCATCCTTTGTATGCACACCATCAGAATTGGTCGAACTGTTAACAATTTTTTTATTTTTCGCCTGATCATCAAAATCATCTAGAAGATCTTCATCCATACCATGGTCAGCACCATCCTCAGGATCAAGATCCATGTTGATTGGCTTTGGATTTTCCGGTTCCATATTATGCTCCACACAAAACTGAAGCTCATACACAAAATCCCCGACAACCACATTGACAAATTTTGAGACAGGCGACTTTGATTCTGGCTATATCATACTTCTTTGTGAATTTCATGTCTACCTTACGAGTAGCCCCAAGAATAGACCCCATAGCCCAGATTATTGGGAACAGTCGAAGCTCTTGAGGTAAGCCCCTAAACTGAATCCAAACCTTGGGAATCTCATACCTAAATACATCAGAACATGCCTTTTCCTCAATGCTCATAGTAGCCTTCACACTTTTAGTGACTACAGGACCCCATTCCACAAGCCTCTGAAGCTTTTGATGGGAACATTGTCACAAAAGTATTTGGACCACTCTCTTCCACTTTCCAATCCCAGTTGCCTGGTAACAATCTTTGAAGCTCAAATGTTACATTCATTACCGACATAGAACCTTCAAGAACTTTCACTACTGCAGCTGCAGAGTCACTTGAGACCTTCTGATTACCAGAGTATGGGATATAATAAAGAGAAAATTGTTTTATTTGCCACTGAAAGTTGGCCAGTTCCCCACAATGCCATCGCGAAGATGCTGTTCTCTGCATTGCCATCCGATCTCAAATTGCCTTCCTATTTTGCCATTGCCGTCAAGTTGGCTGTGAAGCCACCATTAGTTGACACGCGAAAAGACCAAGTTGCCCCCCTTTTGAGTGTGCTGCCCTATTTAGCCAAACCGAAGCAAAGGTTGTTTTTAGTGTCTGTATTACTACTAGCGTGATATAAATTTTATGCACGTAGTGTAACTGAGATACATAATTTATTTATTTTATTATGTTTGTAATATTGCCCACTTACATAAATTATTTATTTGTTCATTTCATTTTATCCAAACTATTACTCATAACATGGTAGTCATTTCAATATGGAGCCCATGTGCATAATATAATCGGATAAAAAATTATTATTTGTTTATTCCATTTATGCCTATATTACTACTCATGACATGATATTCACGAATACGTACGGAACCCATGTTCAGAGCGTAGCAAAGAACAAAATTATTTATTTCTTTATTTTATCTGTACCTAGGCTACTAAATTATGACATGGTACTCATTTGTATAGAGCTCATGTTCAATATTTACGAGCACTATGCAATACTAATAGTAATACTCAAAAGAGGTTTGGCTAAATAGGGCAGCACACTCAAAAGGAGGGCAACTTGGTCTTTTCGTGTCAACTAATCTGGTGGCTTCACGACCAACTTGACGGCAATGGTAAAATGGGAAGGCAATTTGAGATCGGATGGCAATACAGAGAACAACATCTTGCGATGGCATTATGGAAAACCGCCAACTTTCAAAGGGCAAATAAACAATTTTCTCATAATAAAAGCCCAACCCCTTAATCGCATATCCACTGGAATAGTCAGAGACTTATGTTGCTTATGTGATGAACATGCTTTAGTAACATGTTCATCGAAACCACAACTATCACAGTTCAATTCCGTAGTGCAATTCAGATTAATGTGACCCTTGTGAGGCATCTATAACAATAGAGCTTATTGATCCTGTTTTCACTACCTCTTTATTGAAGGAATCCACCCTACCCCTTAGTATCATCAATCTCCATTGACTCCAAAAGACCAGACTCATGCTACTTGAAGGTTGCTTACCTACTCCGTTGTCGGAGAACGACGGCTGACATTGGCGAGATTCATGCCGCCTTAGCCACCCGGCATGCACACGGAAGAATTGACGGAATGAATTGGCGCCCATCAAAGCCATTGCCGTCCGAGTTGCCAATACCTCGACAAAGAACAACACCTCCCTGTTCCAAGACCACCATAGACCGGCCTTCTCCACGAACACCGCGCCATATAGCGAATGTCGCCACCAAGAGGAATGTGCTTATCATGAAGGTAGAGTACTAGCTTTAGCTTTGCGATGGTGCACGCGGTCTTTGGCATCTTCAGTATCATGTTCTTCTCCTATGCTCATCTTGTAGATAATCTCTCTGCTTATCTGCTTTTTGTATCCTTGTTTGTTAATAAATTGGGTACTTAGCAACGATCTAATCATCGAGCAAGAAAAGGAGATGGGACAGAGGGGAAAATGCCCACAGTGTGGATGGCGCTCAAGTCTCTCAACCGCAAGTCGGAGGATTCTTCCGGTGTGTGATTAAGCGGGAGAATCCCACAGCCAGAGGCGCGTCAAGAATCGGCGACGGCGTCGCCGCCAGCAGTCAAGGTGCTCGCGGTCTATAGCCAATCATGGGCGTGATCCACATCCAAGATGGAGGCACCGCCGGGCAGAAGCGGAGCCGCCACGGTGATCGCAGCAGCCGAGGTCGATCGGGGCAACGACGTGCGACGAGGGCCTCTGCCAGATCGCCGTCCGGTGCCACCTTGTGGCGAAGCTCAAAAAGATAGAGTATAGTCTTAAAAGAATTAGGTTAAATTGAGATAAAAATATTAAACAGTTTGTGTTATATTTTTATTGATGGGAGGTTTACTAATAATGCTTTATTATTTGAGAAATACTTATATATCGTTCGCTTATCAAACTTTTGTAAATCTATCAATAAGTTAACACCAATCAATCAAATAAATCGGTTATTATCTCTGTTTAACCCATTTACACCGTTGCAATTAAACAAAAAAAACATAAATCGGAAGAGAGGTTTACAATATTTTGACCAGCCCACTTAGCCGGTTAGATGCTCACTGATTTACATTGTGCTGTCTTCTTTGTCCGCTCAGCATTGCCACTACGCCCGCGCCCTCGCTACCTCCCCAGCATGCACTCTCCACGACGCGCGTCAAGCGTTCTTGACTTGGTGCGCTGCCATGTCCTCACGAAGAAGAGACGTTGAGTTACGCCCTCTTTCTCTCGCTCTATGGTATTTGCAAGCGTCTAGAATTCAAGTCTAGTTGTATTGTACAAACAGCAAGCAAAGTCATCAATTGTCAAATTAGGCCTTTAATAAATAGCAGTCTGCTAAGCCACATGATATATAAAGCGGTTCATCCATCTAGTGAAGCTTTTTTTTCCTCAAGCCACACCCAAACACGTATGTATTTATACCAAAAATTAAGTTCTAATACTAAAGAAATACTTAAAATCCAGACTAGAGGAGACTAGGTCTACGAAGGCCCTTCTTTGGCGACGCCGATGCCACCATTGCGGCGACCACTTCGCCAACCACGACGCCTCGAGTCTCGCCTTTGTTAGTGTTGATCTCGAGCCAAGTCAATGGCTTGACCGGATTTTAGGGCCTAATCGCCCACGTCTCCTCGATCAAGGAGACAACCGACTAACCACCGCTTGGTCCCGAGATCACCCAGTATATAAGAAGAAGGAGCTTCCTCCTCAAGTGTTGCGAGATTAGAAACCCTAAAACACCTCTTGATCAAGGTGGACTCGGGAGTGTAATCAAGACCAAGGCCAACCACGGTCCTCCCAGGTTTGGGTGACCCACCTCCGATCTCCACCGCCAGAAGGACGTGCAACGGAATTAGAAGGAATCGCCTCGGGAGAAGGCGAGCCATCACTGCAAGCCGGAGTCGACGGACGGCCACCGTCTTCTTCTTTCTCGCCCTCGCTTCCTCTCCGTGCAAGCAATGGTGCCTTCATCGTCTTCGAACCCAAGGTATTTACCCTAATGTTACCGCATCTAGATTATTGTTTAGGCACTAAGATCCTTAAGAAAGTCAACTATGGTATCGAGCAAGTGTTCAATTGCCTAACCCTAACCCTAGATGAAGTATCCTTTGGGATTATCTCGCTAGAAGCAGATAGAAGGAGAGGAAGAATTGATTTGCTCTCGGATTGAAACCTCGAGATAAGAACCCTAGATAGAAATCCCCAAATTCATGAAACCCTAACATGTTTTCCCTAAAACTCAAGAACCGGATTAAGAAAAGGAAGGAGACCCAACTGCCTCCTGTGCTCGCTTCGACGAGGAAGTCCAGTAGCGCCTCATGGCCGTCTGCCATGCCGCTCCGCGCCTCTGCAGTTCGTGCATGCCAGCGCCGCCGCTCCGCACGTCGCCTCGCTCGCGTGCACCACCACCCGTCTGCGTGCCGCCTCTGGGCCGCCGCTTCGCGCCACTGCACCGGATGGGCCGCCGCCATCGCCGTGAAGAGCTCCGGGTTTTCGAGGCGTTGAGGGAAATGCATTAGGGTTTCGGGAGTCCGAATTTTCGATTTTGATCCAACGCCGAAGAAATCACGGCCCTCCGCTGAGATCGGACGCACCGATCATCCTCGGCCCTACCGCCACTTTCACCAAGGTGGGAAGGATCTTTGTCGCCGAGCCTGTGTTTTTGCCGCCCGGTGACCGAGCCAGGGAAGGATTTTGGGCGTGTTTGCCATTAACGATGGCCATGAATAGTGATTTTTTTAAAAAATTCTATTGCAGCATAATTAGTTGAAGCATCAAGTTAAGCTATTTTTGCTGCTAAGAAGAATTAGTTTAAGCACGAATTAAGATATGTTTCATTTCTTGAGTTTAAGATTAATTTTCGATTAAATTGGATCCAACGTGAAAATTTGATTAGAAAATTATATTTTCGCTGCTAATTTTTAAGTTCAATTTTCTGATTAAATTAGACACAACGTGAAAATTTGATTAGAAAAATTGTATTAAGTTTGTTTTAGTATGGGAATTTTATCTTCTGACCAACGTTGATTATAAATACTTGCCACAACATAATATTGTTTTGCTCCATTCTATTTCTGCCCAACGGTGATATAGAATGGAACAATTATTTGATGCTCAATAAGAAACTTTCAAGTTTAAAAAGGTGTGGTTTTGGGAATATTTTGTTTAAAGTTTATTAAGTTCATTAAGTAATGGGCTGGTGAGAACGATTTTCTTCAATGTTGTAATGCATGCATGTTCATGCATCATTTAATTAAGTTTTATGGCCCATTAAGTTGTGACTAATTAATGATAGTTAAAGATGTCTCGGATATTTTCCCCAGTTGCTATTAATGATAGCCAATTTTAAGTGATTATATGGCATTTATATATTAAGTTTTATCATAAGTTTTCTCAAATCAAAGTGAACCAACGGGAAATTTTGATTTGGGATATCAGTAAGCGGCGGGCATTGATGTGATTTTACATGGTTGTATTCAAATGGAGGTTGCTTATAGCCATGAATTATCACGAGTCATTGCCCGCATACGACATGTTATGTCAAAAATGCCCTATTCTTGGGCATGAGATGGAAAGTTTCGGCTTTTCAAATTAGCCATAAGTGACTTTTATGTAAGTCAATTGATTAAGTATTAAGTTTCCCTGAATTAAGTTTCAGGCTGGCTCTTGGAACTAAAAGTTTTGAGCCACATATAAAACTCAAGTGTTTATGGGGACTGAGCTGAGATGTAAGAGATTTTAAGAAAAGGGTAAAATAAGTATTGAGTTTTCTTACGACAAAGTTTTTTTTTATTTATGCTTTTTCTGATGAATGTCATCTTTGCTTGAGACTTGATAAGTTTATCATTAAGCTAATGGATCATGGCTATATACTGACCAACGTTTTTTTATAGTCATGTCTCATATAATTGTTTCTTAAAACAATAAAGTCATATAGTCTTAAGCATTTGTAATCATGTTTCAAGTGACTTTAAGTAAGTAATATTTGATCAAAATGGAACCAACGAGAAGTTTTGGTTAAAGATGTAGTGTTGTTGTTGAGATCATTATATGGCACATTTTCAAGAGTTGATTCCAGTCATGTGTCATTCTTATATTTTTTCCCAAAGTAATTGAGTTGTCTCTAATTAATATGGAGCCAACTAAGACTCTTAGTTGAACGTGTAATGTCAGCATTTTGAGAATAAGATGTGGCACGCGGATATATTCTGACCAATGTTGATTATAATCCTGTGTCATTCACAAAAGTAATTGTATAGTTGTTGTTTTCTTCTTCGTTTTTTTGCACAACGATGATGCGAAGCAGAATCATTAAGTTTTACATGGTACTAATACCATGGAAGTCAATCTTTTAGTTTCATGGGATGTTGAAGTTGCTAGTTGAATATCCCAACTGTTATACAATAGTAAGTCCCTTGAACTTGTGCTTGTACCTTGATAAACAAAGTCAGTTTTTCCTAAGTATCGGTACAAGAATTATGCGCACAATGTACATCATGCCAGTAAGGATATGGGGAGAAATCCTCGGATCTGGGGGAGCAATCCCCTAGTTCAATTCTAATAAGTTTTTAAACTGGCATTGATGAAGAGGTCTTGATTGACATCAAAAGTAATGTGCGTGTGATGAAGTTAAGCAAATGCTAAGTTTTATGTGCATACTGATAATACGTGACCTCATGAATAGTAAAGTTTCTAAGGTGATGTCATAGAAGTGGAATATCAGCTATGAGATTTTATCGAAATATGGAACTGTGTTTAGTTCACATTTCGAGGGGGGGAGACAAATCCCATTAAGATGTTTATTCCACTTCTCTAGATTAAGAATTGATGATAAGTTGATGTTATCAAAGTCCATCTTGTTGAATCAGAAGTTTTCCTGGAAGAGCCAATAGTTGAAAGTAAAACCAGTTGGTGTTAGCTACATCCTATTTGGATCAGAAAATTTTCCTGATAGGGCCAATACAGTGGGCTGTCATGGGCTCACATTAATAAAGGTGACTCTAAAGGAGAATAATTAAAAGCTATGAGTCGCACTTGCTGCTCACAGACACCACCATTGAATTCTCTTATGAGTTTTGGACTTGAGTTTAGGTGTGAATGCTTTCGAAAGGCACTTCATTAAGAGTACATGGTTGAATAAGAATCTTGATTGGTCGACACATTGACCTTAAGTAATTGGGGTCTTCTTGATAAGACTCAAGTATTTTCTTCAAGGGACATTGGTGATATCTTTAATATATGTTTTTAAGATTCATCAAGAAAGGTCCAAATAAGTGGGAGTATTTCCAAATAAGGGCAAAGAAGTTTCTAAGATAATTGCTGACATAAGTAATACAATTAAGTATATTGTGAGTCCTTAAAGTTTTGAAACCGGGATTTTTGGCAAACTTAGTCTAGGATTGGACCCCTGGAAGATTATAAGTGATTTTAAGTTGCATATATGATGCAAATGGATTACATGCTCACATGTGAAGATGTCTGGCAACCGCTGAGTTATGCGTTGTCATGACAATTGTCTTGGCAAGGTGATTCTAAGAAATCCATATAAATCATCCTTGCGAGGGGGAGTCGTTTGTGTGGAATGACTCTAACTCTATTAAGTTCTATCATCATCGTTGATGAAGATCAAGTTGTGGCATGTTTTTGAATCCATAAAGGTTTAATGAGCTTTAAGAGTAAGATTATAGTGTTTTAAGAATAAGAAAGTTGTCTTCGGGATAATGAACTCATCCCGGGGTTCATTAAGAGTGCAATTTTTATTCGAGTAACATGTCAAGTGGTATTGCCAAACCCAGGATAATGTGAAAGATTGAATTCAGAATCAAATAGAAATATAAGTGTAAGATCTTGATGCTCAACAAGTAAGTGTTAAGTACAAGAGTTGAGTATCATGTAAGTTCAGTGTTGTGGTGCCCAGGAAGAGTAAGTATTAAGTGTTAAGATGCAAGCACTGGGCATTATATTCAGTTATATGTGATTTTTTACTGTGGGCTTGCCATAAGTTGCCGGCATTAAGTTTTAAAGTAAGCTTACTGTTTGGAATAAATTGAGATCTCAAATCATGATTCTGGAAACTTGTCTGTCTTTCTGATTTTGATGTGCACGAAAGAATATATAAAGACAGATTGCACAACTGGACCATATGTGAATAGGCCATGTTCTAATAAGACTAAGAAGTTATCATTTTGAGATGGAATGGTGCACTATAGTCACTGGGTTCAATAGTACTTAGCAGGCTGTTGTAACCTTTTTGGCTTGGCGTACTGTTTCACTAAGAGATTGTTTTAAGCATTCTCCTTGATAAGTGTGAGTAAATGTCATGTCGAGATAGAATGGTTTGTTATAGATGTCGAGATTCAATTGGTGTTCATTAGTCAGCCGCAATACTTCATCTTGGTGTATCGCTCTATTGAGATTTAAGACTTGTAACATGAGGCCTCTCGATCAAGGGGAGAATGTTAGTGTTGATCTCGAGCCAAGTCAATGGCTTGACCGGATTTTAGGGGCCTAATCGCCCACGTCTCCTCGATCGGGGAGACAACCGACTAACCACCGGTCCGGTCCCGTGTCACCCCGAGTATATAAGAAGAAGGAGCTTCCTCCTGAAGTGTTGCGAGATTAGAAACCCTAAAACACCCTCTGATCAAGGTGGACTCGGGAGTGGCATCAAGACCAAGGCCAACCACCGCCCTCCCAAAGTGCCGGTGACCCACCTCCGATCTAAAAAAAAAAAAAATTTTTTTTTTTTTTTTTCCCTTTTTCAAAAAGGGGTTTTGGGGGTTTTTTTTTTTTTTTCCCCCAAAAAACCCCTTTTTTCCCAAAAAAAAATTTTTTTTTTGGGCAAAAATTAATTTTTTACCCCAAAAAAAAAAACCCCAAAAAAATTTTTTAAAAAAAAAATTTTTTTAAACTTTTAAAAGGGAAAAGTCCTTGGGAAAAGGAAAAAAAGGGAAAATTTTAAATTTTGGGAAAAGGGGAAAATTTTAAAATTTTTTTTTTTTTAAAAAAAATTTTTTTTTTTTTGGGGTTTTTTTTTTTTTTTTTTTTAAAAAAAAATTTTGGGGGTTTTTTTTGGTTTTTTTTTTTTAAAAATTTAAAGGGAAACCCTTTTTTGGGCCAAATTAAATTTTTTTGATTTTTCCCTTTTAATTTAATTTGGTTGGGAATTTTTTAAATTATTGGTTCAAAAATTTGGTTAAAAAAAAAAAAAAAAAAAATTTAAATTTAAATTTTAAATTTTCACAAATGTGGTTTTTTGGGGTTTAAAAAGGAAAATTTTTTTTGAAAAAAAAGGGGGGTTTTTTTTAAAAAAAATTTTAAAAAAACCCTTTTAAAATTTTTAAAAATTTTAGTTGGACAAAATTTGGGTTTAAAATTTTTTAAAAATTTAAGAAAAAAAAAAAGGTTTTTAAAAAAATTTTAATTTTTTTAAAAATTTTTTTTTTAAAATTTTTCCCCCCTTTTCCTTTAAAAAAAAGGGGTTTGCTTGGTTTTTTAAAAAACCCGGGGAAAAAAACCAAAAAAATTTTTTTTTAAAAAAATTTTAAAATTAAAAAAAAACCCCCCAAAAAAAAAAGGAAACCCAATTGGTTAAACTTCTATTAAAAAAAATTTTTTTTTAAAAACCCCAAACCAAAAAAAATTTTTTTTTTTTTTTTTTTTTTTTGGGAAAAAATTTTTTCCTTTAAAATTTTTTTTTTTCCCCCAAAAAAAATTTAAAATTATTGAGATTTAAGACTTGTAACATGAGGCCTCTCGATCAAGGGGAGAATGTTAGTGTTGATCTCGAGCCAAGTCAATGGCTTGACCGGATTTTAGGGGCCTAATCGCCCACGCCTCCTCGATCGGGGAGACAACCGACTAACCACCGGTCCGGTCCCAGTCACCCCGAGTATATAAGAAGAAGGAGCTTCCTCCTCAAGTGTTGCGAGATTAGAAACCCTAAAACACCTACTGATCAAGGTGGACTCGGGAGTGGCATCAAGACCAAGGCCAACCACCGGCCTCCCAAAGGCCGGTGACCCACCTCCGATCTCCACCGCCAGGAAGGACGTGCAAACGGGAATTAGAAGGGAATCGCCTCCGGGAGAAGGCGAGCCAACACCGCGCACCCGGAGTTGACGGGACGGCCACCGTCTTCTTCTTCTGCGCCACTGCTTCCTCTCCGTGCAAGCAATGGTGCCTTCATCGTCTTCGAACCCGAAGGTATTTACCCTAATGTTACCGCATCTAGATTATTGTTTAGGCACTAAGATCCTTAAGAAAGTCAACAGTCACCTCTCCAACCAAGCCGGTAATCACCACCATTTCATCCATTTCTCCCCTCCATGCGTCAAGTACTCAATATAAGCTGTGAACTGTCTCGTCGTTCGTGGCTCCGGCGCGGTTCTTGTAGTCACAGAGTTGGTGGAAGGCGACTCGTCAAGGAGGGTGGTGGAAATCATCTGCATGGATGGCCAAAGGGCGGCGTCGAGAGGGTCCTCAAGGTTCGAAACGTGGAGAGGTCGGTGGCTAGCGCGGTTCGAGGAGCTCAGGGAGACGGTGCAGGGCAGCTCGGCCATGCTGCCCCAAGACCCGCGCTGCCTCGCCGACGGCAACGAGCTGCTCTGGTTCCACGGCACGACCCTCTACTGCATGCTCCCTCGGCGTCGGCGTCTCGTCCAGACTTTGCACGTCGGCCATGTGCAGTGTCTGCCGCATCATCTGGCACGGCTTCTCGGTGACCAGGGAGGCAGGGAGATCATGGACGGCGTCGGCGTGCTCACGACGTCGACGAGCAAACGAGCATTACAATGCATCCAAGAAACCGGCGTCGGCGAAGGGGCGGAGGCGGCGAGCGTGAAGAAGGCGTTGCTCGTGTGCAGGATGATCACTGGCCGCTGGGAGGATTCACCGGCCACTGGAGAACCTCCAGGACGTCGCCGCGCAGCCGGGGTTCGACTCGGACGCCGGCAAAGTGGGCGCCTACGCCAGCATCGCGAGGAGCTGTACCTGCTCAACCCGAGAGCTCTTCTCCCGTGCTTCTTGGTGATATGTAAATCTTGATTTTGCGACTGGATTTAGGAATCATCGATAAGATCTGATTGGACTTGATCTACGATTTCCTTGTGAACTGTGACTCGAGGGAGTAGTGTTTTGTCAGTTGCTGGAGATGTTATTGTGTACATTCTGCTTTGATCGTTTTTCTCATAGACTCAAAAAATACTACTCTTTTCTTGCAATGAGTACACGTCGTTTAGATATTAACACTGTCTCTAAAATATGACTTTGACCACTAATTTCTATCATAAAATATTTATAAAACATAATAAAACTAAAATATTATAAAAGTATTTTTGAGATAAATCTATATGTATGATTATCATGTATCCTATATAAATATTTTAAAAGATTTCAATGACTAAAGTTTCGAATGTTTAATTATACGTCCTAAAGCCATATATATTTGTGACTGGATGGAATATGTACTTTGTTAGGAATGTGCAGCATCAATACCAGAGATTGGTGAATATTGTGCAAGTGTGCAGCAAGAAGCATACCGAAAATTTCTCGAACTCAGGATTCCCCACCTCCCCAAATTTCTGCTAGAATGGAACCATTTTATGTGAAATCCTGCGTTCCAAACAGACCGTCCATCTGTATGGCAGAGGATGAATCTCGGTTATATATATGTGTCCTTCAGTCATAGAGATTCACATTCTCTTTCCCTTCTTCAGTTCGGTAGATTTAAATGAGTTCTTAAATTTGGCCCAAATTTGCCAATCCGCGTAGGAGGGATTAACTTTTCAGGCCGAAATATCCATCCCAGGGCCTAGCCCACACAACTACTTCTCATTCCTGAACACTTCACTACTACTAATTGCTGCAGTTGTAAGGATCATCCAGGAACCCATGATCAACACACTGCGCAACACTGTCCTTCACGATATCCCGGACATCATGCTCGAACTTGAACCCTAAATCCATGAGCCTCTTGGAGGACACAACCGACGAGCTCGAAGCATCGAAATCGTCACTCAACCTGCATTATAAGTTGTCAAAAATCATATCAGGTGAACCAAAAAAAAACTTGCAAAAAAGAGTTCTTTTATAGTATACTAAATTCAATATGAACTGTTTATTCTTTTCAATCCGATGAATCAATCTAGTTAGTATTTATGTATACTTACTTCGATAGGTAGAGTAGTAGGAATACTTTAACAAATTAATGGTTATATATTTTTTTTTTGAAAATGGCGAACAACGTGAATTATATTAGAAGGCAGAAAGAAGAAAAGCTACAAGGTGCGAAGATTGCACCCTTGAGGAGGAGGGGATACCAGAGGGAAAGGAGACAGAGAAAAAAGAAGAAGAAGAAGAAGAAGAAGAAGAAGAAGAAGAAGAAGGGGAAAAAATAAGGGAGCCTTTACGGTTGGCCCTGGAGGAGGAAGCGAAGTTGCGATACCCCTGCTGAAGCCCAGGCAGCGGCCTCGTCCTTGATAGACTGAAGGATCTGGTCGTGGTTCGCCTAAGTCTGTCGGAAGACTCTATTATTTCGCTCCTTCCACCATTGCCAGCATATTAGGATGATGATGGTTTTGAGACCTTTCCTGCAGCCGTTGCGACAATCTATGTGTTGCAGGCTCCACTGGTCGAGGGGCACGGAGGAATCCCATTGGTCCGGGTGGAGGGGCGGAACGCGAATCCAGCTTGCAACGGAGACACACATTCGTCGGACTTCGGGGTAATGGAGGAATAAGTAGGAAACCGTTTCGAGGCTCCGACAGCACATGAGGTAGAAGTATTGATTGGGCTAACCCCTGATCTGCAGACGCTGCGCTGTCCATAGTCGATTTTGCTGAGCAAGCCAAAAGAAAATCTTAGTGTGTAGCGGTGCCCATGCCGACCAGGTTGTTGTATGGAAGGGTTTTGTTGTGCTTCCATTGAACTAGAGTCGGTACGCGGAACTAGCTGAGTAGACACGATTCGAAGTCGGCATCCATATGATAGCATCCTCCGTGTGAGGTTGAAGAGGCATAAACTGAATGATGGACCATAGATGAACGTATTCCCTTAGGAGTTGTGGTGTGAGATGGTGGTAGATGTCGCGGATCCAGTTGTTGTTGAGCAAAATGTCTGACACCGATTAATGGTTATATTTGATTTCTACTGCTCACTATATGCCAACGGTGTGGTGTATTGCACGGTTAAATTTCTCGAAAAAAAAGGAAGCAATTTATCATAAAGATTTTAAGAGGGATGGTAGTTTAATTGGGTCGCTTGCCTTTCTGAAGGTTTGTAAGGAGGGTAATGCGAGGACAGGAGCTGAGCAGTCTGAGTCATTGGATAGCTCCCTCCGGCGCACAGGTACCGTCCTTCGGCTTGTGCCGTCTCCATCAGGAATACGTGTGCGTCGCACACGTCCTGGATGTGTGCTAATGGTATGGACCCGAACCTGGCGTGGACAGAGACCAACAGCGAGTAGAGCTTCGGATCACCTGAAATGCAATGCAATGCAGGCGCAGGAGAAGAAACATCGTTCCAGATTCAGATAAAATGTTCAGAACAATGTTGGTCAGCACAAATTTTCCAGATTCTGATAAACGCGCGCTTGCGTTGCGATCAGTTCGATTACCTGTGATGGGTGACAGCAGAAGCTGAATGCTTGTAGGAACACTTGGTGTCAGGAATGGGCCAGCAACCGTAGGTATGACGACCGACACCAAATGGATGCCCTCCTCTCGCGCAAATCTGAGCGCCGCCTCCTCCGTCAATCGTTTCGAGAGGATATAAATCTGCTTTGATAGGAGACAGATCATGGCGAAACTTCAGAGACCTAATCGTACTGTCAAGTACGTGTGTGATCGATGTGCATGCCATGGAAAGAGTACTGTAGTGTGGCGTACGTACGCACCCAGCCGACGGGCTTCGTGCCCCAGACGTCGTCGAGGGCTCGCAGGCAGGACTCGTCGACGACCGCCTTCCGCCGGCAGTCCGCACCAGTCGCCGTCATCGTGCTGATGGAGGACGTGAAGACGACCCTCCGTATGCTCCCCGCGCGGACGGAGGATTGCAGCACGTTGATGGTGCCCCTCATCGCCGGCTCGAGCACATGCGACCTTACGTGCTCCTCTTCAAGTCCATGAAGGATGCATAGCTACTAGTGTGAGCGCCAAGATGCGGTGCATATATTGTTTGGTCAAAACTAGATGCAACAAGTACCAAGAAATAGAGCGCATCAAGATTTACCATACTAACCAACTAGTAGCTAGAGTCTGACCGTACTCAACGAGGTTTGTACCAAGAATGGAGTAACTAAGAGTGTGTTTGGTCCTTTGTACCAAGTGGTACACGTATGAGATAGTTTAAGAAAAATATCATTTATATGTTTAGTTGCTTGAATGGAACCATCCCGTTCTGGACGGTGTGATACAAATTTAAAGAATATTCTTTAGAGATACTAAACCATTCCATTCACCCAAAACAATGGAACCAAACGGTACAAAACCATCCCATCCTATTCAGGGATTTTTTTTCAGCAAAATTTCACGAAATCTGGCATTTTCGGCCCAGAGCGGAAGGTGGGCCTACCGCTTAAAAATTTCGGCCCAGTTTAAATTCAGACCTAAGGTTTTCCATTTGTTTCTTCCTCGGCGGGGCCTCCTCCGCACCAGCTCCCTCACGCCGCCCTCCTCCCACGTCCTCTTCTTGCTCCAGCTCTCGTTCGCCCCCAATGCGTCCATCTCTACCTCTTTTCTCTTCGCCGCCCCTGCCTCCCGCCTTTCCTTCGTCCTCCTCCCTGACTTGGCCGGCCCCGCCGAAGGCCCCACCAAGAACCTGTCTCTCCCACTCGAGGTCGCCTTCGACGTGTCCAAGAACCGTGTGTCCGCCTCCTCCGCTGGTGAGGACGTCACCGGGAACTCCATCGGAGCGGTGGAGCAGCGGAATGACAACGAGGTCTGTTCTTGGGTCGTCTATGACACGCGTCATGCCTGCCTCGAGGCAGCGCTGGTTCAAGAAGGACTTTGCACCACCACCGCGGTCACCGTTTGAGGAGGTTTGGGCTGCACCTTTCGGTTGGATTTTGTTGTTTTCTGTTTGAAAATTCAAACAAATTTGAATGAAATTTGACTGAAATTTCGGTCTACCATCAGTTTCGCTTGGGGGGAGGGGGCGATTTTTTTATCCAACCGAAATAAAAAACCCTGATCCTATCCAACCTTATCTTACCAATCAAACACACCCTAAGTCAACCGCGGCTTACCGACGTTGTGTTGGTCGGGTGATACGTGGAGCTCCATGGAGGCGGCGACATGGAAGAGCGCCACGCAGCCCCTGACGGCGTCGTCGAAGCTCCCTTCCTCGCCCATGTCCGCCCGGAACATCCTGAGGCGCTCCTTCCCCTCCACCGCGGAGAGCACCTGCCACGCCTTGCCTGAAAACACGCGCGCCCCCGCGTCAGCCATGACCAGCAGTTCACGACGACATACCCCACGCGAGCGTACGTACCTACCTGGGTCCCGTGCGGTGGCGTGGACGCTGTAGCCTCGGCGCAGCAGGGTGCGGACGAGCCACGAGCCGACGTAGCCGGTGGCGCCCGTCACGCACACCGGAGCGCTCTCCTGATCCGACGAGCGTCGCCGGCGCTGCCCATCTCGCTCTTGCACCACCTTTCTGGCTCTTCGGTGGTGCGGAATGCTGACAGCAGAAAAATGTCGAGGTGGTGCGCGCTGTCAGTCCGTAATTTCTAGGCTTGTATATACAAAGGTTACGTCTCAGTGGGAAGCCAGCTAAGGTTGTTAATGTTAATTAGTTGTTACCATTCTATTTATCTGGAAACAACGCAATTGACGAGGTGCAGCTAAGGGCATATACAATAGATATTAATTATTGGCCTTAAAAATTGTCATATAGGCAGGTAAAAGTCGACGCGGAGGGGGGAGATGGGAAGGAACAACTACTCTTGGCGCTGGATAAAACAACGACGCTAGAGCCATCTGTTGGAGAGCCAGCCGGCCCTAGCATCTCCTATTGTAAAAAAGGCGTATGCAAAAAATTAATTATCAGGCATTTAATAAATAGATAGCTCTAGAGACAACCTTTTGTATGCGAACTGACTCTTGCTGACGTGAACTGCCTAAAAGATTGAGTCGGACTCAACTTTTGTACATGCCCTAATGGTTAAACCCCGGTTAATTTGGCTGAAACCGAAACTAGTTCATCAGTGTCAAGACATGACACACTGCCTTGATCACGCCGTACGCGTCATCATAGGATTGCAAAGACACTAGACAAGTGTACACCGGTCCATCACCGATGGCCTTTCGCCTTCTTTTATGGTCAGTTCGCCGGGCGCATATGGAAGCCATCGGGATGTGAGTGCAATCCACGTGCAGCCGGCCGGATCCGCCTCTTACGATATTGCCTTCCCCATTCACGAGAACACCGCGCGCACCATGACACACCACCGTCACCGGCAACGCAAAGCGCCGGAAGGCGCGCGTGAGCGTGAAGCTTCCACGCCAAACGTCGCCGTTTGCTCGCGATTTTCTGAACGGCACGCCATGATACGTACGCCACTGCACAGCGCCGAGAGCATCCGATGCATGCGCGTTGCGACCCGAGGCCTGTTGGAACGCAGAAACTTTGCGAGAATTTTAGGAAACAACTTAGGCGCTGTTTGGAAGCAATGTATTTTCATAGTTTCTAAGTAATATCATGTTTTTTAAGAATATTATGGTATTTTATATTATAAGATGTTTGGTTACCATGTCAAAAACTCTGTATTAAAAACTATGGTTTAGTAGATACCATAATATTTTTGAAGTATTTGAAACTCCTCTCCAACTCAAAGTTTTCATGGTTTTGGCTAGCTTCTTGCCTATTTCTACTCAAATACCATAGTTTGTGATGCTGCATCCAAACAGTTGGTAGTTCCAAGAAATACTATAATTTTAAAGGAGTTTAGTAAAATCATAGTATTCATAACAAAATAAATACAAACTATAGTATATTAAAATCATAGTTTTAAAATATTATACTTTCAAACGGAACCTTAATTGGAATTGGAAGATTGCGCACCACACCGTTCCCCTTGTGTCGTCTTCGCCTCGGGTCCAATTGGAAACTGCTGTCAAGGAGTAAGGGTAGTCTATAAATAGGACACATGCCAAGAGGTACGAATGGGACCCGGAGCAAAACACGTACGCAGAAAACTGCATGCGGCGCTGCGATTTGCGGGGCAGCAGGTACGCTTACATCTGCTTTGGATTCCACGGTCTGCAGCGTATCTCCTCCCTTGTTGTTTCACGTCACGAGCTCTTGAATTTTACGGCAGTCAGCTTAGCTGGCAGAACAGGCCAACAGAGTTCACAGAGTTCGGTCACTTTTTTAATGATATTTCACTAGTCACCTCCAAAAATGTCAAATGCTATCTCCTCCAGATTAGCAGATCGATAGTGCTGTATTTCTAGTTGACAAGTGGCAAAACTGGTCAATGATCATAAAAAAAACTAGACTGCGCTGCACATTACGTTGCGTCATATGTCATACTAGGTGGGAAGCGCTTCTGCGCTACGCACTGAATTTCGATAGCATGCGTGTTATGACCGCTAGCAAATCAATAAGTTGATATAAACCTTCGATGAATCATGTTTTTCGATGACGAAAACATTTTTTCGTTTTTTGGGTGCTGAAAACATCTTTTTCGGTTTATTTTTGTTGCGTTTGTTAAAAAATGGGTTGTTAGGACCCACCGCGATCCATGACGAAAACATTGTTTCCGCTTTTGGGTGTCAAAACATTTTTTCGGTTTTTTGTTGCGCCGCTAAAAAAATGGGTCGTTAGGACCCACCACGAATCCACTCGTCGCTATAAATCATGACGAATCTACATTTTTTAAAAAGCCCATGATTAATTCGCTGACAAATCCATGGCCGATATAAAACTTCGATGAATCTGCGTTTTTTGACGAAAACATTTTTTCGGTTTTTGGTGGCGAAAATATTTTTCCGGTTTTTCGGTGGTGAAAACATTTTTTCGAAAAACGGAGGAAGGACCCGAACGTAACAAGCGAGGACCCGGATGTTATTTTTTGGACCGTTCGCTATCCCGAAAAATTAGAAAAGGGCTTGTTCGCGATTTGAAACTAACGGAGACTTTTCCGTAAAAATACGGGCAGAGGACCTAAACGCGAAGCGAAAAATATTCTTGTCTCACAAAAATCGCATAGGACCTATTCGTAATTTCGAGAAATGGAGGGGTTTTCGCAAAATCGCAAGGGTGACAGGTGGCTTCTCCGTTTCTCCAATTCTTGCGCATATAGGCTATGTAATGATGGTATCAAATAGATGGTAAAATGATCGCTAGGTGTGTTTAACCAGTGGTCATATAGATAAGACGATTAGTAAGGCTTAACACACACAGCTGCTCTCAACGCCACACATGCGGACATGTTCTAACAACGATAATGATACGCTAAATATAGTGTACGAAGAGCTCTTGTATACTACCGTATATAAAGTCCTAAGGTTTCCGGCTCGCCGTGACCAGGAAAACGGCCTCCGCTCATACTGCTCAAATTCGTTGAGCCACGCCGTCTACTTTTTTCACGCGATTGGCAAGCTTAAGTAATTAAGGGCAAAGGCTTAACGCAAGCACGTGGCTGCGTTGGTTCCGCGATGCCGCCGAGAGGTTTCGCGTTCAACCGCCCACGACGCTATGTCCGATTTTTCAGCCGACACGTGTCGCTTGTGTTTGATTTGGCACAGACGCGCGCGTTTTTTTGCGAAAAGAGCCTGGAAAGTTTACGAAATTACGTAAAAGTCCTCTTTAGTCCGGGATTTTATGAAAAAACCCTCCTTTTTCTACGAGAAGGGCTTTGAAACTTCGATTCAAATTTAACAATTCCGGACTTTTAGGAAATTACGATAGTCTGCTTTTATCTATTTTAGGCCTTTTTGTGAAAAGACCCTTAATTTTTGCTTTCCGCGAACAGGCAGCCGCAGCTTTCTAAAATAAGATTTTTAGCATGTTTTTCTATATGTAAATTCGCCGCTTTCTAAAATTGGTTGTTAGCTATTTTTATCCCGAGATTTTACGACATTTATGTCCTTTCTTCGCAGTAAGGCCTTATTTTCCTAGAAATCACGCCAAAAAATTTGTTCGAGGATTGGGAAACTTTTAGGATTACATGGGATTTATCGTTGAGTCCCGAAGCTTCTCAAAATTACAACAGATATCGAGAATTATACGCTCCGCCCTAGAGATTTTTAAATTACATCTAGATCGCTTAGATGAAAAAAACGGATTTCAGATACGCTGTCACGCAGTGGTGGCGCGCGCCGCGCCCACGTGTCTAGTATATCTTACGTCGGGAAGTTTTGGAGTGCAGGGAGGGCTCAACTAAGTTTTTTTTTGCAAAAAAAACTTTAGAAAATCCAAAATCATGAATAGGTGATGCGCACATGGGGGTGTCCGATCTTCTAATGAAAACGATACGTCGATTTGAAAGTTGATGAACTCGTCATCTTGGCTTCCAACCAGCGAGGAAGAGAACCAACAATCGCAACGCCACCAACTCAAGTCGATCAACCACGTCCAAACGCGATAGATCCTTATCTCTGCTAGCAATCGAGGAACATGCAAGAACAAGTGAGAAGTAATTTGAAACTTGGATTAATCAAAAGTCATGAACAAATGTGAGGTTTTGTTTCTCATGTTGGATGGTCTAGTCGACACACACAAGACGAGGAGGGACGCACAAGGGGGTCTACCACACGCAACAAAACCTAAAGAACAACGTATGAAGATGGCGACCATATATAGAGGGGCACCCACGCCAGGGGCGGCGGCCAAAGGGGTGCCCAAACCATAGGTGGTGGCCAGCACCACCAAACCCTAAGGATACATGGGCCTTGGGCTCAAAAGAAAGGTGGCGTAGCACTTTGAAGTTCTGATCTGTGAGAATCTTCTGTGATTTCCCATTGCTTCTCAAGGAATTTGGCCATGGGACCAGACCCATTAGAAAGTTTGTCTCCTAATCTTTCAAACGAGTGGCCGTACGTTGAAAACAGAGTTCGGGAGCCCGAGATACGCCGGTTTGAAGTTGACGTGCTGCTGGATGGCCGAACCGGACTCGGCGACGAATTGGACTTCAACGTGGGCTTTCCTTGGCATGTGGGCTGTCCTCGGTGAGTGGTCTCGATGTGCCGGTCCAGCAAAGGTGGATGGAAAGGCCGTGCTTCTGGATTAAGCCCTCCATGCGACGAGACGGCGAAGCGCCAAAACACCAACGCCGGGGACGAAGGTATTGTCGCAAGAAAGGGCAACGGTCAGATCCATAGTTGGGATGTCCTCATCAATAGGTCCTTTTATCGGTTGTTTTGCAAAAAAGACCCCTAGTTCTGCAAATTTAGCTCGGGTGTCGGTTCTCTAAACCTGAAAGATTTAAAATTACATTTAGGTCTCGGTTATTTTGCAAAAAAATCTCGTGGCAAAATATTTAAAATTATATTTATGTTTTTCTACCATTTTTGTAATAAAAACTCAAGTGAGATTTGCATGGCGCAACGAAGCGCTATAATCTAGCATTACATACGTGTGCACAAAATGGAACATTGATTTGACCATTGCCATTTGCCAGACCAACCGTCCTTACTGAATAACTCACCATGGCGGCTTCCATGCCATCACCGGCCATTTGAGAACGTGTAGCAATGGAGCGAGTGCCACTCCTCCAGATTTGGATTGCTTCTGATTACCAAAACAATCACTGGAAGCACAATGGAAACCAGAAACTGGAGTTAGATAAATTAAAATTCTGTCATAAAAAATATAGAGAGTAGAACATACTCCCTCTGTGGCTCCGTCTAAGTTTATAAGGCATATTACGTTTTAGCACATAGACCAAGAAGATATTGAAAATAACTAAATTACCCTTAATTATTATCACTAAGCACTATATACAATGCATGCATGTAGATAATACGAAGTAAAGATCGATATTTATTAGGAATATATAGGGAACATCACACTAATTTTGCATTGGAATATGGAATACACACTATATTTATAAATAAAACCATTCAAAAAGTACGGCTTAAAACTTAGACGGAGTAACTATTTAAGATTGCTAGCAGGTACACATCTTTAATCCCATGAATTCACGAGCATTCAACGAGAAACTATTAATGAGAAGCTGATAAACAGACATCCATTGAAACCCTGATTCTTTGGGGCTGTTTGGTTGTCTGTATATACTGAGTTTTGCGTCTGTAGATGCAAAATCTAGTTGTTTGAGGGCTGTTTGGTTACCTGCATATGTATCATAGTCTGGCTCAAGCGATGCAACTTTCCCTCTCACCGCCCGCGAGAACGAAAATTTTTAGCATGCGTGGCGGCTGTCTCGTGATGTGCGCTGGAATGATTCCGTCTCCCACCACGCCGCCTCCCACTCGCGCTCCGCCCATTCCCTTCGCCTCCCGCGTCAATCGAACTCGGCGCTACAAATCGCCTCGCCTTCACCTTTGCCTCCCGTCGCGCTCCGCTCCATTCCGCCGCCTCCCGCCCCGCCCATGAATCGCCTCCCGCGCCCCATCCACGAATCACCTCCCGCCGCCTCCTTTCCCGCCGCCTCGACCGACCTCATCGCCGCCCGCCTCCATTCTCCCCTTCACCGCTCCGTTCACTAGCGCCACTCGACCGGATCTCACCGACGCCGCCGCCTCCTTTCTCCGCCGCCCAGACCGACCTCAGCGCCGCCCACCTCCGTTCTACCCTTCGCGGTGACATTCCAGCGCCGTGCCGCCTCCGGTTCCAGCGCCGCCTCTCAACGCCCCTTCTTCTCCTTCGAGGTCAGTCTCCAGACCCCTCTCCTGATTAGATTTTTTTGGTCTCCATGTCGATCTAATTCATGGAAATCATTCTTCTCTGGGGATCTGGCTTCGATTGTGTTCGGTCTGTGTTAAATTTTCCTGCATCAATCTATACGGAACTTTGTTATCGTAACATTTTAATAAGAATTCAGTAGTTCAAAATTTGACCAAGAACTACAACTTCCGTGAAAGATCACGATGCGGCATCAGGCATAAGAAAGTTTTGGTAAAAATATTTTTTAAAGGTGAAAAATATCTGAACAAGAATAGAATCCATCCATAATAAAAAGCTATGATGAGGAGATTAAGCTAAATTCTAAGTGTACGCAGTAAAAATGTCACAAAGTTACTTATACAGTAGAACAAGGCAGTTCATGAGCTCGCACAATTGGAATGCGCATTAAACCGTGTATGCTGAGCGAATAATTGCTTTAAACTGTACCTATATTTCTGAGTAATTAGTAAAGCACTCTTTTCATACTGCAGAATATAGTTCTGTTCGGTGGGGAGAATATAATTTAGTTTGATTCATGGGCTATCTTGGATGCTAATTTACATCATGATGGTGCCCACTGCCCCTTGATGCTTAGATTCATTTGTTTTGTTTAATTTGCAGAATATGCCAAAAACTAATAGCTGGTCAGAAGGGGTTAGAAAGTAAGGTTTTTGTGAAATTCTGGTTGCTCAGGATGGTATAATATTTAAATGGTGGTCCTAATTGGTTAATGCGTTCAGGAGACTAATACTTGTTATTACCTTATGAGCTGTTTGATCTATATATTGACAGATGCCTGGTCTTCAATCCCCTGTTTGGGGGATAATAAGTTCTTAGTCATTGTGTGGTCAGGGGATGTCTACTGAGTGATACTTGCAAAATTTCTCCAGTGGGATGGAGCGAAGAAATGTCATCAGCTGATTCCTGTTGATTGTTCCCTGATAGAAATGGGATAGTGGATTTTTTTTGCTTGTGCTTTTCGTTTACAACAAGTCAGTAAAATGTTTTGTTACAGCCAATCAACCAGTTTAGCTAAAACATTGAAAGGTGACAGCTAGCTCTTACTTTTGATAACCATTTGATGCAGTGCAGCTAGCTCTCAAATGTTGGGCGAAGTGAAACTTACTGCATCCAGACATGCTTGGAACTGTTGAGCTTCAGTACTATCATGAGTGAGAATACCAGACAAACCAGATAATCCACTAGCCATAGCAATAACACAGTCATTGGTACTTGTATCACCATCCACCTTAAGAATGAGTTTTTCATCTACTAGATTCAAGAACATTGTATCATCATAACACCATTATCCAACTAATCATCTAAGAGTTGCGCATTCTCATTATTTTGCAGCTAGTCCACAGATATTGCTTCTTGCATCTTTTCTACTATTGCTGCATGGATGTGCTGCACTCATTTATAGTCTAATGATAAATTTTGTTGGCTTAAAATTCTCCAAATTCTCTGTGTATTTGCATCTAGTATGCTAATTTTATTCAGACCTCAAATGGTCTGTTGCCATTGCAGTAATTCATAGGAGCTCATGGGCCTTCCTGGTTCTAATTTCCTAGTGCTTCTTCCTGTCCATACTTTCCATTCAATCTTGACTCCTGAATGTTGTTGGTGCCAATGCAGCAAACCTTTATGATTGTCACTGTATGGATTACTGAGCTAAATAAACTATCAATTCATAAGTTAAGTAGCACCTGTTTACAATTTTACATGGACCTCTTTGCCTAGCTCTTGTTCCACTTGCTTTTGACTGATGACCTGTTTAGATGCAACTGTTTTGCATGTTTTGAATCCATCTGCACTAGCAGTAACTTCGGCACCGAAATGTTGTTCCTTTTCAAATGTTCATTTTTTTTCAGAGATATCTGATATGGTGACATTATGTTAACCCATTCTAGGTGATCCTCTTGATAAACAATCCAAAAGGCCAACTGGGAAGAACTCCTACACAGTATTGCAACAAAAATGTACATGTACAGGGGTTGACTTTGTCGTAACCTTTTCTTGACAATTTTCAAATACTTACAGGAAAAAAATCATCATATTTCAGTGGCCAAGATTCATTTGCTGAGTTTTTTGCTCCTCAGTCTTCCTCGAAGCAGAGAGCCATTGGACATTGTGGTTGTCAGGGCCAACACAAGAGGTTACTTTCAAGCCTAATTCTCTTTTGATGAATGCTGCTCGTCATTGCTCATATATTGAACTAAACATTATTTGTCTAGTATCGTTTACCATAGTCTTTTTTGTTTGTTTAGTTCAAAGTTTAGTACAATGTTTTCCTTTAAAACAAAGATGTATTTTAGCTGCGTACTTTTCTTGGAATTTGAAGTTGAATTTGTACTACAATCGTGGATGACAGAGGGTTTAATGTATTGATTTTTGTGTACCGTTTTACATTGTTTAGATAGACATACAAAGGCGACGACGCACATTAATTATTCAAGTGGTTGCACTTGTTACAATAATGCATGCATTCTGTGTTAGTAGGCTTAGGTTAAGGCGATTATCAAGTCCTCCAATCAGTTATGGACCCATGTGCACAAGAGATATTGAGCGGCAAAGCAATCTGAACCTAATATTCAATTGTAACGATATTGAGTGTGTGAGCATGTTGCGTATGAGAAGAGCCCCTTTCTTCTGGCTATGTAATTTATTTAGAGATTGGAACCTATTGAGGGACAGCATTCACATCTCTGTAGAAGAGCAAGTGGCAATGTTCCTCCATGTAGTCGGCCACAATCAAAGATTTAGGGTTATTCATCATACATTTAGACGGTCCATAGAAACGGTGAGCCGATACTTTAGGGAGATATTATTACCATTGGTGAGTTAAGGAATGAGATGATTAGGCCCCCCTCCAATGAAACTCATGTAAAGATCACCTCAAGTCGGAGATGGTATCCCTATTTTAAGGTAAACTAAAGTCATATTTAATTTTGGTTTGGATTTTGACAATTACAAATTTGTAATATTAGTTCATGGCTGTTGTAGGATTGTTTGGGTGCAATTGATGGAACTCATGTGCATGCTAGAGTTCCAAAGAACAATTGTGCAGCTTTTAGGGGTAGAAAGACATATCCCACCCAAAATGTGCTAGTCGCTGTTGACTTTGATCTAAGATTCACATATGTGCTAGCTGGTTAGGAGGGTTCAGCGCATGACGCTATCATCCTTGCTGATGCATTAGAAAGGCCTGATGGGTTACGTGTTCCGGCAGGTAATTGTCTTCACATTGTACGTAAATAAAATTCTAGTAAGGCATAACTAATTCATATGTATGAATTGATAGGTAAATGGTACTTAGTTGATGCTGGCTATGTGTGTCGACCTGGTTTTCTTCCACCATACAGGGGTACTAGATACCACTTAAATGAGTACAATGGAAGAAATTATCCCACCAATGAAAGAGAGTTATTCAATTTGAGACATTCCAGCCTAAGGGTGACAATTGAGAGGGGTTTTGGGGCGTTGAAGAATCATTTTCGCATTCTCGACAACAAGCCTTTCCATCCATACAAGATACAAGTGAAGTTAGTTCTTGCTTGTTGCATTATACATAATTGGATACTTGAGCATGGACAAGATGAGATATTCCCAAGCAAGGAAGATTGGGTGCCCAACAACAACAATCCTATTCCAACACATCCTAATCAGAATGGTACAATGCTACTTGGGCGACAAAGAGGAATCAGTGGGCTAATGCCATATGGGCTAATAGAGAAAATTCACATGTGTAGTACTAGTCTATGTACGAGAAATGTGCTTGACTATTATCTTATTTTTATGAGCTCCTATATATCCTCCATGAACTTTTATTGTAATAATTAATTGCTGCCTATATTGAAATTGTTGCACTCTTTGTTGCTCTATTTGTTGTCCATATTATTTAAATGATGTCCACATTGTTATGTGATGTCCATAATGTAAATTTGATGTCCCTATTAATATTTGTTGCCCATAATGTAATATTCATTGGTAGGAAATGGCTGAAGAAGTGTTTTCTGTTGATGGATGTGATGATGACATTGTAAAGCCTGCAGCAAAGACAATGAAGTGGACCACAGTCACTTCATCATTTATGCTTCGCCGTATGTGTGATCTCATAACTTCTGATGTTAGAATTGAAAATGGGTTTAAAGAGGTACACTTGAACAAAGTTGTAAAAGATCTGAAGGAGTTCACAGGCGATGATGTTAGTGGCACTCAGGTGTACAATCACCTTTGTAAGTGGCGGCAGAGGTTGACGAAGGTTTCCAAACTAAGAGACCTTAGTGGAGCAAACCGGGATGAGGATAACAATATGATAGTTTTAGAACAGGAGCACTATATAGGCCATGTTAAGGTATGCTGTTTACATTTCTGTCATGGCATTATTCATATTTTTTCTTGATTACATTGTTGCCCTTGTCCTTTGTAGGCACACCCTAAGGATGCTGAATATTTGAACAAGCCCATTGAGAATTACCAACAGATGCAGACTATATTTGGGGGTGACCTAGCTATAGGAAAGTTTGCTATGGGATCAAACGAGGCCCTAGGTGACCCTTCTGAATTTGTGGATATCTATGCCAAAGATGAGCCCATTGATGTTGAAACATTCTGCAATAGAGAAAACCAAGGGTTGTCAAAGAATAAGAATAAGTCACAGCCTAAAGATGCAGCTAGTGTTTCGGGTGGCAACAAAAAAAAGGAAGATGTCCGTGCTGAGTGAGGAGGAGAACATTGTCTTTACTGGTATGACAGAAACTATCAATAATGTTGCAGCTGCTATTCGAGAGACAGTGGTGCATGAGGTGCATCCTGAGTTGTATGGTGCTGTCATGAACATGACTGGTTTTCCTGAGGATGTGTTGTTTGTTGCTTTCTCTTATTTGGTGGACAACAAGGCACAAGGTGCAGCTTTTATGGTTATGAATGAGAACCATCGTGTTATGTGGCTGAATTCTTTCCGTGCCAAGCATAACATATGAAGTACTTGTCTATATAAGGTAAAGTGTAGTATATATTTGATTTGAATTGAATTGCTAGGCAGTACTAATTTTGTTTGTTGTTGCTTAGGAATATTTTGCTCTATGTTGAGAATGCTCGTGGAATGGCAATGGATGGATGAAGTGATGCTGTCAAGTCCAATATGTTGATGGAAACTTTTGGATGTCTTTTGGTTCAAATGGATTTTCTTTATATTTTGCTGCCATACATGTAAATGAATGATTTATACCATGTCTACAAACCATATGGATGGCCATCGATGGTCTTTTATTGCTACTTTTTTTTGCTACTTTATGTTTAGAAGATATATGTACCACCTATCTAGGTGTTGTCATGAACTTCCTAGTCAGTTTTGATGGCTGATTTCCTTCTTTTTTTCAGTTTTTTGAACTGTAGGAAAGAGCATGACAGATATATCGATACTAAGCGAACACATAAAGAAATTGTTGCTTTGCATGAATGATCCCTCTGATATAGCATATTGATGGGACTTAAAATTTAGTCCCCTAATAACACGCAGTATCATGGGAATTCACTTTCTATTTAACAAATAATGACCTGTGAATTCGTCATGGTGGTATGTTCGCAAGAGACAAGGAAATAATGGTGTTCATCGTCAGAGACCATTTCAAGACAATACATTTCGATGTAATATTACTTATCGCCTTCTCGTTATGTATACAATTCTCTTATGATCGAATAAAAGTTAGGACAAACTTACGCCAACCTTCTCGCCAAAGCTCAACTATATTATCAACTTTTCACTAGTTATCTACCTTCCAAAAAACTTTCACTAGTTATCGATACTTATAATGGACGCCTTTTGGATCCGAACATAACCAATGTCTCTGCTTCTTTTGGATTAGAAAACAAAAGGCAACCCTTTTTGAACTCTACCTACGGTTCAAGGTCCGCCCTTTTTGTTTGATCTCTTCTCCTGCTAGTCAAATTGGCCCCTTGCAAGGGAATTTCCGATTTGGCCCCTTGCGGTTCTTAATCAAAGCTGTTTTTTCCCTTAGGTGTTTCTTGAACGCGTTAATATTGTGGTTCTTGTAGTTAACGAAGTCGGAGATCAATCTAGCCGTCTAGAATTTTTTATCTAATACTCCCCTGCAAATACAAGGTATGCTCATGCAACCAACCAAACACAATCTCTTCACAGTCATATTCAGCTTATGCAACCAACCAAACATCATCCCTTTATAGCCAGACTCAACTCATGCAGACAACCAAACAACATCACATGCATCAACTTGGCCTGCCTCCAACCACCAGATGACCTCAGACGGACCAAAGCTAAGTAGATACAAAGAACCAAATAGCCCCTTTATGTCAGCATGAGTACATAGCACATGACATTGCATAAAAATTAGGTTTGTCTGGTTCAGATTTGAACAAAATACAAAAAGCTTATTGATAACATTGATGACATTCCACCAACAAATATTACAACCTATGAAACAGTGAGATGAAACCCAGTGAAGTCAACCAGTAGGGGTGGGAGACAATACAAACAACATCTAGTTGTTTTACGATTTTTTTTAATAATACATTTTTTATTCAAAATTTCAAAAATATATCACGAAAAAATTACATAAATATACCCATGTTGCTCGTTGGTTGGGCGAAAACACTCATATAGCCCAACCAACGGGCAACAAGAGGCCACGTCGCAAGATTAATAGGCGACAGGAGGCCATGTCATCCCCCGAGCCTATGTCGCTCGTTGGTCGGGCGACAGGGCATAAATCGACCGTTGGTCGGGCGACAGGGGGGGCGCCCCTGCAGCCCAACCAACGGGCGACAGGGGTGCTTTTAAACGCCAATCGCCGGCACTGTCGAGATGGTCACCCGACGGTGGGGGAAGGATCATCCTATGTGAGGAGTGCTGCACGACGCCATCGCACTAGATGAGAAGCAATTTGAATTATCATATGCCATATGTCAAATTTATATTTCATCGATGTAATGTGTGTTATATGAATTCTGTTTTTTACCTAGCTGTAAGCATGTTGCATGTAGTTGTGAGTGTTGTGTCTTGACAAATTATTGGAATTGTTTCAATATATTATTATGATGCTTCTCTGTTTTTTATGTGCATATTTGTTTCAATATATTGTTGTGATGCTTGTATAATTTTAGGTACGTTTTTGTTTATATATGCATTTTATTTATAACTTTCATTTATGTAATCTACAGATATGGCTCACTAGCATGGAGATGACGAGTGGCCCTTTGAGTTGCTGGACCCAGTCGTCGATCGTCGTCACGGTGCCCACTTCGCCACCGCTGCTTTGAGAGAGAGGAGGATCCTGTGCCTAGGTGTTCTTCGAATCGAGACACCGCAAGACTCTCGACGCCGATCTTCGTTGATCCCTGTAACATATTAGTATTTAAATTTCTAAATATGTTTGTTGTAGTATCATGATTAATGTACATGTTTTTGTTTCTTAGGCTTCGAGCTTCAGGGTTGCTGCCCTTTGCCCGAATGGTAGAGGACGTGGGTCGCTGGTTCCCATTCGACAGGTCCCTGATCACCGCTCCAGTGGATCGGTGGAGGCCGGAGATGCACACTTTCCATCTACCCGTCGGGGAGATGGCGATCACTTTGGAGGACGTCTCGTACCTCCTCGGCCTCCCGATCGCCGGTGGCGCTGTGGTACCCCAGGACGTCGATCCGACGTGGCGCCAGGAGCTGCTTCAGAGGTTCGAGGGTGTGTTACCACCTGCTATGTACCGACCCTTCCACAGTACACACGGTCCGACACTTCGGTGGCTTCGACAGTTCATGGTACGCAACTAGCCTTTAAAACTAAATTGTACATATACTGCTTTAAAATAACAAGTGAGTTTAAATTTACAGCCGACGCAGATCATCGAGCTGCGCGGACAGTCAGGGTGAGCCGTCACCGAGGCGCATTTCATCAGAGCTCTTTAGCTGGTGCATGTTCACGAGCTCCTATGGGGATAGCGTGGACACTGGACAGGCACCTCGTCCAGTTCACGAGGCAGATCGTGGACACACCCCTTGACGCCATGCCGCAGTACTCGTGGGGGTCCGCTGTGCTGTGCGCCATGTACCGTGCGCTCTGCAACTGGTGTGCATGGCTCGCCGATGGCTCACAGGCACGGTTCTTCCCGCATACAGCTTCACCTACACCTGACAACTACGAGGAGTAGGCTGATGATCCAGATCACGAGGACTACGAGCACGACGCTGTAGCGAGGTTCCTCGTCGATCCAGATGAGCTTGGATCATCACAACTGTAGGAAGCACCACCACTGACGTAGCCTTCTAACCCCGAATACACCACACCTCCAGCTAGGCCACAGAGGGTCCACCGCACGCCAACGCAATTGACGTACTCGTAGGGCCAGGTTCAGAGGAGGCCTGCCCAGCCGTGAGGAGCTGCCAAGAAACGGGGCCGCAGTAGTTTCTTTTGTTTTTTTATTATTGGTAGTTTCAATATTATTTACTTAGTTAAGCCTTTCAAATATATTGTACGAACTATTGTATTTGCAGACTTCGTTCTTTTAATCTTATGTACTTAGTTAATTCTTTCATCAACTTTCTCACACCTAGCAGATTGGACAACACACACCTAGCAGCTTTGTCAAAATGATTGGACAACACTCTGCACACCGCTTTTCAGACTGAAACGACAACACGTTGTACCCCGCTTTTCAGACTGAAATGACAACACGCTGCACCCCGTTTTTCAGACTGAAACGACAACACGCTGCACCCCGAAATGACCTCACCGATGACCACGTATGCTTGTAGTTTGCGTTGCATAGGTCCCTCATGATTTTTCCCGTCATTTCTGGGCCGTGGTCCCTGTGAGGCTACGAAAACCATAGAGTACCACGATTTTCGTGGTTTCATGGCCGTGTGTGCCTCTTCCGATTTTCGCAACTTCGTCTTCGGGCAACGCCCACCACTACCCATAGATGAGTGGTAGCCAGCTATGAGGGTCGCCTGTAATTTTTTCAGATTTCGGTCAGATCCGTGGGCCCCGCGAGGGTATGAAAACCCCTAAGTGGCCACGATTTCTCAAATCAGAAGTTACTGCGAAAAATAAGGTAGACCACACTCTTTATTACGACTTAAAACTAGGAGGAGCATCACGAACAAGGAAAATAATAGTTACAACTTGACATCTACTGAGTAGATTGAGGCCACTTCCCCTTCGCCCATGCCTCCAATGAGGCTTCTCTGGCACGACGTGCCTTCTCTCGTTTCCTCTCTCTCGGCCTCCTTCTCCTCCTCTTCCTTTCGACGTGCCTTCTCGCGTGAGGCGTCATGCTGCGCTTGAAGCTGCCGCCTGAACTCGTCGTCCCTGTTGGCCTGATCAAGAAGCCTTTGGTCTTCGAGGTTGATCTCCTATCAAACTACTGCTCAAATTCACACAATGGCGGAGGCGACTGCATGAAACATAAATTAGCAAAGTTTCATGTTGAAATATTACAAAACACGTATGATTGTTACCATCTGGCGATTCTTCAAGCTCTTCTCCCGCAGGTCGAAGGCGTAGTTGTGGCACTTCCAATACCTCCTCTTCCAATTTGGAATTTCCCATGAGTGGACAAGCCTGCAGGGATCTCCGCACAGACACATCGGTGGGACAACCCCAAAAGGTACAAAGAAGTCTTGGTACGCGATGTTGCACGACCACTCCGAAGCGCCTCCCTCTTTCTTTGCCTTCCGCTTTCCCTTTCCACTTGCACGCCTCGGCATCTTTTTTTTCTCTTCTCCTTCTTTTCTCTCTTCTCTTCCCTCTTCTCTCCCTTCTCTTCTCTGGCTGGTGGAGTGCACACAGTGCCAATCGATTGGTTTCATAGGCCCAACGCTCTCTGTCGCCCGTTGGTTGGGCGGCAGGGATGCGCCCCCCTGTCGTCCGACCAACGGTCAATTTATGCCCTGTCGCTCGACCAACAGGCGACATAGGCTTGGGGGATGACGTGGCCTCCTGTCGCCCGAGCGACAGGAGTATATTTATGTAATTTTTTTGTGGTATATTTTTGAAATTTTGAATAAAAAATGTATTATTAAAAAAAATTCGTTGTTTTACCACACTTGTCATCCACAATACACATTTTGATGATTACTTAATAGTGCAGTCAAGAACAGAAGTATAATAGTATGTCAGTAAAGTTGGTATTTTAGGACATCAGCCCAAGTTGTCGTAAAAAAATCTGTAGTAAATCTCACCACAGGTCACCATTCCTTACTTAATTTTAATTAGTCTATCAACAAGGTGACCAAACTTCCCAGTTTTCTGAGTAAATAAATGAGACCTTTCATGAAATTTACTTCAAAAAATTTACCACATTAAGCTCTTCAGCCGGTGAAAGTTTCAGACCAGTACCTTCCAATGGTAGTAGACTGTACATTAGGCTATTAGCATTAGCAATCACAAATTAACATATACATCAGATCAACATAGGTGCAGCTGAAAGCACAAGGTACATACATGCATACTAAGTAACTTATAATTACTTCATTAGGACATGTTCTAATTTATATAGTTGTAATCAAATACGTATACTGGGGCACAAACAAAGTAATAGCTCCTACCAGGGAAGCATGTACCACCAATGCCCATCCAATATTAGTAAAGCCTCAGATGTTCTGTCAAAACTTGAATCTTTCGCTATCATATCTACCAGTTACCCATTATTGCAAAAGACATGGCCTTCATTAGCAAAGTACAATCCCTTGGATATGGAGAGGGCACTGCAGTTTTACGATTCCTCTCAAAGGTATAATCTAATCATCTGCATTACCAGCAGATTTAAGTGAAGGAGCATGAAAACCTCTGTCATCACCGTTGGATTTGAACTTAGTCCCTTCTGTAAACTGTATTGTTACTGTAGAAACAAAAGCAACAACCAAGTAGTTACATTAGCCATTTATTGATATACCACACAACAACATATTCTTGTATATGATTCATTGAGGACTCAATTGACAATTCCAAAACACAACAGAACTGGCTTTGTTGATACAAAATCACTAATGACACATATCTGTTAATGATAGGTGTGTAGACAACTATGAAACTCTCTGCCTCTGGCCATACAGATACCACACCTAGCGACTACGTAGTGTATCTTCATGCATTCTAAGTGGAAATACACTTTGCCATCAGGTGAGAACTTCAAGATAAGGCAATATTGGTGCAAACTATGTTAGGATTATTCGCTAGCAGGTAACAGAAGTGCCACACCCAAAAACTGTGGTAAACTGCCAAAATCTAGTCAGGGACATATCATAGTGAAAACCGAAAACCATTATTTTTGTGAAAAGTTGAAAACCATTTTAGTCTGGGCACCAAATCAACCTTAAGAATTCCCAAAAAAAGTTGAGATAATCTATGGAGCATTCTATCATCCTTTAAAAAATTAAAGTTTAAACTAAAAAAGAGTTAGACCCCGTTTTGATGTTGGAATTGGGCTGGGAATTAAAGAATCGGAATTCTAAAGTTTAGAAAGTATAGATAATTTTAGTTCCTCCGTTATGTCCTCTTAACGCCACACTAACAAAATGGACGCAGGAACCAAGACGCAGCCCGAGCCCTCGCCTTCTCGAAGAGCCACCCAAAACCGTGAAACGGACTCCAGGAGACGCTACCAGCTAATCGTGGCGCAGCGGAGACGCCAGGCGCGGCAACGGGAGAGCGCACACTGGGCAGGAGCGTACGGCAGCGCCCTGAGGCCTCCAAGCCCAACCGCTATTATATAGTGTATATTCGGGACAGCAACAGCATTACCATTCATGAAAATTACCCAAATGTACCAGAGTCATTGTAGCTGGTAAAAAGACAAGCATTTCACGCGTTGCAAAAATGGTGACAACCGTGTAGTAATTTACAAGAAAAGACTCTGAATCCAAAAAAAAAGGAGCAGTAGCAGCAGCAGAATAAACATCAACTCATTTGGGCATGCAAGAAGCAGCCATAATTCAGAGCATCTGTGGCGTTTTCATACTATGATGATTACTCCGAATTTCCTTCCTTAAACACCTTCACCCAGTTATCAGCACTGTCGATTATTTCACCAGTCTTGATCAGGTAGCGAACCTTGGTTCCATCCTCGAGAAATTTGTGCCCAACCCTACTTGCCACATTCTTTTCCTTTGAGTAGAGCATCATATTCGAGCTATGAATGGGGCCTTCAATCTGATCAAAAGAAATTCCAAATCTTACAGGAGGTAACACTTAGGAATCTGAAGCTGTGTTCTTGCCATGAATATATGCAAGTTTGCAAGACGAGGAACGGAAAGAAGTTTCAATAGAAATATTGCTGACCATGACAATTTCACCCGGTTCATCTTCTGTGCCTTTCTTGTGCTTCGACTTCAAGTTCATGTCCTTCACGATCACAGTGCTGTTGTGCTTGTAAAGACGTGTAACTTCCCCGACTTTACCTTTCTCACGGCCTGCAATGATTTGTACTGTATCGCCGACCTTAACATGCATCTTGTGCAGCACTGGAAGGCTGTTTGGTTTACACTTCTTCCGTTCCCATCGCTTAAGCTGCAATGGAAAAAGGAAACTTTCAGACATTTAACAGTAGGTAATAAGGTGCGAGACAGGTTAGACCCAACGGATCGTACTCACCCTCATTTCAATTGGGATGTCCTGACCATAAATTTAATCTGCATACCAAATTTATGTAGAACTAGTCAGAGTTTCATATAACAAAAAAATAATGACTCACTTCAAAAAAAAAAAAAAGAGAGGACATAATAATTATCAGCTATTGAGATATGGGTTGCTAACCTCACATAGTGATCATAATGGTCCAATTAAGAAACTGTAGGATCATGGGTTATCTTTTGAGTTTCTTTGTTCTTTTGGGAGCAATATTTTAGTATGAGTTTACCACAGAAGTACCATAGCTCTATCACTTCATTCAGCAGAAATTATTTTTTTAACGGGATTCAGCAGAAATTATCTGGTTTCATTGTTTTCCTTTCACTTTTTGGGGTAACTATACCCAGTAGGGCTTATCCCCTCCTTTTTTATTTATTAGGAATTAGCTACAAGAAAAAATTCTCTGGGGGAGCGGGTTTGGTAGGCTATGTAGAAGAGGTACGAGACACTGCAGAAGATATAGAAAGGAAGACATGTGCTCAATATAGTCAGTTATATGCTTTACGAGTGTGCCAATCAGTTCGCTCAAGTGAATTGAGCTGCCTGTTAGTTTCCCCATCAACTTCTTCTGTAACATTTCCACCATTTGTGATTGATAGCTTTGAAGACAAAATTGTTTGTGGCCAGACATATGAGATATGCGCCAGCAGGTTAGAACAAAAGCCGGTCCATGTCTCATTAGTTGTCACAACAGAATACAATAGCATAAATAAACATGAAAAACTATCTTTTTTTTTGTTTTGCGACAACACAAAATTCAGGTATAAACTGATACTTAACCCGCGGTCCATGGGAGACAGAACAATTTCCTCAGTTGACATACATGCTCAATCTGGGGAATTCGGACATCTTTACTTCCATCCAATCCATCCTTATTACATAAGCTTCGAAAGAATACATGCTCGTTGATTAGTTGTGCTGGTAAAACCTCGAAGGAACAGCCAGCAAGGCAGACATGACCATTGCAGTGCTACACTGTTGGTGAGCTCTAAAATTCTAAATCCCAAGGTAGGTAAGATAGCGTCTCCAGCGAGTCAACAGAGTAGAGCAACAGAAAGAAAAAAAAAAGAAAGGAAAGGAAGAGATTGAGTCGAGAGGCACAAACCCCAGGCGGCGCGGCGGAGAAGGTGGCGAGCGGGTGGCCCCAGAAGCTGCTGGTGCTCGCCGCGCCTGGAGGGTAGATGGAGAGCGAACCCATGAAGCCCTGCAACGCCGCCATGCCAGCCATCTTCCTCCTCGTCCTCCTCTCTCTCTCTCTCTCTTCACTCGCTCACTCTCACACGGTCACACCCACCCAAAGCAGAGGAGAACCAGAAGAGGATAATGTCTTCTGAATTTCTGACTGTGTTTAACGGGTGGGCCTCCGTAAGACTCAAATGGGCCTGTAAATGGGCGGGCCTAGTGAAGCCTAAGATATCCAGTCCGCCCCATAATCAACTGGCCTTCTTCCTCGTGGCTTCGTCTCCACATCACGCCATCAGCGTCAGGGGGACGGGCGGGCGGGCTCTCCTCCTCACACGCCACGCGCCGCGAGACGCTTCCCTCACCGGCAGAGACGCCCCCGGCTCCACAGGCCTCTCGTCAGCGCCGAAGCGCGCAAGCTAAGCGACAGCTGCCGAGGCAAGCAAAACCCCACTCCACTTTACTTGGCATTTTCTTTTTGCGATTGCCGAATTGGTGATACTACCGCTGCGCGCCTGCGCCTGCGCCTGCGCATGAGGCGGTTCTTTTCCATCACGCTGCGTGGGAATTGTAATGTTACAATTCTTATAGCATTTTCTCTCTCTCTCTTTGGGTGTAGCAATCGCTGAATCGCATTACAGCGATGGTTTGGGCGGTGGGGGTGGGTGGGTGGGTCCGTGGGTGGATGGCAGCAATGTATGACAAGCTCCCGGCTTTTGTAACTGCAGGCCCCAATCTGTGCCTAGAGGAGCTGGATGAGATGCCATTTCTTATCTCTACTTCCAATCATGGTACTAATCATAACAAGTTCGAGCCTTTTCACCAGAGATTCTGAGACATCGAGCATCTTTCGCAAACTAACCTAATCTTGTTCCCTCAAAGACTACGTTTCTTTGCATCCTGTAGTTCTGTATTTGTGATGGATCATAGAATATATATGACGGATGGTCATGGTGGACACGCGCGCACTGCATTCTTGGGCGGTTGGGCCCGGTGCAGATGCCTGTTCCTTTGGATCACTATCACCAAATCGCTCCTGTCCCTTTGGTTCCCGAAAAGGTCCTGCCGTGCAAGCAAGTCATTGTCTTCCCCATGTGACAAGTGTGTGACTATGCGAATCTCCGGACGAAACAAGTCCCTAATCCTTTATCCGAATCCTGGCTCTTTCCCTTTCTTTAATTTGTCCATTCTTTAAATCAATGCTGAATATATACATTTTGTGATTAACAAACACATGATTACTTCTTGTTTTGTTCTAATGCAGTGCTGCCAAACTAAATAGATAACAAAAGGTCTTATATTTTATTAGGATAATTTTGCCATAGTTCCTTGTCATCGTTATCACTTAGCATCATGGCAGTAATAAGAATTACGGTCAATATCTTGCAGGTTGGTCCTTTAGCTAATAACATGGCCTTCTCTCCATGTGGCTAATTATATAAGAACTGAACTTAGCACCCCTCTCACACTGGAGTAGCTTGCAAAGAAAACTAAGGTTTAGCTATGCAGATACGGCCCATGAATACTGGAGTGCTGGGAAACCCCTAATCAGTCTGAAATTGTTGTCCAGAAGCAAAGATTTGCTTCACTAATGACACTTGATTTGGACATTTCAAGGGGTTTCCTTCCCCTTGTTGATCAAATGTCCAATGCGATAGAGATATTGCACCCTGCGGCCTCCACAATAGTTACTTAGCAGATACGCACGTTGAAAGGGCTTCCAAGACAAGTGAAGCTCAGCCTTCAGTTGCTTCCCACACTCCACCAACTCAGCAAGGTTTATATATATCCTATGATCCTGTCTGGTCCTTATTCATAGAATAAGGACATTTGTAGTTAGTGCTGCAAACTGAAGGAAACGCCATGGGTGTCTTAACACTGGTTCATATCCTTATCAGCTTTGCTGCTTCTGCTGAAGCTATAAGGAGAGCAGACTTCCCTCCCGGTTTCATCTTTGGCACTGCTTCTTCAGCTTACCAGGTCTAGTATTCAATTTCTTTGGGTTCAGCTGATGTGCTTTTAGTTGGATGTCTGATAGATGTTTCTGGTCAATATGTTACCAGTATGAAGGTGCTGTCAATGAGGGCCAACGTGGACCTACAATATGGGATACTCTTACGAGACGACCCGGTGCAGTAATGAGATTTTGTTGCAAAAAGAACTCTGATCTGATGTGCCAGTTTGGTCCAAATTATGACTGAAAGGATTCTTCTCTGCAGGGCGGGTGATAGATTTCAGCAATGCAGATGTTGCTGTTGATCACTACCATCGTTACAAGGTGAGTTACCTGTAATTGATGAATCCTCGTTATCACTTATGCGTTTTAGTCCATCTGTTTGTGCTATGTAAGCCGGATCTTGAACTCCACCTTTACCAATTACATTGGGTTTTAAACTTATTAGAGAATTCGTTTATCAAGGCATGAGCAAGTCCCTGCATTCCTGACAGTTGTATCAAAAGTTTGCGTACATGTCATTTGATTAACTTCTAGTAATTTGTAAAAACTGAAATGACTTGTGCATTTTCCTGTTCATTTTATGTCTCTAAGCATCAATGAATTTTCATGTCATATAATTATCCTGGTGCTAGTTCCATCTGGTCCTTTTCCATTTTAAGTGTGTAGACAACATGAACACTACTTAAGACAGCAGGAAGACTATTCCATAGGTTTTTCCAAATACAGAGTGACATTTTGGATCAGCAAGAAGGCTTTCTGAAATAGAGCATTTATTATTTTTCTCCAATCAATTTTAAACTTTTTAGACTAAATTGATAATGAAATAAAATATCAGCGACATCAATGAATTATCCAGAACTGACAAACCAAACCCTGACTGGCAGAAAGATGTGGACTTGATGAAAGACATTGGCATGGATGCATACAGGTTCTCTATCTCGTGGTCACGCATCTTCCCAAGTATGTATTAAGTGAATTCTGTGCAAAGCATTTTATTATTTTTGTCTCTGTCCACTAATTAGACATATGATTTTCTTACCAGATGGGACGGGCGAACCTAATGAAGAAGGATTGAGTTACTATAACAACCTCATAGATACTCTACTAGATAAAGGTCTTCTGTTTTCTACATTTCGGAATGTAAATAATGCAAACTGTTTTCAACTGTCATTTTATGATTGTCTTTCTTAGTGTTCTCTACATTTTTGGATCAGGTATACAGCCATATGTAACACTCTTCCACTGGGACCTTCCCCAAGCACTAGAAGACAGATATGGCGGCTGGTTAAACTCACAAATCGTGTATGGAAGACTACTACATCATCTTCTTTTAGATTAACCGTTGCCTACACAATCTATATAGCATCTAAATTTATTACTTTTCAAGGATACATATCTGATTGATTCTGACAGCTAAATAATGCAGGGAGGATTTTGTTCACTATGCCTCTACTTGCTTTAAGGAATTTGGAGATAGAGTGAAGCACTGGATCACCTTTAATGAGCCCCATAACTTTGCAATTGAAGGCTATGACCTTGGCATCCAAGCACCCGGGAGATGTTCCATTCTGTCACATTTGTTCTGTAGGGAGGGTAAATCGTCGACTGAACCATATATTGTAGCTCACAACATACTTTTAACGCATGCTGGTGCTTTTCATATTTACAAACAACATTTCAAGGTAATCCGTTGTAAACAAATATTTATTAATGTTTTTTATAAAATAAACAATGAAGGCAAAACATGCATGGCTCTCTGTACTGATTGCAGAAAGAACAAGGAGGCCTCATTGGAATTGCACTTGATTCCAAGTGGTATGAACCTTTGTCAGATGCTGTTGAAGACAGAGAAGCAGCAGAACGAGCAATGGACTTTGAGCTTGGATGGTGATGCATTAGCTTCCATCTTGATATATCTACATAAGTTCAATTCTTATGTAATTACAGTAAATAACCATTGTTCCTATATTAATTAGCAAATTTTGCAAGTGTGAATACAGGTTCTTGGATCCCTTAATGTTTGGCCGCTATCCTACTTCTATGCAGAAACTTGCAGGCAACAGGCTGCCTCGATTTTCAACTCAGGCATCTAAGTTATTCTTCAAACCGAGAAACCCCTCAACCGAATTAATTTAAATTAAAGAAATTGGTTTATTTTTTAGTTTAAAATGGAAATAAGGGTACCTCCTTCTTTATCCATTAAATTTCAAAACAACCCCTTACCAATCCCGCAAAGGGAAGTTGGAAATGGTTCCCAAACATTTCAAAAAGACCTTAGTAGAAAAATTAAGGTGATTCCGAATGATATTTTAAGTTACAAAAATAATTTTATTTAAAAATATTTATTGGGAAAAAACCGGTAGTTTCCAAAATTCGGACCGTCCAACCAAACCTTTGAATTTTCCTGTATTTTCGGTTTTTAACCGAAATTACGGAAACCTTTTCCTAAAAGGGTTAAAATGACCAGTGGGCGGCCCAAAACAAAGGAAATTCGTGGTTAACTTAGGGAATGAGCGGATACCGGCGCCCAAATTTAGGAAAATTCTAAAAGCCGGGCCTTAAATTATGGGAAGGTTATGGGAAAGAGGTTGGACAGTTTCAGGTCAGAATGGTCCCTTGAAATTTTCCAAAGGCCCCGCCCCATAAAATGTTGAAATTGCAAAATCCCAAAACCCAAGAATTGGCCGGTTGTAATCCCTTGTTGATGTTATTTAAATTTTTGGTTGGCCTTTAATCTTTTAACCATTTTGGGATGAGAGAAGGCAAATTTTGGAATTTATCAAAAAATATTTACCATCCCACGGCTTTACCCAAAGAAAAAGACGCCACCATAAATTTAAAAAATCCCAAACAATTAACCCAACCAAACCACATTTAATAACTTCAATCTTTAAAGGAAAAAAAAACCCAAAAATTCCCAAATTCCAAGAACAAAACCTTTGGGAAACTAATTCGGAATTTCCTTCCAACTTGAACAATCCTTTATTACCTTACAAAGTTCCCCGGAATCCTGGCCGGTTCCCTTTGGGAAATTTGGGCCGTTAAACTCAATTCCTTCCGTCCAAAGAGTTTAAAATAAAGAAATTGGAATTTTTTTGGTTAAGTTGAACCCAAACACTCCAACGAACCCAAAATTTCCAGAGGAACCCAAGCGGAAAATTTCCTCCCAAGGCCGGGCCCGCGCGGAAAAAATTATGGATTTGGTTCGGAATATTTTTTATTTTGTTTTTAAAAAATTTTATTAAAAAATTATTCCGGACCAAAAAACCAGGATTGACTTTTAGTTTCCTAACCGAAACCTTCACCGGAAAACTTCCTCCAAAATCGGGTGAATTTACAAACATGGACCAAGCATGGGCGGCCAAAATTGGGCAGGAAAACTTGTGATCAGGAAGAAAAAGTTGAAGTTTGCCCAAATTTATTTGCATGGAGTTGCCAATTTGAAAAAAATTCCAAAACAAAAGGTTTCCACTGGGCCAAATTTGGACATTTGTTTTTTTAAAAAAAAATGGTTTTTAAAAAGGGGAAAAAAAAAAAATTTTTTTTTTTTGGGAAAAAAAAAAAAGGGGAAGGGCCCGGGGCCCCCCCCAAAAAAAAAAATTTTTTTTTAAAGGTTTTTTAAAAAAAATTTTTTAAAAAATTAATTTTTAAAAAAATTTTTTTTTTTTTTTAAAAAAGGCCCCCCCAAAAAAAAAACCTTTTTAAAAAAATTTTTTTTTAAATTTTTTTTTTTTTAAAACCAAAAAAAAAAAAGAAAAAAACCCTTACCCTTTTTTTTTTTTTTTTTTTTAAAAAACCCTTTTTTTTTCCTTTTTAATTTTTTTTTTTTTTTAAAAAAAAAGGGGTTTTAAAACCTTTAAAAAAATTTTTGGGCAAACCCTTCCCCCCAAAAAAATTTTCCCCGAAAAACCGGGGTTAACCCTTTTTTCCCCCGGGGTTTTTTGGGGGAAAATTTTTCCCCCGGCCCCCAAGGAAATCTTTTTAACCCCCCCCTTTTTCCTTAAAAAAATTTTTTTTGGTTTTTCCCCCTTTTTTTAAAAAAATTTAAAAACCCCTTTTTCCCCCAAAAAAATTAAATTTTATTCCCCCTTTTAAAATTTCCCCTTTTTGGGGAAAAAAAACCCTTTTTAAACCCCAAATCCTTTTTTTTTCCCCCTTTTTTTGGGGATTTTTTTTAAAAACCCCCTTTTTTTTTAAAAAACCCTTTTTGGGTTTTTTAAAAAAATTGGGGAAAAAATTTTTTTAAAAAAAAAATTTTTTTTTTAAAAAAAAAAAAAAAAAAAAAAACCCAAAAAAATTTTTTTCCCTTTTTTTCCCCCCCCTTTAAATTGGGCCCCAAAAAAAACCCCCCGCCCAAAAAAAGTTTAAAAAAAAAATTTTTTTAAAAAAAAAATTTAAAAAAAATTTTTAAATTTTTGGGTTTAAAAAAAAATTTTTTTTAAAAAAAAAAAATTCCCCGGGGAAAAAAAACCCCCCCAAAAGGGGGGCCCCCCCCCCCTTTTTTGTTTTTTTTTTTTCCCCCCCCCCCCTAAAAAAAATTTTTTTTTTTTTTTTTTTCCCCCCCAATTAACCCCCCCCGGGGGGGAAAAAAAAAGGGGGTTTTTTTTCCCGGGTTGGGGGCCCGGGGGGGGCCGGGGGGGGGGGGGGAAAAAAGGGGGGTTTTAAACCCCGGGGGAAGGGGCCGGGGAAGGGGGAAGGGGTTCCCTTTAAGGGGGCCCCAAACCTTGGCCCTTGGGAAAAAAATTTTTTTGGGGGGGAAAAAAAATTTTTTTTTGGGGGCCTTAAAGGGGGGTTTAAATTTTTGGGGGAAAAAAATTTTTTTTTTTTTTTTTTTTTTTTTTAAATTTTTTTTAAAAAAAAAATTTTTTTTTTTTTTTTTTTTTGGGAAACCCCAAAAAGGGGGCCCCCCCGGGGGCCAAACCCCCCCTTTCTTTTAAAAAAAATTTTTTAAAAAGAAAAATTTTTTTTTTTTTAAATTTTTTTTTTTTTTTTTTAAAAATTAATTTTTTTTTAGGGGTTTTTTTTAAAAAAAGGGGTTCCCGGGTTTTTAAAAAAGGGGGGGGGGAAAATTTTTTTTTTGGGGGGGGAAAAAAAAAATGAAAAAGCCACACAACGACCGGACGCGGATGTCTTGAGTTAGAAACGAGCAGTCCAATTCCAGACACCCATTTCAACACGGCGTTACGCATAGCTAGTTTTCCGAGCGCTTTGCTTCAGTGCGCGTTTACCCGGTCTGAATTACGAGAAGCCTCTTGCCTATTTTCTTTTTATCTTTTTTAAATGAAATTATAAATTTAGCCTCCCTTTCGATCATAAAAGCACCAGCAACTCGACATGTATTACCTATTATACTCTCCTACCGCGGCAAGTTGTTGACCCTATAGCGACTCTATCCATCATCAGGGGCGGACGGGACGTTGAAAGGCCGGGGTCCGGTGACCCCGGCGTCTTCGTGTTAGACTCTTATACCCCCCGCGAAATATAGTTGATGACCCCGGCGGTAGATTAGTCTGGATCCTAGCTCTTGTGCTCATCCAGTCTGACCAATCATCCGAAAGCAAGCTGCATGTCGGCGATGACCCCGGCAACTAATTTTCCTGGATCCGCCCCTGTCCATCATGACAGCTCCCTAATAAGGGGTGGCAAGCTCCACCTTTCTACCGAGCTTGGGTACCGCAGTAACTTGTCTGTCGCGATTGACCATCCGGATGTACTGCACTGACAAGAGATGTTGTGGTGCTATCTTCATTATATCTTTAGATGATGTGTCCTACTGTAGTACATGATAGTAAATGGTATTTAAAATAGCTAAATGAGAAGAACATAAGAGAAAAAATTGTAAAAAAATCACTTCAAAATTGTGGAATGATATATATTTAGAAACAGAATTGGAAAGTTAAAATGCTAGTATGTATTTAAGAACTGACGTATTTAGGAAGAGGGAGTAATCTGTACCGGGAGCTTCCGAAAAGTTGGCCGGAAGCTTCAAAAGCGGGCAGGGCGAGGCGGCGGAAAAAAAGCAAGCCGAAAACGACGTCTTCTCCAGGTTGCATGCCTCCGCGGGCAGCAGCCAGAACCGTCCGCGTCTTGCACAACTCACGCAGGCAGCGCCTACCGCTCTGTTTGGACCGTGAGCCGTCACCGTCGGTTCGGCTCTGTACTGCTGGTAACTATGCCATCCAACTTTGCTAGGAGTTAGCGAGCTTCACACAGAATTTCCCAAATAACTCTTGATATGTACTGCACCCTCCGTCCAAGTTTACATATCGTATTTTTTTTAGCACTTAGACATAAAAGATATTAAAAATGATCATATCCTTAACTATTATCGCTATACGTTATATTCAATGCACACATATAGAGAATATAAAGTAAAAATGTATATTTATTAGGAGTATATAGGGAATATAACACAAATTTTGCATTGAAATATGAAATGTAGTCTACATTTATGGACAAAATCATTACAAAAATATAACTTATAAACTTGGACAGATATTACTTGGTTCCTTTTTAGGCGAACTCTTAGAATTCACGCCGTGTTAGACTAGCTACATAAAAACAATATCTTCATAATATTTTGATTTTGTTAGTATATCACAAGAGAAAGTTTTTTTTAAAAAAAATAGCAGGAAGAAACTGCTAATTTTCATTGAAGAAGAAGTAAAACAGGTTACAAAGCAGAACATAAAGAAAAGAAACTAAGAGAAGATCAAAAAGGCTCCACTAGAAGGTTACACCCTGCAAGGCGCCTCCTATGCAGATTTACATCGGTAGATCTAATTACGGAAAAATTAGTCCAGTGACACTCAATTTGTTGGTATTTAGCTATGTGTCTATGACATGTGAGTCTATCTGAGTCTATGACAGTGGGTCAGGATGTCATAAAGTGAATCACGAATTTTAAAAAGTGTCAGTGGCGTCAATCTCCCATCTAATTACAGTCTGATTACGTCTCTTGCTCCCTCCATAACTGCCATGGAACTAGGATTAATGGATTATCAATGATCCTACTCCCTTTCATTGCTCGGCACTTGTTTCGTTCGGCCTCTACCTACATCTTCACATAGTAAATATCATAAGAGAAAGTTAAAAAAAAAAAGAGTGACGGTCAAAATTCATATCTTAAAGACCGTAAAAAGATAAAAATCGTCGCTTAAAAAAGGACGAAGCGAGTACCGTTTTTCCACTCTGTTACGCTCTGTTTGTTGATTTCGTACCACGGTCCACGTCAGCCTGGCCGGTTTGGTACTTAATGCGGTCCAACGCCGACGGAGGCTCGGAGGTCAGATCAGAGAGGTGCCACGAACCGGGAAATTCATTCTGAGTTGACAAGTTGACAACTAGTGCCCGGTTCGATGAACCGAACGGACGATTGGGCGTCTGCCCTTGCCCCGGCCCACGGCAAATCAATCGGGGGGTTTAAGTGATCGGTCAAAGTCTAACACATGATTCCTCGGAAGATGGCAGTTTTATCCGTAGATTTAAGTATTTATGAGTATCTGATTTGATAAAGGTAGGTATGAGTAGTACTTTAGTCCTATGAGTTTTTAGGTTTAAGTACTCGATAAGGACAGAGGATGGGTGTGGGTGTTAATTTGTACCCATGAGTACCCGATGAGTATCCTATGACGCGGGCCCCACTTTTTATAATATATATATTAGAAAATTGAAACTGTAACTATCTAAATGAGAGGTTGAAACACACATAAGGTTTTAAAAGATAATACTATATTCAGAAACTTGTTGAATATATATTATGCTCTGAATTTTGTAGCGACCCCCATTTTAGCATAGAATGCAAAAATGAAAATCTAATGTGCTTGCAGTAGTCTCTGGATCAGTAGCTAGCACGCACATTTCAACAATTGGAATCACAACCATACATTGAATTAATTAGCGGAAACAATTAATTACAGAAATATTACAACTCGAGTATATAGCGAAAAAAGCAAGGCCTTGTAGTGTACCCATCCAATCCCGCAGTAACCCACTGCATAAATCCTAGAAAGATCGCTTCAAAGGAGAATCCGCAACTGCGATTTAAAACAGATCTTGAAGCTTAGCATTCTAATCCACCTATAAATAATAGATTAAGGCCCGCTTGGTACGGTTCCGATTCTAGTAGAAACGAAACGGTTTGATTCTTGGTAGAAGCGTTTGTAGAATCGAATCCGGAGGAACAGGTTGCTAGCCGATTCGACCACGGTGTGTAAAAATCGAAACGATTCGCTTGAAACGTTCCGAGTCCTATTCCGCTTTGGTTGATTTATTTGATTCTAGGAGAAAAAAATCGGTTCAAGTTGCCAAACGGGGCCTAAGCAAGGTGAGTACTTTCGTACTCGCAAGACTTTTGCAAAACCTACAATATATGCCGCCATTTCAAAGGAAAGGCTTTACGCTTAATTTGCATAAAGCTTAATTTGAATTTGTAAATCAAGTTGTTTGCAAACGAAATATGTAAGAGCAAGATTGATTGATAACAAATAAGTAAAACATAAATAAAACTCACAGTCCTCCATGACGTGAGCGATGAATCATCAAATCCTGAAATCCATCAATGTCAGCCCTTCGATATAAAGCACAGTTGCAAAAACAAATGAAACCAACCCTTTTAAAAATAATAAAACATCTAACTCGCGCAAGTTCGCCAAGACACCCATGACCGCGGGTACGGCTAATCGATTAGATTTAAACTCTGCAGAGGTGTACAACTGTACCCACAAGACATGACCTTTTCTTTTTGCCACACGCTTCACATCCTATTGTAAGCGCGGTGGCCAGAATGTTCATGACGAAAACCTTTACATTATCTGGGTTAACTTCACACCAGCCCGGGACGTTAACCCCCGCCGTAGAAACAGAAACACACACACCACACGTGGTTCCTTTCACGTGACACCCACACACAACGTTTCTGAACACGGCAGGGCGTACACCGTTACACCGGCCAGGCAATTACCCACACGAACTGTGTGGAAGCCCCTCACAAGCAATCCAGAACGAAGTGCTTCTGCTAGCTCCCGCCTACCATAAATGCAAAGTTAAACCAGGTAACTTAATCAGTTTAAGGCTGTCCCGTCCCAACACTTGTGGTTTGTACGGGTTTTCTTGTATCATACAACACGATGTTCGGCCCTTAATCCGACACGGGCGATACTTCACCCTACACTACGTGCAATTCCTTTCGCACATCCGGCTATTGCCAATAATCGCCCGCATCAAAACCATAGTTTTGTTTTGGGTTTTTAATCAAAATACCAGCAACCAACAGTGCTATTTCCAATGTTTTCAGGAAACAAATTTTGATCTGATCATTTACCTTAATGATTCTAAAGCATGGCTAAGCATGAATAATATGAACGCATATACCCATGATGACATTAAGTAATGCCTATCCTCAATCTAGGGTTATCAAGGTTCACATGACCATAATCATCAAAGAAGGTTAATGAGACAACAAGTATAACTACCAAGATCGCAAAATAGCAAGTTTACGTAAAGTAAACGCATGCATATCTGATTACAAAAACAACATATTGTAGGTAAAGTACTGGGATCAACATGATCAAGGAGTGCTTGCCTTGCTTAATCACTGCTTACGACGAAGACGAGGATGCGGCTGATGAAGGCGATGACAGAATTAGAGGCGTCGAGTTCTACACGTCGATCAACGGAAATAAAGCAAATAATAAACTTCAATAAGGGCGAAAAGAAAGTAAATAGAACGAACAAATACAACTCTTCACAAGAAACAGGGATTGCTCTTTTATGAATTTATTAATTTATTTTACGAATTCAAGATGCAAAGATTGGTTGGATTAATAAAATTAATCATTAGTTGCAACTTTCATTGATTCACTATTCTCAATATGCGTTCTGCCAATCCTTATTACTTACGGGTTTTACTCTATTAGGATTCAGAGTCAAAGCAAGACGAAATAAGAATATTTTCTTAGATTACTGCAGACCATATCTTAGAGATTAATTCTAAGCTATTCTTTACTAAATTCAGATTTAGATGAGCTGCTTTGCGAGTTAATGAAAAGGCTTAAATGATCATATTATATTATAAATGAATACTTCTTCGCCTTTGATTGTCTTTGAATAGAATTAGCTTTACGCAAGTTAGATTTACTGATTTTGGCTACTAGCCTAATTTACATGATATTTGAGAAGGTTCTGGTGATACAAATATCTTAACTACAGGTAGGGGTGGATATCGAGCTGACTCGACTCGACTCGACTCGTTAAGCTCGTTAGGATAACGAGCCAGCTCGAACTCGACTCGTTATCTGAACGAGCTCGAAGTTCGACCCGACTCGACTCGTTATAAACTCGAGTTGGCTCGAACTCGACTCGTTAAACTCGTTAGTAATGTGAGCAAGAGAGCATACGTATTTGATTCATACATGCATATTAACTCAAATTTGAAAGTTTTGAACGCCTAAATATAACAAATGCAAGATCGCCATGCAAGGTCTCGATCCAAAGGTGTGTGCATCGGTGCATGTAGTCCAAATGTAGCATGCTGCATGCATATAGTCATATAGATTACAAATGACCACACAATACACAAACACAATGACACAAAGGTATCAGACTATCAGTATCACAAGAGGTCAAGAGCAGTTGGAAGCCTGGAACATGGCATGGATAGTAGTTTACAATTACCACACATTACACAATGGCACAAATGCTCCTTACAATATATGACGCCATGACATAGGTCACACAGCAAACAGCATCAAGACCACTCCATTAACACACAAAAGAAAGCCTAGAATCTTGCAAAAACAAGTGATGAGCTTCAAGACCACTCCATGGAAGAAGAAGCCGAGGCTTGTAGCTGAAATTGCTCTCGCATGATGGCCAAAAGCAGGTTAATAGAGCATAAAAACATGAGAACAATAGAAGCAATGACATTTAGCAATTTCTCTTGTCCATACAATGATACAAACCTTTTCTCTTGTCCATACAAACCTGGTTAGTAATGCCAACAGCCACAAGAATAAAGTAGGAGCATTTCTGGTCTTCTTGTCAAATGCCATCACTTATTTATTGATAAGACTAGCTAGCATATAGAAACAGCAAAATAAGTAAAAGGAAAGAATAGCTAGCATGGAACAGTAGACATACACACACACTCAATGTGCTAATTAAGAAAGAATAGTAGAAAAAGCAAACTTTGATGAGTATAGCATTTGACGGCGATACTCGATGATAGTACTATAGTAACCAATCATATATACTAGTGGAAGAAACAATTAATGTACGATCTATACAAAGCACCTAAATGTAAGTAACCCCAAACAAATGGGAGAGGAAATGGTAATTTCAAGGCTGAAGACGCTGATTAAAGGCCCAAATGGTCAGGGTGGTGATGGCGTTAGCTTTAAAAGGAACTGGCCTAGCGACATATACTAAACCGTTGTTCATGCAGAAGAAACTCCAGTAGGCAGTCGCTGAAGATGAAAAACTGAGTAAAAGGAAAATGCCATCACTTATTTATTGATAAGACTAGCTAGCATATAGAAACAAAGAAAATAAGTAAAAGGAAAGAATAGCTAGCATGGAACAAAGAGACATACACACACACTTGGCAAACTAGTCGCTTTCCACCAAGTCGTCAGAAATGATACCAATTCAACGTCATCTTCGTTGTCATCTTCCTCGCTAATGAAAATGGTATTTAAGTTAGACAATATTTAACAAATCTATATGAAAGACTAAAGAGGACACCCATACCATTATCATTGGAGGTTGATTATGATTTTTGGATCCTCGAATGAAGCTAGAAGCACATACTAACGCCTCAACCATTGATGGACGCAGAGCACTACGATAATCATCAAGAACCCTACCTCCAAGATCGAAAGTGGACTCGATGAGACACCGGTAGCGTGTATAGTCAAGAATCTTTTTGCCATCTTTGACACAACAGGGAACCTATGAGTATTCAACTTTCACCAATCAAGTAATACAAACTTGGAGTCTTCTGGAGGATGGTTTGGTTCATCTAAATAAATAGATGAGCAATTCTGACTTAGATGGTTCTCAGAGTCGTCTCTTGCGTAAAGGACCTGAAACCCACTTGGCACTGTGGCTCTTGAGGTCCTTGTTTGCAAACTCAAGATGACTCACCCTTCCATCGACAATCTTATCCTGGCGATGTTCTGCCTCATAAGTGCCATATAGCTCATATAACTCAAGTCTCACATCATTTTCCTCAATGAGGGCCTTACTCTCACTAAACATCATTTTAAAACAGTAACTAACAAATCTCATCTTAAACCTAGGATCAAGAATAGTAGCAATAACCATAACATTGTTCTTTTCCTTCCAATATTTATCAAACTTGTCTAACATGGCTTGTCCCATCTTCTTCATATGCTCATCCCTGAATTACATGCGACTACCAATACAATGTTAACATTCACTATGTAAGGATAGAAAACATTTGCAAGAGGGTATACAGATCCCGATAATACCTTAGTTATCTCAAAGAATGCAATCAAGATTGGCTGAATTTTGCTATATAATGTCCAATCTTGATGGGAAGGCTCCCACTTGTAATTCATATCAAAATCACCATACTCAAGTGAAAGCAATCTATAGGGAATGCATGTATCAAACATTTTATATGTTGAACTCCACCTTGTGGACACATCTAGACACAACCCTGCTCCAATTTTCAGATTCATGGATTTACAAACTTCCAGGAACTTGTACATACGAGATGGTGACTTCTTAAGATATTTGATAGCTTCGAGCTTCGCTATCAATGGTTGCAATGGTTGAAGGCCATCATTCACTACCAAATTGACTATGTGAGCACAACAACAGACATGAAAGTAACTAGGCATAAAGCAGTCAGTTTTCCTAGCAATGAACTTGGACATCAAAATCCTAACAGCAACATCATTTGACGAAGCGTTATCAAGAGTGATTGTTATGATCTTGTCTTCTATTTTCCATTCAGCTATACATTCAAACACCGCCGAGCTATGATGTTCCCCGTGTGGTGGATCTAACTCAATGAAGTTCAAAACACGGCATTGCATAACCCAATCAGATCTATGTAGTGTGCCACCAAAGCCATGTAGCAAAGATTTTGATTTGATGTCCATAAATCACATGTCAAACTAATACACTCAATGACCTTAAGACTCTTCCTAAGGAGTTCTTTTTCATATTCATAAACCTTTATGCATTCATTTCAGATGGTCTTTCTACCAATGAACTTGTATGATGCATTCATATATCTCATCAAGACATTAAACCATGTGTGCTCTACCATCCTAAAAGGATATTCATGAACAATTATCATCTTAGCAATGAGCCTACGGGTTTCCTCATGATTATATTCAAGAGGAACAATTGTAAGAGATGAACCCGACGTGTCGGGATTATAGTTGAGTGTACCTTGAGCTAGCCGCCTACCCTTCAAGTTCATGTAAGGTGCACACTTTGGCAAATGCCTATTCAAACTTGAAGTCTGTCCCCTTGAGTGTAAGCAAACAAAGCACCACAATATTTGCACTTGGCCTTCTCAATGGTCTTCCCTGGCTCCCTCTTCGACACACCTTGGACCACTTTGAAATGATTCCAACAGTCGCACTGTCCTCTCCCTTTCTTCGCACTCTTGGGAGACAATTGGTTGCATGCTTTCCGCTTACCTCTTCTATTTTGCTTTGGAGACCCACGGCGAGTGTTCACCACCATCGACATGACATCATTCATATCATACTCATCTTCCTCGGACATAACATCATTCATATCATACTCATCTTCCTCATATACATATTCCTACACATACAAAATAAGGATGTATATAATTTGGCATCTTGGTAAAACAAGTAAGTGATCCTAATTTGTGCATTTAGGCTATGATTTAGTGAGTGCAGAATATGATTTCCTCGAGAGTATTTGATTATGCAATGCATAATCAAATACTCTCGTGAGGAAGTGTCATATTCTTACCACTTAAATCATGGCCTAAATGCACAAATTAGGATCACTTGCATGGACCAAGCTTGAAATGGTGAGGCGAAATTACTCACCGATGCGGCGCAGATGAGGGAGCAGGAGGATGCGTTGAAGGACCGGACCTCGGAGGCTTCCCAAGGTTCACCGCTGAAGATGTTGAGAGTGAAGCGAACCTGAGCCACGAGACCTACTCACTTCCCTTCTTTGTTCTTTGACTCCATGCTCCTGGTTGATGTTCCATGCTCAAAGACTCTTCAGCCTAACATATGTTTAATAGCATAAAGGTGAGGATGTGAGATACTGATTGTTATATGTTAATATGACAAATCACTAGAGTACCATAACAGATAAAATAAAGCTAATTAATTGCAATTTGAATAGAGATTTGTACACTTGCTAAGAAATCTGCATATGCAGCTTTTATCATTGAGAAGTAAAATTCAACCACAATGCATCCAAATAAGAAGCTTTTGTTCCAGAAAGTTCCTTCGGGATATATATATATAATGTGAAATGATGACACAGCCAATGCAAATAGGGCTTTTTTCTATATCAGATATCACCCTAAACATAAAAATGGCGTATAACATACTTACTATTTTCCATATACAACTATTCAATGTTACGATGAATAATAAGAACCTCATTTGATGTAGATGGTTGCATGTCAAGCATGCATTGGTGTATGTTCCACTACTATCTATTAAGCACTAAAGTGATTGGCCTTAATTGCGAATGTTTTCGCATTCTTCGATAATAGAATTGTGACCGCAATACCGCATAAAGGAACGACTCTACGAGGCTATGACCATCTTTTTTGAACAAAAGGGCATCAACTCGATGTCCTGTGTTCCATTTCCGAGAACCAAAGAAAAGAACAACCACAAGAGTTTTACAATCAAAGCAAATGGTCATTCATGACCTACCAAAGACCGCTCACAAGACCAAAACAAAATTATCTCTTCACCTTGCCAACTACCAAAGAAAACCCTAACTCCATACATAGTGCCAATCGCCAAGCAAACAAAACTACTACTACTTGAGCATTTTCAGTCGAAACAGGAACCAAGCATTTTTTCATCCCGAAACTATCGCTACTACTTGAGCATTTGTCACCCGAAACGCAAAGTCCAAAGAATGAAACCTAAACTCTATCTTCCGTAACCACATCAACCGATCATCCACTTTTGAATTCGCACCATCCCAACTTTTCCACCAAAGATTTGAAGAAACAACACCCTAGCAAGCTATGACCATCTTTGACATCCAATCACACACACAACAATGCAGTAGAAACAAGGTAGAATCAACGAGCATTGCGTCTGGATTGTTGGAGAAGGGGAAATTTCTCACCCAGATCTTTCAGGCGGCGAGGCTCAAGGTGGTGCGGATGCAGAAGAGAGGCCCCGAGGCGGCGCTTGTCGGAGGAGAGGGGTCCGAGGCGGGCCGGAGGACGGGCGAGGCGGCAAGGCCGGAGGACGAAGCAGGCGGCTTGTCGGAGGAGAGGTGGCGCTTGTCGGGCGGCAGGCTGGCTTGGCCGGAGGGGGGCGGAGGCTCGCACGGAGGGGAGGGAGGCAGCGTCACGGAGAGGGAGGAGAAGCAGGGCCGTCAGGCCTGCAAGCGTCTGCTGGGGAATTGGAGTTTGGACTGAGGACTGTGGGAGCGGGCATGTGGATTTAGGGATTTAGGGTTTTTTCTCACTCAGCTCGATTAACTCGTTAACTCGCTCGAAAACTCGATAACTCGGCTTGTTTAACTCGTTTTTTTAACGAGTTCAAAACCCAGCTCGACTCGACTCGTTAAGAAACGAGTTCGAGCCGAGTCGAGTCGAGTTGTCGAGTACTCGTTTAACTTGCGAGTTTCGAGTTTTTTTTCCACCCCTAACTACAGTTCGTTCCTTCATATTACGGCTTTCAGATACGTGAACACTTAGGGTTATTAAGCTATCAAAATTAATATGTAAATCACGATGAAATGAGATTATCTTTTCGTAACGGGGTAGTCTACACTTTAAAGAACTCTACTAAACTAGTTACACAAGTTTTAAGGTTTGGACAAGATATTATACACTTTGACGAAAAAGCTTATGTGGCAACTAAAGCTTACTATTCACGGATCGACCAAAAAGTGAATGGCACGATTAGCGATTAAGGGTTTTGAACTAGCTTGATTTAAACGGAAAGCATACTGCAATTAATATGTTTTTGTAGAATATGGTAGCACAAACTTTGTAGAGGGTTACTAAACTAGTTTTACTGATTTTAACATTTAGATGAGTTATTTTATTAATCGATGAAATAGTATAAATGATCTCAACGCGAACACTAAATCGGTCAAGATTCATTTTGAGTTTGCGACTACACTATACATGATTCTTGATTCATTTTTCAGGTGTTAGCAGGGAGCAATCCTAGAATTGTTTCAAAGTTGGTTTGACATTATTTTAGCTTTAATTGCGATGGATTATATATTTATTTACTGTTGTTGTTTGCACTTTCTTGCATCAAAGAATGCAAGATAAGTTTCACTTTAAATATTTTTACATAATTGGTTCTCTATTGATTCCAGGAACTGCATATAAATTAATTTATTGTTTTATAAGGTATTCTGCTACTATTCTTACTAACGATCATACTAAGGTTTATTAATAGTCGCAATGCAATACATTAAACTTAGTTCAAATATTTAATATCTCTGCATAATTAGGCTTATTAAAATCCCAAAAGCACATAATCATTTATTTTATGATTTTATAAGTTATATTTTTCATGTGAGCAATATTGTCCATAATAGGGTGTTTGTCTCATTCTTGATTTCAATAATTGTTCTATGATTCAAAATTTGAATATTTTAGTATACTTGAATTCATCCCGATCTTAGCATCGTATAAAAATTTATCTTATGGTTTTACAACTTATTGACCACAGATTTAATATGAAAACCATAATGAGGTTATAACTAAAATTTAATTCAAATAATTGTTTTGTAGTTCAAAATTTTAATATTTTTGCACATCTAGAATCTTCCTGATTTTATATAAATATATAAATTTATTTCACTGGTTTGTGACTAAAAATGCACAAGTTATTAATAATTGAATGCATTCTGGCCAGGAAATTGAATGCAAAATTCAAAATACGCTTTACCAATGAGAAAGCGCCTTTTGGACCTACTCTTCTTCCACCTAAGCTTCTGACTCCTTGGCCCCCCTTGCGCAGAGACAGAAAACAGGGGGCCGGTTAGGGCTCAGCGGCGAGGGTGCTCCGGTGGATCTCCGGCGAAGGCGACCACACCATGAGGAAGAGCACGGCCAGGCGCACACGGGAGTGGAGTTGATTCGGCCGGAGAAGGTCGGAGGTAAGCTATAGCCGAGGAGGGGCGGCGGCTCTAATGGCGGACTGATGAAGAGCAAGAATCAATGCACTAGAGGTCGAATGAGTAAGTGTTTGAGCATCAGGGAGTCGAGTGGATTCCATTTTTGAGGTTGACCTGAAAGGAAAAGCTCTGAGCTGAGCCGCCACCGGTGACCGGACATGGGGAAGAAGGGGCGCACGGCTGCAACAAAATTTCGCATGAGGGTGCTTGAATATTTTTGAGAGGATTTGATACTTGAGGCCTGGGGATGCTCTAGCTCAACCGGATTTGGAAACGGGATACTCTATTGCTCGGATCGATTTCGGCTTGGAGCTCTGAAGGCCTGTGGCAATGGCGGAAATGGGAGGGGCTTCGGTTGCTTGGCTGCTGAGAGGAAGAAGGAATGAAGGGGAAAGCTATGCGCTGCTTCGGTGATCACAGGGGTGCAATGTATGGCTGAGAGATTAGCAGACGAGCCGGCTTGGTTGAGTTTGTCTCGATTGTTCCCTCTGTGATGCACAGGAGGAGGTATAGGCGGCTGAAGCTTCGCGAGACTGAGGACAAACGTGGCGATGATCGCGCTTGTGATGAGCTGAGGATGACGCTGTGAGACGACCAATCGAACAGACGATTCATTGAATGGAGCTTCGGTCAAGTGCGCTGGACACGGGAGTTCCTCGCTCGGTCGCAAGAACAGGGAGAAGAAGGAGCTGACAAGTGGGGCCTGGGGACCACCGGTCAGTGAGGTAAGCGCCAAAAGGAATGGTCCAGCTCGGATGGTTCTAGAACCAGATTTTCTTGTGCTAGCAAATCAGGGTAGAAATATCCAAACTTTTTGACCATGGTCTTTGAATAGATTTTGATGCCTGGTAAAAGTTTTAGGTTTAACTAAGTTACCTAAAAATTATTAATATTCTGACAATAGTGACTGCTCCCAATTTCTTGTTTCCGATTTTGATTTTTGATTGAGATCAATTAAAGTCTATTATTTTTGAAATTTTGTTTTTCAAATTAATTTGATCTCAGAATGTTTTTGTAAAATTTTCAGCTCAAAATATGGTTCCATTATTTTATAAAAATTCTGACATTGCAATTTCTAGATTTTCAGGGTTTCTATTTTTAAATTTGGAAAAGTCTTACATTATATTATTAATTTATGATATTTTTACCAAAGGTATAAATTACATTTAGGTTTTCATGATAAATTTTTCAGATCCATTTGTGACTCCAAAATATTTTATAAATTCTGACAATGCATTGTTTGGATTTAAAAGTTATCTTTTCATTTTGTCTCTTCATTTCCTTATGCATAAAATTTCATTTGCTGGCTAAAATGATTTAATTGAATGATCAGGGTTCTCATGACAATTTTCTAAATTTTTACTTTTTACATTTTTGCCTTTTCCTCTTTTCCATTCTTTAATTCCCTTTTGTTTGAGTTTTCTTGCAACACAAAAATCCAAGAAAATCCAAATAAAGAAAACAATATTCAGAAATTCCAGAAATATTTACAACCAAATTTAAATATTATATTTTTACTGTTCTCAACTTTTGGGCTGTTACAAATTTGTTATGTATATATCATACTGTTTCTTTTAGACGATGCTCTATTATGTATTGACATCTCTGCTATCACCGTAGTCATAAGTGATGAGTATATGCTATGTGATTGAGTTAAACGCAGATCAATTGAGTTTTCTATCTTATCTTAGTTATTGAATGAGTTTACATATCACTATTTGACATTTTACTCTAATACTTATCATCTTATTCATTGAAATCAAATACAATATCTATGAAAATATCATGGAATGGTGCAATATTTGCCATCAAATATCTTATATGTACTCACTTGAACTTATAGTATGATTAGACATCTATTGGCTATCATGATGTGCTGATTAAATGAAATAAACTGGAGTATCATTGATCACCTACAGGTCATATTAACTCTCTGTTTTTAGCTTAGCTTGCTACCCATGGGTACCTATTGAATATCGGCTACTCATCGGGTAGTGGGTTTGAGTGAACGGTATGGTTTCGAGTTTCAAGTTTAGATGGGTGGTAATCGTACCCGAAGATACCTATCCTATTGCCATCCCTAGGGGTGAAAACGGATCGGATACGGTCGAATATTGCTGTTCCCGTATCCTAACCCATATTTTTTTCCCGGATTCGGAATCGGATACGGTAAGACCGAATACGGATATGAATTTGGTTTTTTCGGAGTTTCGGATACGGTACTATCGGGGCGGATATATACCGGATTCGGTTCGGAAACGGATAATACAAACGGATACATACTTATTGAAACATTCGACTAGCAATCAATTCATATATATTACATAAGTTTGACAACTCACACAACACAAGTTTAACAAGGGTATCAAATTCATACATAAAATTCGACAATCACTAGCAAATTCATACACAAAGTTTATACACAAATTCGACAATCGACAAGCCACAAGTTTAATATAATTAACATTTCATACTTCTACATAAATCCATACGACCATTATAAGTTTGATATGCCGTACCATCAGTTATTATCACTAGCAATTTCTTATTCCTACAATATTGTATACATAATACGAATGCCACATACCGTATTCGGATATCTGGTCGGATAGTATCTGGTTACTGTATACCGAAGCTATTCGGTCAGATTTCACGGCTCCCGTATCCGCTACCGTATCCGGAAGCAACTATCCGTATCCGTATCCGTATCCGACCGGATACGGATTTTTTTTCTCGGATACGGTTTTAATCGGGTTCGGTACCGGATCGGTCGGGATTAACCCGTACCATTTTCACCCCTAGCCATCCCTAATTCCTCTATGAGAAAATAAAGTGTAACACATGATTGTTCTTTGCGATTTTGCCGGTGAATTTGGACTGTTCAGTGCGTACACAAGATTATTGGTAGATGCTAAGCGAGGTGCCGACAGGTTCAACTTTTCGTTTTGTGAAAAAATTCGGACCCTCCCGAAATCCAAAATTTCGACCGAATTTCGGTTTTTCGGCCGAAATACATTCAAAAGTCAAAAAGAAAAATTCAAATCCGGTTTGTTTGGCATCGAAATTTCGCCGAAATTACCCCAAAATTCGCCGAAATTTCTAATTTCGGCGAAATTTCGGACAAAATGCACTGACTGAAAATTAGTTCAAACGATGTCAAAAAAATTTTAATTTTTTTGGTAGGTTTCTGACACATTAGAGATGTTCTCATAAAATTTTCAGGTGATTATCAGTTCTGTGGATTTTTTAAAAAATCAAACATTGGTACTGTCCCGATGAAACGTTGATCGGCAAGTTTGAACCGGATGAAAAATAGTACAAACGACGTTAGAAAATTTTGAATTTTTTTATGGAGATTCCTGACATATTTATAATATTTATTTAAAAATTTCAGATGATGATAAAATGTGAGGAATTTTTAAAATTCAAACATTGGTACTGTCTTGGTAAAGTTACTGAGCGGCAAGTTTCATCTGAATGAAAATTAGAATAAACGAGGTTATAAAATTTTGAAAAATTTTCTAGATGGTCTTGACACATCCATAACATTATCATAAAATTTTCATATGATGATCAAGTGTCATAAATTTTTAAAAATTTAAACAGTGCTACTATCCTGTTAAAAGGCCGATGATAAATAATAGATTTACTTTAGCAATAAAAAAGGTTTAAATTTTTTAAAATTTTACATAAGGGTGACAAGGAAATTATTAATATCTCATAAAAATTTTGAATCATGATCACGCTCCAGCGAATTTATAAAATTCTTATAAGGCACAGTACCATTTATGTTCTTTCTCTGTTTGATTTTTGAAATATAATACAACAAATTAAGTTTAGTGCTTACTGCATTGATATATTTTATTGAGCAAACAAAGAAAGTTGAAATTTTTTGACAATTTTTTATAATGGTATTGAGGAAATTATTAATCTGTCATAAAAATTTTAGATCATGGTCACACACAAGAAAATTTAGAAAAATCTAACAAGTTTACTGTCCCAATTATGTCCATTTTGTTTTTGATTTTTGAAAAATAACAAATGATGTTCAATTATTTTGAAAATTTTTCTGTATGATACTAAACTACTATGGATGATATCATAAATTGTTGAGATAATTATCGATCTTGTAAAATTTTATAAAAATCTGATAGTGTTTTTACCCAAATTTTAAAATATCTCAAAAAATTAGTTTTTCATCAAATTTTCACGTAAGATGACTTTCTTAAGGGTTATTGGACTAATTCCGGTCAAATCCGGCCCAAAAAAGTCAAAATCCGGTTTAAAACCTAAAATTTCTTAAATTACTGTAGCAAATTTAATTTTTTTTAAAATTTTAAATTCGGACGGTACTCCATAATTCGGCCAGGCTCGAAATCCGAAATTTCACAGAAATTTCAACGAAATTTGCCGAAAATTTGATCCTTGGGTGCCGATCGTCAACTGTAGCCAGGTCACGACCGAGCTGTAGCCTGTAGGCTGCCTGCCTGCCTACTCTCTTACTTTCTTCGTGGCTTGGCATTTGTTTCTGTACCACGTTGATCTGCTACGCCTCCAAATGATTAGTACTATTTAATTGGATGGTTGGTATCGAGCTGTACACTTAATATTACCTAGTTTTTCTGTTCGAAAATATTGTTGATGTTATTTTATATTCTTGTACTTCCACCTATGCACGTTATAAAATGTTGTATTATCCCTCGTCATTATATTTTTAAATAGTGCATCTTACTTCTATTGTAAATAACATTGAAAATAGTTAAAAGAGAGAGATATAGAAGAAAAACGGTAAAAGATCATCTCTATCTCTAAATTGTAGGATGATATACATTTATAAATAAAATTTAAAATATAACATGATATGTATTTAGAAGTATACAAATCCTGTACTCTCAACCTCCGCAGCTAGACTAGAACAAACTGCGTTGACCTGCCTGCGTGCGTGCCTCTTTGCTGCGCATGGGATTCTCAACACGCTGTTTCCCTAGCGGTCGCGGCGACGGCGCCGGCAGCGCCGCGGCTTCGGCGGAGCCCCCCGTGGTGGGAGGCAGCGGCATCAGCTCTCACCCAATCGGATGATTCCATGTACGGCGAGGAGGGGTCACCGGCCCAAAATAAACTCAAGACGGTCAATTCGATCGCACGCTAGCCTTGCCTTGACCTCCTTATCCACGCGATGATCCGTGGCTGCACACGTGAGCCTTAGCTTGCCCCCTGAACGATGGGCAGTGAGTCAGATTGCAATCAGTCATGTACTCAATCGTGTGTATGTGGGCTGCAGCATGAGATGAGCTGTCCACCGTGCGGAGGCACAGCTGTGCCTGTGCGGCTGGTACACACTGACATCATTCATTTATTATGCGAGTCCAGGATGCGCGCTGCTAAGCTTCTCGGATTCTTCTCCTCAACGTGCTTCCATGCATCTCCATTGCTAGTATTTTAATCAACCAGTTTCCGGATCATGAGCTCTCGAGGACAGCAAGCATGCGTGTCACAGCTAGTTTGTTCTCCATGTTCTCGATTAGCACGGAACTAGTACTGCAGTTTCAAACTGAAGAAAAATATGGCATGCCATGCAGCGCCTCCCCCTGTTGAGAACTGGTGATAAACACGGTATTTTCAGTTTTGGTGCCTCCTGATTAGCGGCAGTGGCTGTTGCACGATTTGTGTCATCGTTCCCACGTAGTACTACTTACAGTTATTGTGCCAATGCTAGCAGTCACAGCAATGTGCTTCGCTTCGAAATTAGCGAGGTATGTGTATAGATGCATGTGTGGAGAACGAATCTGATTCCAGGTCGATGATCTATCTGTTTAGGCTTGAGACTGACGGCACTGCTAGCTTGTTCTCCTCTCAAGATCGACCATCTGATGCTCAGCATCACACGCTTGTTCATAAACAAATCGATGACAAAAAAAAACGGACACTCTCTTTCTTAGACTAACTGTACTAGGCTGCGAAAAGGTGAGGAAACTTAACCAGAAGGCCAAGACAGAGCCTTCTCTTGAGAATGCGGCGGCCATGTTTGTGTTGTCGTATGTCGTAAACCGCGCTGAGAAAAAAGTTGCTTTGCGACTACGTTGAAGTTGCCCATGCCGGCCGGGTTCCGACTTCTTCTGAATTCTGATTCCACCGCGCAAAGTCGTAACGCGCACACGATCCGCGCCGGACTCGGCCGCGCTCGCACGCATAAGGCTGAATCCCACTGAATGTACAAACTAGACTATTTGCTGAAAGAAACTAGAAGGCAGTGATGCAACCGCTCCGTCAACATTCTGAATTTTTTTTTTCTCGAAGATGAATCGAGCTCCCTGAATCCGGATGGAAGATCGGTTTTGATCATAATCCAATTCATGTCTAATGTATGATCCACGTTCCTCCACAAGTATACAGTGCACAAGTACAGTACATCGAGCTTATGTTGGATGCATATGTTGTAGATTTTGTGTTGTTAACTAGGAAAATTTTATTACTGCAGGTCTTGAATCCCTGCAGGATAATCCTGATCTGGAAGAGGATTACTGCAGAGCTTTGTTATGCAGATTACGTTTTCGTAAGGTCTTTACCCATGTTTCCTATTCAATTCTGCAATAAATTTGTTTAGTAAATTTGCTCATTGCAGATACTTGTCAAGTATGTACCTGAAAGCATGTTGTTTGTCTATGTTTATGCTCTATTATTGCGAATAGTGGTTTCAAACTAAGCGATGGCAAGTAAAATAGAAACTGTTGCTATTAATTTGTCAGAGAAAAACCATGGAAGATTTTGCCCCTTCCTTTGTTTCTTTCCTTCCTATCAAATAAAGGAAAAATAAATGTTTTGCTTGCATTTGCTGTAACCATTGATACATCGTTACTACCCATAGTGGCGGTCCTGAGATTTCAGGGGCCCGGAACGAGATTTAAAATGGGGGCCCTTCTAATAATAATAATAATAATAATAATAATAAGTGTTACCAATAAACACTCAAGGTGCATCCAAAAAAATTATTCATATCAAGCTTCGTTTCCCAGGTACTACTAACTATACGTATTATACTGTTATATATACAATATACTAATACTAGTATATGTACAGGGGTGGGGCCTCATGGTTTGGGGGGCCCGGAGCGGCTGCCCCACTCGCCCCCCCTCAGGGCCGGCGCTAGTCTACCCACTATACACAGTAATAATTAAAAATATATGTATATGTTATATACCATAGAGGAACTGTGTCAACCAAAAACTACACTATACGATTGTATAAATGAAGGTTGAGTGGAGGAAGACTTCAACCTTTTAGTTCTGGATGATCATTTCTGAAAATGATGCATAAAAGGGTGTTTCATTGATTTCTCAATGTCTTCACATTTTATGTGGTTGTGCAGCATTTCTATCATGTTGTTACGTGCATGAGGAAACCTCATGGAAGAGGATTGAGTTGTCCCGCAAGCATGTTGTGTCATGCTTGACTGAACTTAGTTTGACTCTCAAGTCTCAAGAGTTCCTTAAGTCTCAGTCTGGACATTATGTTGCAACAAGGTGATGAAAGCTGCACCACTGCATCAGGGTGCCGCCCTGTTGGCTTTGATGTTAGCTTAAATAGTAGACTTCTAAATCCAACACACGTGCTGTTAAAATACTTAGCTGGAGCGATGTAAGTTCACAATCCTGCCATAAATTATGCTTTAAATTTCCAAAGTACTGCTGAATTGTTTCTGTATACGCGTTTATAACTTCAAAAGTAATGTTGTAACTATAATATTACAGGCAATCAAGTACTTTGAGAAGCTTCTGCATGATCTGGATGTCATTTGTGCTTCATCGCTCGATCCCGCGCTTGAGAATGTGCTCCACTTTATTGTACAGTTCCAAAAATCAGTACCAGATTTGGTTCCTAGAGCATTTCTTCAGGTGGATCATACATGCTTGAAGTACCATCTGCATCACAGCAATTTCTGTAGAGTATGACTCATTTGTAGTTTAGTGTTTTGCACTTTGCACTATTACTATGGTATCTCCTGATAAAAATTTTCTGCTGTAACCAAACTTGACTGATGTCTAGCTGATATGTTAGATTTAGAAATTGTTTGCAGCTTTTACCATTTAGTACGGCATTTGTTTTGCCACTGCATATGTCTATGTGAACTGTTCATTAAATGATTGTTGTGCAAATATATATGAGCCATTGCTCCTGTATATGTGGAGTATATATGTCAAATATTGCAGTTAAGCAGTTAACCATTCTCTGTATTTTGTATCCTATTTGGTGCGATTAGTTAGGTTCACTTTTCTTCTTGTTATTATTCTAAATACTTCTGGGAGTTGTCATAAGAAATGTCAGGATCTATCTAATTTTGCTTATTATTTATTATTTGCAGACATGTATCATGTATGCTTAGTTAATCTCTCTGTTATATTTCCTTAGATTGAAGCCTTTTATTATATCCTGAAAGGCTTTTAAGGATTCACTATTTTTTTACCCTTTTTTTTATGAATTGATGCCTGTGTAATATGTAAATAACTTTGAGATTTTTCATATCTCAACAAAGCTGTCTTTCTTGTTGCAATGCTGAATTGCTGATAGCTGACTCTATTTATTCCATTTTGTGTTCGTTTATAGAAATGTGATTTTCTTTTCCTGCTGTAAAACCTGTCCAGTCCAATATATTGTTTAAGAGTTCCTTACTATAGCTCATTCGCTGTTTCTCTCTTACATTAACAACGATGCAAAAAATGGCATTGAAGCAGACTTTATTGGTACAAGATGGCAAGCTTTATGGGCGAGACTTGTTTTGTGATGTGATTTCAAGGGCTTTATCATTACCGGATATTATAGGAGACAAGGAATTCCAGATGAATGAATTTGTAGTGCAGCTAGGTCAGGTCAGCCACCAGGAGAATTCCTATTTCAACTTTTACATCACAATTTGCATCATGTTGTTGTTCCTCATGCAGTCATATACAAATTATATCTGGACAAATATTTGATTAAGTGCATTAATGACCTTGTAGTTGGTTATCAACTTGCTTAAAATTCTTTGTACAAACACTGCATGGCAACGGCGCAAACATGGGAAGAGTTTGCAGGATTGGAGTACCATTTCCGTGCAGGTTTGTGAAATGACAACAGTTTTATTACATTCCTGCTTTTTGTTTGCATAAGCAGCACATGGTTGCAGGATTCGAGTACCTTCCATACAGCTCGAGTAGTTCTTCTGTGATCATGTTTAGCTCTTGCACCTATAATGTTTTGTGCCTACACATACTGCAGTTGGAGCTTGCGTTGAAAAGAGAGTTCGGTGAAACTAGACATGTCTTGCCCCATGAGGTATCTCTGATTTCAATTGCTTGCTGTGATCATTATCAGTTGTCATATATTTGGTATCCTTCAACATACTTTTGTTTGTGGTGCAGAACATGTGCATGAGAGTATCAAAGCAGCTTCTTGTTTGGACTCAGGAACTTACATACTGGGTTGCTTTTCGGTTTCTCATATTGGGTTTTGAACTTGACCTGTATTCTCCAAGCGAATACTGTATGGTTTACTGGTATATGTACGTGGTTCTTATGAAGCTAATAGAAAAGATGCAGTTACGAATCCTTGCTAGTAGCGAGAACTGTAAGTGATGATGTCTTCTGAGAATTATGTTTTATTCTTAGTATTAGACCTGTAATCATATGGGGTGCTTATAGAGTTCTAAATCCAGCAGGGTTGTCACTACAATAAAAATGACCACATAGTTCCATTTTGGATACCTTGCAGTACTGTATGTCTATCAGATACGTCATCACCTGGAATGTTTTTCCACGTTTTATGTGTTACTGCTTCATGTTAACTGCCTTTTATAATTTGTTTCGAAAATGAGTGATAATGTGGAGAATAGGGAAACAAATTGAAAATATCTGAAATCGAACTAAAGGAAAATAAATTACAGCATTAGAAAGTGTAGACGATTCAGTTTAGGCAAATAAGCACGCATTGCCATCCAGAAGAGAATGCTGTTGTCATCAAATGGTCTGCATGATTAAATTGAGTCAAAGGGTATAAGATGAAGAGGAAATAAGAGGGACTACAGCAATGAAGAGCTTGGGAAGAGGCTCCGGGAACTGCGGCCGGCCTCCTGAACCTCAAGAAAGCAAATGATAAGAAAACAGCCAATACGAGTAATCTCGCTGCCCATTGCTTATTTTCTTCACCTCTTCGTCGTCTTCTGCGATGGAACTGATGCGTTACACGTGCTGTGCTATTGTGCTCGCTCGGAGCAGGTGCAGGGAGTGTCAATTATGGCAAACATTGGCGTATTGCCAATGCCTGACCATATGCTGCAGCGTCTGCCACCGCAGGAGGAGTTGCTAGAGAGGGTGAGATTGACCTTCTGCTTTTTTTTTTTTTTTGAAAAGGAAAACAGCAGAGGAAACCTCTGCTGGGAATTTATTAAGAGAGGAACCGAGGAACACAGGGGAAGACAAGAGAGAAGAAAAACAAAGAGAACAGAGCTGGTGAGAGATCAGCTCGACAGAAACCAAAATTAAGAAAATCTACTTCCCCAGGCTACTAAATCTGATCTACGAGGCATCATAATCCTAAATGACTGAAGGTGGAGTTCATCACGAAACCAATCCTTCCAAACATTAAGATTTACAGGCAAAGATCTAAAAATCCTATCATTACGGAGTTTCCAAATACCCCAAGACGCAATCATGAAAGCCTCCATGAAGAAAGAGCTGCCATCAGACGAGCGAGCATGACCAATTCTTTGAAAAATAGAGATGTCCAGATTCCAATCCACTTGCAAAGCGTTCCAGCACCTTTTGCTGAAAGGGCAGTAAAAAAAGAGATGATCTCTCGTTTCTTCAGAGCCCTGATCGTAAAGAACACAATGGGTAGAACTCCCTTGGACCAGGCTATTCTTCCTCATAAGCAAATTCTTAGTATTCAGACGATCAAAGCATAAGAGCCAAGAGAAGATTTTCAGTTTAGGAGAACATTTAGCCTTCCAAATCCATGTAATAGGGCTGGGAACCGAAAAATGGTTAAAGGTAGACTTGTAGAATTTGCTAGGGTGATAATCCTTGGAATTCCAAATGTAAAGCCATTCATCCTTGGAGTCAGAAATGATAACATTTGCTTGTAAAATGGAATAAAGCTCCTGAAGCTCTTGGAAAGCTTGATCCGAAAGAGTAAATGGAAATGAGACGAAATTCCAGGATGATGAAAGAAGTCCGCCACACTGCAGATGTCATTCTTAACAAAAGAAGCAAGGTGGTTAAATTTAGATCTTATGTGCATATCATTCCAAACGTCATCCCAGAAGAGCGCCGTGTCCCCATGACCAATACGACAACGCGCAATGGCTCTGAACTGATCAAGAAAAAGAAGAATGTCTTTCCACCAGAAGGAGCCTATCCTTGCCGCAGCCTGAGGAAGATTGTGATGGTAATAAGAGGACCAGATCAACTTGACCCAGGGGACATCCTTTTTGTTGAAAAATTTATGAAGAAACTTGAGCAGAAGGGAGATGTTATGAAGCCTAAGATTGATAACTCCCAGCCCACCTTTGTTCTTAGGCATACAAACTTTTTTCCATTTGATCAGGGCTTTACTTCTGCCATTGATGTCATTTTTACCCCATAAGCAAATTCTCCTAGCTTTATCGATTCTGTTGATAACAGCAGCAGGGAGGCGCAAAGTACCCATGGCAAATGTAGGCATAGACGAAAGAACAGAATTGACCAACTGAAGTCTACCCCCATAAGAAAGCAAAGGAGGATATCCTTCTGTTGATCTTATTGACCATATTATCAAAGTCTTTAATTTGAGGCCTCGAGGTACCCATAGGAAGACCTAAATAAGTGAAAGGAAATTTCTCAATTTTGCATCCAAGGAGACCGGCCAGGGGCTCCATCTCTTTCTCAAGCATATTGATGGGCAAAATTCCCGATTTATTGAAGTTAATTCTAAGGCCGGTAGCAGAGGCAAAAGATTGCAATAGACCTTTAAGCTTAAACAACTCCTTTTGGCAACCTTTGATGAAGATTATCGTGTCATCAGCATATTGGATTACCGGGAAATCAGATTGCTGACCCAAATTCAAAGGCAGAGAAAGAATGCCCATATGCCTAGCTCTGTTGAGAACATGCTGGAGAAGATCAGTAGCGATAGCAAATAAAAGGGGAGAAATAGGATCTCCTTGTCGGACACCTCTTTTGCAGCTGAAAGAAATACCAGGAACCCCATTGAGTAAAACGGAAGTTGAAGCCGAACCTAAGATCTCGGCAATCCAGGAGATCCATTTGTTGGAAAAGCCCAAAGCTTTAAGCATGCTTAAGATGGCATTATGTTCAATCGTGTCAAAGGCTTTGGCAAAGTCAAGCTTGATAAGGGCAATCTTCTGTTTGGAGCATTGGCAAAGATGAATATATTCAAAAGTCCAAGCCAGACAATCCTGAATAGATCTACCTTTAATGAAGCCATATTGGTTCTTATGAACAATAGAGGTGATGACGGAGTTCAGTCTGATGGCAAGAAGCTTAGTGATCAGCTTGACACTTAAATTGAGAAGGGATATGGGTCTAAAATCACTCGGGGATTCAGGGTTGTTGATTTTCGGAATTAAAACAATGAAGGATTGATTTATGGGAGAAAGTGATATAGTTCCATCATGGAAGTCCGAGCATAACTTGTAAAAATCCTCTTTGATGATATGCCAAGCTTTCTTAAAGAAATTTCCATTGAAGCCATCAGGGCCAGGAGCACTGTCAGAATGGAAATGGTTGAAAACAACCTCATCAATCTCTTCTTTGGAAAAGTGATTATCCAGGGAGTGCAAATTGTTATTGAGAGGAATGAGCCCAGAGAGATCAAAAGACATGGTAGGATTATCAGACGATCCCATTCTATCAAAGAAGGTGTTGAAGAGAAACCTAGCTTTGGCATTGTGCTCATAGAGAATATCCCCATTGTCCATATTCAGGGAAGTGATTAAATTCTGACGGTATCTTTGAGTGGCTTTAGCATGAAAGTATTTGGTATTTTCGTCCCCGAACCTAACCCAGCGAATCGTGCATCGATTTTTCCAGTAGATATTTTGAATGTCAAGCAATTTCTGCATATGAACCTTGAGGATTGATCTAAAGTTCCTTTCCTGGATGTGTAAGGGTCTGAAATCCTCAATCCTGTCAAGAATTCCAATGAGGGAGCTGCAATGCGATGTCTGACACATGATAAGAGGTAGGGCTTTTTTCCAGTTCTGAATTTCACCCTGGAGATTACGAAGTTTAGTCTTAATGGTATTGACAACACAATCATCACTATGCTGGGAATGCTGCCAGGAGTTTTGCACCACCTCGAGAAAATCAGGACGGTCTAGCCAAAAGTTTTCAAACCTAAACACATGGGCCTTCGGAATATGAGTCTTGATTTGAGCAACACAGGGAATATGATCTGACATCGTCCGAGAGAGAGGGAGCCAAAGGGTACCAGGGAATGAATGAGTCCAATGGGTAGAAGTAAAGCACCAATCTAGTTGTTCCAACAAAGGATCATGATGCATATTGCTCCAGGTGTATTTCTTGCCTTTAAGAGGAATTTCAATGAGGCCCAAAGAAAGGATAATATCATTGAAACGACGGGCGTCATTAATCCTACCCCCAGGTTTATTCCTATCAAGAGAGGATCTATAAAGATTAAAATCTCCCAGCAAAATCAAATCATCATCATCCTGAATGGATAAATTAGCAAGCCACTCAAAGAAATCAGCCCTGCCCTGCCCCACACAAGGACCATAGACTGAAATTAAAGTCCAGATTTTGCCGTCGAAATTGGAAGTAAATTGAACCGAGATGGCAAATGACGAACTGAAGACAACCTGCCCAGAGAGAATAGATCCAGTCCAAGCGATCAGAATACCACCAGCAGTACCAGAGGAAGGGGAGAAAGCAAACTGGTTGAACCTCCTTGGGGCAAAACTTTTGAGGATGGAGTGATTTAACAAGGATCTCTTAGTCTCTTGGATTGAAATAATAGAACAGTCCGCTTCCTTAATCTTAGAACGAAGGAGATTGCATTTGTTTGGGTCATTTAAACCCTTGACATTCCAATTGAGAATGGTCCAATTTCTGTTATTCTGATTTGAACACATGGAAACTGGTAGTGGTAATAGAAACAAAAGTAAAGGAATGCAACAGCACCCTACGGAGAGAAGAAGAAGAGAGCAAACATGACCAGAGCAACCACCAAAGGTAGGCTAGAGTGTCCCCAGGACCAAACTTATGAAGCCATATAAATTCATCATAGCAGTAACAGAGACAATCATCCAGGAAGTAATAAACGGCATAAAGTTCAGAAGCATCAAAGGCTAAGATCAAAAGACCACCAAACATAAGACGACAAGCGATGAAGCTAGTCATATTACCAAAAGACCCCACCAGGGAGACGTCGGAACCTTCGCAACAACCTTTCTTAATGAGAAATGGCATCATTTGGAAACATCATTCTTGAGAAGAAGATTAGTGGCCACTTCCTCAGGAGATAGACCACAATTTTCCACCGCTATCTTCTAGCCTGATCCAATGGAACCACCTTACGGGTAGTCTTGTTACATCTTTTGAATAGCGAAGCGACACTTGGTTGCCGAAAGCCCTTGTACTTGTCTTTCAGCCTCTTGCTTCTTCTGAGACTGGATGACACTAATTGATGAGGTGGTACATCAAGCCATGTTGAATTAAGCAATTCATTAGAGGAATTGAAGTTGGAAACCTTATCAGCCTTCCTTTTTCTCTGATAGACCCGAGAGATTCTATTGTGACTAGCAGGCAAACATAAGTCAGGAGTCAGCTCAACCAAAGAGTCAGAATGCATTGGGCTATCCACTTGTCCAAAATCTTTAGGCAGGATGAACTTATGAAAAAGCCTAGAAGCAAAGTTGATCCTGTTGCTTAGATTGCTTGGGGAAACCAATGAGATCATGAACAGCTTGTTTATATCGAAAAGTCTTGTGAATTGGTACACTGGAGAATTAGTTGGAACTGACACTGTGAAACAAGCTTCCTTCCTGTCCAATTTATCTCTTAATTTCACTAAAAAGGTAAAATCCGATTTCTTGCATATGAGAATGTCATTAATTGAAGTTATATCAGCAGACTGAAAAGCAGAATCAACCGGTTGGAGAGCGGTAATGGCAGATTGAACTTTTGACTATGAACTTAAATTGTCTTGGACAGGGGAAGGAACATCCCATTCAACAACCTCATCGTCTGAAAAATCCAAATCAAGTAATTCCTCCTGGTGTTGATGAGCTGGAAGAGCAATAACCACTTCAGGAAAAGGAGGATTAAGATTCCAATTCTGATCATCATTGCCTTGATTAATATTATTCTGAGCTAGGGCATCCCAGACTGGGGCTCCCTGAGGAGGACCAGGTTGAGCGGGCATTGGGGCCATGGCCTCATGAATATTCTGCAGATCATGCTGAGCCTGTTGATGGATACCGAAATCCGGGAAGGTAGGTTCCTCATCGGCCAATATGTTTGCATCTGTGAATTCGTGAAATAGAATGGTAATTGGGACAGTCCAAGAGGTAGCCGCACCATCAGGCCCTGAACCCACTCTAATAACCAAGCATCTAGGAACCTCCGCGGGACTATCAAACAAGCACTGGACCATAACATGTGAAAAAACTCTACTGTCAGAACGCCAATTCACAAGGCGACCAAAGGAGGCACAAGCTTGGAACAAAAACTGAAGGATCGAAGATCAAGAGGAATCCAAAAGCATGAACCAACCCAGACGAGAATAAGGTGCATTCCGAGCATTACGCGCCCTGGCATGCTGCTCAAAATGAACCCTAATTCCACCGATGAAATGATCCCCAATATTAAGCAGTCTATCACGGTTGAAAATGTTGTTTAGTTGCAACAAACCCACCCCCAGGATACTTCGGCAGCAACGAATAACCGGGAACCGAAATTCAGCTTCTATATAGTCTCTAACCTGGAGAAGAAAGTCATCATAGTCGGCTTCCATCAATTCTCCATCCCGATCAACTGCCAAAACCCATTGATCATGCTCCCTTGACGGGTTACCACTGATGTGCACCGTCCTTGAAGTGATTCTCAGAGGGCCGCCATCATCAATAGGGACATCTTGAGGGACAAATCTTGTGGGGTCAAAAGGAAAGTGCGCCATGGAAGGGCTGGCGGAAACTTTCGGATGAACAGGGAGCAGATGGGAGAAGGATAGGTTTGTGCGCCAGGAAGCCAAAGAGATTTTCGAGGAAGGAACCCCAGTACGCAGAGAGATTGAGACTTCCTTGGGAACTGGAGAAGCGGTTTTCTTTCTCCAAGACATTCTATGATGAAACCTTTTTTTTAAAACAGATAGCCATGCAGTGGCCATAATTGAAGCAAAATGAACATCTGATGTGATTAGAGCATGCCAGAGCATTATGGCCCGAACCTTGGCAACGGGAACAGCTGACAGAAGATCTCAAGCCATCTTCAGGCGATTGGCGGGAGACCTGGCCCCAGCAAGTGTCACAAGATTGCTTACTTTTACAATGAACAGATCTGTCTTCCAGCACCCCGTCCCGGTAGGTCTTGGGAACCTTCAAGATCTCACGGCCAGACTGAGCAAAGATCTCCTCCTTCTCCAAAGAGTTCAATTTGAAATGGTGATGATCCATCCGACGAATAATAGGAGAAGGGTCGCACTTTAGCCTGTTAAGAGCCGAACTACAACCAATTTGAAAAGGATCATTAACAGACTTATTAAGAAAATTCGGAGACACTGGACAAACAATTTGACCCACTGTGATAGAAATTGAGGAGGAGCTCAATTGAGAAGAGCCGTTGGAGACCATGAGCTTAGGGTTAATGTTCTGCTGATGAGATTTAGAATCATCCCGAAACGAAACATGTTTCTTAGCCTGGACAGTAGCATTCCTCAAGGAATTCCTCCCAAGAAGATGGTTGGGACCATTGAGCATTTGGTCATTAAGAGTTTGATCATAAACAGAGAAACTATCTTTGGCAGCTCTCCAACCAGGATCGTTGTTCCTCCAATGATAAAAATAAACATCTAGATGATGGGTGATGATCCTTTTCAAAGCGCAAAGATGATGACCGACGACTCTGTTGGCCACAGAAATGCGAAAGTGCTTGCCCGCAATTTTGATCACATGGAAATCTTCTGGATTGCCCCCAAGAACAGAGCATAGGGCCACAGCCGCCGAAGAAGCATTAAGCTGGAAAATATGTCTTCTAAAGAAAACCAGAAGGAAGAAAGATCCTTTGGGAGAGGAAGCAGTATGTTGAACTTTACAATTAAACTTCTTCTGAATTTCAAGTTGAAAGAGATTGCCAATGTTGAAGTCCAAGTTAACATCCGAAACCAGCGGACGAAAATCAGCAGATTCTAAGGACGTTCCGGGCTTGATAGAAACCAAGGGATGAAAAGGGATGGCCTGACCAGACTGAGGATTGATGGAGCCCTCATTAGGCAGACGAGAATTCTTAATCCGATTTCTGGAAGAATAGGATAACCATTTGCCCTCCTCCTCCGAAGACCAAAGAACCAAATCTTTATGCCAATTAGGGCCACCATCTCTCCAAAGAAAGAAAGACACATCAAAAGAGCTACAAACAACTCTTTTGAGATTCAGCACCAAAAAGCGACCCTTTTAGAGGCAACGGAGAAACGGAAATGAGTGATGGAAGCTTGGCAAACATGAAAACCAGCAGGAGCACCACCAAGAATCGAGTGCAGGGTTCTGGCAACCGACGAAACATCAAGCCGGAAGGAGAACCTTTTGAACACCACCAGTAGGAAAAACGAACCTTGAGGCGAGGAGGAAGGATGATGAACCGGAGAACCGATAGAATGAAGAACTGATGAGCGAAAACGGATGCCGAAATCTGGATACCATTCCATCCCTGGCTCGCTCATATGAACTTTCACTTCGATCAGGTAGTCACATCCTGGCACGGAGGAGGCGAGCGGCGGCAGAAGGTCTCTGGGGGAAGAGGACTATTTGTCTTGGATAAAGCTGAAAGAGAAACTAGTAGAGATCTTGCTCCTTTCTCAGCCGCCACCCTCTCCTGCTTGGAGCTAATGTTTCTAATGATAGGTCCTGATAGTTTCTTTTTCTCTCGACCTTCTGCTTTTGGTTATGGAAGGACTTGTTTCCGCATTGCTTTCTGATGGTGTGATTGACCACTGCTGACTCGTCTTGTTTTCTTCAGTATTTCCATCCGGACCACATGTCATCTGAAGAGAAGATGAAATTAGAGCTCCAGAGGGTGAGGGACGAGTTCAAGATGTCTGAGAATGACTGTGGTTCTGCACGTGTTCAAGGTGAATATTTACCTTTTCCTTCCTGTTCATTTCGAACCGACAATTTTCTGTTTGCTAAAGATTTATTCACAATTTAGCAATAATATTGCCTGCTATTTCACAAAGACATAATACAGTGTACACTGCTTCATTTTTTACTTCATAGTGTCCCTTATCCTGACCTTTTTATTGTTTTCTCAGACATTTTGTTCTTTTCAAGGTTGCATGGTTGCATTATAAATACAAAAAATGTCATATTTGTATAGTAGTAGAACACACGGACTTGCCAATATCGCACTATGCACTAAAGCTGTGGAGAGGGCGAGTGAGATGGCACTTGAGGATGATGCACTCGTTCCACTGATATATCCGGATCTCCAAGGAGGAAATGGAATATGTCCCGAGTTTGTACCGTTTTGACGATTTCGCAACTGCTGCTCGAGAGGGACCTGCTAATCGCTATGCTCGATGTTTTCCGAAAGGGAGAGCTATCACTCCACCTAGCCGGAGAGCCGTAATCCACTCGAGCTCGGTCTATTTCAACGTTTTTCCTTCTTTTTTTTTTTTTGGATGAAGGAAGTTTTTATTAATTTCAAGAACATTACATCAAGACGATACAAGTCCTTAAAATTACTCTCGGTCTCTGCTTAACAAGAAGCACATAGCCCATAAAAAAAGAAAAAGAAAAAATGCGAACATCACGCACTCTAGTGACTATCAATCCGAAGACTAGTCCGCCACTCATGCACCTGAGAATAGAAATCCATGGCCACCTGCAGCAACCGGCGAGTAACCTCCACCATAATAATTCGGGACTCTGGCTTCTGTAGTACAGCCCAAGTACGCAGCCAATGGGAAGTAACAAAAATAACCTGTAAGGGGGATAAGTTTTGCTTTCTTTCAAAGACTATATCATTCCTGCTAAGCCAAAGAGACCAACAAACGGTAGCAGCTCCTAATAAAGCAACATTTTTAAGATCCTTTTGAAAACAATCAAGCCAACTCCCAAACATATGAGAAACACTCATAGGGCGAATAATGCCAAAAGCTAAATGAAGAAAACCCCAGACCATACATGCAAAACGGCAGCAAAAGAACAAATGCCTAATTGTCTCCAATTCATGACAAAAACAGCATATTTTACTACCCTGCCAATTACGTTTGGCCAGATTATCTTTAGTGAGAATGACCCCTCTTCGGAGATACCACAGAAACACTTTGATTTTTAAGGGAACTTTCAACTTCCAAAGGCGCTTATTAAAATTAGGCACATCACATTTAATCAATGCCAAATAATGAGATCTCACTGAAAATTGTCCCGATTGACACAATCTCCAGCGAAATTCGTCATCCTCCTGCGACAGATTTAAGTTGGCGATACGAGAAAGCAAAATATTCCACGCCACCAACTTAGATCCAATTAAGGACCTTCTCCAGGAGATGTTTAATTGAGGGGTCGAGAAAACATCTGCAATAGTTATGTATTTCCTCCTTGTAATGCTATATAACCCAGGGTATTGGTCCTTTAAAGGACAGCTTCCTAGCCAAGAATCTTCCCAGAATCTCACCTGTGATCCATTATTGATTTTGAAGGTACCAAATCGAAGAAAATCTCGTTTTACCTGCATCAAACTGGACCAGAAATGCGAGTCTCATGTTTTCCACTCAACTTGTGCTAAAGGTTTAGATACAAGATATTTATTTCTAAGAAGCTGCTGCCAAGTACCATCCGATGTCAAAAACTGAAACAACCATTTACTCAAAAGAGCAATATTCTTAACCTTTAAATCATGAATCCCAAGACCCCTTTGATTTTTGGGTTGGCATAGAATACTCCATTTGGCAAGGCGATATTTTCTTTTGCCCTTATCTCCTTGCCAGAAGAAACGAGAGCGAAAATAATCAAGTTTTTTGAGCACGCCTTTAGGTATTGCGAAAAAGGACATCATGTACATTGGAAGACTACTTAAGACTGAATTTATAAGTGTTAATCTACCTCCAACTAAAAGATGTTTCCCCTTCCAACTACTGAGACGCTTTTCAAATCGCTCCTCTACCCTTTTCTAATCAGAATTCCTCAATTTCTTAAAGTGAATAGGAATTCCTAAATACTTCAGAGGGAAATCCCCTTGTTTACAACCGAACAGATCGAAAAACTGGTCTAAGGAATCCTGGGCATCACCGAAGCAAATTAACTCACTTTTACGAAAGTTTATTTTAAGACCTGAAATTTGCTTAAACGCACACAATAATAGCTTCATGTTGCGAGCTTTGTCCATATCATTTTCCATAAATAAAATGGTGTCATCAGCATATTGAAGAATAGATAAGCCATCATCCACTAGGTGAGGCACTACTCCCCCGATTAGACCCTGTTCCTTAGCCCTTCTAATCAAAACAGCCAACATATCTACAACAACATTAAACAAAAGAGATGATAAAGGATCACCTTGCCGGAGATCTTTTGTAGTTTGGAAATAATGTCCCACTTCATCATTTACATTAACCGCCACACTACCACCCGACACGAAAGACTTAATCCAAGAAATCCACTTGGATGAGAATCCTTTCATACGAAGGATCTGAAACAAAAAAGGCCATCTAATACAACATTATAAATTTTAAAGCGAACGAAGAGATAACAAATTACCATCTACCTTTTATTTATATTTTAATATTTATGTAAGTGTCAAAAATAAAAGTATAGAAGCACATCGCATCACTTGTCGTTAGTTCCATTTATGAAATTTATATTGTGATGATTAATTTGACAACAATTTAATATATATGTGATGATTTATGTGACAACAATATTTGTTATGAAACAAGATATTGCGAGAGTTTGTTTTATTTGTGACAGGAGATGTAGCGCCGGCAAGAGGAAGTGCAACCCAGGGACGCGAGATGCACGTTGCAGTAAGAAAGGATCTGAGATGAACGTGACATCGTAGGTCGGGAGAATCCATGCAGTGGCGCCACCGAGTGAAGCACACGCAAAGGTCGCAGAGGTGCAGCGCGCGACGCGAGGTCGCAGAGGTGCAGTGGGCGCGAAATCGCAGGTCAGGAGGCGCAAGACACGAATGACGCAGTCTGTGAGTTGAGATGCGTGAGAGGTCTCTGCAGACGGACGTCTGATCTGCAGCGCAAAGACGTGAGATCGGTGCAAGAGACGCAGCACAAGACGTCGGGATTTTGTGATGCTACATAACTCATCGCGAAGAGTCAGAGACGTGAGGTCAGTATGTAGTCGGATGTTTTCCTTGGTCCACGCAGACGAGGTCGTGTCAAGTCGGAGTTTTTGTCTGTCCGGGCGAGGCGTGTCCGAAGTCGACGAGCGAGGAGCCGTGTCGAGGAAATAAAAGCGAGCCGCGAGAGAGAAAAGGCGAGGCGAGCAGCGAGAAACGAGAACTCCCAATGAGCAAAGCGAGGAAGCGGCGGCGGGTGTTGCCATCTTTGGTCTTGTGTCACATGCGTAGCACAGAGAGAAGCTACGCTGTATTGCGGCGTTGGAAAGACAAAGCAGAACGATGGCTCTGTGTTGCTTGAGAAAAGAACATGCTACGTGGCGTGAGGCGAGAGCGGGACAAGATCTTGGTGATTATGCAAGCACGCAGGCGAGGTCATGTCTTTCTTCCAACGAAAAGCAATCTAGCTAGTAGAAGTAGTTACGCTTGTTGATTCTGAAAGTATAGTCTACTTATGTGATACTGTAATTATTGATTAAATATTACTTGTCGGTTTGCATATTTAATTCTCTTTTAGTTCATGATCTTAGATTAATTATCCTGATTGATTTGTTTAAGTTTGGTCATTAGTTTATTAATTTTCAGAATTAATAAAAACACAAAAATTAACTTTAGGTATTAGTTTGCACCAATTCACCTCCTCTTGGTGCGCCTCGATCCTACACTTGCTCCTCGCCGCTACCACGGTTAGGGTTTACGTTCCAAACCACGCTCCCTCCCCTCCCTCTCCGAACTTAAATTTAATCACATGTTTGTATTAACCGCCAGTCGTGAATCCTGAGTTGGACCGTTGACCTTGAGTACTCGGGTAGCTGGTTGTGACTTGGTGGATCGCAATGAAGCACTTTCGGCGATCTTGAGCTTCTCGCTATTGTCGTAATAAAAGGCCGATCGATAAATTTCAACCAAAAGAAAAATAGTACAAACTATGTTAGAAAAATTTGAAAATTTTTGTGGATGGTTCTAGCTCATAAAAATGTTCTTATAAAATTTTTAAATGATGATAAAACTTGAGGAATTTTCAAAAATTTGAACAGTGTTTTTGAACGCTGAGAGGCAAATTTCAACGGAATGAAAAATAGTTAAAACCACATTAGAAAATTTTGAAAATATTTGTAGCTGGTCCTGGTGCATGACTTATATTCTCATAAAATTTGTAGATAATGAACAAGTTTTAAAAATTTTCAAAAATTATGACAGTACTACTGTCCTCATAAAAAACCTTATGATGCTACATGTATTGCTTCTATAGATTTGATTGAGTAACTAAAACAAGTTTACAATTTTTGAAACTTTTAGAGTAGGGTGATGAGGAATTGCTTAAGCGCTCCTAAAAATTTTGGATTGTGATCACACTTGAGCGAATTTATAAAATTCTAATATAGTTATTGTCTCAATTTTGTTTATTCCATTTTTGAATTTTTAAATATAACAAATGAAGTTATATTCTTTGGGAAAATTTTCTATATGGTCCTAGACTACTATAGATGGTACCATAAATTTTTTATAGCATGATCAAGGTTGTGCAATTTTATAAAAATCTGAGAGTTTTTTTGCTATTTTTATAAATTCGGTCCTTAAAGGTCAAAATAATCGAGATTTCGGTAAAATTTGCCGAAATTTCTGAAATTATTATAGTAATTTGTTTTTTTAATCTAGCCAGAATTTTAAATCTTGTCCTGAGTTGAATTTGAAACCTGGACGAAATTTCTAAAATTTCACCAACTTTGTACTATGCGTCGGAGTTGCTTAAGGGCCGGAAGACCGAACCCAAGTGAGTCTAGCCATGCATCCATAGAAGTACTGAAAAGCCAGCGTCGTCAAACGAACGTCTAGATTAGCAAAGGAAATTGTAACCTCCCGGCTCTAAATAGACTCAGGTCAACCCACACATCGGATAAACCACACATCCACAAGGGGTTAACCTACGAGATGGAATGTATTTGGTGATAGGGGTTATAAGATTATTAAACCTCACCTATAACTAGCAACGTGGGACTACATTCCCAACACTTGCACTCAGGGCCTTAGTTGTGCTCAATCTTACTTGGGCCAAATATCACATGAAATGGGCCTCACCTCTCTGCAGAGATTAATGGGCTCGCCTCAATAACTTCACTTTGTACAGACAACAGATGGCACAAGTTGGGCAAGCACCCATTAATCCACGCTTGGTTTCAAGCGTCTTGCCCAAAATTGTATCGCATTGTATCTCCTCTTCTCTCCCATTATCTTCTCGGCTTCTTCCTGGGGGGTGTCCGTCTGCCGAAGTTCAAGATGCCACCTAAATCGGTGACGAATTTAGACTTTTATAGATAAGATTAGCAAAAAAAATATTTTTATTGTATTACCTTTACTGTTTTAAAAGAATATAGTGATGCTTGATGTGGGGTGGATTTTTTAGTTTTAGGCTGGAATTCATATTAAAATTTATATTTTTATTTATTACTATTTTGAATTTATTTTTAAGGTTTACTTTGAAATTTGTACTAAAAATCTAATTGATTATTTTATTTTATTTTTATTCTGAATTTTACTTAATTTGGCTTGTACTTGAGATAGACTCATTGTTTTAATTTGCTAATTTTGTTTAATTATTATTCCAAATTTTTGATATTTATGTAATTACTTTGGAAATCGTATGGAAGTCGATTGCTAATTTTTCTTCAATTTTTATTCCAAATTTTAGTTTACTTAATTCGCTTGTACTTGAGGTAGACTCATCATTTTAATTTGCCAATTTTATTTAATTATTATTTTAAATTTTATTTATGGATTTATGTTGAAAAAAGTATGAAAGTCAAATTGCTAATTTCTTTATTTTATATTTAAAATTTTTCTTAATTTATATTGTACTTGATATGGACTCTTTCTTTTAATCTAAATTGTTATAACTCGGGTCCAACAAATAGATAGCCATATCTTTCAAGTTAACTATTCCAAATTTTTGATATGTATGTATTTACTTTGGAAATCGCATGGGAGTCAGATTGCTAATTTTTATTCATTTTTATTCTGAATTTTAGTTTACTTAATTTAGCTTGTACTTGAGATAGACTCATCGTTTAATTTACTAATTTCATTTAATTATTATTTTGAAGTTTATTTATTTATGGATTTACTTTGAAAATAGTATGGAAGTCATATTGATATTTTTTATTCCAAATTTTTCTTAATTTATACTGTACTTGATATGGACTCTTTCTTTTAATCTAAACCGTTATATCTTGGGCCCAACAAATAGATAGCCAGGTCTTTCTGGTTACCGTGGAAGCTTTCTCAGAGTGCTTAATTAGTATAGGTATATATTTCCTTTGGTCACAAGTGTCGGTTAAGTGCACTCAAACTTTCAAACTTTAGCTATTGATATCTTTTTAAATATTTATATTGAATACATATAATGATGTGTAGATTTGTCTTGAAAAATACTTTCATAATATTATAATTTTATAGAATAAATATATTTTACACCCCTAAAACTGGGTATTTAACCCCTGAATACACTGTTTTATAGTTAGGGTGTTAAACGGACTTTTCAAAAGTTCAGAGATGCAAAATAAATTTATTCCTAGTTTTATTAGGTTTTATAAATATATCACAATAAAATTGCCTTGAAAAATGGCATGTATTTACAAATGAAGGGAATAATATGCATACACAGCTCTCGGAAAAATTATATGCATGCACTGGTGCACACTACACAGTGCTATATAGAGGACACAAGTGTGCTTTCATGCTTTTCTTTTTGATAGTTGCACAAATAGTAAAACATGTATAAAAGGTAGATGGTGGTTACTTATCCCTTTGCTTACTTTAAGATTTGCGTAACTTGTATTGGGTGAGAAAGCACTAAAACACTGCTCTATTTATAAACTAAATTTCACTTATAATATTACTCCAAATACATAGTAGTACTATCAAATATAACATATAATTCTATAGACATATTATCAATTCCGCCGATATGTCTAGTATTGTCTAGTATCAAAGTTGGTATTGACCGGTATCGAGCTGATATGATTAGCATCAAGGCCAATGCATCACATAGGACTAATTTATATAGGTTTAGATAACAAAATAGTATATATCAACCATACTGACCGGTATCGGTACGATATCGATGACTATGATACACAGTGCTATACTGTACAGTGAAGTCTAACAGGCAGAGGACACGGCCCAAGCTCAACTTACCGCCAAATTAAGAGCTTCGCAGTTTGGAGGAGCCGTCGGACTAGTACTCGTGCTCCGCAGCACCAGCATCGTCGGCGTAAGCCTGCATCGACGCCGGAATCGGCGGTACATCGAGACTCACAACACCTTCCAGCGCCTGAACCACCCGTTTCATCGTCGGCCGGTCAGCCTCGTTGTCCTGCAAGCACCAGCAAGCCACCCTGCACGCGCGGTCGAGCTCCTGCGCATCCGCGTCGCCGTTCAGCCGCGCGTCCAGCAGCCCGACGACCGCCCCTTCGTGCACCTTCCTCGCGGCCACCAGCGGGAAGTAGCTCGAGTACGCGCCTTGCTCCCCCGCCACAGCCGACGTGTTCCTCCTGCCGGATACGATCTCCAGCATCACCATCCCGTAGCTGTACACGTCCGCCTTGGCGGTGATCGGCACGCCGGAGATCCACTCCGGAGCGAGGTACCCGATGGTGCCCCGCACCGTGGTGAGCACCCTACTGAGGTCTCTCCCCACCAGCTTCGCGAGGCCAAAGTCGGCTACTTTGGCAACGAAACCCCCATCCAGCAGAATGTTCTCCGGCTTGATGTCGCAGTGGATGATGCAGTCTCTGCACCCTTGGTGCAAATAGAGCAAGCCCCGCGCCGCGCCAAGCGCGATCTGGTACCTCGCGCTCCAGCTCAACACCGCGGAGCAATTCTTCCCGAAGAGCACCTTGTCCAATGAGCCGTTCGGCATGTAGTCATAGACGAGCAGCCGATCGCCACCGCGGGAGCAGAAGCCGCGGAGGCGGACGAGGTTGACGTGGTGGATCGTGCCGATGGTGCTCACCTCGTTCCGGAACTGCTTGTCGCCCACGCAGAGGAGGCCTTCGAGCTTCTTCACCGCGACGGCGGCGCCGGAGCCGGGAAACGCTCCCTTGTACACCGACCCGAAGCTGCCGCCGCCGAGCTTCTCTGAGAAGTTCTTGGTCGCCCTCTTCACGTCGCTGTACTTGAACGCCACCAGGCTGTCACTTTCTGACGCTTGCATCAGTCTCATGTTGCGTCTTCTCTTGAGCATCCAGACCAGCACGGACACAATGGCGGCCAAAGCTAGGATTGATGCGACCGAGGCGACACAAGCCAGAACGATTGTTTTCTTACTAGTTTTCGAAGCCACGTCCATGGCAGACAAACGGATGTAAAGATTGTTTGTGCCAGCCGCGTCGTCGGTCAGATTCTTCAAGTTAAGCAAATCACCCTGCCACACAGCACAGCCATCGCCGTACGAGTATGAGTTGCAGTCGCAACTCCTCAAGCAAGCCAACCTACAGTCTTGAGCGCTCGATGCTTGTACAAAAGATGGATTTTTCGGCAGCGAAACGCCAGACATTAGCAAGAACGCGTCGTCCTTGCCGTTCGCCGAAACGGTCGAGCTCTGACACTGCAAGGGTGTGTTCCGGCGGCAACCCTGCACGTGATCTCGTTGCTCCCAGTCCCCGGCAGAGGCGGGACTGAAGCCGGTGAGGCAGCTGCAGAAGGGCTCGCTCTTCTCGTCGCAGACGGCGAACGCGCCGCAGACGGCATAGACGTCGCACAGCCTGTGCGGCGCCGTCCAGATGAGGATCCATTCGTCGGCGGCGGGCACCCACCTGAGCTGCGTCACCTGGCCGGAGACGTCCAAGACGAGCCTGGATATGACCGTGGGGTCCTGCAGGGAGTAGGTGAAGTAGCTGACGTTGGCGTTGGACACGAACTCGAAGTCGAAGATGTAGTGCGATGTCATCTCCGGGATGCCGGGGAATATGTCGCCGTTCCAGTTGCCACTGCTCCAGTACTGCACTGTCCTGTTCCAGTATATGAAGTACTGGCTGGTCCCGTTCGGGTCGATCCCGAGCGAAAACACACCGGGAGCCGGATCGCCGGAGCTCTTCCAAGCGGCCAGCGTCTGCACGTCGCCAGTTACCTTGTTTAGCCCGAGGCGGGCTCCGGGGAGCCACGTGTCGGTGGGGTGCTCCATGCTCTGCCACAACAAGAACTCGTCTCCCTCGCGCCGGAGCACGAGGTTTCCGGTGTCCAAGATGATGGCCACGGTGCCGTTCGAGCCGACGGAGCTGATGTTGGTGGACCACACGAGCTTGTTGGCTTCATTGGTGAGCACGAGGTTGCCGTCGGCCGCTATGGCGAACCGAGAGGACGCAGGGTCCGCGACCGGCGCGGCTCTGTTCGCGATCCAGACGGGAGTGCACTGCGACACGGCCTTCTTGTACCAGATTCCAACGTAGTAGTTGTTGCGAGAGGAGGATGCGCTGGTGTTGCCCGGAGGGCGGAAGAAGCCGAGTTCAAAGCTGCCTCCTTTCGACGCGACGGTCCGGCCCCCGGTGATGGCGGAGTTGGCGGCGATGGTGTCGGATGCGAAGCACCGTGCGGCGCAGAGGACGGCCGTGAGGAGGAGTGGTGCAACTGAAGCCATGGTCTCACCGATGAAGACAAAAGACAGGAAGGAGCTAGAAATGTGTAATGAATTCGAGACAGGGCTGCACGTTTCTATATCCGTTTTTTTCTCTCTCTTTTTTTCTGTGCGCGCGCGCCCCGGGAGGAAGGTTCAACAAGATCGATCACCACAGCTTGGCTTAAATGCTGCGACTGTGCTGCCAAATCGATCAAGAATTTCAACAGTAGATGCAGATGTATGAATGCATGGCATTCAATAGAGGTCCTCTACGTTACGCTAAATTCTACACAGAATGTTGTTTTTTTCAATTTAATAGAACGGATTAGCTAGCTTGTTGCGCCAAGATTTGATAGGAACACAAACGTATTGTCAAACTAAGCATTAAGAGATATTGTAGCCGATAACGGATAAGGAAAGAGGTCTGAATTTTGGTTATGACTTATATTTTGGCAAAAACTGTTTGGATTAAGGTCGATATGGATTATAGTTTGCAGCGTGTTGAAAAATGATACGGCCGATAGCTATAAAAGACGATCAAGGGCAAGCAACAGAATAACATAATCTAATTAATCAACTCATGTTACTTTTATTTACTTTTTTATGTCAACTAGAAATAGTTTCTCTAATTTAGTCTTCTTGTAATCTGATTTGATCAATAAAGTTGTGCATCGTCGATTGCTGATCACTCCAATCAGGTTTAATATAGTGTGTCTAGCCTTCATCCAGATGTTTTGGTTCTTAAATCATCCAAATTTTGGATCCTTAAATCAAAGTATCAAACCGTTTATCAAAACACCTCCAACAAAACCATTCACGGTTTACAGATCTCAAAGTAGATCCAACGCTTCATAATTTGAATGTTTTTTATCTAAAAAAACATCAGGATGATGCTTATCAAAATCCTTTAATATATAGGACTGCATGTTTTTATATCCGTTCTTTTTTTTCGGTGCCCGCGCGCGCGCCGAGAGGAAGGTTCAACAAGATTGATCACCACAGCTTAGCTTAAATGTTGTGACTGTGCTGCCAACTCGATCAAGGATTTCGACATCAGATCGATGCAGATGTATCGCACTCAATAGAGGTCCTGTACGGTATGCTAAATTTGATACAGAATGTTGGTTTTTTTTAATTTAATAGAATGGATTAGATAGTATTTATTTATATTTTTTAGTAGTAGAATAGTAATAATATATTTAATAAATCAATAGCTAGACCTGATTTTTACTCTCTATCCTATGCTAATAGTATAATATATTGTAAAATTTCTAGCTCAGTAATCCATGTACAGGATGCTGGTTCCTGGTGCCCCATCTCTTACGGCGGACGGAGATGGCTGCTAAGACAGCAAGCATAGTATACGATATGTTGTCCTTTTGTTTCTGGAATGATTGTTCTAGGCTAACTCCAGAGTGTTGGAAAACTTTTTTGCCTACTAAAACCCCAGTACAGTCAACAATGATTAAGATGTGCGTTCCATTCCATCACGAGTTATGAAGATCTGCGTAACTGCTAAGCTGAGCAAGAGGAGAGCGAAGCAGATTTTTGTTCTGCGCATCACGAACAAGGCTTTTATCGGCCAAGTTCAGAATGGACTGGATACCACCATGGGTATAGCTAGCAGAACAGACGAGTGAACCCTGCAACCTAGAATAAGTGGTTTTGCGTGCATTAGTCCACTCGGCTTGTTCCTGAGCGGTGTCCATCTGGCGAAGCCCAAGATGCCACCCAGATTGGTGACAGATTTCTCCATTATTTTTAATTACGAGTTGGTGGCGATGATCTGTTCTCTCCTCCTTTAAAACCGTCATTGCCGTCATCTTCTATACATTGGTGAACGGAGAAAATTTTAATTCCGTCGGATATGTATACATGCATGATCTGCGGCATATGAGACTCTTATCTGAATCAGCCGATTCTATTTCCAAATATTGTACAACCGATTCTTTTTCTATATACTGCATGCATACAGTTTCTGAGTTACCATGTGTTTTGAGTTGCCATATACATCTTTTCCATTAAATATTTACTTGTATGAGTAGATAAGATCATCTTTTCTTTTTATCTAATCACGTATAGACTTAATTCCGGCCGGCCAGCATCATGTGCACAGCTATGCATGACGTGACTAGATAAATTTGTTATCTCTATCTCTACTAAGTCTAATTAGGAGTTGGTGGTGGTACATCCATTCTCCACCCTCATTTTGACACGTGTGCGCACCCGCGTGGCTGAGTGGGAAGCGAGCAGTGGCCACCCGATTGATTGGATTGGATAATCCCGTCGCGGAGGTAAATGAATATGCATAACTAATTTATTGCTTTTCTTTCTCCCATTGATCTAGCATTTGAATCGACGGCGATTCCTCCCGGTGCTTTTCGGATTGGATTAATTGATTCCCTTCTGAAGGAAGCAGTGCTCTGATTCATGGAATTGGATCTCTTCGCCATTTTCCCTTTTGTTGCTTCCTTATTCAATGATTTCTTAATCTGGATTCTATAGATATCTCCTCGGTTGTTGAATCTATATACCCTCCGCTTCTTACCTCTCCTGTAGATGTGTTGAGCTTATCCGTTGAGCGGAGGTAATAGGCGACCTTCCTGATCTCGTTGATGCGGCGTAGGGGTAGGTCGCCAGTGATGGGTGGTGAGATAAACTAGCGACGCTATTGGAGCTCGCCCAGTGGATAATATTAATAGGTTGAGGGAGGCACCAGCAAAGGGGGGCGAGGAGGCGGTGGAGCTGATTGATGGGGTTGGGCTATGGTATGATCGGAGCAAGGCGTATAAGTTACGCACGCCGCTGATGGTGACAGCCACATACGGATGACGCTTATCTCTTCAATGCTTTTGCGTCCATAGGGCAGCAGGCGATGCCTCTTTCGGTCGATCGATCGATCTCGAATTATGGCGTTACAAATTTACAATCCCAAGTGATGTGATGTCATTATTTAAGTTTGTGAAATTAAAGATAATTTTAAGCTCGAGTTTGTAAACAAGTGCTTAGAATTTGTATGCTTCCATGAATTGATTTAAATATTTAACCACTGTACATTCAGAGTGAGCATTATTATTCAGATAAGATTAGTGCTCTTTGTAAATAAATTTTTTATTGCAAATTGAGCTTCCGTTGCATCATACAGGCACATGGCTAGTAGACTTTTATAGATAAGATTAGCAAAAAAATATTTTTATTGTATTTACCTTTACTGTTTTAAAAGAATATAGTGATGCTTGATGTGCCATTTGTTAGCTCCCCTTCCCCTCTTCCCTCAAGTGGAGCCAGCATGACTAGTGAGCTTGTTCCATTTCTCATTTCTCCCCGTTCTGCCAAACCCCTCGAGATCATGGCCCCACTCTCCCCTTGCTCTATCCCTATAACACCACCTCTGCTCCATGCCATTTCCCCAAAGCGATCATGCCCTCACCTTTCCCACATCCTATGCCCCTCTTCGCCGCCTCTTGCATGCGCATAAACACGTCGCCTCTATCGATTTTTTGCACCAACATGTGGTCCACGTGCCCACCACCAATGGCGGATCCAATAGTGGATCAAAGGGCCTAGGGCACACTCTACTACCGATGGAACCATGGTACCTATCTAGCACCTTTGGCCCACCGTGGGGCGCCATCGCACCATGAAAACCATGAAGATTGGAGTTGGAGGCAGAAGAAAAAGAATAAGGATGAACTCTGGAGGTAGAAAAAGGTCCAAGAAGACTTACCTCCATCGAGTAAGTCGAGCTAAAGCCTGCCAGCCTAGGCCAACACTACCACGCTAGCTAAGCCCAATAGCCACCATGCAACCAACAACACCTTACTATTTCAATCCTTAATCTCCATTACCAATCCCAAATTAGAAAATCCCTAATCAAGGAAGGCTTGCCCTAGCTAGCAGGTGGGCGTGGGTGAGCGGTGAGCCAGCGGCAGGCAACTGGGCACGTGAGCCAGTGGCAGGGCGATGACCGACTGTGCGGAAGTAGAAGGGGTGAGCGGCGGGCATGTGCAATGCGTGAGCGACAAGGGCAGTGGTCGACTAGTAGAAGCAGAATGGGCGACCGGGTAAGGGAGAGAACACACGAGGTAGAGGGCGCAAGGCAAGTAGCTGTGCTTTTGTATGGGGGTTGGGGACAGTCAGTACTCTGGCTAGGCACTTGGGTAGAGTAATTTGCGGGCTGGCAGTGGCCTCGAACAAATCAGCACTAGGCCAACGGCAAGTGAGGGCTGGGGCAAAGTGGCATTGGAAGGTGGCGGGTAGGGATTAGGGAGAACTCAAGTATTTAAAACGATTTGTGATTAAGTCTTTTCAGCAATGAATATTATCAAGACAATTTATACAACATAGTAGCATATAAGTGGTTTAGTGACTTGATGATATACTATACTGAGTGAGAGAAATTTACAAGCCTTGATGATAACAGAATCATAAAATGCTTTCTAAGCTATGAAGAAACATAGAATACCGTTGTCTTGTACTACTCGATGCTAGCGCTTAGTGATGTATTGCATTCTTTATTCAATGCTTATAACTATTTACAAATCACAATTTTGTGATTGCATCACTAACTTTGCTAATTTTGATGTACATGTAGCCATTTACACATATTTGTAGGTTTTTAAGAATGCACTGACCATTATGGTATTACCGAGGTACTACCTTCGATGTATTTCACATTTTTACTACATTTCCCTTCTAATTATGCATACTTTTGTATCGTAATAGCCAGTGGATGGTTCTATTTTACTTACTTTATTTTAATATTGTCATATTAGCGGTTCACCTCCTCCTAAATTTTTATCGCCGTGCGCCACTGCCCACCGCAGGTCCACAACGCTTCCCTCGTGTCCGCCCTCCGCTAACCGCCGCGTTTCGTCATCCGCTTTGAAGCATCGCGCGGTTGCGCTCGTTCTTCCACGCTCGCATGCCCTGGGAATGCAGTGGTCGCCACGCTCGCGCGTGTCCTCGACCAACACCTTCGCGTCTGCTACCGCCGCCGCGAGAGCACCTACCACACGGCCGCTCTCCCGTCCTCCAATGGCTAGCACGAGTTTCTCTGTCCTTGATGTGAAAAAGCTGGAAGGATTTGCCACGCTTGGGACTCATGGCCCCAAGTCAGCTCGACAACTTGCTGGTTCACAGCCCACAGGTGGCTCGATGAAATGTCTCGCTTATTCCCAGTTTGGAGGTGTGGTCGCAGTTCACCATTCAATGCGTCCTGATCAGTTTTTTTTTTTAAAAAAATGATTTGCTAATTCTGGTTGATTGACTTTAGTTGCGTATAGGAAAAAGTGGGGAGGGTGGCTGTCTACCAAGCCGGTGAGAAACTACTGCGCGAGGCACTTTTCTAACCGTGAAAATGTGTCAGCAACACATCGGCAAGGGGATCAGAGAAGGAATCATCTGACGAAGGAAAGGAAGCAGAACGGAAGACAGGAATGACGAATTCAAGCATGATGTTCGAAGGCCCAAGTCCAAGGAAGGTGCGAGTCCACAAGCCCAACAGGCGTTTCTTCGGACCGGCCTGGGAAAACAAGTAACGACAAGCTGTAGTATAGAAATGGAGATAGGGGTCGAGAGAGAAGGCAGGCGGCGACTATAGGCGTGAGAGTTTTGTATGTTCTTGTTCTTGGAGGCGAAGCTTTGGCGGCGGAGAATTGTATACTTCTTGAGAGTTCCATCGCAGAGTTTATCTTAGATACCTCACATTACCTCACATTTGGTATCAGAGCCAGTATTTGGCATCCTGGCGGCGGAGCATCCCCATTTCACTCGTTTCCAAGCAAAATCCAGACTCATGGTGCCGCCTCGGGTTGATGATCCTCTCGCCACCATCTTGGCCAAGTTGGAGGAGCAGCAAGAAAGAGGATGAGACGCGATCCATGGTCGCTGATGTGCAACAATACATCAGACGATTTGACGATTCCCTGCGTAAGTTGGCTGAGGAACAAGAACAAACTGAAGTGTGGAAGCCAAAGGTGGAGAATCGGATGACGGAACTGCACGCGTCTGTGATCGATTTGAAGCAGCAGATCGGAGGATCATGGCGCAATTTCCTTCGATCCAGCCAAGACCAAGGGCGAATTCGGGACATCGTCTTCCGCTCATCAGGAAGGATCGCCAATTGGAGGGACGTCCGGGCCAATCGGCCACCGTGAACAACATTTCCACCGGAGTAATATGTCGGCTGCCAGTTTTGCATCCATGACTCACAGTTTGGGAGCGAATTTACCCCATATAAGTTTGCCCATATTTGATGGCACTAACCCCAAATTATGGAAAAAACGTTGTGAAAACTTTTTTGGGTTTTACTCTATTCCTAAAGAGTTATGGGTTCGATTAGCCACGTTGAATTTTGAAGGACCAGCAATCTTTTGGCTGCAGTCTATGGATAACACAGTATGTAACATGAATTGGGAAGATTTGGGTTTAGCTTTGGCTAATAGATTTGGGAGAGACCAGCATGGGTCACTGGTCTGAAATTTTTTTCATGTTCATCAAACAGGAGGAATATCTGAATATATCGAGCAATTTGACGACATTGTGCATCAATTGTTAGCTTATGACAGCACTTTACATTCTGAACTGCTTACTGCTCGCTTTATTGATGGGCTTAGAGATGAAATTCGCTCAGTTGTGGTTATTCAACGTCCAAAAGATCTAGATACTGCTAGTTCATTGGCGCTTTTGAAGGAGGACGTGCTGACCACTCATCCCCGACGTGATAGTCGAGAGTGGATGCCACTATTTCGGCGCCCATTCATCGGACAATGGCAATGCCCTTCCGACGCCGCTGCGCATCCCGACCATCTCCAAAGGCGGTATCAAGACAAGAAATTCTGTCTATTCCAAGAACACGAAATTCGGCGGCAGGATGTTCGCTCTTATGGCCTATCGCAAGGCGAAAGGATGTGTTACAAATGTGGCGAACGTTGAGGATGAGACACATCGGTGTGCATAATCTGTACCATTGCATATAGTGGAAGAAATGTGGGCTTTATCCGAGATGTGGAAGAAGATACCATTCTCAAGTTCGATGTCGCCTCAAGGAGGTATCCTTCCAACCCAAATGAAGACCAAGTGTTGGTCATGTCATGTGAAGCAATCTCTGCATCAAGGTGGCAAAACCATCAAACCGAAAGGTTCGGTCCATTGTCGATGTTCGATGTTGGTAGATTCCGCACTCGGGTAGCTATATTGGTCATCATTTGGTACCACTTATGCAGTGTTCAGAATTACCCACACCTCTGCAAGTCGAGTGGCGATGGAGGGATTTTGAATTGCAAATGTTTTATTCCCAATTGTAGCTGGTTATGTCGGGGAGTTACCTTCATGTCGATTTGAAAGTGTTACTGAGCTGCTATGACATAATCTCGGTATGGATTGGTCGGAAAATCACAGCCCTATGGAGATTCATTGGGGCAAAAAACTTTGTCATTTTTCTACAAGAATCAACAAGTCAGGCTACAAGGTGTGATCCCTACTGTGAGCAGTTGCCCCTCCATTCAAGGAAATCAGTTGGAAGCATTGTTGAAACAAGAGGCTATTGAACAAATGTTAGCCCTGTCAGAGGTCAGAGTAAACACCCAGGATGTGATACCTCCTCCTCAAATTACCAGACTAGTCGAAGAATTTGCTTATTTGTTTCAAAAGCCGACTGGGTTACCTCCTCGCCGCGACTGTGATCATGCTATTCCATTGATGCCGGGTGTGCAACCATTTCGCCTTCGTCCGTACCGTTACACTCCACAACAGAAAAATGAGATTGAAAAGCAAGTGCAGGAAATGCTGTCTACTGGAGTCATCCAATATAGTTCCAGCCCATTCGCTTCTCCAGCTTTGTTAGTAAAGAAGAAGGATGGGGAATGGCGATTGTGCGTAAATTATAGAAGATTGAATGCCTATACTGTCAAGAACAAGTACCCATGCCCATTTTGGATGAACTTTTGGACGAACTAGCCGGGGCGACAGTGTTTTCTAAATTGGACCAACGTTCTGGATACCACCAAATTCGGATCAAGGAAGGAGATGAGTTCAAGACCGCTTTTCAGACTCACCATGGTCATTTCGAGTACAAAGTGATGTCGTTTGGTCTCACTGGAGCACCGGCAACCTTCCAGGGTTTTATGAATTTGGTGCTGGCTCCCTTGCTGCGTAAGTGCGTAGTGGTGTTTATAGATGATGTGCTGGTCTATAGTCCTAACCTAGACATCCACATTGATCATTTACGCGAGGTGTTTTCTTTGTTAAGTCAGCATCAGTTGCACCTCAAAAGAGCTAAGTGTTGTTTTGCACAGTCTAAATTGGAGTTTCTTGGACATGTTGTCAGTGCTGAAGGGGTGGCTACCGATCCATCGAAGCTCCAAGTGATACAAAATTGGCCAGTACCCACATGTGTCAAGGACATCAGAAGCTTCTTAGGCATGACCGGCTATTACAGGAGGTTTGTTCAAGGTTTTGGGGTGATTAGTATACCACTAACGAATCTTCTCCGCAAGGGTCAGCAGTTCATTTGGACAGCCGAAGCACATCAATCTTTCCAGGCGCTTAAGTATGCCTTGGCGTCACCACCTGTATTAGCATTACCGAATTTCTCTCAACCTTTTGTGATTGAAGCTGACGCTAGTGAAAAGGGTATAGGCGCGGTTCTCCAGCAGAATGGTCATCCCATCGCCTGTATTAGTAAAGCTCTGGGGCCCAAAAATCAAGGTTTGTCGACATATGAAAAGGAATTTTTGGCTCTATTGTTTGCAGTTGACTACTGGCGTCCATACTTGCAGAATGCTCCATTTGTGATTAGGACGGATCACCAGAGCTTAACTCACCTCCTGGACCAGAGGGTGACCTCTCCTTTACAGCAGAAGGCAATCACTAAATTACTTGGTCTCCAGTTTTCTATCCAATACAAGAAGGGACAAGAAAATCGAGTGGCTCACGCTTTGTCTCGACGTCCGGATATTCAGAACGATGCTGCGGATACTTGTTTGGCTGTGTCCATCAGCAAACCGATTTGGTTGGAGCAGGTGACCCAAGGGTATCAGACTGATTCGACTACTAAGAAGATTTTAACACAGCTGTTAGTTGGACAGTCTATCCCGCACTTCAGCCTGCAGGATGGTGTCCTTCGGTACAAAGATAGGATTTGGATTGGCAATAATCCGGACCTACAAACCAAATTGATGCATGCACTTCATACCAGCGCTATTGGTGGTCATTCCGGTTTTCCGGTCACATATAGGCGAATCAAGGCTTTGTTTGCTTGGCCATCTATGAAGAAGATGATCCATGCATTTGTTTCGTCCTGTACTGTTTGTCAACAATCCAAGCCTGACCGAGCTAAGTATCCTGGCCTTTTGTTACCTTTACCCATTCCTGAACATGCTTGGCAGACAGTCACCTTAGATTTTATTGAAGGTTTACCTCGAGTTCACTCTTATAACTGCATATTTGTGGTGGTTGACAAGTTTTCCAAATTTGCCCACTTTATTCCTTTGGCCCATCCATTTACAAAAATCTTTGGTAGCTCAAGCTTATATGACCCATGTTTATAGATTGCATGGCATGCCTAGGGCAATAGTGTCTCGACAGGATAAAGTGTTCACGAGTCTGTTATGGCAAGAATTGTTTAAGCTATCGGGCACTTCCTTCATATGAGTAGTGCATATCATCCACAATCGACGCGGACCGAAGCGTGTTAACCAAAGGTTTAGAAGGCTATCTTGGTGCTTTGTGCATGCATGTCCTAGACAATGGATCAAATGGCTCTATTTGGCGAGTTTTGGTATAACACAAGTTTTCATTCCGCATGAATGCATCTCCCTTTGAGGTTCAGATGGTCATGCGCCTAATCACTTTGGGATCGATACAGCTAATGTGTGTTCTAGCACCGAATTGCAGGACTGGTTGTCCAATCGCAGCAAGATGAATGAGTTGGTGAAGTTCCATCTTCATCGCGCGCAGCAACGCATGAAACAGCAAGCGGACAAACATCGATCTGAGCGTACATTCAAGGTTGGGGATATGGTGTATGTCAAGTTTCAGCCTTATGCTCAATCTTCAGTCGCGCCGAGAGCAAGCTACAAATTGGCCTTCCGTTATTTTGGTCCCTACCCTGTTATTCGTAAGATCAATGCCGTGGCTTATGAACTGCAGTTACCAGAGACTAGTTCAGTTCACCCCGTGTTTCACGTCTCACTCCTCAAACCGGCGAAGGGAGTGCCTCCTCAGGTCAGTGCTCAAATTCCTGACCTTGATCAGCATTTACAGTTTCCTTTACATATCTTGGATCGGCGGTTGTGCTCTCGTGCGGGAAAAGTGATTCCTCAAATCCTTGTGCATTGGTCGACGTGGCCGACGTCCATGGCTACATGGGAGGATGAACAAGCACTGAAGGCTCGATTTTCGGCTGCTCCAGCTTGGGGTCAAGCTGGCTCTCAAGGAGGGAAGAATGTCAGCAACACATCGGCAAGGGGATCAGAGAAGGAATCAGCTGACGAAGGAAAGGAAGCAGAACGGAAGACAGGAATGACGAATTCAAACATGACGTTCGAAGGCCCAAGTCCAAGGAAGGTGCGAGTCCACAAGCCCTACAGGCGTTTCTTCGGACCGGCCTGGGAAAACAAGTAACGACAAGCTGTAGTATAGAAATGGAGATAGGGGTCGAGAGAGAAGGCAGGCGGCGACTATAGGCGTGAGAGTTTTGTATGTTCTTGTTCTTGGAGGCGAAGCTTTGGCGGCGGAGAATTGTATACTTCTTGAGAGTTCCATCGGAGAGTTTATCTTAGATACCTCACATTACCTCACAAAATGGGAGCTCGATATGTCAGTGGCTTGGTACTGAGCTCAAGGTCCGCTTTGCCCTCAATCCTGTATAAGATTGTGATAGGCTGCTAATCAAGAGGAATCTGGCAGAATTGTTGTTGCCATAATGGTTAGTTATATACACTGATAGCTGGATACGTTTTGTTGAATGCGAAATAACTCAGGTTGACCTATATTATGAATTTCTGATTGATCAAGTCATGCTTGGTTAAATTCATGCATAAAAATCCATCAAAGTTTCAGAGTAAAGGAAATGATATGATACTCTGGCATAGTAATAGATACTGTAGAGTTATAACATTAATCGAATGGAAGAGGACTACCGTTTATTAGAAAACTAATATCATAGTCCTTACATCAAAATACTTTAACGACGAAGAATCTACTTAACAAGATATATAATCTAGAGAACAATATTTTGTGAATATCCAGTGAGGGGTTTACAGGGAGAGGGAGGCTACCTGGAGGTGGTGGTGATGGCGCCACTGGCTGTAGGATCGGAGAAAGGCGGTGGGCAATGATGGAATGGAAGAGGAGGTGGAGTGGTGAGGTGGTAAGGACACCGTCTGATGCATGTGGTGGAAGCAGGGGATCGAGGCAAGCAGAGCTCGTCGAGAAGGAAGAAGGCAAAGATGGTGCTGAAGAGGAAGAAGAAGAGTGGCGATGGTGGGGGTAGGGCGGAGCGCATAAGCATTCTATAGCTGTTCTCGAGATTGCAACAAAACAACTTTCGAGTGCACAGGTAGAGCTAAGGGTGTAAAGTAGTTTGAGTAGGCGACATCATCTTGACGTGCCGCGGTACTATGGTAATATTTTATCTGTAGCAAAGCACAAGCATTAAACTAGTATTATTAAATCTATACTTATATTATCTTATAAAACTAACTCTAAAAGTCAGATTTTGAAGACCACTAAAATCAATACTTTTTTATTCACAGCACTATTACAATTCCTTTTAACGAAAGCTAATATAACTTGAAGTTACATCACAAGAGTGCAGTTTTTTCTTAAATATATATTAACGTTAACACGATTCACTCTTGTTCTCTACAGTAGAATATTAAATGTGTTTTAGTTTTTATACACATATAAAAGGAAATAGTGTATATTTTAAATGGTGTTCTCTATATACACATAGAAAAGGAAATATTACATATTTTAAATGGTGTTCTCTATAAATGATATATTTATCTCTTCGACAATACCACTAATAATTAACGATTAACATATGCATTTGGTGGAACATAATCCTTCAAGGAAACAAAAATGTATGTATTGTCAAACCAAAACCAACTTCCTTAAACAATATTTATTTTTGTCCAAATGGAGTACGTAAAAAAAATTTTATGACCACTAGATTCGCAACAATTGGGGCCATCAAAGAAAACATCTACATATTTCTAGGAAACTATCCAGATTATAGAAAGATTTTGAAAATAAATTTAATTGGGTGCATGTGCTTGATAAAATATGTTTTTAGTCATTTTGATCCTTTAAAAAAATTATCCATAATTTTTCACATCCTAAATAAAAAAAAACAAGAGACCAATCCCAAACCTAAATTGTGGTTCGTTTGGAGCATGCAGCAACATCTAGAGAAAGTAACAATGATGCTGGAGTGGAGTCAGGTGCCAACGATTCCACATGACAGATAGGGATGGCTCCATGGATTTGCACAGCCACGTTGGAGGAGATATCCGTCAGGTGCCAATGATTCGACATGACAGATAGGGATGGCTCCATGGATTTGCACAGCCACGTTGGAGGAGACGATATCTTGAGGGTCCACTCCGACGACAGCAATGTTGCTACCATGCAAGGTCTCATGAACAATTTACATGGTGGTGAGCAATAATGACCGCTGCGGTGTGACGAAAATAACCGTGACCTAGATGGTTTAAACTTTAAAGCTGTCTAAAGTTTGACCATAATGATCGCTGCGGTGTAACGAAAACAACTGTCACCTAGATGGTTTAAAGCCATCTAAAGTTTGACCACCATTAATAGGTTAAAAGCTATCTTGATTTACTATATAAAAATTATATCATTTAATTTATCGTTAAAAATACTCTTACAGTATTATAATTTTATTAGTACATTTAATGTAAAGTTGTAAAAAGTAATGGTTAAATTCTCAAATTAAAAACCATGAAAAGTAGCATGGTGTTTCAGTCTCAAGTTTACCAGCCGATTTCTGATTCCTAGTGTTCTTTAACGTACCTTGCTCTATGTTTTCACCTGTCTAATTTTAAACTACGGCACAAGGAACATCCATATGTATGCATCTCTCATTGTCCCGAGCAAGCCATAGCAGGGGTGTAGCTAGTAGTTGGCATAGTTGTGCCACGACACAACTAATGCTACAGTCTATTGGGTATTCTTTAGCCCACGTACACGCAGGCAGCAGGAAGATAGGATTTTGGATCACGATAGGCAGGGTATTTTGTGCTTATGCGATTGTATTTTCTTTTTTAGTTGGACTAACTTTGCCTAAAATTCTGGCTACGCCACTGAGCCATAGTTTAAGGTTCAATTTGGAATATGGGTTCCAGATTTCCACAGGAATGAACCATTTCTTATCAAATACTTGCGTCACATATGGGCCACAAATTTGTAACTCGTTGAAGATACAAGTTGCATATATTTTCTCCTGTCAAAGTGTCGGTAAAGTGCACTCAAACTTTCGAAACTTTAGCTATTGATATCTTTTTAAATATTTGTATTGAATACATAAAATTTATATGTATGTCTTGAAAAATACTTTCATAATATTATAGTTTTATAGAATAAGTATATTTTACACCCCTAAAAAAGGGTATTTAACCCCTGAATACACTGTTTTATAGTTGAGAGTGTTAAACAGACTTTTCAAAAGTTTAGAGATGTAAAATAAACTTATTCGTAATTTTATTAGGTTTTATAAATATATTACAATAAATTTGCCTTAAAATGGCATGTATTACAAATGAAGGGAATAATATCCATACACAGTTCTCGGAAAAATTATATGCATGCACTGGTGCACACTACACAGTGTTACACTGCACAATGAAGTCTTAAACACAGAGGACACAAGTGTGCTTCCATGCTTTTTTTTAATAGTTGCATAAATATTAAAACATGTATAAAAGGTAAATGGTGATTACTTATCTCTTTCCTTACTTTAAGATTTGTGCAACTTGTATTGGGTGGGAAAGCACTGAAACACTGTTCTGTTTATAAACTAAATTTCACTTATAATATTACTCTAAATACATAGTAATGCTATCAAATATAACATATCATTCTATAGACATATTATCAATTCCGCCGGTATGAGTAGTATTGTCTGGTATCAAAGCCAGTGTTGACCGGTATCGAGCCGATATGATTAGTATGTATCCAGGCCAATGCGTTACATAGGACTAATTTATATAGGTTTAGATAACAAAATAGTATATATCAACCATACTGACCGATATCGGTACGATATTGATAACTAGATACGCAGTGCTATACTTCACAGTGAAGTCTAATAGGCAGAGGACACGACCGTTCCAGTTTATTTTTAGGTTTACTCTCAAATTATCATGGAAATAAAATTGCTAATTTTTTATTTTGAATTTTAGTTAATTTGGCTTGTACTTGATATAAACTCGCTGCGTCAAAAAAAAAAATGTGACGTATTTTTTAATGGTCTTATGCATAAATATACATTGTATTTTATATTCCAATACAAAATTAGTGTGGTCTCCCCTCTATACCACTAATAAATATCTAACTTTACTTTATATCCTCTACATACATGCATCGAATATAGCATAGTGAGTATGAATAATAATTAGGGATTGTGCAATATTATTGAATGATCATTTATAATATCATCATAGTCTATATACCAAGAGAAAATACACCCTATAAACTTGGACATGGTCAGTAATTATTATTCTGACTTTGCGTATGCACAATGAAGTCTAAAACACAGAGGACACAAGTGTGCTTTCATGCTTTTCTTTTTTATAGTTGCACAAATATTAAAACATGTATAAAAGGTAGATGGTGATTACTTACCCCTTTGTTTACTTTAAGATTTGTATAACTTGCATTGGGTGGGAAAGCACTAAAGCATTGCTCTATTTATAAACTAAATTTCACTTATAATATTACTCCAAATACATAGTAGTACTATTAAAGATAACATATAATTTTATAGACATATTATTAATTCCGCTGATATGACTAGTATTGTCTGATATCAAAGCCGGTATTGACCGGTATCGAGTTGATATAATTAAAGCCAATGCATTACATAGAACTAATTTATATAGGTTTAAATAAAAAAATAGTATACAGTGCTATACTGCACAGTGAAGTCTAACAAGCAGAGGACACGGCCCAAGCTTAACTTACCGTTAACTTACCGCCAAATTAAGAGCTTTGCAGTTTGGAGGAGCCGTCGGACTAGTACTCGTGCTCAGCAGCACCAGCATCGTCGGCGTAAGCCTGCATCGACGCCGGAATCGGCGGTACATCGAGACTCACAACACCTTCCAGCGCCTGAACCACCCGTTTCATCGTCGGCCGGTCAGCCTCGTTGTCCTGCAAGCACCAGCAAGCCACCCTGCACGCGCGGTCGAGCTCCTGCGCATCCGCGTCGCCGTTCAGCCGCGCGTCCAGCAGCCCGACGACCGCCCCTTCGTGCACCTTCCTCGCGGCCACCAGCGGGAAGTAGCTCGAGTACGCGCCTTGCTCCCCCGCCACAGCCGACGTGTTCCTCCTGCCGGATACGATCTCCAGCATCACCATCCCGTAGCTGTACACGTCCGCCTTGGCGGTGATCGGCACGCCGGAGATCCACTCCGGAGCGAGGTACCCGATGGTGCCCCGCACCGTGGTGAGCACCCTACTGAGGTCTCTCCCAACCAGCTTCGCGAGGCCAAAGTCGGCTACTTTGGCAACGAAACCCCCATCCAGCAGAATGTTCTCCGGCTTGATGTCGCAGTGGATGATGCAGTCTCTGCACCCTTGGTGCAAATAGAGCAAGCCCCGCGCCGCGCCAAGCGCGATCTGGTACCTCGCGCTCCAGCTCAACACCGCGGAGCAATTCTTCCCGAAGAGCACCTTGTCCAATGAGCCGTTCGGCATGTAGTCATAGACGAGCAGTCGATCGCCACCGCGGGAGCAGAAGCCGCGGAGGCGGACGAGGTTGACGTGGTGGATCGTGCCGATGGTGCTCACCTCGTTCCGGAACTGCTTGTCGCCCACGCAGAGGAGGCCTTCGAGCTTCTTCACCGCGACGGCGGCGCCGGAGCCGGGAAACGCTCCCTTGTACACCGACCCGAAGCTGCCGCCGCCGAGCTTCTCTGAGAAGTTCTTGGTTGCCCTCTTCACGTCGCTGTACTTGAACGCCACCAGGCTGCCACTTTCTGACGCTTGCATCAGTCTCATGTTGCGTCTTCTCTTGAGCATCCAGACCAGCACGGACACAATGGCGGCCAAACCTAGGATTGATGCGACCGAGGCGACACAAGCCAGAACGATTGTTTTCTTACTAGTTTTCGAAGCCACGTCCATGGCAGACAAACGGATGTAAAGATTGTTTGCGCCGGCCGCATCGTCGGCCAGCCTCTTCAAGTTAAGCAAATCACCCTGCCACAGAGCACAGCCATCGCCGTAAGAGTATGAGCTGCAGTCGCAACTCCTCAAGCAAGCCAACTTGCAGTCTTGAGCGCCAGATGCTTGTACAAAAGATGGATTTTTCGGCAGCGAAACGCCAGACATTAGCAAGAACGCGTCGTCCTTGCCGTTCGCCGAAACGGTCGAGCTCTGACACCGCAAGGGTGTGTTCCGGCGGCAACCCTGCACGTGATCTCCTTGCTCCCAGTCCTCGGCAGAGGCGGCACTGAAGCCGGTGAGGCAGCTGCAGAAGGGCTCGCTCTTCTCGTCGCAGACGGCGAACGCGCCGCAGACGGCATAGACGTCGCACAACCTGTGCGGCTCCGTCCAGACGAGGATCCACTCGTCGGCGGCGGGCACCCACATGAGCAGCGTCAACCGGCCGGAGATGTCCAAGACGAGCCTGGATATGACCGTGGGGTCCTGCGGGGAGTAGGTGAAGTAGCTGACGTTGGCGTTGGACACGAACTCGAAGTCGTAGATGTAGTGCGGCGTCATCTCCGGGATGCCGGCGAATATGTCGCCGTTCCAGTTGCCACTGCTCCAGTACCGCACTGTCCTGTTCCAGTATATGAAGTACTGGTTGGTCCCGTTCGGGTCGATCCCTAACGAAAACACACCGGGAGCCGGATCGCCGGAGTTCTTCCAAGCGGCCAGCGTCTGCACGTCGCCAGTTACCTTGTTTAGCCCGAGGCGGGCTCCGGGGAGAAACGTGTCGGTGGGGTGCTCCATGCTCTGCCACAACAAGAACTCGTCTCCCTCGCGCCGGAGCACGAGGTTTCCGGTGTCCAAGATGATGGCCACGGTGCCGTTCGAGCCGACGGAGCTGATGTTGGTGGACCACACGAGCTTGTTGGCTTCATCGGTGAGGACGAGGTTGCCGTCGGCCGCTATGGCGAACCGAGAGGACGCAGGGTCCGCGACTGGCGCGGCTCTGTTCGCGATCCAGACGGGAGTGCACTGCGACACGGCCTTCTTGTACCAGATTCCAACGTAGTAGTTGTTGCGAGAGGAGGATGCGCTGGTGTTGCCCGGTGGACGGAAGAAGCCGAGTTCAAAGCTGCCTCCTTTCGACGCGACGGTCCGGCCCCCGGTGATGGCGGAGTTGGCGGCGATGGTGTCCGATGCGAAGCACCGTACGGCGCAGAGGATGGCCATGAGGAGGAGCGGTGCAACTAGAGCCATGGTCTCACTGGTGAGACAAAAGACAGGGAGGAGCTAGAAATAAGCGGTGTGTAATGTGTAATGAACTAGAAAAGAAACGAAAATGAAGGGATGCCTCTCTTACACTACACTCGGTTAGTCTGAGTTCTATGCGATGAAATGTTTCTCCCGAACATCAACCGGATGTTTTTTTTTGAAATCACCTAAATCTAGAACTATTGGATCATTATTGAGATTCAGGAGTATCGATTACATCCGATCCTATGATTTGATCCAACGGCCCGGTGAATTTGGATGTTAGATCCAACGGCCCACATCCGATCCTATGATTTGATCCAACGGCCCAGTGAATTTGGATGTTAGATCCAACGACTCGGTAAATTTGGATGTTAGTTAAGACAAAAACATCCGGATGATACCTATACACTCCCTAACATTTTAAGGAAGGGAAATGGGGTGATCTGACCGGTAGGTGACACTGAATTTTGACTTTAGTCCGACGTGTCAGTCTCAGCCGCCTTATCCACAGCAATCGCACCAATTGCAACTCGCCAAACCCACGTAGCCTATTTATTCACTAAGATAGTTTTCGCAGCATGACGCACCGCATGTGTTGTCTTTTTCGCTAAAATAATTTCGTTTTTTTTTTTCGTCGGTGTTTTTTTTTAAATCATCAAGAAAACGCGCGAAACGGTTGAAAGAATACAAACACATCCGCAATTGCGCTAAATCAAAAGATGTAATGAATTCAAGACAGGGCTGCACGTTTTTATATCCATTTTTTTCTCTGTTTTTTTTGTGCGCGCGCGGGGGAAGAAGGTTCAACAAGATGATCACCACAGCTTGGCTTAAATGCTGCGACTGTGCTGCCAAATCGATCAAGAATTTCAACAGTAGATGCAGATGTATGAATGTATCGCATATTTCAACAGTAAATTCCTTCAAAGAAAACATCTAAAATATCTACATATTTCTAGGAAACTATCCAGATTATAGAAAGATTTTGAAAATAAATTTAATTGGGTGCATGTGCTTGATAAAATATGTTTTTAGTCATTTTGATCCTTTAAAAAAATTATCCATAATTTTTCACACCCTAAATAAAAAAAAACAAGAGACCAATCCCAAACCTAAATTGTGGTTCGTTTGGAGCATGCAGCAACATCTAGAGAAAGTAACAATGATGCTGGAGTGGAGTCAGGTGCCAACGATTCCACATGACACATAGGGATGGCTCCATGGATTTGCACAGCCACGTTGGAGGAGACAAGGAGTAGACCTGGAAATTGGGCCGTGCCGGGCCGGCACGGCCCGAGCCCGTCGTGCTTCGGGCCTACATGAAACGGGCCAGCACGGCTCGGTCATTTCTTCGTGCCGGGCCGTGCTGGCCCGGACGGCAAAAATCAAGGCCCAACACAGCCCAAAGGCACGCCGGACTCTTTGTCGGCCGGGCCGGCCCTTAACACGGCACCTTTGGAGAGAACGCAGCACACTAAATATTTTTTTATAAATTCATATGTTATTCAAATGAAAAAGTTGTCTACATGAAAAAGATGTGTCTCGAAATTCTCTACAACTTTCATGTAGAATATAAATTCATATGAGCAAAGGAAGACCCTGAAAAATGCAGATTACCGAGAGATGTGGCGTCGGTCTGAAACTATACAGCGTACTAAATATTTTTTATAAATTCATACATTACTCAAATGGAAAAGTTGTCTACATGAAAAAGATGTGTCTCGAAATTCTCTACAACTTTCATGTAGAATATAAATTCATATAAGCAAAGGAAGATGCTGAAAAATGCAGATTACCGAGAGACGTAGCGTCGGTCTGAAACTACACAGCGCGCTAAATATTTTTTTATAAATTCATACGTTGCTCAAATGGAAAAGTTGTCTACATGAAAAAGATGCGTCTCGAAATTCTCTACAACTTTCATGTAGAGTATAAATTCATATGAGCAAAGAAAGACCCTGAAAATACAAATTACAGATTCGGGCGGCTTTGGGCCGTGCCGCCCAAGCACGGCCCATACAGTCGGGCCGTGCCGGGTGGCCCATCGTGCCAGGTTTTTAGGCCCGGCCCGGCACGCCATTCGGGCCGTGCCAGCCCGGCCCATTTTTTTTCGTGTAGGGTCGTGCTTCGGCCCATTTTTTTTCTTGCCGGGTCGTGCTGGTCCACTAAGACCCGGCCTAATTTCCAGGTCTAACAAGGAGACGATATCTTGAGGGTCCTTCGACGACAGCAATGTTGCTACCATTCAAGGGCTCATGAACAACTTACATGGTGGTGAGCAATAATGACCGCTGCGGTGTGACGAAAATAACCGTGACCTAGATGGTTTAAACTTTAAAACTGTCTAAAGTTTGACCATAATGATCGCTGCGGTGTAACGAAAACAACTGTCACCTAGATGGTTTAAAGCCATCTAAAGTTTGACCACCATTAATAGGTTAAAAGCTATCTTGATTTACTCTATAAAATTATATCATTTAATTTATCGTTAAAAATACGCTTACAGTATTATAATTTTATTAGTACATTTAATGTAAAGTTGTAAAAAGTAATGGTTAAATTCTCAAATTAAAAACCATGAAAAGTAGCATGGTGTTTCAGTCTCAAGTTTACCAGCCGATTTCTGATTCCTAGTGTTCTTTAACGTACCTTGCTCTATGTTTTCTCCTGTCTAATTTTAAACTACGGCACAAGGAACATCCATATGTATGCATCTCTCATTGTCCCGAGCAAGCCATAGCAGGGGTGTAGCTAGTAGTTGGCACAGTTGTGCCACAACACAACCAATGCTTCAGTCTATTGTGTATTCTTTAGCTCATGTACACGCAGGTAGCAGGAAGATGAGATTTTGGATCACGATAGGCAGGGTATTTTATGCTTATACGATTGTATTTTCTTTTTTAATTGGACCAACCTTGCTTAAAATTCTGGCTACGCCACTAAGCCATAGTTTAAGGTTCAATTTGGAATATGGGTTCCAGATTTCCACAGGAATGAACCATTTCTTATCAAATACTTGCGTCACATATGGGCCACAAATTTGTGCATGCCTCGTTGAAGATACAAGTTATATATATTTTCTCCTGTCAAAGTGTCGGTTAAGTGCACTTAAACTTTCGAAACTTTAACTATTGATATCTTTTTAAATATTTGTATTGAATACATAAAATTTATATGTATGTCTTGAAAAATACTTTCATAATATTTGAAAGGACAGGGGTTGTCGCCTAGAGGGGGGTGAATAGACGAATTAAAAATTTTCAGCGGAATAAATTAATTCCGAGGGAGTCAACCCGGATATTCCGAACTTTACTTCGGATACTCCGATATGTCCGGACTATCCGGATCAAGTATGCGGAATGTCCGGACTAAGCTCCCGAGGGGGTCAACCCGGATACTCCGAACTTTACTTCGGATACTCCGGTATGTCCGGACTATCCGGATCAAGTATGCGGAATGTTCGGACTGAGCTCCTCGAGTTACAATTTTAAATCTCTACGACTTTTAAAAAATCTACTTGAATACAAAGAATATAAACACTACCAGGTACCTGGAACAAGTAGAGATCTAGCGAAAAACTTAATAGAAAAGTAGATCGGGCAATTTCAAAATTCAAAATCAAAAACTAAAGCAAGAGTAAGAAGCAAACTTGGAGACGATGATTTTTCACCAAGTTCGAATCCTTGAGGATCCTCGTCTCCGTTGAGGCGGCTTCGGTCACACTTGAGCCGGGTCTCTTTCAACCCTTTTCCTCCGGTGTTGCACAAATGCACTCACCGTCTGCGCTCAGTCACACTTGAGCCGGGTCTCTTTCAACCCTCTTCCACCGTTGTTGCACAAATGCACTCATGGACTTCACTTCTTTGATTCCTTCCCTTACGGAGGCGGAACTGCCTTCACAAACTTCCCACGACCAACCACACAAAGCTCCGGTGGCTCGAGGCGACCTCCTAGCCGTCTAGGAGTCCTCAACCCCAAGAGTAACAAATGCTAACGAAGAATAAGCTTGGAGATGAAATCAAGTGCTCAAACAACTCAAATCTCACTCAACCTAACACCTCACTCGTCAAACCCTTCCCAACCCTTCTCACAAAGGGATCACTTAGATCTAAGGGTAGAGGGGTGTTTAGGGGCTCAAGAACAAGAGGAGAACACGTCGGCGTTTGTTCTGAAACAATAATGAAAAGGGGGCTACGCTACTGGACCCAAACTTCGATGGTAGCACAAGAACACCCGATGTATCTGAGTTTCTGCTCTCACGGTGGAGATAATACCCTAGTCCTGTGCTCGAATTATATGTGGCTAGCTAATAGGCGATGAGATGTTACGTCTTGTGTGTTTGAGGTGCCCGTCCCCTCCTTTATATAGTAGGGAAGGGCGGTTACAATATTGAATTCTACTCGGATCTGAAATAGGAGTTTCTATCACGAACTCATATCGGTTTGGATTACAATCATCCTTTGCCCAATACGATTCGGCTTCCTCGCCTAATGCCTATCCCGGTTCTTCATGTTTTGCTCGGCCCAAGTGATCTTGGTTTTATCCCATCAATATGATCCAAGTTACTTTGGTTGGGCCTTGATGGATCTTGGTGGGCCGGGACATACATATCCTGATAGCCCCGAGTGCTTCATGATCGAATATCTGCCACCGCTTTGAGTCTTCAAGTGCTTTTAGCCGAGTGCTTGTCGTTGGGTAAAGAGGTCACGAAGAACTCGCCAAATTTTCTTTATTTTGAGTTGTCTTTGTCCCGGATTACGGCCGACTAATTCCTTGTATGTTCCAAGTTTTAGCTTTTTAACAATCATCTTTACGGCACCTGATTTGGTTCTTTGAACGCTATCAGCTTTTGGCTTGGCATGAGGCATACCGTAAGAGGATGTTGTTTACGAGTGGTACCCATTTACTCCGTGCATTACGGATTTCTGGCTTTTGGGCCCATCTTGGGGCATTCCACTTGTTAACTTGATTCTTTTTTGGGCCATTAGCAATTATGTACGTCGTGCGTACCTGCCGGCCCTCCCTGAAATGCTCCCTAGGGCGGTTTCAAGGTTTTGGGAAGGGTAGTGCGATTTCCCGCTCGGGGCAAGAATCGGCGCCGCTTCCTTATCAATACGGAGCAAATAGAGTGGCTTTGTACCGTTGCTACTTGCCCCTTTGTTTTCCATCTTCTTCTCCTGCGCGACCTCTGCTGCTAGGGATAACTTTTCTCGTTACCCTAGTTTTCGCACGATCACGAGGAAAAAGAAAAATGTCGCCTCCTTCTCCCACAACCGCTCCTCCTTCCGCCTCGACCAAAGATTGGGCTACTTCGGTGACGACGGAGGAACGGCTGGAGGATTTGGTTGGCATTGGTGTTTTTCCGCCCTTGGTGATGCTCACCGCTCGCCCCGCCGCAGGTGAATTCTGCCCTACTCCTCGTCCTGAAGAGGCGGTCGTCTTTGAATCCTTTTTTAAGCGCGGACTTGGCCTTCCGGCATCCCCCTTTCTTCGCGGAATTCTCGAGTTTTATGGAATCGAGCTAACTCATCTTAACCCTAACTCCATTCTTCAAATTGCTGCCTTTGTTAACCTTTGTGAGGCCTATCTTGGCGTTCGGCCTCATTTTAATCTTTTCCGCCATCTTTTCCTCCTCAAGCCTTTCCCCAGCAAGAATTCTCCCAAGACGGTTGGCGGCGCCGGGTTTCAGCTGAGGGAGGGCATGAAAAAGTCTTATCTTCATATTCCCTTTAAAACCTCCAATAAGGGTTGGCACCAAGAATGGTTTCTGCGCCAATCCTGACCCCCCATTGCCTGCCTTTACTGGGACACCACCCAAGCCTTCTCCTGTCTGGACATCGCTTCCCAAAGACAACGGAATGAACCAAGTGGCTGATCTCTGGGGTGATTGCCGATTTAAAGGGGATGGGCTTCTTGTATGGTGTTGTTGCCAACTTCGCACTTGAATCTAGCCCTCAAGGACCGAGTTCATCACGGGCATGAATATGAAGGCATAATGACCCGACGCTGGAGGTTTCGATGAAATTTCTTCATGGCGTTCTTCGATCGTCACTGATTTCTTCACCCCAAACGAGAAGATCGTCGTTCCTCGAAACCCAAGGCCTTTTACAAAACTTCATCCTGCTCCTTCGTAAGAGGTTTATATGGTATTTCCATGTTGATCCTGTTTTTGGCTTTTACGGGACTTTGATCTGAATCGTATTCTTTTCTTTTTTTCAAACTTTGCGAGAACGAGAAGCCTTTTTTTTCTCGACGCCGCTTCTGAATTCCTGTTCATAAGAGTGATAAGCGGACCTTTCATGGCGTCGTCCTCCACAGACACCAGCCATAAGCGAGTAAAGTAAGTGCTCGATGATGATCCCGTCGGGAAAGGGAAAAAACCAATTATTCAGGAAGCTAAGAGGAAGCAGTCGGCGAGCCATGTACGTCCGACTGGTGGCCCGCAGATTCAGGGACACCGCAGCTCTACGACCTCCTCCCGACTTCTTCCTCTTGAGTCAATCCTCGAAACACGAAGTTCCGAGCCTCAGGCCGTCGCCACCGAGAGCATGCCTTCGCTCGCCGCCTTGACCGGTGTTCCCGATGATAGTCCTCCTACCCGAGGGGTTTGAAGTCTTGAGGATAACAAGGTCCAACAGTTGGATTCCTCGTCTCCCCTTTCTTGCTCCCCTCTGGATCATGTCTTGATCGCTATTTTTGCAGGGATCCTGTTGAAGAAATTCTTCATGAGGAACCGGTTTTGAGGCCTTCTGTGGTTGCTGATGGAAGCCCGGTTGACGCGGCAGGGGCTGAGATGCCGACTGGTGTTATACCTCCAGCAGCCCCTGAGACTGATGTTATGCCTTCAGCAGCCCCTGAGACCGAGTGCCTCCTGGAGCCAAGTGATACCCTGTCGCCTTCTCTTCTTGAGCCGACTGCCCATACTATGCCTTCTATCGATGCCGCTGCTTTTCTGCCGCCGGAAGCTCCTTCCATCTCTCCTTGCCAGTCACCCCTACGCGTCGAAATTCCTCCACCTCCTCGCCCGAGATCTCCGATGCGGGCGCGTTCACTGATGTCGAAGGTGACTTGGTCCTTTTGGATGGCAAGATCGAGAGACAGCACTGGACCTCATTTTTTGAAGCTGCTTGCGAGTGCACGCGTCTCGGCAAGGTGAGTTGTTTCTTGTAGTACTTGTCTTCTTTTCTTCGTGAAGCTTGATATTGCTCTATCGTCTCGGCCGCTTGTCGGCGTTTGCAAGGACGGAACTATCTTCTCCAAAAGCTATTCCCACGGATGAAAATGAGGAAGGACTATCTTCGCAGAACTTGAGCAAGTCCGTAATGAATTTGAGGCGGAGCTCACACGCACCCGCGCAGAGAATCGAGATGAATTGGAGGGACTTCGAAGTCGTATCCAGTCCCTTGAGGCCGAGAAGCTAAACTTGATCAGTCTTTCTGACGGTAATTATTCTGCCCGAATGTTTTGAATCCCAGCTTTGTCCCTCGCCTTCTGATGTCCTGATCTGCCTTTTTTCGTCAGATTTCCAGGAGAAATTCGAAGCCTCTTCCTCCCAAAATGCAAGACTGAAGAAAGCTGAAGTGGACGCAAAAGAGCAGGTAGCCAAGCTGACAAGGGAATTAGAAGGTATATTCTTGGTCTTGTCTTCTGTCTTTATTGTCATTATCCTGCTAATCTTTGAATTTATCCGACTGGTTTATTGCAGTGCACCGAGTCAACTCGCAGGCTCAGTACCGGGTACTTGACGAAAAGATTCGGAGCGCCGAGGCAAGGACCGATCGTCTCCAAGCGAGCGCGGAGAAGGTGTTGCGGGTCTTGAGTCCTGATGAAGCTGGTACCAGCAATGTCCCCCATGACACTAGCATTACAATTCAGAGGTTAGAGGAAGCCTCTACGAAGTTTTCCGCGCACTTGGAAGATGTTGCAATTGCGAGTGCTAGCCAAGTGCTGGCGATTACCAAGTCTCTTTATCCTCGGGTGGAGCTAAAGGCTGTCCAAGAGGGTTTTGCCCGTACTGTTGATGATGAGCAGGCACTTGCCCTCATGGATGAAGTCAAGAATACTGATGCTGTTTTGGTGAAAAATCTAGACCTGGGTCCACTGTGATCCTCCGTGTGTACTGAACCTACCCCGTAATCGGGCTCTGAAGCTTTTGTTCCAGTACTAGAAGAAATATTCCCGGACCCGAATTCTCTTTATGAAATGTTTAATCCTTGTCTTAGTGCGTCTGTTTGAGCTTGGGCCTATTGAGCTGCTTGCCGTCTTGGGCCGTCCATGTGCTTTTGTTGCAATTCGACACCTGACCTTCTTCGAGATACGCGCGACAGCCCGTCCAGAAGGTGGACCGTCTTCCCGCCTTAGTGACAAGCGTCGATTCGAGCGAGGTTGAGTCTTTCTCTAGGGACAGGCGTTGCCTTGTATAAGAACGAGTTTGGCCTCGGGTCTTGCATTTTTGCAGCGCACTATCATCTTCATCTGGTCTGTTCTTCTTCCTTCCGCCAGGGTTTCTTTGAAGTGCTCGCCTGCTCGTCTTCTTGATTTTTTCTCCTTCTTGTGCCTGTTAAATTATATCTAACGCTGGATCATCTTTCTTACGCAGGTTCTTCTCTTTTTCTTCATGGATTCTTCTTCTTCTTCTGAGGATCTCTCTCCTCTGCCCCTTTCTCCCGAGTCGCCAGGGACCACGGTCGCGCCATGGATTGCGAACCTCATCTTCAATTTTGGAGATGACGCCCCCGTAGAGCCCGAGGATGGGAATGCCGAGCTCTGGGCGGAGTTTGATTTTGCAATGGCGGGCGGCGGAGCGGGAGGCCGTCGCCGACACCACCACCGTCGATGCTTTGATCGAGGCCATCCTAGGCTTATTAAAGCGTGGGCGCCTCATTGAAGCCGTCGGGCGGGTCTTGCCGAGCGAGGTGGGCGTGGGGATCGAAGGATAGCCTCATTTTGTAGTAGTACTTTTGCTTGTATATATGTCCGATAAAAAGATTTGAAGTTGTGGGCGATGATCGTCTTCTTTGTAATATTGATTTGATTGCAGCTCTTCCTTTCTTTTTGGTTCTTGGCCAACTTTTAGAGTGATTTTTCTTTGTGTTTTGAGCCCTTGTGCGATTAGCGCAGCCCCCGAGCGGCGCGAGTTTTTCCTCAAACGTGCTTTTGGTGACTAGGCTTCCTTCTAAGGCTTCATAGTCGAAGGTTGAAGTACTCGGATCTAGTTGTGATCACCAAATAAAATTGGGCGGCTTGCTCATGGGATTGCACATGTGCAACGCCGTTAGGTGTAGCCCCCGACTTACTGCTTAATTGAGGAACAATTGAGTAGCTAGTCAAAAAAATAGAGAACTCGGATACACAGTGTTGCTCTTGTACAAGTATTTTCTTCACTATGGTTGCGCATGCTAACACTATTAGTGTAGCCCCGACTTCTTTGCTAATTGAGGAACAATTGAGTAGCAAGTCAATTTAAGCTAGGTTTGACACCTTTTTTGGACTTCTTTCAAGAATAAAACGCAGCGTGAGTTGCTCTATATTCCATGAATTGCTTGATAATAGCGCCATCTTCTCGCTTAAGCTGTAAGCCCTGGATAGCGTTACCTCATCCACAATGTAGGGGCCTTCCCACATTGGCGATAACTTGTGCTCGTGTTCGGTTCTTTATCGAACCAAATCGCCCTTGAAAATGCTTTCGGTTTGGACGTTTGATCGTGATACCGGCGGAGAACTGAAGGTATCTGGCCGATGGACTCTGACGACCTCCTTGCCTCTTCCAACTTATCAATATCTTCCATTCTACTTTCTTCCGACTCGCCTTCCTGAAGCTCGAACGAGGGGATCCAAAGGTTAATTCAAGAGGTAAGATCGCCTCGAGCCATAGACCAAAAAGAAGGGTGATCGCCGGTGGATCTGCTGGGGGTTGTTCTCACCCCAAAATCTTGATGGCGCTTCTTTCACCCATCTGGTGGCGTGTATGCTTGAGGCGATCGAAGATTCTTGCTTTTAAGCCTTGCACACCATGCCGTTGCTCTTTCCACGGCCGTTGCTCCTTGGGTGAGCCACGGAGGCTAAGCAAATTTTGATGCCGAGCTTGTCACACCGGTCTTGAAACTCCTCTCCTCGGAATTGGGTTCCATTGTCCGTGATAATCTGTTTGATGCGCGAATCTTACCACAATTTCTTGGAAGAATTCCTTGGCTTTGGCCGTGTGATGGTAGTCACAGGCTTTGCTTCTATCCATTTAGTGAATTTATCGATGGCGATTTAAGAGATGAGTGAAACCTCCTTGAGCTTTCTTCAATGGATCGACCATGTCAAGCCCCTGCATCGCGAACGGCCAAGTAATCGGTATTGTCTGCGGCTTCCGGCGATGCGTGTACTTGGCGAGCAAAGAACGGCATCCTTCACATGTTCGGACGATGTCTTCTGCGTCGGATCGGCGATCGGCCGAAGAAACCTTGTCGATATGCCTTGCCCACCGATTGTGCTTGATGCGGCGTGATGTCCGCAAATTCGAGTGGATTTCCTGAGTAATTCCTTTCCTTCTTCTGGCGATATGCATCGCCTTAAAACTCGAGAGGCACTTTTAGGAATAACTCTTCTCCTACCACCACGTAGCTCTTTGCTGCGCGCGCAATGCGCTCGCTTCGCTCGATCTTACGGAAGTTCGTCTTTCAATAGGTAATGGAGAAAAGGGGCCGTCCAGTCTGAGCTGATGACCAGGACCTCTTCCTCGTTCGTTTTTTCTTCTGACTTGTTCTGCTCCTGCTTTATTGATGGTTTGTAGATTTCTTCGACGAAAACACCAGTCGGAGCAATGGCCCGAGTGGATCCTAATCTTGCCAATTCATCAGCTTCTTCGTTGTCGCGACGGAGCACATGGATGAGCTCCAGTCCGTCAAACTTGTCTTCTAGCTTTCGTACCTCCTGGCAGTATGCCGTCATGATGTCTTCCACACATGACCAATCTTTTTGGACTTGATTGATCACCAGCATGGAGTCTCCTCGAATTGTCGCCACGGATACCTGGAGATATCGCTATGCGAAGTCCGTGGATGAGTGCTTCGTATTCGGCGGCGTTGTTTGACGCGGGGAAGTGGATCTGCAGGACGTATTTTAGGCGCTCACCTGTTGGAGAGATGAGGACCACGCCGCTCCTGCGCCACTGAGCATGAGAGATCCGTCGAAGTACATTGTCCAATATTCCAGCTCTTTAATGTTTGTTGGTGATTGCAGCTCTATCCATTCGGCGGTGAAATCGGCAAGTACTTGAGATTTTACTGCCGTCCGTGGCCTGAAGGATACTTCGAAGGCCCCAAGCTCGACTGCCCATTTCGCGATCCTCGCAGTGGCTTCCCGGTTGTGGAGTATATCCCCAAGCGGAAAGGTGGTGACCACCGTGTTGAATGCTCTTGGAAGTAGTGCTTGAGTTTGCGGGAGGCAAGCAACACGGCGTATAGTAGTTTCTGTACTTGTGGATAGCGTACCTTGGATTCTCCCAATACTTCGCTGACGAAGTAGACGGGTCTCTGGATTTTCTAGAGGTGCCCTGCTTCCTTCCGCTCTACCACAATTGCCGCGCTGACTACGTGAGTTGTTGCGGTGATGTAAAGCGAAGGGTTCTTCATTATTGGAGGAACGAGCAGTGTGAGATGATGAAACGTCTTCAATTCTTGGCCGCCACCGAGCTTCAGCGGTCCATTGAAAATTACCTTGCTTCTTTAGAAGTTTGAAAAAAGGCATTCCCGACCCCGTCGGAGATGAATTGCAGTACCACCATGCACCCAGTAAGCTTTTGGACGTCCTTCTGATTGGCTGGAGGCTTCATCTTCAGGATTGTATTGATTTTTTCTGGATTTGCCTCGATGCCTCGCTGTGAAACAATGAATCCGAGTAATTTCCCAGACGGGACTCCGAAGACGCATTTCTCAGGGTTGAGCTTCATTTTGTAGGACCTTAGGCTTTCAAATGTTTCAGTTAAATCAGATATGAGGTCTTCCTTTGCCCGTGATTTGACGACAACATCATCAACATATGCCTCCACGTTGCGCCCGATCTGGGAATGAAAGCACCGCTGTATTGCGCGTTGGTAAGTCGCGCCAGCGTTCTTGAGGCCAAATGGCATTGTGACGTAGCAGAAGGCTCCGAACGGAGTGATGAACGAAGTTTTGATGCAATCCTCCTCCTTTAGCCGAATCTGGTGATATCCTGAGTAGGCATCCAGAAAGCTAAGGAGTTCGCATCCTGCCGTGGAGTCTACCACTTGGTCAATACGAGGCAACCCGAAAGGGTCTTTCGGGCAGGCCTTGTTGAGATCGGTATAATCAACGCACATGCGCCAGCTTTTATTCTTTTTGCGAACAAGTACTGGGTTCGCCAGCCAATCAGGATGGTACACTTCTTTTATAAAGCTTCGCTGCCAATAGCCGTGATCTCCTCCTTGATAGCCTCCTTCCCGCCCCGAGCAAACCTACGGAGCATTGCTTGATGGGTTTGGCCTTGTCGTCGACGTTCAAAGAGTGCTCGATCACCTCCTGGGGGGCCGCATGTCGGATGGTTTCCGCGAAGATGTCGATTGGCCGAAGGAAGGTGACGCGCGTCTTCCTATTTGGCGGTGAGGCCTATCCCAATCAAAGCTGTTTGGTTGGGGCTAGATGGGTCGAGGATTACCTTCTTGGTCCCTTCATCAGGCTTCAAACTCGTCTTAACCTGTTTCTTGGTTGGTACCTCTCCTTCGTCTTCTTGATGTGCGGCCGCCTGTCGAATCTTCTTTCTGTCGTCTGCTATTTCTTGAGCTTCAGCCATCTCGCAGCTTTCTTTGTCGCAGATAAACGACCGCTTGACATCGCCATGTACGGAGATTATACCCCTCGGTCCTGGCATTTTTAGGACGAGGTAGGTATAATGTGGCACGGCCATGAATCTGGCCAAGCCGGGCCTTCCCAGAATGGCGTGATATGCCGTCTGGAAGTCAGCTACTTCAAAGTTAAGGTACTCCGTCCGGAAGTTTTCTTTGGTTCCAAACGTAACCGGCAAGGTAATTTGGCCGAGTGGAATGGAAGAGGTTCCGGGGATTACCCCATGGAAGGGTGATGAGCCTCGCTTCAACTCGGAGCGAGGGATCTTCATCTCGTCGAAAGTTTTGGAGAAGAGCACATTGAGTCCGCTTCCTCCGTCGACCAGCACCTTCTTGAGCTTGGTGTTGCGAACCACTGGGTCCAATACCAGCGGAAATCTTCCGGGGTACGGGATGTGGTCTGGATGGTCGGAGCGACTAAAAGTTATGGGGACCTCAGACCATTTGAGGTACTGCGGTACAGCTGGCATGATGGCATTGACGTCTCTTTCAGTGAGCTTCTGCTTTCGCTTTGACTCATAGGCCATCGAACCTCCATAGATGTAATTGAGTTCCCGTTCCATTTTTTGATATTCTCCGTCATCATCTTCAGGGGGATCTTGTTTCTTCTTTTCTCCTTCTTTAGCTTCGCCTTTTGCGGGTCGCCTTCTGGATTCCCTGGCAAACCTTCTCAACGTGAAGCAATCCTTTGCTGCATGTTTACTATTTGGGTGAAAGGGGCATGTCGCCTCCATCACCGTTTCATAGTTGTCGGTCCGTGGCGCTGTCTTGCGGTCTTGTTAATTTGCCGCCACTATTTCTTCGAGCTTCGCTTTACATCACGTTGCCTCGGCGACTTCAACGTAATCCTTTTTGTCCTTCCGGCGTGGGCGTCGTCTTGTCGTTCGGCCAGGCATCTGGCCGTTGCATACCGACCTGCTAGCTCAAACATCTCCCTTACGGTGGATGGCGGCTTAGAGACATCTTCTTGATCGGTCGGGTCGTTGGCGCCCTTACGAATGCCGCGATGATCGCAACCTCCGAAATGTCACGATTGTATTCTTCTTACGCATGAAGCGTCGGATGAATTCTCGGGCGTCTCGCTCTTCTTCTGGCGGCCGGTATAGAATCCCATCGCTGCGTTCTGGTGGCTCGTAAGTGCCTTGAAAATTGGTGATGAAGTGTTCACGAGTTCTTCCTGAGAATCTATGGAATTTGCCGGAGCCCCGTGAGCCATGCTTGAGCCGATGAAGTGAGCATGACCGGAGATAATTGGCCATCACATTGTGATTTCCTCCGGTGACCATAATCGCAAGGGAGTAGACTTGGAGCCAAGCTTCGGATCTCTTTCACCATTGAATTTGGTGATACTTTTGGGTTGAATCCTTGGGCCAAACCACTCGGCGGCGAGTAGAAACCCGAATGCCCTCAATAGGGCCATTGCCTCGTTTTTGCGGAGAACGTCTCGGTGAGGCGACCTAGCTCGGTGGCCCTCACTTTCCCCTCTGTCATGGTGGCGGCGGTCTTCACGGTCGTCGTGGCCAACGCCAAAACGTTCATAGTCATCTCTACGCCTGCGGCGCTCTTCATCTTCGCGATCACGCTTTCTGGCGTTCAGATCTGCACGAAGGTCCCGGCCAATGCTATGTCGAGCGTCCTCTCCTCGTCGAAATTCCCCTGTGGCGGCTCGCGGGTCAGATATCGCTTTCGGCGCGAGCCGACGGGCGGGCGAGTACGAGATGGCTCTTTCTCCTTGGCGCCTCTTGGTGTTTCTTTGGACCGCCGCCGCCACGACCATAGCTTGAACACGGGCTCGATCGGAGCGCCGGGCCGTCCCGCCGAGCAATGGTGCCAAGGTGTCGAGAAGCGTCTTAGAGGCGACGATGTTCTGCTGAGGAGTATGGAAGACTGATTGGTTCCCTACCTTCGTCTGCAGGATTTCTTCATTCACGCTTCTGACCTCTGTCTTTGGAGGAGTCTTGCGAGGTTTGCTTGATTATGATGGTTCTCCTCCGTAGCATTTGTCGCATCTTTTCGCGAGGGTCCGCCCGATCACAAAAATCTTTGTGAAAATTTGGGAGATCTCCTCCTCATCCTCTGGATCGAGGTGCATGGAGATGAGTCGTCGAGCAATGAGTCCGAGTGGTTTTCTTGTGTACTCGACCACTCGGGGCTCATCATTAGTCAGTTTTGACTCAAGACGAGGATCAGGCTTTTGGCTTACTGTCCAGGGACAGATGGCCATACCTGGTTCTGATCCGAGTGGTTGGCTGGCTAAGAGAGCCTCCAGATTGGTTCCAGATTGGAGTTGATCCGAATCCGAAATGGAGAGACGACCAAAGTTGTCGGCGATGAAATCCAGGCTTCCGAAGCGAAATACCTGGGCCGGCGCGAAGATGGTCATGCTCCTGAAGATTGCCATCGAGCTTGCTGTGATTGATCCTAGCGCAGCCCCTACCTGGCGCGCCAACTGTCGACGTTTGTTACCGACAATAATGAAAAGGGGGCTACGCGCTGGACCCAAACTCGATGGTAGCACAAGAACACCCGATGTATACAGGTTCGGGCTCTCACGGTGGAGATAATACCCTAGTCCTGTGCTCTGGAATTATATGTGGCTAGCTAATAGCTGATGAGATGTTCTGTCTTGTGTGTTTGAGGTGCCCCGTCCCCTCCCTTTATATAGTAGGGAAGGGCGGTTACAATATTGAATTATACTCGGATACGAAATAGGAGTTTCTATCCTGAACTCATATCGGTTTGGATTACAATCATCCTTTGCCCAATACGATTCGGCTTCCTCAGCTAATGCCTATCCTGGTTCTTCATGTTTTGCTCGGCCCAAGTGATCTTCAGTTTTATCCCATCAATATGATCCAAGTTCGCCTGGTTGGGCCTTGATGGACTGCTTGGTGGGCCCCGGGACATACATATCCCACAGAACCCCTCAAAGCTGCAGGATAACGACAACTTTTCAAATGGGGAAGAGAGGGCTTTAAATAGAGGTCCCCAAAAAACTAGCCGTTTGAACTGCGCAAAGTCCGGATACTCCGGACTTAACCCCGGATACTCTGGACAACCCGGATACTCCGAACTCACCCAGATACTCCGGATTGACCAAACCGAGAGTACCAACCCGGATACTCCGGACTTAACCCCGGATACTCCGGATTGGACAGAGCAGCCCAACGAAAACGAGCATAACTTTTAACTCCGGGCTCCGATTTTAGTGATTTTGGACTCTACCGAAAGCTAAAAACAATGGATACACAACCAACAAGGTCTCACTACCCAATTATCAAAGGATAAATATAGATTTCATCAAGAATCCAAGGGAGACCTACAATTCTCACTTTCCGGCACCACCAACACCACTCTCTCTCTAAATTTCACAAGGATGGATCACTTGAGCACTTGACACATCTAAAAGTCATTCGACGTCGCATCCCTCTTAATAGTACGGCAATCCTTAGACTCAAATTAAATCAAAGATAATACAAGTCTAGAAATAGTCACTTGTCAGTCTTCTTTCTTAATCTTGGCCTGCATGAAGACCTTTACCATATAGTTGATGACATCTTCGCCTTGTCCAACTTGACTCGATTCACCTCATGAGACTCTCGTCCTATCAACCTTGACTTGATCATCCTCTCTGACGATCTCCACGCCAAGTCGATCTTGACTTAGTCCTCAACTCTTGGTGACACCGCCGTCTTGTTGACCTCGGCTTAACAATCATCTTCCAAGATACCTTGGTCATCATACACATACGGGACCTACTTCTTTCCAAACCACTCATGAAAGACATTAGTCCCAAAAGCTCAATAGATATGAATAAATTGATATTTGTGAGCAGTTGATTACCACAAGTGTCACTACACCATGACACCAAATTAGCGTCAGACATCTGTCGGTAATAATACATAATTACCGACCAACTATCTGTCGCTAAAACTTGGTGACGGACTAACTGTCGGCAATAATACTTTTAGGGTCAAATGGTGCATTGGAAATTATTTTGATATGTAGGGACACACTATGTGCCGGCGATTCTCATTTTCTAGGTCAAACTGTCTGACGGTAAAGGTGTGGCAGCAGATTAAATGTCGGCAATGTTGGCGTCGTTGCCTGATCATGACAGTAGCGTCCGGTGAGGCCTAGCTGCGAACGGCCACGCCATATCACTGCGACCGCGTCGCGCCAAGATCACCATGTCTGCGGTTACCATCATCGCGGCCCGACGCGCCAAAGATCGGCTTAGCCACGCCCAAGATCACCGTGTCCCCGTCACGCCAAAGACAAGCTTGGCCGTGCCCAGCGTCACCATTTTCGCCACTTCAAGAGAGCATTTATTCTCCGAATAAGGAGAAAATTTCATGATAGACTCCCACTTGCAGTGATACCTTGCCACGAAATTAGCGCTCGATTTCATTACAGATTACCGGTAAAATCATGGAAGTCGACTGCGCTCTTTGCATACACCGTTTGGCTCTATTAGGCTATTCAATGAGCATTTGTTCTCCGAATGAGATAAAAATTTCACAGAGAACTCCCACTTGCACTAAAAATGTGCCACAAAAATTCGCCGTTTGAAATCATTCTATATTGCCCACAAAAAATCATAGAAGTAGACTCACCCTCTGTTGCCTATGTCGTTTTGCTCTATCAGCCTATTCAAGCTAGTCTTTGTTCTCCGAATGAGCTAAAAATTACTCAGAGGACTCCTGCTTACACTTATAACATGCAACAGAAATTCGCCACTAGAATTCATTCTGTGCAGTACAGGAATATTCATAAAAGTTGACTCACCCTCTTTGTTTACGCTATTCGGTTCTATCGCCAATTCAAGAGAGCATTTATTCTCTGAATAAGGAGAAAATTTCATGATATACTCCCACTTGCAGTGATACCTTGCCACGAAATTACCGCCGATTTCATTTTGTATTACCCAAGAAAAATCATGGAAGTCGGCTGCACTCTTTTGCGTACACCGTTTGGCTCTATTAGGCTATTCAATCGAGCATTTGTTCTCCAAATGAGCTAAAAATTTCGTAGAGAACTCCCACTTACCACAAAAATTCGCCATTCGAATTCATTTTATATTGCCCACAAAAAATCATAGAAGTCGACTCACCCTCTGTTGCCTATGTCGTTTTGCTCTATCAGCCTATTCAACCTAGTCTTCGTTCTCCGAATGAGCTAAAAATTACTCAGAAGACTCACTTACACTTCTAACATGCAACAGAAATTCGCCACTAAAATTCATTATGTGCAGTACAGGAAAATTCATAAAAGTTGACTCACCCTCTTTGCCTACGCTATTCGGTTCTATCACCAATTCAAGAGAGCATTTTTTCTCCGAATAAGGAGAAAATTTCATGATAGACTCCCACTTACAGTGATACCTTGTCACAGAAATTTGCCACTCGATTTCATTCTGTATTACCCAGTAAAAATCATGGAAGTCAGCACACGCTCTTTTGCGTACACCATTTGGCTCTATTAGGCTATTCAGTCGAGCATTTGTTCTTCGAATGAGCTAAAAATTTCGCAGAGAATTTCCACTTGCACCACAAATGTGCCACAAAAATTCGCCTTTCGAATTCATTCTATATTGCCCATAAAAAATCATAGAAGTCGACTCACCCTCTGTTGCCTATGTCGTTTTGCTCTATCAGCCTATTCAAGCTAGTCTTTTTTCTCCGAATGAGCTAAAAATTACTCAGAGGACTCCTGCTTACACTTCTAACATGCAACAAAAATTCGCCACTAGAATTCATTCTGTACAGTATAGGAAAATTCATAAAAGTTAACTCATCCTCTTAGAATTTAAATTGGCGTTTATAAACGCCAGAGAAAATTTCATCTAAAATGGTATTTATATACGTCGGAGTCAATTAACTGGGCGGGAGTCAATTACTGAGCGGGAACCAAAACAGTCTAGGCGCGAGGTAATTATTTTGGTGGACCAACGTCGAACTTACCCTAATCCTTTTGTGTCTGTACATCTCCCCACACGCACAGCTTCCCTTCCCTACGCAAGGCTTCTTCCCCAAATCCCTTCAACCTACACCTCAATCCGGCTTCTCTGCAGGGCGCCTCCTCCTCCCTATTACACGCCGATCCCTACCGCTCGACGCCCTCCTCGCTGCTGGGCGCCTCCTCCTCCCTCTGCGCCTCGTTGCACGGAGATGGTGATGGACCAAGGTAATGTGGGGTTTTCGTGTTTAGATCATGGGTTCGACTTGAGAGGTCTCGAGATCACGGGGTTTGTGGGCGTCTTCTTTGCGTTTGGGTGGTCTCGGTGATTAGGGTTTTGATCTAGTCTTGGTGTTGATTTTCCTCTGAGAGGCCTTCCTAGGTGTCGGGCCCCGAATACCCGACAGAAACTCCAAATCGCGAGCAAGAAACAAGAACGAAATCACACAAGAAAAGGCAAAATGGATTGATAAGCCGGTGAAGTATGAACTGGGAAAGTAGAACTTTAGAAACTCCAAGACGCAAATCGCCAGGAGATAGAAGTAGTCTTTGTTGAAAGAGTAAAGTATAACGTAACAAAAGCATCAAATGTCTCATGACTTCTAAAGCAAGAAAGAGCTGCTTATATCTCGCAGACTCGACAAAACCATTACCAAACAAGAAACTTTAGTAATTAGTAAAGCTAATGCAAGAATAAAGATAAACAACAAATTCATCCTCACCATTAGATCCTGCGCTAACTTCATCTTCACTTCGATCCCTTGGATCTTCATAAGGTTCTTTGATATCTTCTCGGCCTTTTGATGCCACTTACTCATGGATGTCTTGAGCCTCGACAATGCTCCCTCTTTCGGATCCTTGTCCTCAAGGATCCTCGTGGTGTAGTATAAGCGACTTCTTGATATTCACCACATTCATCTTCATTATCCATAGTAATTAAGTGAACTTGCTTTTGAAACTTACATATCTTGTTATGGCCGGGTGTCCACGGTTCACGACATTTGAAACACTTCCCACCATCCATTTGTTTCAAAGGTGTTTACATTTTTGCCCTCTTTCCGGTCTTCTATTTCCTCCTTTTTCATACCAGTTTCTTTGGAATGGCCAACATCTTGCTTTGAATCATGGCTCCATCGAGTATACCTTCGGATTGAGTACTAGCCTCATAATTCCGAGCATGACAATAAGCTTCCACTAAAGTATTAAGCATCAAAGATTTTAGAGGAATCTTGATATGATTTTTCAAGCCGAAATGAAATAATCCAAGAAATACTCTTCATTAAGTTAGGATTATTTCTTTTAACCAAACTCATCATCATCTCAAACTTATCAATGTATGTTTCAATGTTGCCCACTTGTACCAAATTTCTGAAATTTTCAACCACCTCCACTCTAGTCTCTGCGAAAGAAACCGCTTATATAATGAGATCACAAAATTGAAACCAAGACATTCCTCTAGTATCAATCCGATTACTATTCAACCATTGATCGACTCTTCTGTAAGGTATACTTCGCTATTGCCACTTTACGCCACTCAGAGTTCTTCCCAATTCAAAGCACTTTTCACTTTTCTAATCCATGCTTCCGGATTGTCACCATCAAATTTAGGAAACTCCACTTTAGGTCCTTTGCTAAAACTAGATCGATAAGGATTCCTTTCATCCCATTGTCTTCCTACCCTTCGACACACTCGGACCAAGTATTCTCACCATAAGCTTCAGTTCTACCTTGATTTGTTTGATATAATGACCGACTAACTCGGTCTTTGGGTGATCTGTATGTAGGTACAAAGGATGGATTTGCGGCGATATATTGCGGTGCAAAGGCTCCAGAACCATCACGTATGATAAACACTCACTCCAAAAGTACCGGGCATATTGTTGACACTACTTCTTAATGGTCCGCACAAAACAGGGAACAAAGATTGGATCCATAAGGAAAACAAAGAGGAATAGGAGGCATATTAGTCATACTCACTGGATGCATTTTGATTTGGAATATTTGGAGTGGCCGCTTCGAGTACCTCGCAAATTTGTCCCCAATCTGATTTCCTCATTTCATTCGACCAACTTGCCCGTAATCATTCTCCCGATAGCCACCGTCTCGAAATTTCTTTTTGCTCCGATCTTTCCACAAGAATATTCAATTTCTCCATTAAGGAATCAATCTTGAAGGAATTACCATCCATCTGTTTACGCAATAGATCAATCGACCTTGGATGATGACGTTTTCCTCCATCTGGGAATGAATTCCAACTATTTCCTTCTTCAAATCTTCTACCTCACCCACCGGATATGCTTCCATTTCACTCTCTGGTTCTTCCCCATTTTCGCATTTCAAAATGATCCCGCTTCCGCCTCTCAAGTCGGCTTAGGAATTTTACCAGAAACGGTTCCCAACCTAGCGCTCAAGAACGAAAAAGAATCTCGAACAAAGAAGATCAACCAGTGCTCTGATACCAAATGTCAGGCCCCTGGAATACCCGACAGGAAACTCCAAATCGCAGGCAAGAAACAAGAACGAAATCACACAAGAAAAGGCAAAATGGATTGATAAACTGGTGAAGTATGAACTGGGGAAAGTAGAACTTTAGAAACTCCAAGACAGAAATCGCCAGGAGATAGAAGTAGTGCTGTTGAAAGAGTAAAGTATAACAGAACAAAAGCATCAAATGTCTCATGACTTCTAAAGCAAGAAAGAGCTGCTTATATACTGCAGACTCCGACAAAACCATTACCGAAACAGTAAACTTTAGTAATTAGTAAAGCTAATGCAGTAACAGTAAACAACAAATTCATCCTCAGCCATTAGATCCTGCGCTAACTTCATCTTCACTTCTGATCCCTTGGATCTTCATAAGGTTCTTTGATATCTTCTCAGCCTTTTGATGCCACTTACTCATGGATGTCTTCAGTTCCTGACACTAGGGTTCAAAGCTGTGTTTTCAATTATGTGTTCCTGATGCAGAAACACTTGTTTGGGAATTTAATTGTAATGCCCTAGGCCCAACCAAACTACAGCCACCTCCATGCATCTGTTATGTGTTCTGCATCTGTTTTCTAGCGTATATACATGGATTTGAAGTTCAGTAATGCCTATCCAACTGTCGCAGGTATTGGACTTGGTTGTGCATGAAAATGGAAATTGTCAAAGTCATTTGTAAGTAGTATCCTAGACTTTGTCGAGCTGCTGCACCATGAACTAGAAGCAGCGAACAGATTCCTAAGCCACGAGCTGCTAAAACTACCATTATCTTTTGAAATTAATAAGCCATCTGCGCCAAAGTCAGTCAACACATGGGAACTTAATCTCAAATTCTGCAGTAAAATACAAGACAGAAAAATAATTAATTTAGAAGCAAAACACATACACCCTCTGTGTGGAGGAATACTCGGATATTATTGAGTACAGAGTATGAGCAGCATACCTTGCAGACATCTGCAGGACATGTTCTAAGCTACGTTTGAATGCTGACATTACTAGGAGATACACACAAGAGGATAAATAAAGGAACTTACGCATAACTAGTTACTAAAGAGATCTTAAAATCAAATAATACCAAAAAGGGATCTTACCTTCAGATCAAATTTTGCAAGAGAGAGGCGATCAAAGGATAGTAAGCTTGTAAGTTTCAAGATATCAGCTCTCTTAAGTGATCGCTTTAAAAGAACAAGCAAGTCTTCTTTGAATGGATAATGGTGTGCCTAATCCGATATTGCTCCCAAGTGAATATGGAGAACCAATTATTCCAACTGTGCTTGACATGCCTATCTTTGATAATAGAATGGAAATGGTTGCTAATATATAGGCAAGGCATGAGTCATCATTGTTCGGGAAAAAATGATAGCATCACGTTAAACAGATCATCAAGAGCGACTTGCACTTGCATAGATACTTAAATATCGCTAGAACACCGATGCGTAAACACTTGTTTGGGAATTTAATTGTAATGCCCTAGGCCCAACCAAACTCTGACCACCTCCATGCATAGCAGCTCTCATGGGCTTCTTGTGCTTTATCGGACAACCTTACTATCTTGCAAAGTTCATCATAAGTATCTTAATTAATTGAGTTTTCTTTTTCTATACAATTTTTTGTAGCTTTTTTAATATTGGTGTTGGGCCACTCTTAAATTTTGTCTCATTGTGTGTACTTTACACTATAGTTTATATCATGATCACTAATGTAACTATGTGTCGGGTTTGGAGCTTTTAACCTGCAATAGCATATGATCATTTGGGGAGATATATTCTACTCGTCTTTGGAAGCTTTGTGTTCATTTTTTCGTAAATCAAGGTGAGCTTATCTAAAAGATTTTTGGTTTCCTCACATTGTTATTTACCAAGCTCCTTTGTTGATAGATAATTTCCTTTCCTTTTTAGGGTCATCTGACACTATCTTCATTGCATTCTAGATCCTCGGGGAATGTGATAATTGATTTCTCTTGGGGTAAGTGATGTTCAAATCCATGCAATTGAGCATTTGTTTTCTGTAGTTGTGGACAGCTAAGCATGGATACTACTTTGTGTTAATCCTTGCCCCCATTAATATGCAAAGAGAAGAAGAGATGAACAATGGAAAACTAAAAAAAATCATGTTCTCTTGTCTTAGGTGCATTGATGCGATGCTCACTTTGAACCATAGCTTAAATACTTGGCAGTGTGATATGGTCTTTAACGCAGTACTAATATGGTCTTTAAAAATATCAATGTGATCTTTTTAACCTTTATATTGGACATAGATATCTTCTTGAATATTGATAGTAAAGGCGCGACATGGATAAAAGGTGGATGGGTGAGCCTAGGTAAATCATATTTTGGTCCTCTATTTTCGTGTTTGCAACTTTAGGTGTTTGAACTAACATGTTGCATATATTGTACATATAGGCATACGAAGGTCTACATAGACGGGGTCATGAAATTTATTGATTATGCGTTTAGTAATTCAGCGAAAAGAAACCATAAAAAGTAAGCTTTATTTACATATATTCTTCTAGTACTACTTTCAGTTTAGTAGTTGTTTCAAATACAAGCATTATGTAAGCAATAATTTGAAATAATTTATGTCTTTTTTTTGTTTCAGGAAAAAAAATGGTAAACGCAAAAGGAAATCTTAATGGCATAGAGAAGAATAGAAATGTTGCAAGAACAAAGGAGACCATGAAATCTCTTAATCCCCCCGTACCAATGCTAATATGGACAATGAAGCAGCCTCACCATATCGGGCTAAGAAAACATTAAAGGTTATGTATGCTTTTAATTACTACACCCCATACTAGTAGGTATTTACTTAACACAATATACTAATTCTTGTAGGTAACTCCACGCATATGTACAGCATTGTTTCAAGGTCCAAAACTAAGATCTAGGTTAAGGGGAGTTAATGAGAATGATGGGGACGTTGGTGGTGAAGATCTTGAAAACAAAGATAATGATCTCTCAAATGATTTAGAAGGTACTATATTTCATTCAGTTGGCATTTGTTTCAAAGCGAGATTTAACTTCTTAGCTGTTATAATTTGTGTGAATTAGGTTATTGATTTGTAGTATAATTTTGAAAGTAGCAAGAAAAAGAAAGTGGTTACTGCAATACCTATTCAATTTAGCAAAAAGATACACTGCTTTATTGACATGTACTGCTATAGTACTTCTACCTTTTAGCTAAGCAATATTATTTAATTCATTTCGTCATAATTCAGAAGAAAGATCAATTTATGATGAAGAGATCAATCCATATGAAGTAGAGAGGAATGTAAACATTGCTAGAAACAAGGAAGTCATGCGGGCTCTTAATGTCCATCCATTTCATACTGTTATGGGGACTGAAGCAATCCCATCACACCGATATGATGATATGGAAATTATGGCTCACACTCATAACATGTGCATTGCATGGCCATGCAATAAAGTAAGAATCTATATTGAACATTAATTGTTTGTATTCATATGTTTTGAATGATTCAATATAATTACTAACTAATGATATTTTTTGTAGATGAAGCATACCAAGAGTCGATCTTCCTCACGAGACAAAGGTATATAAATAAGTACTTTTCCATGCATCATAATGTCTTTGTTGATGTTGGTCTTACGTGGTGTGGCCCCTGCTATTGTTAAGCGTAATAATGACCTCTAATTTTTCTGTTATTCTTGTACTACATCATGTAGAGGTGTCACATAGTTTACTATTGCCATGTCCGACCGTAGTTGTAGTAGCATCCTTTGAGTTGTGTGTTTGCTGCCTTATGGATCGAGATGTGCTCTATTATGCAGTGACTATGATTCATGGTTCTATCGATTATTTGTGTGCGTTCGGTATCAAATTGGAATATATGCCTTCCTTCTTGTGGGCCAGTTAAGTCAAATCTTGTTCACAGGCATCTAAAATGCTTTGATCATCCAAGCCTGTCTTGCGTGCAGCATACATGTTGTTGCAGTAAACTGAATATCTTTCCTACAAAAAAGGCTGCATGTTTTTTTTAATTGCTGTGGAAGCCACGATCACACGAGTAACAATTTTCCTACCTTTCTGAATTCACGCTACTAAGCTTCATGATTCGCATCTATTATTGTCAAAAAGGTCCTTAGTTTGTGGCAATGTTATGGAGAGTCAGGAGCTTTCTTCCATTTAAATGATGCTTAATAAATTTTTTTTGAAACAAAAAATGAGACACTTTGTTATTCAACTGTAACAGGCGAAATTAGAACAAGATTTTCGTTACAAGTAGTGCCTTTCTGACAAAGAAGCAGGAAACACACTATTGCCAGTTTAGTGTCAAGCTGAAGAACCGAACAAATGATCAGCTGTTATTTGGGTATGTTAAGAATCAGCAGCAAATTAAGTCCAATCCAATCGAATCCCTAATTAACTTAACAGCGAGATAGAAACTCCCAGGAGAACAAGCCCATCTCCTTCGCGTCGTCACCACCTCAAGCCTGGTTGTTGTGAGTAGCAAAGAAAAAGAAAACTAAACGAATCAGAAAGTGTTCAGTGTCCATGTGATGTCCTGGAAGATCCTTAATAATTGTTTTGTCAAATGGTTTGTAATTGAGTGTGATGGTTATTTGATATCTGGAATGGTTTGAAACTATTGAGTGTTCTGGTTGTGTGATATCTGGATAGACTATTTGAAATATATGTGGACTAAACTTCACTCTGGGCGCATGGCTGATTTACCCATGTGTATGTTGTGTTTTTGTCCAGACCTGTTTCCCTCCTAATCCGTGTGCCAAAATTATGCAAATTTTCCGAGAGTCATTTATTCCATTTCAATTGCAACTACTGTACCGCTATTTATAGAGAAGACTATAGGAGTGCTCACAAACTGAAGTTGGCTATTGCAGCTACATTGAAAAACGATACTGTTGGCATTAGCGATTTTTCAATCTGAGTCCTTTTTGTAACTTCTGAAAGTTCAAACTGTGTACCATTGTTCTTCCCTTTAGTCGTAGAATTATCCAATTATTCAAACTGAGTAGCATTGTTGTATTTATTATGTTGAAACTTTCAAGCTTGCATAATTCTAGATAAAATATTATACTTTGGTGTCCTATGATTAAAGATCATATTTCCTTTTTGCAGATAAAGTTGGAAGACCATAGCAAGTTGGAAGATCATGGCAAGTTGGAAGAAATCTTTCAAAGATGTTATTTGTTTTAAGAATTAAGTTTGATGTATTACAAGTGATCATTTTGGGTTATATCGATCACATACTTATTTAAACTTTTGGACAAAGATGGCTAGCTATTTTGATGTTTTTATCGTGGCCTTAAATATATTGTCAATGGTTGTATTGTTGCAAGCTATCACTATGGATGTGGCTACTCTATTTTGATGTCTTAGATGTTTTTATTGTGGCTCTAAATATATTGCTAATGAATGTAATTTTGAATGTGCTGTTCAGGCTACTCTATTTTGTTGTCCTGGTTATAATGTTGCATAATATCATCATGGTTGAGGCTACTATATTTTTGTGAATGGAAGTATAAAAGTACCATGATTGTCCTAATAGTGATTAAGCTAATTATTGAATTTTATTTTTTTTAATCGGCATAAAGCATCCCATCGAATTATCTGTCGGTAAAAGTATGGATTGCCAACACACAATTTGTCGGTAATTATATGTCTGTCGGTAATTATATGTCTGTCGGTAATAACTATGTCTAACGGCAAAATTATGTCTGTCGGCAATAAGGCTATATATGGAGTCAGCTAGTCTGTCGGTAATACCTAGTCGGTCGGCAAAAGTCTTTGCCGATCGGACTTTAACCTCTGAGAGGATGTGCAGCCGGCAAATGTATTGCCGACAGACTATGTGACATCTTGCATGTAGCTTTTGCCAATGCACTGCCTGTTGCAACAAAGGTGCTGTGGTGTAGTGTGTTTCATATAAAGAAGCACAACATAAATGGAAACACTTGACATAAGAAATGTTCTCTACTAAGTGCATCATGATGAATATGTAATTGATCTATATGCACTAGAGAGATAATTGCCAATATGATGAATCAATTAAATCATGGCAAGGATCACAATCTTTACTTAAATGAAGCACATGATAGAATATACATGAATTGTACATGTGCAAATAATATTTGGAATAAGAGTAAATATGTGATCCAACTCTAGATTAAACTTCACTAAGAGAAGTGCATGAGAGGATACACAACTAAGACATGCATGCACCAAGTCAATATATAGCAATGTGAAGTTTAACTCTAGTTAATACATCCATACTAAAAACAAAGCACATAATGAACTCAAATGAATATATATGCACAAATAAAAATGACATGAACCAATGTGCATATATATAATCAACATGTTACTTGGAGTTCACTATGCATTTGCACAAAAGGAATGCAATAACAAATATAGAAGAGATACTGAGATTGCATACCTTATCTTTACTTACTCATCCACTTGATTTTCCTCTAAATAGATGAGACTAATACTCAACTTTGCAATAAACATGTTAGTCTCATAGTAATATAATCATATTAGAGGTTTGTCATTTGTTAAGCACTAAGTTAAACATTTACTCAATTACATAAATTGTCATTATATGTGTTTGTCATTAATCACCAAAATAACATAAGTGCCTAGATGCACTTTCAATATTATAGTTTTATAGAATAAGTATATTTTACACCCCTAAAACAGGGTATTTAACCCTTGAATACACTGTTTTATAATTGAGAGTGTTAAACAGACTTTTCAAAAGTTCAGAGATGTAAAATAAACTTATTCCTAATTTTATTAGGTTTTATAAATATATTACAATAAATTTGCCTTAAAAATGGCATGTATTACAAATGAAGGGAATAATATGCATACATAGTTCTTGGAAAAATTATATGCATGCACTGGTGCACACTACACAGTGCTACACTGCACAATGAAGTCTAAAACACAGAGGACACAAGTGTGCTTCCATACTTTTCTTTTTGATAGTTGCATAAATATTAAAACATGTATAAAAGATAAATGGTGATTACTTATCTCTTTCCTTACTTTAAAATTTGTGCAACTTGTATTGGGTGGGAAAGCACTGAAACACTGCTCTGTTTATAAACTAAATTTCACTTATAATATTACTTCAAATACATAGTAGTACTATCAAATATTACATATAATTCTATAGACATATTATCAATTCCGCCGGTATGACTAGTATTATCTGGTATTAAAGGCGGTATTGATCGGTATCGAGCTGATATGATTAGTATCAAGGCCAATGCATTATATAAGACTAATTTATATAGGTTTAGATAACAAAATAGTATATATATCAACCATACTGACCGGTATCGGTGTGATACTGATAACTATGATACACAATGCTACACTGCACAGTGAAGTCTAACAGGCAGAGGACACGGCTCAAGCCTAACTTACCGCCAAATTAAGAGCTTTGCAGTTTGGAGGAGCCGTCGGACAAGTACTCGTGCTCCGCAGCACCAGCATCGTCGGCGTAAGCCTGCATCGACGCCGCAATCGGCGGTACATCGAGACTCACAACACCTTCCAGCGCCTGAACCACCCGTTCCATCGTCGGCCGGTCAGCCTCGTTGTCCTGCAAGCACCAGCAAGCCACCCTGCACGCGCGTTCGAGCTCCTGCGCATCCGCGTCGCCGTTCAGCCGCGCGTCCAGCAGCCCGACGACCGCCCCTTCGTGCACCTTCCTCGCGGCCACCAGCGGGAAGTAGCTCGAGTACGCGCCTTGCTCCCCCGCCACAGCCGACGTGTTCCTCCTGCCGGATACGATCTCCAGCATCACCATCCCGTAGCTGTACACGTCCGCCTTGGCGGTGATCGGCACGCCGGAGATCCACTCCGGAGCGAGGTACCCGATGGTGCCCCGCACCGTGGTGAGCACCCTACTGAGGTCTCTCCCAACCAGCTTCGCGAGGCCAAAGTCGGCTACTTTGGCAACGAAACCCCCATCCAGCAGAATGTTCTCCGGCTTGATGTCGCAGTGGATGATGCAGTCTCTGCACCCTTGGTGCAAATAGAGCAAGCCCCGCGCCGCGCCAAGCGCGATCTGGTACCTCGCGCTCCAGCTCAACACCGCGGAGCAATTCTTCCCGAAGAGCACCTTGTCCAATGAGCCGTTCGGCATGTAGTCATAGACGAGCAGCCGGTCGCCGCCGCGGGAGCAGAAGCCGCGGAGGCGAACAAGGTTGACGTGGTGGATCGTGCCGATGGTGCGCACCTCGTTCCGGAACTGCTTGTCGCCCACGCGGAGGAGGCCTTCGAGCTTCTTCACCGCGACGGAGGCGCCGGAGCCGGGAAACGCTCCCTTGTACACCGACCCGAAGCTGCCGCCGCCGAGCTTCTCTGAGAAATTCTTGGTCGCCCTCTTCACGTCGCTGTACTTGAACGCCACCAGGCTGCCACTTTCTGACGCTTGCATCAGTCTCATGTTGCGTCTTCTCTTGAGCATCCAGACCAGCACGGACACAATGGCGGCCAAACCTAGGATTGATGCGACCGAGGCGACACAAGCCAGAACGATTGTTTTCTTACTAGTTTTCGAAGCTGTTTTCTTACTAGTTTTCGAAGCCACGTCCATGGCAGACAAACGGATGTAAAGATTGTTTGCGCCGGCCGCGTCGTCGGCCAGCCTCTTCAAGTTAAGCAAATCACCCTGCCACAGAGCACAGCCATCGCCGTAAGAGTATGAGTTGCAGTCGCAACTCCTCAAGCAAGCCAACCTGCAGTCTTGAGCGCCAGATGCTTGTACAAAAGATGGATTTTTGGGCAGCGAAACGCCAGACATTAGCAAGAACGCGTCGTCCTTGCCGTTCGCCGAAACGGTCGAGCTCTGACACCGCAAGGGTGTGTTCCGGCGGCAACCCTGCACGTGATCTCCTTGCTCCCAGTCCTCGGCAGAGGCGGCACTGAAGCCGGTGAGGCAGCTGCAGAAGGGCTCGCTCTTCTCGTCGCAGACGGCGAACGCGCCGCAGACGGCATAGACGTCGCACAGCCTGTGCGGCTCCGTCCAGATGAGGATCCACTCGTCGGCGGCGGGCACCCACATGAGCAGCGTCAACTGGCCGGAGACGTCCAAGACGAGCCTGGATATGACCGTGGGGTCCTGCGGGGAGTAGGTGAAGTAGCTGACGTTGGCGTTGGACACGAACTCGTAGTCGTAGAAGCTGTGCGCCGTCATCTCCGGGATGCCGGGGAATATGTCGCCGTTCCAGTTGCCACTGCTCCAGTACCGCACTGTCCTGTTCCAGTATATGAGGTACTGGCTGGTCCCGTTCGGGTCGATCCCGAACGAAAACACACCGGGAGCCGGATCGCCGGAGTTCTTCCAAGCGGCCAGCGTCTGCACGTCGCCAGTTACCTTGTTTAGCCCGAGGCGGGCTCCGGGGAGCCACGTGTCGGTGGGGTGCTCCATGCTCTGCCACAGCAAGAACTCGTCTCCCTCGCGCCGGAGCACGAGGATTCCGGTGTCCAAGATGATGGCCACGGTGCCGTTCGAGCCGACGGAGCTGATGTTGGTGGACCACACGAGCTTGTTGGCTTCATTGGTGAGCACGAGGTTGCCGTCGGCCGCTATGGCGAACCGAGAGGACGCAGGGTCCGCGACCGGCGCGGCTCTGTTCGCAATCCAGACGGGAGTGCACTGCGACACGGCCTTCTTGTACCAGATTCCAACGTAGTAGTTGTTGCGAGAGGAGGATGCGCTGCTGTTGCCCGGAGGGCGGAAGAAGCCGAGTTCAAAGCTGCCTCCTTTCGACGCGACGGTCCGGCTCCCGGTGATGGCGGAGTTGGCGGCGATGGTATCCGATGCGAAGCACCGTGCGGCGCAGAGGACGGCCGTGAGGAGGAGTGGTGCAACTGAAGCCATGGTCTCACTGATGAGACAAAAGACAGGAAGGAGCTAGAAATGTGTAACGTTTCTATATCCGTTTTTTTCTCTCTCTTTTTTTCTGTGCGCGCGCGCCCCGGGAGGAAGGTTCAACAAGATCGATCACCACAGCTTGGCTTAAATGCTGCGACTGTGCTGCCAAATCGATCAAGAATTTCAACAGTAGATGCAGATGTATGAATGTATGGCATTCAATAGAGCATTCAATAGAGGTCCTCTGCGTTACGCTAAATTCTATACAGAATGTTGTTGTTTTTTTCAATTTAATAGAACGGATTAGCTAGTTGGTTGCGCCAAGATTTGATAGGAATACAGACATATTGTTAGCTAAGGATTAAGAGGCATCGTAGCCGACAACGGATGTAGAAAGAGGTCTGAATTTTAGTTATGACCTATATTTTGGCAAAAATTGTTATTAAGGATGATATGGATCATAGTTTACAGCGTATTAAAAAATGATATGATCGGCCGATAGCTATAAAAGATCATCAAGAGCAAGCGAGAGAACAACACAATCCAATCAATCAACTCGTGTTACTTTTATTTACTTTTTTCTGTCAATTAGGAATAATCTCTATAATTTAGACTTCTTGTAATATGATTTGATCAATAAAGTTGTGCATCGCTGATTGCTAGGACTGTATGTTTTTATATCCGTTTTTTTTTGTGTGTGCGTGCCCGCGCGCGTGCGCCGGAGGTTCAACATGATTGATCACCACAGCTTGGCTTAAATGCTGCAACTGTGCTGCCAACTTGATCAAGGATTTCGACAGCAGATGCAGATGTATCGCACTCAATAGAGGTCCTGTACGGTACGCTAAATTTGATACAGAATGTTGGTTTTTTTTTATTTAATAGAAAGGATTAGGTAGTATTTATTTATATTTTTTTAGTAGTAGAGTAGTAATAATATATTCATAATTTCTACTTTGTATCCTATGCTATTAGTATAATATATTGTAAAATTTCTAGCTAAGTAATCCATGTACAGGATGCTGGTGCTCCATCTCTTAGGGCGGACGGAGATGGCTGCTAAGACAGCAAGCATAGTATACAATTAGGATAGTTTGCGTGACGTAATACGTCGTGTGCATTATTTTTTCGTAGAAACAATTTCGTTTGTTTTTGTCGGTGTTTTTTTTAAATCATCGAGGAAACGCGCGAAATGGTTGAAAGAATATGAACGCATTCGCGATTGCGCTAAATCAAAAGATCCTTTTCGCGGAAAATAACCGGAATGATCCAAACGGCACTGCGTTTTTTTCGGTATTTATTTAGGATTCTTTTATGAAAGATTCGTGATTTTTCTGAACCAGAAAGTCCTCTTCGTAAAAAACCGTTGGAAGAACCTACACGTAATTACGTATTTTTTGAGGAACCTACATATGGAAAGGAAAAACCGAGCCGAGCTGGCTGTGCGTTTTTTTTTGCGGAAACAATTTCGTTTTTTTCGTCGGTTAATTTTTTTAAATCGTCTGGGAAACGCAAAAAACGGTTGAAAGGATACAAGCGCATCCGCGTTTGCGCTAAACCGAAAGGTTTTTTTCGTGAAAAATAGTCGGAATGATCCAAGCGGCACTATATTTTTTTTGTATCTACTACGTTTTTTTATCTATCTAGGGTCCTCTTATGAAAGATCCACGTTTTTTCTGAACCAGAAGGTCCTCTTCACAAAAAATACGAAAATGACCTATACGTAATTACAGATTTTTCGTAGGACCTAAAAACGAAAAAAATTTTGAGCCGAACTAGCCGACCGCCGGCCGGCTCAGCTCAAACTCACGAGCGGCCGGGAAGTCTCCCGGAAATAGGGAAGGGATGAAATGTTGTCCTTTTGTTTCTGGAATGATTCTTCTAGGCTAACTCCAAAGTGTTGGAAAACTTTTTTGCCGACTAAAACCCCAGTACAGTCAACCATGATTAAGATGTGCGTTCCTGGAATATATGATTCTTCTAGGCTAACTCCAAAGTGTTGGAAAACTTTTTTGCCGACTAAAACCCCACTATAGTCAACCATGATTAAGATGTGCGTTCCTGGAATGATTCTTCTAGGCTAACTCCAATGTGTTGGAAAACTTTTTTGCCTACTAAAACCCCAGTACAGTCAACCATGATTAAGATGTGCATTCCATTCCATCACGAGTTATGAAGATCTGCGTAACTGCGTAAGCTGAGCAAGAGGAGAACGAAGCAGATTTTGTTCTGCGCATCACAAACAAGGCTTATATCGTCCCAAGTTCAGCACGGACTGGATACCACCATGCGTATAGTTAGCAGAACAGACGAGTGAATCCTGTGACCTAGAATCAACCGCAGAGCCAGAAAATTTTAGGAATCTAGATAGATCTAATTACAGTCAAGAATTTATTTGAAAAGATGCTATTTTCATAATGTCTCGCTAGTAAGCCCAGACTATTACCATAATGCTTGGGAGGTAGTTCTGCCCCTGCCCGGGACAAACAGCCCTACCCGGCAAGGGAACAAGGTGGCGCGGTTGGAGGATTTGGGGTTTTGCCCCAATTTTAATTTTTTTTAAAAAGGAATCTATTGGGCCAGATTAGCCCATATGGTCGAACCAGCCCAGACGGCCCAACCACTGAGGCTAAAGAACCCAAGAGGTGTCCAAGCCCCAGTCGGCCGAAGGGAGTAAGCGCCGGGGGAGCGAGTCAGGCGGCAACGGCGGCGACCAAGTCTCCCAGCTCGGTCGCCCCGCGCATGGCGGTGGTGGGCGCCACCCTTGCCAACGGTAGCGTCGGCTCCTCTCTCTCTTGGGCTCGTTTTATTCTCCTGAGGCTCGTGTTCTTGGAGATAGAGAAGAACTCGATTTAATTCCCCTTTTTGGCCGGTTGATACTCCACTCCCTATTGTGTTCTCGGGCAAGATCTTGACCCACTAGAGACCCTCTTGTGTTCCCCATCCTTGACCCGAACTCACTCAGTTTATGGATGCCACCTTTGGTGAGTAACCCTAATTGGTTGGGAGAAGGCTTGAGCTTTGGCCGAAATTTTGAGGGGCTCTGTGGATTTGAGTAATACTTCGTGCTCTAATTGATCGTCATCTAGCTTGCTGCTTTATGGTGCTAGATCGGCTCTCTGTGTTGGTGGTTGGTGAAAGCGGAAAGTGATTCACGCAATAACTATTCCATTGGCCAGGGCGGCATAGATATAATCAGGATTACAACCGCAGGAGATTGCATCTAATCCTAGACTTGCCTAAAATAACCAACTAGCCATATGTGTAGATACGGTAGGATTACATTGCTAACACTTAGAAAGTGAGACCCAACAATAAGTATAATCTTGTAATCTTCTTCAAATTATTGTAGTCGGTAGAAGGACGAACGTTGAGGCTAGATCGAAATTCCGTGAAGATGGACGTCGGAAGTCCCTTGGTGAAGATGTCGGCGTACTGTGAGGACGTAGGCACATGAAGAATGCGGACTTGACCAAGGGCGACGCGCTCGCGAACAAAATGCAAATCGATCTCCACATGCTTGGTCCGCTGATGTTGAACCGGATTGGTGGAGAGATAGACTGCACTGATGTTGTCACAGTAAACAAGTGTGGCCCGATGGAGTGAAGAATGGAGCTCGGCGAGGAGTTGGCGTAACCAGCTCGCCTCGGCAACACTATTGGCCACAGCACGATACTCAGCCTCTGCACTAGACCGGGAGACGGTGTGCTACCGCTTGGAGGACCAAGAGATGAGGTTGTCACCAAGAAAAACACCATAGCCGGACGTCGATTTCTGTGTATCGGGGCATCCGGCCCAGTCAGCATCGGTGTAGATGACCAATTTCTCTAGAGAAGTCCGGTGCAACAGAAGACCATGATCAAGAGTGCCGCAGAGATAGTAAAGAATGCGCTTCACTAGCGCAAGATGAGGCACTTGGGGGTTGTGCATAAACAGGCAAACTTGCTGAACAGCATACGCAATGTCGGGCCGAGTGAAGGTCACGATCAGAAAGCACCAAATGAGTGTGTGTAATGAGTGGCGTCATCAACAGGAGCTCCGTCACTGGAAAACTTCGAGTGTGTGTCGACAGGAGTGCTGCATGGTTTGCAATCCGACATGCCAGCACGCTCGAGTATCTCAAGAATATAGTGACGCTGAGAAAGATGCATGGAGTCATGCTGTATGGCCACTGATAATCCCAAGAAGTGATGGAGCGGCCCCAGGTCTTTCATAGAAAATTCGTGCTGAAGAGCAATGATAGTCCGACGAAGAAGAGTATCTGAGGAGACTGTCAAGACTATGTCATCCACATATAGTAACAAGTAGATCGTGTCGGTGACGCGACGAAATATGAACAATGATGTATCGGACTTGGCTTCAACAAAACCCAGAGAAAGAAGAACGCCAGCAAAATGACTATACCATGCACGTGGAGCCTACTTGAGCCCGTAGAGAGACTTGTTGAGTCAGCATACATAATCAGGATGAGAAGGGTCGACGCAGAAGGCTGCACACAGTACATTGTCTCAGAGAGCGTCCCATGCAGGAAAGCATTCTTCACATCAAGCTGGTGGACGGGCCAGTCACGGGAGAGAGCCAGAGTCAGAACTGTCTGGACGGTAGCTGGTTTCACCACAGGGCTGAATGTCTCATCAAAGTCAATGCCAGGGCGCTGCGTAAAACCACGGAGAACCCACCGAGCCTTGTAGCGATCAAGAGACCCATCAGGATGAAATTTGTGGCGAAAGACCCACTTTCCAGTCACAAGGTTGACGCCAGGCGGTCGAGGAAGAAGATCCCAAGTATTGTTTGCCTGAAGAGCATCGAACTCCTCGGTCATGGCGGCTCGCCAATTGGGATCGGCAAGAGCCCCACGATATGTTTTGGGGACAGGCGAGAGCACCGAAGCGTGAAGATTCATCCGGTCTATTGGAAGACGGATACCGGTCTTGCCCCGAGTGGTCATGCGGTGCGCATTGACGACAAGGGAAACAGGGATCACCACAGGAGGTGCATCGGTGCGATCAAGGCACGGCCGGCTGCAAGAGAAAGCCCATCAGACCGAGCCAGCAGTCAGCGTGTCAAACCCAGGATCGTGAGGAGGCAGGCTCACGGTTGACGGGCTGGATAGAGGAGGCAGGCTCACGGGTGCCGGGTTGGACACCGGTATGCAGTCTGCAAGGCAATGCAAGGCTGGGCAGCTCCAGCGGCAACAAACTGTAACATCCCAATTTTTAGACATTTTAATTATTTAATATTATTTTTATGCAATTTATGAATTTTGAGAATTTTCGGAATTATTTGGATTTTTGAGATTTATTTGAATTATTCTCTTAAAATATATAGCCTTTTGTTGAGAAGTAATTATAAAAAGAAAATTTTAAAATAAAGTTTTACCAAAAATATTTTATTTAAGTCCAGAATGTCTCAAAGTATTTTTGAGATTTTTCCTGGAATTTTTAGAGTATTTTAGTGCCCTAAATAAATCAAATTATTTTCTAATTATTTAAAATGCAAAACCCTAAAAATCCTCGTGAATGTGTTGGGCCGGCCCATTGCTCAAGCCACGGAGAAGGGTCGATCGTCGATCGTCGAGATCAAAATCCAACCGTCAAGATTCGCCCACGCCATTTACTTAAACCCTAGAGTTTGTAGTCGCGATCTCGATCGAGAAATAGCAATCGACCCGATTCGAGTTGATCTTTATCCAACCGTCGGATGATGATCGGGCGGTCGAGGCTTATCGCTCGAGATGGACTCCGCCGCCGCCTCCGAGTCGAATTCCTCCGCCGCCATTGCACTTTCCGAGTTTGAGAGCGACGCCGAGGGTATTTATGGTGGAAAGGTTACTCTCCCGAGAATCGCCACAACTCGCCGCGCCGTTTGTCCTGCGTCGCCGCCAGAGGAACGCCGAAGAGTCACGAGCTCGCCAGTACAAGGTGTGCCCGGAAGTTTCACCGTCGCCGGATTCTCTTGGACGATTCAAGCCGATCCGAAGTTCTCGAGATTGCATGCGCGGATTCACCGCTTCTTCGTCCCAAGTACGCCAAATCGCCGCGGAGGTGTCGCTGCTTCAATTGAGACCAAGCCGCCGCCAATCGCCGAACCCGAGTGTATCTGATCATTCTCATCGAGCGCCAGAGTGAGCCACGCCGCTGGGAATAGCAAACCGTGGGTAAGTTCTCGCCGAGATTAGGATCGTTGGGTCAGAAAGAGCAATCGCCATTTAAGTGCACAATAAAGTGCTCATCCAAGTAGTGGGCGAATACTGAATTGTTTTAATGGTGGTGCCGAACTGATTTTGGATGTATGCGAAAAAGTGGGAAAGAGTGGGAAAGGTTTCCGACTTCAAGCGCAGAGGAAACATCCAAAGAAAATGTGAACAATCGTCAAGAATCACTAAATAATACTTGTAACCGGAGACGCTAGCAACGGGGGAGGTCCAAAGGTCACAATGAATTAAAGCAAAATTTTGAGTAGCACGAGAAGTAGAAGAAGAAAATGGTAGGTGAATGTGCCGACCCAATTGACATGCATGACAAAGAGTATCAATGGTGTTCTTATTACATGAGATAGCTGTGGAGCGAGCTAAATGGTGGAGAGCTTCGGCGCCGAGGTGACCAAGACGATGGTGCCAAAGAGTTGAACTGGTGGCGACCATGGCATGTGGACTGGGTGGAGACGACAGTAGTGGGTAAAGGTCTCCAATGCTATTGTACCTGGCGATCTCGCTCTTGGTGTGAAGGTCCTTCACAGAATGGCCATATGGGTCAAACTCGACGGAACAATTATTATCGATGGTAAAGTGGCGAACAGAAATTAAATTCTTGATAATGTGAGGTGTAACTAGGACGTTCAAAGAGTGAAAGGACCATGTGTAGCAGGGATATGTGTGGAGCCAACAGAGATGATAGGAACCAAGCAACCATTGCCAATTATGATACTGGAAGGAAAAGCATTGGATGGTGGATGAGAAGTGGGAAGATTACCGGCGTCCGATGTCATATGGTTGCTAGCACCAGAGTCCATGTACCAATTTGTCGATGGAGGTTGCTGCAGCTGCATGGTACTGAACGCGTTGGCGAGTGCAGCTTGATCCCAGCCTCCATTGGCGCCAGGGTCACCCATGATAGGGGCGGTGTGCCCAAAGCCGAAGCATGGGCCTCGGCGCATCGACACCGGCAAAGGCGACGCCAGATCGTAGGAGCGACGGGGGGACGCCATAGCCGGGTGGCAGGCCGGCATACCCAGCGTGAGCGGCAAGCGCATGTGGCTGGGACGCAGTGCGCGGAGCATGGCCACCAAAGGGAGGGCGGGGCGCACCTGCAGGCCAGACCTGCACGGTGCCTATCCAAGGGTTGAAGAAGGACGACGTCAAGCCGCCTTGTTGTGCGCCGAACTTCCTGTCGCTACCACCGTTGTTGCGGTTGTTGCGACGGCGATGATTGTTCTGCCGATTGCCGCTAGTCGTGGTGAAGGTGTTGTTGCCACGCACGGCACCCTGGGTGTTGGGCTCACCATGGGCAGCGCCTTGTGCGCCACCGGGCGTGGTGCTTGGCGCGCCACCAGGAGGACGGTGAGCATCCTTGCTGCCGGTGGAGAGGAGGGCCATCGACGGTGTGGAGGCCCGATCGTTGAGGGTGATTTCTTCGAGGAGAAGGTCATTGCGGACGGCGTCAAATGACGAGAACGGCCTCTGGCGCTTGAGGAGAGCCGCCATATGAGTGAACCTCTCGTTGAGGCCACGCAAGGTAGCCAAAACAAGGGTTCGATCGAGTACGGGTTCGCCCAAACTACCGAGTTGATCTGACATAGTTTTAAGTTTGCGACAGTAATCCGAAATATGAAGATCACCTTGGACAAAAGTACGAAACTCCGTGTCGAGGATCAAGGCATAGGCCTCCTTATTGCCGACGAACATGTCCTCAAGGGCAAGCCAGATTTCCCAACTGGTGGCTTGTTGGTCGGTGTTGTTGGGGGTCATGACGAGCTCGAGGAGATTGGCAGAGATGGTGCCAAAAATCCAAGAGACCACGACGCAATCCATGCGATGCCACGGCGTGATGTCGAGGAAGGTGTCGTCGGAGAGGACGTGATCGGTGAGCGCGTATTTGTCGAGGGTGATTAAATGGAGACCGCGCCACTTGGGGTAGGAGGTGGAGCCAACCTCGAGGACAATGGGAACCAAGGCCCGGATGTTCAAGACGGCGACTGCCTATGCATGCAGGACGAGAAGGGCATCACCGCGGCTTCCCGGTGGCGACGATCTTCTTCCTCGCGCTGGGCCGCCAATCGGCGTTGGTCAGCAGCAGCAATCTCAGCTGCACGCCGCTGCTCTTCCTCAGTACGACGCTGGTCTTCCTCGGCGCGGCGGGTGGCCTCCTTGCGGAGCACCTCAATCTCCTGGTGCAGGCGCTCGAGCTCGATCGGATCACCGGCCATGGGGACGCGCAGGAGCAGCGGCGGCGAGGTTAATTAGGTGCGGAAGCGGTAGGTCAAAGGAGCTATGCTCTGATACCATGAAAGTGGAAAGTGATTCACGCAATAACTACTAGGAAATTTTTCGCGGCGTAACACGCCGCGCGTGTCGTTTTTTCTGGAAAAAAAAGTTTTTTTCGGCGGCGCCTAATTTTTTAAATCGTCGAAATAATGAGCGAAACGGAGGAAAAAAATAGAGAGATAGAGTTGTAGAAATATCTCTTTCGACGAATTATTTGGAAAATATTGGAGACCGAGCTGGAAAACCGCGGCGGGGAAAAAGTCTAGAGGGAAAATGGTGAAAAATTATTAGAGATGTCAACCTTATTTTTGTCGAGTTTAACACTCTACGCGTTCGCCGAGTAATAATACATGTTTTTAAAAATATTAAAGACTCATGACGAATACGCCAAGGCGTGGTGTTTTTTTCAGAGAATTTTTTTTTCTACGTGTTTTATTTTTAAAATCATCGAAACGGGAAAAAGTAGAGAGATAGAGTCAGAGAAATATCTCTTTCGATTTAATTATTTGAAAAATATTGTAGACCGAAATAAAAACCGCTTGGGGAAAAAGTCTAGAGGGAAAAGGGTGTAAAATTATTAGAGATGACAACCTTCTTTTGTCGAGCTTAACACTCTCTGGCGCTTATGAGTAATAATACATGTTTTAAAAAATATCGAGATCGACGCGTCAGCAGAGTAATAATACATGTTTTAAAAAATATCAGAGATCGAGATGGGAAATCGAGCTGGGAAAAAAGTCTAGAGATAGAGCTGCACATATATTCCTAGTGACGAAAACATTTTTTTCCCGGGAAAAACGGAGAAAGGATCTAGACGTAAGGAGTAAGGACCTGAATGTTACGTTTTTGGATCTGTCCGCTATCCTGAAAAATTAGAAAAGGGTTTATTCGCGATTTGAATTTAACAGGAGTTTATTTCCGTAAAACGGCGCACGAGGGACCCGAACGCGATTTTCGAGAAAAATATCTTCCCCTCACAAAAAATTGTGAATGACCTATTCATAATTTATAAAAGGACTAAAACACGAATATTTTTTTGAGCCGAGCCGGCCGGCTGGCTCAAACGAAGCAGGAGGCGGCAATCTTTTCAAGTTTAGGAAATGACTTATTCCATTGGCCAGGGCGGCATAGATATAGTCAGCATTACAAACGCAGGAGATTGCATCTAATCCTAGACTTGCCTAAAATAACCAACTAGCCATATGTGTAGATATGGTAGGATTACATGGCTAACAGTTGGACTCGATAGTGGTGCTGCACCTGTGTGGAGTTGGTCTTTTGAGACCGGTTTGCTGTTTTTCCTGATCGGCAAATACACACCCTTTGGCTGGGGTGTTGATTCTGTGGCTTTGTGCGGTGTTTGTTGCATCTCGGACCTCTTGGTGGATTGTCACATCTTGGATATCGCGGCTTTGTATCTCGGGAATGATAGCCAATGATTTATGCGGTATTGCAGTGGCGATATCGTTTTCTAGGACTAGGCATGAAGCAGAACATAACCAAAGATCAGGACTAGGCATGTTTTAAGATGGCCCATGACTTGGTAAGTAACAGGACATGTCTTTCCGATCACAAGAAAAGTACTGAAGTTTACTGAGACAGATATCTAAAAATAAAATTTAGCGTTATTACAGAGTAAATTAAATAATCACACTTTAATGAAGAGTGGTTGTGTGCGCTCTTCAAACGAAAATGTTAGCACCGTCTTCTTCAGCTTCATCCTCAGGGTTCATTTCGAAAATCTGAAACAGTTGAGAAAATACATAAGTAGACTTTGAGGCAAATTGCATCAAAAGTCAAGACTTGTACATTTGGCCTGCACAAGACTACAACTTTGAAAAGTTCAGTTCTGGTATTCTCGAGGACTAAGATCCAAAAGAGTGAAGTTCACGGGAGTCATCAAAAGTTTATAAAAAACAACGATACAAACCAACACAAATCATTGTAGAGTGCTAACATTTCATGATGTTAGACTTATTTGTATTGAGGAATAGGAAGTAAACTATATAGGTTTGTGTGGTGGGCTGAAGATACCTTTGGTTAGGGGTGGCAACGGGGCCATTCCCCGCCGGGGAGTGCCTCCCTGTCCCCGTCCCCGCGATCTAAAATTTTCCCCGTCCCTATCCCCGTTCCCCGTCTCGGGGAAGAAAATCCCCCCGTCCCCATCTCCGTTCGGGTATCGGGGCTCCGTCGGGGACCCATCCCCGTGAAAATTTCACACAAGAGAAGAGCTCTTATAACCATTTTAACTCTAAAATCATATCAATAGACAAGGAAAAAAAGAATGCATGCATCCATTAAAGATTATGTTGTCCCGTTTATGAAAATGTGAATATGATGGGCTAGAGAATATGTTTGCAATCTAATATATAAATTGGACTAAACTAAATTTGGATCCCCAACCGGGTCCCCGCGGGGAAAAAAATTCCCCGTCCCCGTCGCCGCCATCCTCGACGGGGGAATAATTTTCCCTGTTTCCATCCCCGCGGGGGACGATTTCTTCCCATACCCGTCCCCTAATAGAGGAATTCCCCGCCGGGGATCGGGGAACGGGTTCCCATTGCCATCCCTACCTTTGGTGCAGCATCATTGAACATGAAATTCAATTTACCAGTTGTGCCTTTTATTTAGAATGAATATGTGGTATACAGGTTCACTAATATCTGCATATCGAATCGCTGCATTTTCTACAGGTAAGATGGGAGGATGGTACTGACTGTAACAGCCAAAATAGAGGGGAAAGCATATGAAGAGAAATTTGTTCTTTCATTTGCACCAATCAAATGGCTAATATAAAATGGTAGTGGTATTATTTATGCTATAGCCTGCAAGACAATACAACTATACACCTTTCCTGTGTATAGACAATACAAATAATGCCAAAATCTTGTTCTTAGACTTGAAAAAAGTATTAAATTTTTTCTTTCGCAGTTAAATTTTTTTTGGCCTACCGTCTATCTATTATCAGCAGGATTATGGGGATTTCAGAGCACCATCCATAGATCTAATGTCAAGAAGATCATTCGAATCAAAAGAATAAGCAGATGTGCCCAAGTCAAGTTGTCTAATGCAGGGACCTATCCAAATCATTCTAAAGCTAACCTGGTTGCAATCACCAGATCCAAATCATTGTTATGTTCCTGCTATCTCAGAGTACCGATTACAAGCTATTGAGAAGATTGGAGGAAGATCATAGAGGTTTTAGAAGAAGAACAGGGAAGAAGAGAATAACAGAGAAGGGGAAGAAGGAAGAGACGTCTGGTTCTGCTCGGTGTTTTTCCCGTCGCTACTGTTCTCTTCTTATATTGCTCAGCCGATTGGGCCAACGTCCAGGCCCACGTCGGGGAAGAAGGAAGAAGAGACGTCTGGTTCTGCTCGGTGTTTTTCCCGTCGCTACTGTTCTCTTCTTATATTGCTCAGCCGATTGGGCCAACGTCCAGGCCCACGTCCAGCCCAAGGCCCGCGTTCGTGACATTCCCCTCCTGTTGAAATGCGGCTTGCCCCCAAGCCGATGACTGGCGCGCCAAGTGAACAATGTGACAATGTGCACGGCGTCCTCCAGGAAGCTCCAAAATGACACTCCTTCTTTTTGTTGAGTTAAAAGGTTCCACTTTCACAATCTTAGTTTCATCACGCTTTGCCTTCAAATCTCCACCCAGTGACAATGCAAACTCCAATAAAGCTGTCTCTGTTGGGGTACCGAGGATCGATATTTTCTATCTTGGTTAATCACACCCTCACCACTGTATTGCTAAATATTGACTCGAGAATAGTTTTAATAACAATCTCGGAAGTTCGAACACAACCTAGATGTATTCTCGAGTCTTTGTTAACTTCCTTGATGTTTCTCTGATCTGAGGCCTTGATTTGTTAGTGTTCTGTCTTGTCCTTTGCAAATGGCGTGGCGAGCCCATAGTTTCATGAGCAACTACTTGTCGGACCGGCCTTGTCATTCATCATCTTCTTCATTGCAAATGCAAGTCTCAACGTGATGCTAAAGGCAATCCTCGAACAACAACAACAACAATTGTAATGTAATAAAGAAATGCTCCAATATCTCTAGCACATCATCTTGAGACCGGCTTAAACGAAGCCCATCATGATATTTCTGCGATGGAGTTTCATCATTGCCTCCATCGGTGAGAACAACCATTAATTTGCCCCATTGTGTTCGCCTCCCAAGCTGTTGTAACCAGACATTTTGCAGGATCCATCTAGGACTTTGGTCCTCGATAAAAAAGGGTTGTCTTCATTTACAAAACAGGCTTGCTTTCCCAGTTAGACTAGACTCATTGACTAATTGAGAAAACCCGAAATAAAGAGGCCGTCGGCGGGAACACGATCTCCAATCGCTAGATGGACAACATCACCGACAAAAGATCATCTATCAATATCCTTTGCACGAACCCATTCCTTGTAACTTGAACAAGAATTTTCCTTTTCTCTTTGTCCGAGTCCCCTGAATTGCAAAGACTGGCGGTAGTCACTTGTTGCGATAAGAAACCACCGAGGAGGATACTTGCAACAATTCCAATGCCATCATGGGCACCTTCCTACCATCCTTCCATGGCAATGACAAGCGACCACGAGAGGCAACAATAAGAATTATAAGAGATTTACGCATTGCTTCGATATACTTACCAAAACCCCAATCATTCCACCATGTGCATATCCCAAACTAAGTTGGAGACACACGACCATCTTGTGCCACAATGTGATGAAATGGAACCTCTGCTCGATTCTTGTATCAACCGATCATATCTTGATAGCCCCGAATAAAAAGCGAAAGCATTTGTCACTTCTATCAAGGACAACTATGAAAGCGAGCTTCATAAGCATCGCCTTAGATTTTTAATAAGAACATCACTGTTCATATCCGCCAAACTCCAAAAACACTTTGTATGGCTTCTTCGAGAAATACATGCATAGCCTCGGATATCTGGCGGTGAAATCAACTACGCCTTACCCTGTGCCCTTCGGTGAGTGCAGAATTGCTTCTAGTATACTCATGTTGCAGACACTGGTTTTCTTTTGTTGCATTTGTTTGACACCCATGCTTGCGATTTATTACCACCTTCTTGCTTTGGGTGGTGGCCATGGTTGTTGTAATCCCATATCAACTCGGGCGTCATATTGTATGCGATCTTCTCGGATATTTTGTCGAACACTTGGTGTGCACAAAATGCGAAACAGAGGACCAAAACACAGTCTCGAGGCTGTGGCGCGGCGTTGGGTTTAGGCGCGGTGGCGGCGGATCTCGCCTTGGTTGCCGGTGAGCACGCTCATCTTGACAACGGAGGTGGCGAACTGGTCAAAGAAGGCGGCCTTGAGCTGATCGTTCTTGGCTTTCCTCAGGCGGAACTCCTCGGTACACCTGGATGGCTGCACATGCTCCACGCGTTCAGGAACACCTTGATGTTTCCTATGAGCATGGTGACAAGCACCGACCCTTTGGTGATGGTGATGATGTTGAACACAATCTCCAGCCACTCCGTCGTGCTCTCCAGATTCCCCAAGCGTCTTTGAGTGTCATGAGGCCCCGAAGATGGGGCGCGCATCCTCTCCACTTTGCTTTCGGGTTGGCCACGAGCATGACGGTCCACTTGTACGCCCCATCTTGGTAGCCATCACCGCCTTTGAGGCACACGCTCTGGCGAGCATTCACGGCCAGAGAGCTGTTACCGCCGATGGATGCCACGGCGGAACCATATCTGGCTGCTCGGCGCGAGCCACCGCCTACGACGCGCACCGGCGATCCGACACGAAGCCTTGCTCCTTCACGCGTCGCGATCGCAGCCCGTGCCCCGCCGTATCTTCCCTTCCTTCCTTCCTTCCTATCCTCTTCAACCCGGTACCGTGCTCTGAGGCGGCGTCACGGTGTGTCTTGCGCGCCGAAAGCACTGCGTGGCGTCTTGCTGCGTCGTTAGTGCGCACTTGCTGCTTCTTCTTGCGAACGGGTCCTGAGTGGGGTCGACGACCGGTTGAGGGCGTTATTGAGGAGGATCGGGTACCACGAAAATGATCTTGGCTGCGGCTGGGTGCCGTCGGGACCGGCGTACACGAGGGAGTGCCCTGGGACGGAGGATCTGACTTGGCGTGGCGGCGCCGAGGTTGTGCCATTGGCCCGCATGGTTCTGCATGCATGGACACCTCGAGGACCAAAGACCGTCGGTGGTTGCGGCCCCATGGATCGCACTTTGCTCAACTCCATGAGCAACTTCGCGCGACTCAATGATTCGATCACTGGTTGCAATCGCTCTCTCAAAAGCATCAGCCATCACTGGGATCCAAGGCTCTGATACCAAATGTTATGTTCCTGCTATCTCAGAGTACCGATTACAAGCTATTGAGAAGATTGGAGGAAGATCATAGAGGTTTTAGAAGAAGAACAGGGAAGAAGAAGAATAACGAGAGAAGGGAAGAAGGAAGAGACGTGCGGTTACGCTCGGTGTTTTTCCGTCATTCTTTGTTCTCTTCTTATATTGCTCAGCCGATTGGGCCAACGTCCAGGCCCACGTCCAGCCCAAGGCCCGCGTTCGTGACAATCATGTTGTTTGACAAGAAAGTGATGAGCTCTAATCCTTCGCAATCTTGAGTTCAAACCTCAGATCCAAATCAAGTTAGGGTTCATACCTTGCGGATCCGCTCAATCCCGTAGCACCCGAGGTCAATGGCGAGGGGGATTGGGTCGACGACGAAGCCGGTGACGCGACACGACAGCACTTGACGTCGATGGTGAGGCGGATCGGGTCAATGACGAAGCCGGTGACATGACGTGATGTTTGGCCTCCAAGACGGTGTGGGACGGAGCGCTCGACCGCAGGCTTGCCTCCTGGATCGTGTGGGAAGGAGCCGGCCGTCACCTCCATGCCGGATTTGGGATATCCTCGCTGCTTCCTCGCGGGCGCGGGAGGGAAGAATTGTTGCGAAGAGCGGACGGGAATGCAATCGAGAACGGGGAGAGAGCTCCGATCTGCAAAAATAGGGAACTAGATGAGGATTCTGTTGGAGCTAGTACAGTACCAATCTAGCGCTTAGGTTCTTTATTTTATCGGTTACAGAACGGGGATACAGAAGCTCTTGGAGCTTCCCTTACTACTCGTGTCTCGTTATCTCTTCTCGTCTCGGAGAGAGAGAGTACTACTACTCGTGGCGTCGTACGGTCGTACCAAATGGAGGTAGTAGTACTACACCTGTACAACACATTCCTGGAACTCGTTACAGCTGGTGAAATGAAGGGATCCTACCTAGTTAGTGCAAGTACTAGCACAAATAATTTGGCAGTACAAACCCGATCCCATCTCAAAAAGCAGTAGTTGCAGACTTGCAGTACAGTAGTACCACTTCTTCAAACTTGGATCCAGTAAGGTTTACCAAGTTGTGATGCTGTTATATATATATATATGCAGAGGTGCATATGCAGATCAAGTCAGAGAGGAGCGAGTTGGTAGGTGAAGTGAAGAGAATCAAATGCATCATTGAGTGCAGCGTTGATGATTACTACCATGAACCAGTACTGATTCACGCACATTTGATCGGTTATCTGATCATCAGCGCGGCACTCAATCATGCCTTTGGTAATTGGTATCTCTTGGGCTCCTGTTGCAGAGTTCGCTAAACCGGCGAGAGGATTAGTTTGAGTGGGTGTCGCAGCCGTGTGTTGGGCTGGTTGGAAATCAAGAAACGCTTGCTTGCTTTCATAACAAGCAGCCAGATCACCCTAGTCTGGTTGACATTTCAGCCTGTCATTGGATACAAATGTAGTCCATTTTACAGGAACTGGGCAAGCGCGAGGACGATGGCGTTCTTCGCTGCTGAAGTGCTACATCGAGTGCGAGGAGGGCGAATTTGGCTGGTCTTCTGGGACATCGGCACGACTTTCGTGGAGAATGTTGGTATCCCTGCAATATTACAGGTAGTAGTACAACCTGCTCTGAACTTTGGTTCTCTGTTTTTTCCGAAAGCAGAGGCAGTGATTGTAATGTTGATCTCCATTATCTAAAAAATGTTTTGGTTATCTCTGGCAACCGGAAGGCAGCTCAGCTACAAAAATTTGCAGGCTGAGATTCTGCACAACAATCCCATTTCTTCCAGATAACTGATGGAAGACGGGAAGGATGAGATTCCCAAGATTAAGGAGCCAGTGAGGTAATTTGTTCCATCTGCACAACAATCCCATTTCTTTCATTTCTCATCTTGCACTTAGCAATTCTCATCAAATCAGAGGACGGGGTACATGAAGGTGGATCAAAATTAATTTTGCAGACATATCTCGATTTACACACCCGTATGAGCTAGGGGGCTGAAAAGGAGAGATTCCAAGTGGATTATAAAAAAGAACTTGTACTTAATTAGGCCCCCAGCAGACGAGGTGGTACGCCTTGTGGAGCTTCTCCTCCTCCGACCGCCTAGGCCTGGGCCTGCCGGCGGTGTGGGCGGCCGAAGCGGACGCCACGGTATTGCTCGAGCCCGCGGTTTGGGAAGAAAGGGACACCGGGACGGCGCGGCCGGTGACCTTGGCGGCGGCGGCGCGCTGGTAGAGCGACCGGAGCGCGTAGTCCCACCGGCACAGCCCCGCCTGGTCCTTGAGCGCCTCCACCGCGCCCATGCTCGCCGCCACCACGAACGACGACGCCTTCTTGCTCACCGACGAGCTCATCTTTCCTTAGGACTTTCGGTCGATCTCTCTCGCGCTCGCTGACGCTGTCTTGTAGGGAGTAGCTTGTGAGGTTGCTTCTGGTCTGCCTCGGCTCACGCTTTGTGTTGCGGCAACGGCGGAGAGATGCGAGGCGTTTATATGCGGATCCGCCGGCAGGTAGGCGGCAGCGAGGAAGGACGGGGGTGGTGGAAACAGGGGGCTCCGGTTGCTGGTTTCGGACGAGTAAACTACACCCAGATTCCCAAAAACAAGCGGTTGGGGTGGCGCGCACGCCGCGCAGTGTGGAATAATCTTCCCTTTGTTGTCCCTCGACAGAATGAGGTCGGTAGAAAGAAGATCATGTGGTGTACAAGTGTCGTCTTTTAACATCGTTTCTTTAAAAACAAGGTTCATTAATATCATTTGAGCCCGCCTGTTGAATTGTTTCTATACGTGGGGTACATCCAAACTTTTCGAGATTTCTTCGTTCATATATTTACATTTATCATAACTAATTGAATTAACTTGAAATATTTTTATTTAAAGTGTAAATGCATTTATTATATAAATATAATCCAGTGATTTAAAATTTAGTTGTATTTTGCTACACAGCTGTTGTAATATCTGACTATTATACGAAGTTACTCCCTCTGGTCATAAAACAACCACGTTTATTTTTTTTGTTTACTCTTCAAAGTCAGGATGCTAGTTTGACCACTAAATTATGTCATTGTCTATTTAGGAAAAGGTTTGAATAGTATATTCCTCTGAAAGTTTTTGTTTCATGACAAAAATCACTTAGTGCAATTCTATGTATCAAAACAACACATTCAGGTAATACCATTGGTCAAAATTAATTTGTTTCGATGTACGCAATGTAGGGCGTCACTCTTTTATGATAACCATGATTTCTAATGCGTGAATGCAATTCAAATTTAGGCATATTTTTTGAAAATTTCAGTTTCATGTATGTACAAACATATAACAATACAAACAAAAACATATCTTTGAAAAAAATATTCTCGAATTTGAAGCTTTTTGATGAATTTTAATCACATGTTTTGCTTATTTTTTTTAAACATCAGCATATTTCCACAATCAAATTATCATAAAAAGGACAACTCTAATTTGAATTTCAATTCAGCAAGCAAATTTGAACTAGTTAGTAAACTAGTTAACTTGACATCCAAAAATTAACTTGACATCCAAAAAATTGTATTTTTTTCTCAAGTGATACCTAGAGGGAAAATACCAATTTTTAGACTATGGTGCCTCACCATGGTATGTCAGTTAATTATTCATATAGATTTTTTAAAAGATGGTACATGTACGTGTCCATGAAAACTGAAAAAAGTGTTTTCACCATATTATAATACTTTAATTTGAGCTGGTATATAATTTTAAAACATAGGCCAATTTTTGCCGATATATATTAACGAAACTATTGAGTTAAAAGGTGTACATGTTGTGCATGAACACTACAACGATAAGCTCCACTTCTTGTTTTGCATTGGACTACTTGAGTGAATGGAATGTCGTGTTTGGATGTGGCCATGTGAGAGAGAGAATAGAGGCTTAAGACTTTCGCCCATCTTTTAGGTCTTCGCTAAACAATAATATTTAAAGTTTAGTGGTAGTTCACATGAAACATTCATGTCGTGTTTGGATGTGGCCATGTGAGAGAGAGAGAATAGAGGCTTAAGACTTTCGCCCATCTTTTAGGTCTTCGCTAAACAATAATATTTAAAGTTTAGTGGTAGTTCACATGAAACATCACAAATACTTCTAAGATGAATGCTATAGATCTTTATATCACTACTACCGAACATGTGATTCTTCTAGGGTCCACATCGGCATCATCGCGGATGTGGACCCGGCACAACCTAAGTGGCGATGATAGTCGAGGACTATCACTGCTGGATGTAAACGGCGGTGATAATAACTCATCCTTGGGTTTATATTTAAGAACCGGCGGTGATAATAACTATCACCTTAGGTTCACAATTTCCAACCGGCGGTGATAATATATTATCCTTTAGGTTATTATTTAGAACCGCGATAATAACCATCAACGCCACATTTTCAATAATATCCGGCGGTGATAAGTAACTATCGATGCCCAATTGTTATCAATATTCTACGCGATAACTACTATCCTTGCCCTTTTTCTTGTTAACCAAGCGATGATAACTCTCTCGTCTATTTTGGCATCCAAAATGGCGATGATTGGTTTTAAACCTTTTACATATATATTTTTGCGTATATGTTGTAGCATGTATATACATTATACAGTATATGTATTACATGCGGTATCGTTGTGCACAATAATCTTGAAGCATCACTAAAGTGTAATTGAAATACATTGAAGCATCATAATATTTAATTATTACATTGTTCATTCACTTTTGAAGCAATAAATTGTTCATTCGAAATTGTTGCCATGGAGAAATGGTCGTAAAACTAAGCCCTTCGTATGGAGAATTTCTCGAATGTGAACCCGACTATCTGCTCTGAAGGGCATCAATTTAAGTGGTCGAAGCGAATTTCTTTGGTGCCCCGCTTCACGTATTTGTCATGGGAGAAATTGAAGCATTAATTGGTGTCATCGTCTTTATAAAAAAAATACAGGTCAACATGTAATGATCGATATACCGGTGGCCGTTGTAGTCCGTATTATCGATGATGAGCAGCGTGGATATGTGTCATTGCGTAGTATCCACATAAATTGTTCCCTTAGGGTTGTTTTAGGGCATGGAAAATCGGTGTGTATTCTGAAATTTTTCACGTATGGACGATCCGGTTTGCTCTTCTTGCGATATTGTTTGTACACCTGTTCATAGTTTTGAGTAGTCATTAAAATTAATTAGGTGCAATGGGATGGAAGATTATTAGAGCAATAATGCAACGACCGAAGTTACACAGTTAGCAAGTCTATTAAGTCTTGGTATTACTTTGTCGGTTTCCTCATTGAGTCCAAGATGGTGATGTTGCTTTACGTCTAACATGAAGACAAGGGCGATCTAGTGAAAGCTCTGAAGCCAATTAGTCGTCACATTGTGTTGCGCATCAAATATGAGACACTAGTAGGCGAGGAAACATGTCTTGAAAGTTGTAGGGTAAAAGTCGTAGTCCTTGTGTTGTAGCTTTAGCGGCGCCTTGAGTCGTACACCTCAACAACATTTATTGTTCTTGGATCTTCAATAAATTTGCGATTGACCATGCGGGTCAGAATCCTATCTTTTCATTGTTGTTACGCTCTAAGTGTACGTGTCTCCATTCTCGTAAAAAGAATTCAGACCCTATGTTTAAGAGTGCGTGAATATCTGACATGAATTATACAAGAGACTTACAGAATCCATATTCTTAATATAGACACGTCCAGAGCGTCTCGTTGGTACATCTGATATAGTTCCATGTGTTCAACCCAGAAAGATTCGTCATTGTTGTGAAAGTCCATATCTTTGTATCTGACTGGGAAAGCAGTGTTTTGTGTCTTTTGGACATACTGCAGGTACCAATCATGTAGACGCCGTAGTTGTGTGGTCAGTTTGACCTCCTTATTTGGATGTAGCAAAGGTTCCCCGTTAACGAATTTCCACTTTACAGTGTGCTCACGCCCTTGACACCACTTTGGCTTCGACCTTGTTGCTTTGCCACCATCTCCTTTAGATTTCTTCCTAGAGATGCGATCGTAGTCTGATAGTTGGCTAGGTCCTTCGCTAAGTCCAGGAAGAAATCCCGTTTGGCAGGTTCGATTTCAATCTTAGCAGGTGGTGGCGTCTTCTTGAAGTGCTTTTCTACATAGGCGCCTACTTCTTTTTTTGTTTCTTCGTCGGTCATTTCATATGGTCGTTTGTTGCTAAGAGTTTTGGCTAGCTTCACAGATGACAAACTTTTCCCCGGCCGTGTAGAATGTTGGATCGCGGTGCTCTTTGGCTGTCTTGTGGTATTGGAGCGGCGCTTTCTTGGGTAATGGCGGAGAAGGACTTTTCTGGGTGGTATTGGAGGAGGAGGAGTTTTCTTGGGTGGCGGAGGAGGAGGACTTTTCTTGGGTGGCGCTGGAGCAGGGAAAGGAGCTTTCTTCGATGGCCGGAGGAGGAGGAGGAGGATCGTTCCTAGATGGAGACTCGCCTCGTCATCGTTGTTAACATCATCGTCGTTGTCATCTTGAGGCAAACTTTATATACCGCTTGCGCCACGCGATGAATCGCCTATGCTTTCTCCAAGACTTTGCCCTCCTCGCCATGATCTCAACCTCTACTTTGCGGTATCTCACAACCACGCCATCATCATGCAACTCTGGCGTATCCCAGGAATTGGGCGGTTATGCAATATCGCCCCTCGTTGCATAATAAAGCCACCCCTTGACCACCTTGATGGTAATGTTACGCTCTGGCGGTCGAGCATTGCGGCGTGTCGGCTCTATGATTTTGTCCACAGGAAAACTACACGCCGAGTCCTCTGCGGGAGGGTTAGCGGATGCTTAGGCGCTTTTGAGAACCCGGCGGGACTTCGTCATGTGACCGATGACCTCGTCATGTGGTAGCGTTCGCTCGGGACCTTTGTTACCATTTCTCGCATCACTCTCATCATTCTTCAAATTCGACTTCTCTTCTATGCATCAGGTCTTCTATTTCTCGTACCGTTCATTCAACCTGTTCTTGTCTGGATTTCTTTGGTGGCTTGTACATATAGGCATCCTCTGGGAATGATGTTTTCCACGGCACCAAGCCAACCCCTCTGTGTGCGACCGGGTGCTCCCTATTACCCAAAGCGCGTGTTAGCTCGTCGTCCTCCCTTCTTGGCGGGAAGGAGCCCTCAATAGCTTCGAGTGGGCATCGCGATCTTCCTCGAGATTTCCTCGTCTTTCTCGCTTCGAAGCTTAGCGACCATCATCAAGCGAGTAGCTCCCTATAGCGGCCGATGCCGATCTTGGGGCCATGTGAGGCGTCACGGTTTCAACTCCATCAAGTGCTAGCTTTGTTCTTCCGTGCATCCCACTTGGGTACTTTCTTCACGTAGCCACGGTGCCTAGCACATGGGGGTAAATGTTCTTGTCCGAATTTGCCTTGTTCATTTGGTGATAGCTTTGGCTTCATCGAGATATCTTATATTGCTTGAATTCATCCCAAAATTGTCTTGTAACCTCGGAATCTATTAAAATCCGGCGTTTGATCCTTCTTGGCGTACTCCTTATTTAGCTTTGTCTTCCGGTTCTTCCATGCAGTTCCCATAATCTTTGAGTGCATGTTTCTGGCAATCTCCAAGCGATCTTGAGGCTGAAACTTATCAACTCGTCCACAATGTTTCCTTGATGTCATGGGAACATCTGACGGAGAATCATGCTGACATGTCCATGATTTTTAGATGATGGGCACATTCTCTCTAGCTTGAGGACCCGCATCTTTGTTCGATATAGCCCAAGCAATGACTCGGGTATAGCTGGTTCTCCGTGCACTAAGCTCAACTATCACCTTCGTTCACCGTCGCATCTTCTTTGGGACCTCGTCATGACAGCTGGCTCGGTGCACTAGATGTCGACCTGCATTTTTATTGTTTCATTAGTCGTTTGGCTCTGCTCTAATTTCATCGGGAAGCATATCCTACGAAATAATCCTAGTAAAGACTTACCTCATGTACATTTGTTGCCTCGACTTGTTCTAGGTTGAGGAACTCTGTCGGGCTTCGCTCTGGGCTTTGGTCCATGGGCTCAGTGCCATCCGGCACTTGTCCATTGTGAGAGGCCATGTGTGGCAAACTTTCTAGAATTTTAAATTAACAAAATCATGAGATGAATCTTCGCGTATATATCAATGTTATGCATATATAAGGCGTAATCACCATTTTGTCATCGTTAGATATCTTTATAGCATACATATATATTAATAGTCTAAATTTGAAAATCTTAATCGCATGGATCGATTCTCTGCAACCTACTTTAGGTGGACGAGAGGAGGCGGTAACAAAGAACATATCTGATTGACAATTCACATATACTTATCTGAGATCACATATACTTACACATTATACATATACAATTGACAATTCACATATACTTATCACGGATCACATATACTTACATGATACATATACAATTGACAATTCACATATACTTATTTGCTCAATAAAAATAATGAATCATTATTATTCACACTAATATGATTTTCAAAAATGAAATAAGGTTATAAATCCACAACTAGAATGTTAGTAGTCTATCACACCAAAAGAAAGCAAAGCAACCGGTTCCATATCAACCAAGCCGTCACATAAATCGCTTTCTTCACCAGTATGTCGTATGCTCTCTTGGCGACCATGCTTTTGCAGTCTTTGGTCCGTCGAACGAGGACCTTCTCAGCGGCGGCACCTAATGCGTAGATGGACTCCTACGGTAAACAGCGTATTGTTGCGTTGCTTGGCCGTTCTTGACCATCGGCGACATTAGAGTGCCGACATAGAAAGGATTACATCTGATTGATTCTTTATTGCCGGGAGACCATCGATACAAGCTGGTGAAATGAAATTGAAACATTAACGATGTGAATATATGAAATTGGGCCATTCATTGAGCAAATAAGCAATAATTTCTAAAAATATATGAGTTGGGCCTGTCTCTTGGGCGCTGCGCTGGCAATTTGTGACAACCTTACCTTATTGAAAATAAACAATATTTCAATACTTTATGAGACAAGAGAGTAATTAATTGAGGCGAATGCTAATATATATCTAATGAATCAGGTATGCAAATAAACTAGTGACAGGATAATGGACCAGTCAGTACATAAGGTCGTCACTGAACACATACACATACATATCCAATTACCAGCAAGGTGTAAAAATATCCAATTACCAGCAAGGTGTAAAAATATTCAAACAGGATAATGGAAATAAGCTTGCCGACATAAAATTGAACTAAACAGAGACAACAAGCTTATATAATTTCAACAGATACCAAAAAACTGTTGGCAACAGATCACATAAAGACAACATTATGTCATTCATATGGAGGTAATTATATACGATTGCTCTCAGTTATTGGGTTTGAATGAAGATTAGAACCTTCATCTCATCACGAGATGTGCAAAACAATTAATTGAGTAAATAAGGCCTTAAATCATCACGAGCAATAGCATCGGCCAACCCTAGAATCATCACGAGCAACATCACGAGCAATAACGCCGAGAACCCAAGAATCATCGATTGTCAATGCATGTTAGTCTACCAACAAGGCCTTATTTACTGAACAATTGTCAATATCGCCGAGAACCTAGAATCATCACGAGCAATAGCATCGGCCAACCCTAGAATCATCACGAGCAACATCACGAGCAATAACGCCGAGAACCTAGAATCATCACGCAGGCGTAGCATCGGCCAACCTAGCATCATCACCGGCTTACCGGCGGGGAGAATTCGCCGGAAGGAGGCACCGCAGAGGGAGGGCCGTAGCGAGGCGTCGCCGCGGAGGAGAACACCGCGAGGCGTCGCCCGCGGAGAGCGCCGCCGCCGGGAGGCACCGCCGGAGGCGTCGCCGCCGAGGAGGAGGGCGGCGTGGGGAGAGTCGGCGGCGGCTAGAAGCGCGAAGAAGAACTCAAACAAATTGCGAAATGGCTAAGTCGCGGAAATGGCTAAGTCGCGGAGTGAAATGTATATATGGGAGGATTATTAATGCGGTTCAAAGATGTGAACCGGCGGTGATATATGATCTCTGCCGGCTTATTATAGACGGCGGTGATAGTGAAACATCCTTGCCGGTTCATAAATGACGGCGATAATATTTAAATCGCTGTAGGGTCATAACGCGGCACTAAAAATAATTATTCTGCGGTTCAATAAAGTGAGCGGCGGTAATAATTATTTTTAATCTTGGCGTTATGACCCGGCGATATAATATTGGCGATCATTATAACCGGCGATGATATTATAATAGTAGTGCCCATGATGTTCTATTATAGCGCGTGATATATAGCTATTCTTGTCGGTTGCGAGACTATGGCGTGGCTTCGATGTGTTTTATTAGTTATGCATTCTCGTTTGTCAGCAAACGCGATGTTCTTTATGCTGCTGTGCGAGTGGCAGAGACTTCTTGCCACGGCAAGGAAAATTAGCACACATCTTTGCTGCAAGGAAAAGTGGCACACCTGTTTTAGCCCAACCAAATACAAACATTGGAATTTCTTTAGCCCAACCAAATAAGAGCTATTTAGGGCTCATACATTGTGTTAATTAGGAATAATCAATAAAACTTGCTCTTACTATGTCATCTTCATCCATTGGACATTTCTTGTTTTGATTGACTATAATAATCAATACTCCATAAATTTCAAATTGAAGCATGTCCTTCGTACAAAATGTTTATATCAAAAATTAAAGCTTGACCTTCATACAAAATAAAGCATATCCTTGATTACACAACTAAGTTACAATCCGAAGCCTTCGTTATGATCGCGACGTATGTATGTAGCTTCCTCTGTGTCTTCCATGAGACCTAGGTCGATGTTCTCACCGAAAGGAGAAGCTCATCAAAGCGGTTATAGTCTTCCTCGTCGACTACATTCTCAACTCCCACAATCCTTCTTTTTGATTGAAGAACCACGTGGCGTTCCTTGTCAATTTGGATCTCTCACAAAGAAAATTTATGTAACGGCATTAGCAAGTACAAATGGTTCTTCTCTGTATCCGATGTGTTTGAAGTCCACGGTAGTAATCTGAGTACTTGTCGATGTTCACGCCCTAGGTAGCTGACCCACGGCACGAAGAGGGGACCTTCAAAGGCCCATAGTCAAGCTCCCAAATCTCTTCTATGAATCCGTGAAATGCGTCGCATATTGCCATTCTTTGTCATAAGCATCTATCTGGACCCATTTGTTTTGGTTGGTGCTCTTGTTATCTTGTGCTCTCGTATAAAATGTGTACCCATTGATGTCGTATCCTTCAAATGTCAAAATTGTATATGATGGTCCCTTAGCGAGCGTTCTCAATTGAGCGCACTCTGTTTGCGTATGCATCATGTATCTAAGCAACCAATCTCCAAAGTTATCTCTGTGCTCTCTCGCGATCCAAACCTCAGACTTACATGGGTTTTGTCTTCGTAGCATGTTCTTGTGCATGTCGACATACGGGGCCGCTTCTGGCGATTGGTGCGAAGCGTAAAATGTGCTTGCGTGAATGAAGCACGATCATTTATGCGAATCGATTTCGACCTAGTATCCCTTTCCTTGTAGCCTCCTTCATGGCGAGATCACGGGCACACCAATCGGTTTGAGATCCATGTAATCGAAGCGAACTTCGATGACCTCCTCGGTTCCCCAACCTTGACAATGCACCCTTCCGTAGATGTCGATTCTGAACATATTTCTTCACAACCCCCATGAACCTCTCGAAAGGGTACATCGATGTAGAAACACGGGCCAAGAAATCGTATCTCTTTCACAATATGAACAATGAGATGGACCATAATATCGAAGAAGGATGGAGGAAGCACATCTCGAGCGGCATAGAGTGTGGATCACGTCTTCTTCTGACTTATCCGGTTTCAGCGGGTCGATGACCTTCGTGAAATCGCGTTGAAGAATGAACACAACTTTATAATTGGGTCTCGCACTTTCTCTGGCGAGAACACCCCTAATTGCTAGGAAGCATCGTGTCATCATCACGTGGCAATCATGAGACTTCATACCAACTAATTTCAAGTCTTTCATTGAGACTAGCCTCTTTAGGTTGGCGGAATAACCGGATGGAACTTTGACTCGTGCAAGCACTCACACACGCTAATTTTCTCAATCTTGCTTAAAGTGTAGCAAAATTGCGGGAAGGTACTTTTTCCTTGACCCGGTCTTCATGATCTGACTCCTTCACGAGTTTCATATCTTGCGGGTCCATCCGTGCCTTGAGTGTATCTTTTGTTTTGCAAGGTATGTCGATAAAATACCAAGCAAGTCATGTCACACGTTCTTCTCTATATGCATGACATCGATAGCATGTCGAACATCCAGTCTTTGCCGATAAGGTAGGTCCATAAACAACGATCTCTTTTTCCACAAAGGAGGCATATCACGAACTTCGGGGTGATGTACTTAGGCTCCCTTTCCATGGATAATTTTAATATCCTTCTGGCATAAATATCTCTTTGCCGTTGCGATGTTTGAGTGAAGCGATCTCCTTTGTACCGTCAAAAGCTCTCTTGTTGTTGCGTCTGGGTGGTCCTTGCGAAGGAACCTCGATCCGCATGTAACACATTTTTAACGATATTTCAGCCACCGGCTCCTGTATCACCCATGCAATGCGCATCCATTGAATCCTTTTATAGTCGGCGAAAAGATTGCCAAGAAGCGGGGTAATCATTGATGATTCTGAACAACAACGCCCGTAGCATGAAGTTCTCTCTTACTACTCATCCCATACCGTGCAAAGTCGTTCCACAATACCGAAGATCTTCAACGGTGGTTTGAGAACACATCAATATCGTTGCCGAGTTGCCTCGGCCCTTGGATCGATAACGGCATCATAATGTACTTCCGCTTCATGCAAAGCCAAGGAGGAAGGTTGTACATACATAAAGTCACCGGCCAAGTGCTATGACGACTACTCATGTTGCGAAAGGGTTCATCCCATCCGTCTTGAGTCCGAACCTTATATTCCTCATATCATATGCAAAGTGTTTCTTGTATTTTACGTCGATATTCCTCCTTTGCACGGTCGGCGGGGTGTCTAAGCATTCCATCCTTTTTACGCTCCTCGGCATGCCATCGCGGCAATTGAGCATGCCTTTTGTTATAAGCAGGCGCTTGAGACGGGGATTATAGGAAATACCACACCACCTTGGTCGGAGGTCTTTTCTTCTTACTTGCCCTCGATATCGTCATTGCAGCGCTTATACCGAGATGCCTTGCAAGCGGGACATGCATCCAAATTTGCAAACTCATTGCGATACAATATGCAATCGTTTGGACATGCGTGTATTTTACGCACTTCCGGTCCCAGCGAGACAAACAACTTGGCTTGGCACGATGCGTGGTTCTTGGCAACCGTTACCCTCTGGAAGGACATCTCTGAAGAAACCTAACGACTCAGTGAAACTCTTGTCGGACCAACCATTGCTTGCCTTCAATTGCGGCGGCGTCGGCACAACATGCGACTTTTGAACTCCTCTTTGCAACTTTGGGTACAAGGGTGTTGTAGAATCCTCTACCATCTGTTGAAACTTCGAAAATCCCTTTCACTCGTGAGGTCCTCCTCCCCATCATGCAACATCTGTTCTAGATCATCTTCATGGTTATCGATGAATGTTTCTTCTTGGGTGTCGGCGAAAGTATTTTCCACCGCGGTCAAGTCGTTGTCTTCATCATCAATCGAGATGCCCTTCACGCACAATGTCATCTTCACCATGCTCGGTCCAGCGGTATAGGCGGGCTTGAAACCCCTTGAAGCAAGTGTGCACGGATCGCCTCAAGGTTGAAAATTGCTTCTCATTCTTGCAATCGATGCAGACAACAAATATAGTCCATCGACTTATTTGACTTGCGCTTGCATGGCCTTTCGAAAACTAGTCACACCGTTAAAGTACTCTCTATCACGACGGTCCGCTTCATACATCCATCTTGATCCATCTACAAATATTTACAACAAATAAAATCTCGATAAATCAATAAGTGCTCACAAATTGTTTTATACATTTAATTTGTTACGTAGTGCTAATTAATGTAGAAATTTTCATTACTTATAAATCTATATCCAAATCTCGATTGTAAAACCAATTAAATAATTGCTATTAGTTATATATAATGGTCCGTCCAACAAATTTGAGTACTATTGTCTCTTCTTCTCTCATTTGGTAATATTTTATCAAGGAGTATCGGATGAGAACATAATCCTTTTATGCATGGCCTTTTACATCAATTATATACCATTTCATCCATTGGACATTTACTTTTTACGGATGATTATAATAATCAATACTCCATACATTACAAAATGAAGCATGTCCTTCGTACAAAATGTTTATATTACAAATTGAAGCTTGACCTTCATACAAAATAAAGCATATCTTTAATTATACAACTAAGTTACGATCAGACCTTCATGTTTATCGATGAGCGTTTGGCACGATGCGTAGTTGCTATTAGTTACATATAAATCTATATCCAAATCTCGATTGTAAAATCAATTAAATAATTGCTATTAGTTATATATAATGGTCCGTCTAGCAAATTTACATTACTTACAGAAGTATTAAATTAACATACACGAAATAAAGAAACAATTTTAAGTATTTAGATTGAACAATAGTTGATTATGAAGTGCTACCACATTTAAATTCAATCAACATATTAAATGCAATCACTATACATATAAAAGTTGGTAATTTCAAATCTAAACTCAAGATTACAAATCTAATTGTGTTGACTAGGCAATCAATAATTACGATCACAACCTACAACAATATATAACATAATATCCAACTAAGCAATACCACGAACCTTAGATCGAAGTTAGAAAAGCGATAAATTAGACCAAATTTGAGAGCAAAAATTAGCCCCTCTCCACCCCAATCGAGCAAAACGAGCTCCTCTCATTGCGGACATCTTGGGAGAGGGAGCGAGGGTATATATAGTGCGATATTATCACTTTGCGGTTTATTCTCTAGAACCGTGATAATATATCATTGCCGGTTCTATCTCAAAAACCGGTAGTGATATGGCTGCTTTTCTGCGCAATTCTCTTTATCCTTTATACGGTTACCTTTGTTGAGCCGACACTAATACTTTCACTTTGGGTTCTCTATCTAAAACCGGCGGTGATATGGAGCCGTTCCGCCTAAATGATTTAGCGATGCCGATTATACATATCTTGTTCCTATCCTTTGCGGTTGAAATTAGAACCGGCGGTGATAATATTATCACTGCCGGTTAAATTTAATAACGGCGGTGATAATATTATCCTTGCGGTTGAATTAATAACGGCGGTGATAATATGAACCTTCAACTCCGCCACCTCGACTAGTCGCTCTTCCCCATTCCTCTTTTAGCTATTGCGCTTCCCCATTTTGGCAATATTTAGCTTCCCATTCCTCATGCCGTTGCTCTTCCCCATTCCTCCTCTATATAATGTGCAGCACATCCATCAATCTGTGGCAATCACAATATAATCCACCATTGCAGCAAGAATGGCCCCACCCAAGAAGTCGCACGTCTTGGGCAAAGCACCGATCCGCTTCGAGAGAAGGAGGAGGAGGAGGAGGAGGAGGAGAAAGGAGGAGGAGGCGGAGGAGGAGGAGGAGGGAGGAGGAGGGCGGCGACGGCGGCAGCCAGCTGCAAGCGATCTCCTTTGGCGTTGGGGCAAGACCAACTCCGCCACCGAATCGGATTCGGAGGAGGAGGAGCACCGCCTCAACTCCGATCGGTCATCCGGCAGTAGCTCCGGCGACGAGGAGGAGGAGGAGGAGGAGGACGATGACGAGTTTTCAATATAGGGTTTAATATGTTTTGTATCTGAAATTATGACTATATGTAATTATGGACTACAAATGTTCTGCAAGAGATAAATAACAAATGTTTTATATGTTCTGTTTTTTATCTAATTATGCTTTGATATGTTCTGTATCTTAACTAATTTTCGGTAAGATCATTGCCGGTTCTGGAGTAAAACTGGCAGGGAAAATGGTCTTATCACTGCCGGTTAAAAACAAAAACCGGCAATGATAGATCACTACCGGTTTTTTATATAAACCGGCAGTGATATCTTCTTATCACTGCCGGTTCACTCTAAACCCGGCAATGATATTGCCTCCATTCGTGCTGCAAAATTTTACTATTCTTATCACTGCCGGTTGAAATTAGAACCGGCAGTGATAATATTATCACTGCCGGTTTAAATTAGAACCGGCAGTGATAATATTATCACTGCCGGCTTGCGCCTAACCGACAGTGATGGAGCGTCGCGGATGAAGCAGTCTGTAGTAGTGTATGCTCTACCTTCCAGCTAGAAGATTTAATGTAGAAGTTTGACACATGTTCTGCCGCTGTAGGAACTGCAAGTTGTGCCTACGAAAGTGATTTTACTAAGGAAATAACCACGGGAGAGGTACAACGGAGTCGTCAAGATGAGAAATGAGAAAGAAGTTCATTTCACCAGAGTAAATCACTAACAAAAAACTAGAGTTAAATCGCTCAAACTGTTTGCCTATTAACCGGCGGAGTGAATGATCCCTGAAGAATAATCTAGAGATCGCGCGTGGTTTCAATCTTGTAGTGGGGTACTACTGGAAAGGCATCCTCTGCCTTTACGTTACAAAGACACGGAACCATTACCAATATGAGTGGTTGGATTAAAAAAGAACACATAGGATCGATAAGTAACTTAGTATTTAGAGCAGGCTGAGCAGCGCTTGAATGTTTCCCCTCTCTTGTATTGAATATACAAGGCTGCTGTAGCTTTTGATTCACACCATTGATTTCTTGATCCTATAGACGATACTAGCCAGAATAACACGCTACGCTGTATCATGCACGACGATGCAATGTGTAAAATTTGAAAAATTTGATCGTATTTTCAGTTTTCGTATTTTTTTTTTAAAAAAAAGGGTCGTTAGGACTGGCCGGTGAATCTATGGGCTGCTATAAACCTCCGATGAATCTGTGTTTTTTGAGAAAACTGCGGTTAGGACCCGTCGACGAATCTAAAGGTTACTATAAACCTTCAACGAATCTGCGTTTTTTTAGAAAGCTGCGGCTGTTTTTTTTTGTATTTTGGGAAATTTGATTGTATTTTCGGTTTTTTATATTTTTTTAAAAAAATAAGTTGTTAGGATCCGTCGGCGAATCTATAAGCTGCTATAAATCTTCGATAAATCTATTTTTTTTAGAAAACCGCGGTTAAGACTCGTCGGTGAATCCACGGGCTGCTATAAACCTTTGACTAATCTATGTTTTTTTTAAACCTCGGCTGACTTTCTTTTTTGTATTCTCGGTTTTCGCATTTTTTTTAAAAAGACCACTAGGACCCGTCGGCAAATCCATGGGCTGCTATAAACCTTCGACGGATCTGTGGATTTTTTTAGACGTATTTTTATTTTTGAGACCGCTTCTCTAAAAACTGCTGACAGGAGCCAAACGTAAACTGTAGAGGGATATAAAGTAATCTATTTTTTTCCGGAGTTCATTCCGCTAAAAACCACCAGGAGGATCTAAATGTAAACCGCGGATAGACCTAAATGTAATTTTGATATTTTTTAAGTCTATTTTATTAAAAATCGTCGAAAAGATCTAAACGCAATTTCCAATTTTTCGGTGGGCCTCTCCGCGAGGCCGGTGACGTGGCACCGACCAGGAGGCTCCAATCCCCACCACTTTAATATATAGTATACATTGGCATAACGACACTGTATTGTACTTTGCCATTGCAGTTGTAATGGCGGAGAACGATACTAAGATATGTCATGCCAGTGCCATTAGTACGGTTTGGTTGGCTGTGGTGGCGGAGCCACAGTTTGGGCCTCTGTCCAGGCTTGCCAACGAATCACCGTTTATAAAACTACAGATTTTAGAATTGATCATTTCTTGTAACGAGTCTGACAGTGTGGACCCACATAGCACCCTTAGACACCCTCGTTTCCTAGTTTACTCACGTGTGAGGTTGCTACTCAGACCTGTTATAAGAATCGGTCAATTCTAAAATTTATAGTTTTGTGATACGAGTTTTCTTAAAATATGTAGTTCAATGCCCGTGCGTTGCTACTGAAAAATAAAATTAGTAACAAAACATAAAGGTCAAGCAATAAAAGAAAATTATGCTACAAGATCAAATATCTATTTCTCCCGATTACAAAAATATTTATAGTTTCTCCTCCGGTATGAATTAAAACCAAATACAAAATAGGAGGGTAATGCTTTTAAGTAACAAGATCACATGGTTCATTTGAGAGGTAGTTATTTGTACACACGGGGCAAAAGAAGACTCTCATATATACATACATATATATATATATATATATGTATGTATGTATGTATGTATGTATGTATGTATGTAGTATAATGCAGTGCTACTATCTGACGATATATTTAGTAATACAATTCAAATAAGCAAAAAGTGTTATATGTTTTGGTAATCAAGTGTAGTAAGATGTGATTATGATAGAAGCACAAAAGAAAGATCTGAGAGTTATTATATCATGATTATATAAACAAGTGCATAAAGTAACATCGCAATTGTTTATCATTAAAAATAATCTAATCTCTCAATGCGATTAAGGATTTCCGTATAACCGGGAATGTTGTCTTCGATTCATTCTCATTGTAGTTCAATGAGTCCACGAAAACTTAGCCTCAACAACTTCCCATCCTATACATGCATTATTATGGACCATCATCAAAAAACATTAATTGTGCTACGGTAAGACAAAGTATAATAAATAAATAAATAAATAATAGTACTCACAGTGCAAATTGATGGTAATTTTATACCATCCCAAGAGCGCATGAAGTTGATTACAAAATATCCAGTGATGTCCCTACAAAAGGACACATAGTTACATGTATGTAGACAAACAAACTTGTTAATTGTAATTTATAAGCAAGTTACCAGTCTTTTGTTTTTGGAACACATGTCGGTAATATGCGACGCCATACATAAATATCGTCATTCCACATAGGGTTGGCTACTTCCATGGCTAGCTTCACGTTATTGGCAATCTTATGTATTTTGTGAATGTAGTACATGGTAGGATGCTGAGCCTTAAACCAGGTCGGTATAGCTTGTGGGTCCAATATAGATACACTTCTATCTTTCATGTGTAGTATGAACAATGTGAAGTGACCGAGGAAATAATAAGGCAATAGAATCTGCAAACAATTTATATAAGGAAAACATAATGAATGATTCAATCAATTTTTGCGAACGATTGACAAAGAAACATAGCTTACCTTGTTGCAATGTGAAATATCATACTCCATGTTAGGCCAACATTTAAATAATTTTGCCAATTGTTGGACATCAAGCTTGGAACGCAAGCATGGTTCTCGATCGAAGTCGGAACAACATTGTTTTGTCAGATATACATACATATAATGTTATAATAAACACATAAAATAGGGTTACCACATATAAATGAAATAACTTACACAAAACTGCAAGTCCATGTAGTGCAATTTTTCATTTTGGAACAACAAGAGATCGTTGCATGCGAGCATCCGCACAACCATGTTGAAAGAAGCACTGTCTATTGGCTTGTTGACATGCAGTGTTTCTTGAAGTTTTCTGAGAGTTATAGAAATTGGGTAAGACTTGGTACTTCGAACCCACTCTTTCCTATGAAAATGTATATTCGGTTAGTTGTTGCAAGATCAAAGTTGATATATTTATACTATGCATAATTTATTGCACAAAAAATGACTTACTCTAAAGATTACGCATGGTCAATTGAGATGATATATTTGCAAAGTGCACCCATTAATTCATGTGGGCGCTTGCATTTGGTGTTATTCGATGGAAAGGACACATAGAGATGTATCGATTTAGTTTGATGTGATATGTTTGATGGTTTAGGTTCCTCGCCTGGAGCATCAATAAATTCAACATTATGTTGACTTTCTTCTTCATTTGTTTTTTCAGGTTCTTGACATCCTTTCTTCGTGTTTAGCTTTGAGGCCCACAAGATTGCGAGAAGCTTAAACTGAAATTTGTTATATCATCTGCAAAGTAGTGAAACATATATGTTCATATGTTATATACTTAAACATGCAATAAACTCATATTGAATACACGAGTGAAACTATCAGAAAGCTGCGATCCTGTCCAGTACTCCATGTAGTTTTTTTTTGTATTTTGGGAAATTTGATTGTATTTTCAGTTTTTGATATTTTTTTTTAAAATAAGTCGTTAGGATCCGTCGGCGAATCTATAAGCTGCTATAAATCTTCGACAAATCTTTTTTTTAGAAAACCGCGGTTAAGACCCGTCGGTGAATCCATGGGCTGCTATAAACCTTTGACGAATCTATGTTTTTTTTAAACCTCGGCTGACTTTCTTTTTTATATTCTCGGTTTTCGCGTTTTTTTAAAAAGACCACTAGGCCCCGTTGGCAAATCCATGGGCTGCTATAAATCTTCGACGGATCTGTGGATTTTTTTAGACGTATTTTTTTTGAGTCCGCTTCTCTAAAAACTGCTGACAGGAGCCAAACGTAAACTGTAGAGGGATATAAAGTAATCTATTTTTTTCCGGAGTTCATTCCGCTAAAAAACACTAGGAGGACCTAAATATAAACCGTGGATAGACCTAAATGTAATTTTGATATTTTTTAGGTCTATTTTATTAAAAATCGTTGAAAAGATCTAGCACAATTTCAATTTTTGGTGAGGCCTCTCATGAGGCGGTGACGTGTGCAAACCAGAGACTCCAATCCCCACCACTTTATTATATAGTATACATTGGCATAACGACACTGTATTGTACTTTGCCATTGCAGTTGTAATGACGGAGAACAATACTAAGATACGTCATGCCAGTGCCACTAGTACGGTTTGGTTGGCTGTGGTGGCGGAGCCACAGTTTGGGCCTCTGTCCAGGCTTGCCAACGAATCACCGTTTATAAAACTACAGATTTTAAAATTGATTATTTCTTGTAACGAGTCTGACAGTGTGGACCCATATGGCACCCTTAACACCCTCGTTTCCTAGTTTACTCACGTGTGAGGTTGCTACTCAGACCTGTTATAAGAATCGGTCAATTCTAAAATTTGTAGTTTTGTGATACGTGTTTTCTTAAAATATGTAGTTTTATAAAATAAAAGCTAAAATCTATGGTTTTATGATAGTTTACAAAATAAAAACATATATTCTAGTGAATTTTACTCAATTTTTAATGGCTCGGTCCCTGGTCGGCCGCCGGGCAGCCTCTAGTGAGCGCCTCCTCGACGAGGTTCCACCACCGACGCGGGGTGAACAGATGCAACCCCCGCGCCGCACGCACCCACCGGTTTCAGCGGTTTCCCGTTGGGCGTTCGTTGGGTTCGTGCTGCCTTGTCGTTTCTAACCCGCCGCACGGGCCGAAAGGCCCAAAACCGTGGACGCTCCCACCGTACTCCCAGACACCGTTTCCCGCTCGGCTTAGCAAATCGCATCGCACCGCCCCCGCCGCACGTTATCGGGTCGGGCACGTTCCAAGTCGTCGGCATCGTCATTTCATTGGGTGTCAAAACCACACGCAAGCGCCCGTCTGTCCAGAGCCAAGACGCGCTTCGCGCGTTGCGGAGCCGGGTTTCGTTGGTGATAACGTGTGCCCGTTCCACGGGGCGTTTCGCCGAGGCAAGAGAGCTAGGCAGGCCGGCTCTATAAATCAGAAGATTTCGGAAAGACCAACGATCGGTAGGCAGCTAAGGTAAATAAGCGGTGGACGTGCGTCGGCGGGCGGGCAGGCATGTGCAGCGGGCGGGAGTGCAAGCGGGAGTCCGCCTTCCGCACCTCGCTGCACGACACCAAGCCGCAGCAGCAGCATCCGCGGCAGGTGGCTGCGGCTGCGGACGGTCACCACGCACGTGGCCGGCGCGGCGGAAACGGGGATTCCGAGCGCGCGGAGGCTGAGATGGCGACGACGACGCGGGCGAGGGAGCTCAAGCAGCCGCGGCGGGCGGGAGCCGAGGCGGAGGCTGAGATCCAGAAGGCGGAGAAGCTGATGCACCTGCTCCTCTGGGGACCCAACTGACCCGGTCTGGCGCGTCTCCGTACAACACAGGCACAGAAAGCGTCAAACCATTCCGTGCATGTACGACTGGCAATCCTTGTCTCGATATTGTGCAAGCTGCATGCTCTTTGTTTGGTTTTTCCTTACAAGCACAAAGGCAAGCTGGATTTCTAAGGTATTTCATTTCGTTATACTCACTCTCCTCTAGGATTTGAGATATGGCCCGGGCATTCTTGCCCATACCGTGTACCATTCTACCGAATGGAATTAAATAAAAGATTGGCTGGAAAGAGCGAAGATATGGCTTGTAAAGCTTGGGCTGTTTGCCTCGGGCCAGATTGTACAGGATGGGTTTTGCTTACAAGGCATATTAATCACGCTGAACAGAATGCCCAAACTCCATAGTTGGCCGAGCCTCCCTTTCCCTTCTGCAAAAGTGAAAAGTGTCCTCGTGTAAAGTTGACTAGTTATGCCCACGTGCTAGTTGTGTCGTGTGAGCTGTGCGAAATTTGGGAAAGTCGGTCGTGTAATGCTGTGCTGTACGAAATTTGGTCTAACAGATATTTATGAAAAAATTGCGTAATTTTAGTTTTCTTTTTTTAAAAAAAATTGGTTGCTAGAAGCCGTAGACGAATTTACGGATTGCTAGGAGCCGTCAGCGAATTTGCGTTTTTTGAGAGAAAAACGTGGAGGGACCTAAATGTATTTTTGTTTTTTTTGGCGTAATTCTGGTTTTCTTTTTTAAAAAAAATGTCGCTAGGAACCGTTGGTAAATCTGTGGAATGCTATAAACCATCGATAAATCTTTGGAAATGTTTTTGGGAGAAAACAAATATATTTTTGTTTTTTATGTAATTTCGGTTTTCTTTTTTTTTAAAAAAAAAAAGTCTCTAGGACCTGCTGATGAATATGTGTTTTTTGTTTTTGGGATAAAATCACGGAGGGATCTAAACATAATTTCGTTTTTCTTCGAGTCTAGTTAGCAAAAAAAATATTTCTTAGGACCTAAACGTAATTCTATTTTTGGTCCATTTTGTTAAAAAAACACTAAAGGACCTGAATGTAAACCATGGAGGGACCTAAATGTAATTTCAATTTTTTCGAGTCCTTTCTGTTTAAAACCGATGGAAGGACCTAAACATAATTTTGAATTTTTTGGATGACCTTTTTGCGAGGAACAGTGATGTAGGTGTGCCGGTTGCTCTCCATTCCTCTCCGCTATAATATATAGTAGGTCACGTGCTACGCTGCGCCATTTGAAATATCGTCACGCGACGCTAGCTGTGCCGTGCGAAATTTGGGAAATTTGAACACGTGACGCTGCAACTCGCGAAATTTGGTCTGACGGATATTTTTGAAAAAATTGCATAATGTTGGTTTTTTTTTAAAACGGACTGCTAGAAGTCATCGGTGAATCTATAGATTGCTAGGAGCAGACGACGAATCTATGGATTTTTTGGGAGAAAAATGAGGCGGGACCTAAACGTATTTTATTTTTTTTACGTAATTTTGGTTTTCTTTTTTTTTAAAAAAAATAGGTTGATAGAACCCGTCGGTAAATCTGTGGACTGCTATAAATCGTCAACAAATATATGGTTTTTTTAAGAAAACCGCGGAGGGACCTAGACGTATTTTAATTTTTCTTCGGGTCCAATCTAAAAAAATGTTTTAGGGACCTAAACATAATTGTATTTTTTTAAGTCCATTTTGCTTGATTTCCTTTGGATATGCCAATTAGATGGAACTTACTTACTTGATGCTTAAGTCACTCCTACCTTATAAAAGCATATTTTTTATTTTTATTAATATACACTATCATAGTCAGGATAGTCAACCACTACTTACAGAGTAACATTGGTATATTGCTGAATACTTGCTTTCGTTTTTGAAACTTTTTTATGATTCCACTGTCGCTTTATCTGAGTTTATTACTCAATCTCTCCTTTAATTGTACATCATATTGTAGAAATTGCTACTCACTTAAGGAATCACGAAAATGATAGGTTTTGCATGAATCTATTTGTGCTATGAAAACTAAATATTTGAAATATTGGAAAGAAATTTCAATATTATATGCATTTGCATTTATTTTAAATCTTAGAGCTAAAGTTCAAGGGTTTGGCAATATTCTCCCATTTATAAGTGATACGACAGGCATAGATTATTCTAGTTATTTTTCAAATGTTCATGCTAACTTATCTTAAGTTTATGATAAGTACGATTAAAAGTTTAGAAGAGTTCGTCTGTAGCGACCTCTACCAATACCCACAACAATTAAGAAGAAAACAGTGTGGAGAAAGATATAGGGTGCAAGTGGCTCTACCTCAAGGAATACGAATACAAACAACGTCAAGTGCCTGGTAGAGAGCTACCTGCCTATCTCAACAACGATACTATCAATTACCAAGGGCAGTAAGAGGACTTCAGTATTTTGCAGTGGTGTCATGAGCACTGGATAACAGATCCGGTGCTTTCCATATTAATATGGGATGTATTAACGGCTCCTATCTTTATGAGTTCTTTGGAGTCCGCTTTCAATCTATCTGTAAGAATAATTGAGGAGAGAAGAACAAATCTAATAAGTGAGATGGTGAAAATACTTCTCACTATAGAAGATTAGGAACAAGCTCAACACACAACATAAAATGTTGAGCTGACGGCAACGTTAGAAAATCTTTATCTACATAGTTAAGAAGAATAATTGTAATCTTCGCTTTTTCCTGTATCATTGAGTTATAGGCTGCACTCTTTTTTTACCAAGCTTTGCTGATGTTGAGTTTTTATATGGCAAAGTTTTTAACGAGGCAGCCAAACATTAATAAAACTCATTATTTAAATCTAATTATTTGTCTCCTTTTAGAATTTTATTTCATATTTTTAGTTTTTCCTAATTTACATAGATTTTTTAAAAAGTTTTTCTACATTCCTTTCAGTTTTTCTAATTATTCTAGATTTTTTGTATTTTTTCAAACTTTTATGATTTTCTAATTTTTCTAACTTTTGTCATTTTTATGAAAATCTTGAATGTTTTGGCGCCAAACGAGCCGATCTCAGTACAACACGGCATGACCCATCGGCCCACCGGTGCCCGTGCCAACACGACACGGTATAGGAGGCACGGCACGACCTATTGGCTAGCCATATTTTAGTGGGTCGTGCCTCAATAGGCCCTGTCGTGCTGGGCGGCTTGTTTGGCCATCACTGGGAGGAACCTTTGAAAGTGTTATTTCCCAGGTATATGATGAAACAGAGAGACGGTAGAACATCATGTAAAATATGAACGGTAATTTGGTAATGACAATCAAAGAAGATAGTATAATGATAACAAGATTATTTGACATTAGCAACGCGATAACGATAGTGCCAGATTTGCAATGTAGTCATATGATATCTGAGAATGGATAAAGAAGTGATACAATGTTGTGATGACAATTTGGTATTATAGAATCTGATACAGGAGTGATATAGCGATGCAATGAGGTGCGGTAGCTAGATTGGAAAGGGACATAAGGTAACAACATAGGATTAATTGCCAACTCCAGTAATTAGGTGATGATCCTGTGACATCGAACTTATTGGTTACCCTCCTCTAGTTATTAGTGACAATATCTTAGCACTAGATGATCCAAATTAATGACAGTTTATCCAGGCAATCAGTAAGGTGGTAGTCATAAATAATTATTAAGACACTAAGGGCCTGTTTGGTAGGGCTCCAGCTCCACCAGATCCGTAGACACAGGTGGAGTGGGTATTCTAGCTCCATGAGATCCGTGAAAATTTGGGCTATAGATAAGTACATTAAGAGTGTTTAGATGGATCATCTTGTTTATATTTTAGACCAAAAATATAAACTTAATTCATTTTATTTTAGCCTACAAGTTTCAGATCTCAGGTGAAGCTGGGATCTGGAGCTCTACCAAACAGGCTCTAAGCGGGGTATGTTTATATACAAAATTGTGTTGATAACTTAGTAGTTGTTAACATGAGACAAATCAACACGAACTCATGACGAGGGAAAATAATCGATAGAAAAGGAGCATTTTTACAAGGCAATATATCCTGTGCATACAGGATTTTCCATATACACACCGTGCACACCAACTAATAAAAGTCATGAAAAATTCTAAAAAAATTGTAGATGTACTTCATAGATTACTCTACCTATGTATGAAGTTTCAAGATCAAATTCACTATATATTGAGAGTTACAAAAAAGAGAAAAATCTGGCAAGTCTACAATTTTATATATAGGTAGAGTAATCTATGAATTGAAGTATATCTATAATTTTTTCAGAAATTTTCATGACTTTTATTAGTTGGTGTGCACGGTGTGTACACGAAAAACCCTATGTGCACAGGATATGTTGCCCTTTTACAATGGATTAAAATCAATACAATACGTCCATTTGTTTGAATCTAATGGTTGAAATCAATTTAGATCTAGTTATATTGCCAAATAAGGGTAAAAGGGTAAAAAACTCTGTCATACTATTTGTCCTCTACTGTAAAACACATCTTGTGATCCTGATGAATGACAGATGAATAGATAAGAGGCCTCTAAAGATCACCAGATATTTGGTGAATCCAAAACTGTGAACGAATTAAGAAAAGTCTAAAATACCTCTGATGAATGGATAGGAAAATCTAAAATACTCTTGAGAAATAAAAGGTTAAATTTGATTTCTACTATCACGCATTACTTACCACTTATATTATCGACCGTAAAATTTTTATAGAAAAAAGGTGGAATATAAGTTGAAATAAGGAACGAGAGATCAAAGGGTGTGAAGTGATACTTTGGGAGAGACTTGCCTGTCAAATTTTCCGGTGAACGGCTACACGGGGCGGTGAAACGCAGCTTGGCATAAACAGCAGCTAGCACGCTGCACGCACGCACACGGCCGGCCATTGTGGGCAGCGTTGCACATGCTGTGCAAGAGCATCACGTAGATGGGATTCAGGCCATCAGTGTACACATGGGATGGGAACGAGCGTGCATGCAGCTAATGCACTCCCAACAAGAGCACAAGCACCAGCATCAGCATGAGGCAATTCTTTAATTTCCTGACTTCAATACTCGGGCAGATCGACGAGGTCCACGGCCAGAAACTAAACATCATCTCGCACTTCTCAGATCATTTCATCCAAGCAACTAAACAAAATCTTGTATCATTCTATTCAGACAACCAAACACTTCCCCTGTACCATTTCATCTAGAGTATATGCGAGGAGAGCGGCAGTGCTCCGTAGAGTAGGCCAGGCGACGATCGACGGCGGCGCACAGCCGGCCACACCCCGCGCCTGATTGAGCCAAGACATCCCAACCGGCACCACCATCGATCCATTAATTCCTTCCTCCTTTTTCTTTCAACTAGCAAGATGTTCCTATGCACTTGCGCATGCATCATCCTTGAGGATAATTAGGAAATATCAGTTGCTATTATTTGATATTGCATATTTCAGGGTGTTACAGCTACATGGTCTACTGCCACACTCATATATCACCCATTAGGGTGTGTTTGAGAGTGGAGAGTCCTTTCTATGTAGGGGTGAAAACAGACAAGAAATATCCGTCCGATCCAAAATCCATAGATCTAGTAATCTGAAAAATCCGATGTATATTTCTGGGAAGAGCAATCCATCCGTATCCGATCCATGTAATATGGGTTAGGATATGGGAAGAGCAATATCCGACCGATATCATTAAATATCTGTGTTTAGATGGGTCATCTTGTTTACATTTTAAACCAAAAATATAAACTTAATTCACTTTATTTTAGCTTCAAGTTCTATAGATCTCGAGATGACATAATGCTTTTATAAATTGATTTGTTCAACCAAATAGATAAACCTTATATCTCATGGTTTGTTTCCCATTTCTTTTGTTAAGGCCTTGCTAGTTATATGTGTGAAAAGAGAGTGGAGAGTCCTTTCTATGGAAGCTCTTGTTCTGAGTTTGTAACCTGTGTGTTCTATTTTGATTAGGTACAGGATCATGGTGTGGTCTCTTAGAGGATGTACAGTAGTAAAGATAATAATTGCGGTATACTTTTCCATATCATTTAAAAACAAAACAGCAGACAACTTCTTTAATAGATGACACTTTAAGGCTGTCTCTATGAGATTCTATAATCTTTTAATTATAGTATGAAAGTGTGTTTGTTATATATAATAACTCACACAATGGTGTTTTATGTTGTCTATATGGTTGTCTCTTCACGAAGAGACAGCTATACTCTCTCCTCCATCTCTATCTTCATTGTTAGCAAAAATCTTTTGCTATAAACTCTCATTATCCATTGTACATGCTCTATCTTCATTGTCAAATGCATAAATTTTTCACGTACAAACATCAAGAAGATACGTATAAACACACATACCATGAAAAGAAAGAAGAAAAAGAAGACAAAATGACATCATGATCCGTAATCCATAGACCGCCACCCATGTGCAGACATGCCCTTATATCCCTACCATCCTGTGCTGTTTTGCTTCCTTTTGTTTGGAAATGCACGAGGATGTCCTGCTCCAAATATTCTTCCAATTTCTTTTTAGCTAAATTATCTTTTGTAAGCACTACACCTCGTCAGTAAGTACCACAAGAAAATTTTAATCTTCAAAGGAGCTTTTAGCTTCCACAATTTTCTATTCTTATTAGGGATGTTTTTAATCATTAAGGCAGCATAGTGAGATTTTACCGAGAATTGACCATTAGAGGTTAAGTTCCAATAAAAGCTATCCCGATCTTGCGATAGAACAACTCCTTCAATGCGCTAAATAAATCATTCCAAGCAACTAGCTTTGGACCAATGAGAAGTCTTCGCCAAGAGAAACTTGGAGGTGAAGAGCTCAACGATATGAAATTGTTATAAATTTTGGTCAGCAATGTTATATAGGGAAGGATATTGATCTCTTAAAGGTGATCCATCCATCCGCTTGTCTTCCCAAAAGCGAACTTGTGATCCATCCTTTATAAGAAAGGTTCCAAAACGAAGAAAGTCTCGCTTTACCTTCATTAGACAGACCAAAAGTGAGAATGCTGAAATGTTATCCTCTATATGTAAATCACTGATCAGTAATTCCTCCAATGTCTCACAAATTCACTTCAAAAGAACTGACCAGCATAATGCACTATTCTGATAGAGACTCCAGTTCATCCGTAGTTTAATTGCTTACAAGTGGATTGTCTCACTGAAAATGGAGCCTCTTGTGTAGCACAAGTGCTATATAGTTAACAAGACGTAGTTTTAACAACAATCAGGAGAAGAACTAAGAAACCATGAATGCAAATTCATTGATAACGTGGTATCTCCAGGGCGTTGAATACTTATTTTGGAGGCACGTAAACATTCGGAGGTTACTTTGGCTGTTGGGGAAATTACCGACGATGCAAGCTAAGCTGGTTAATTTGGCCACAAACTACTTAAGTCTGGATCAGTCATTGCTGGAGATTCACATGCTCATCTTCAAGTATCACGGGATGCCAAAATGGAGATGGGAAGATAAAGAAACAAGCAATAGGTGAAAAGTACAACATGTTCTTGTAGATCATTGGTTGGTAGGAAAACGTATCAGTTATTAAAGCTACTACTGTAGGCTTCAGTTTGGGGTTTACTTGTGAGTTGCCTGCTCCATTTCACTGTTTTTTTCCTCTTTTTGCAGTAATGAATTAACAATAATGGGTATGGGTTAATCCGTTAATTTGGCTTCTTGCTAACATCCACATGCTGCTGCTAGCCTGCTAGCTTTAACAGATTGGTGAGATGCCTACGCGTGTTTGGATTATCTGTCATGTAGTACAGAAGATTTGCTGGACTTGTTCAGTGACGGTTCAGCGTACATAATATATAAAAGAAGAATCGCCGTTTTGAAGAATTTTGAGTATTATAGTTTGATAAAGGAAATCAGAGACCAATAAATCAGTTGCTCTCTGATCAGAATATCATATACTCCTAACTCATGATAATGGAGACCAATACTTTGATGAAGTTCCTTAGCAGTGGATTTTGGTCATACTTTGATGTGGTATATGAGAAGAAATACTTGGTTTATAGTGCACAACTGCAAGAATAATAGTAAAATCATTCCAAGTGTTGATCATCACAGAAGACTAATGATGAAGCTTGAATTTCACTTAAGTTGCAATATAAACACCAAGGAATCATAATGATGGATATAAATATTACATGAATAGCGGAAAACTATACACAACAAACCAAATAAACTACCGCTAAATCAAGGGTGTATTTTAGTAAAGACATCGGAGAGAATACGGGTCAGAAAATAAATTAATTAAGCACTCCATATGACCATATTTTGCTTAAAATTGTTTGAAATCTGTTAGTAGATAGCTTCTTAACAACCTTCTTCGCATCAAAGTCGCCGGAATCTGCCAGTTCTTTCAGGCTGCTGAAATGCTCCGACGAGACAATCTTCTTCTTCACACTGTTGGTCTCTGCCAAGGACATGATAGCAGAAAGGATCAAGTCCTTGGCCACCAACTCGCCCTCAGCAGGATCAAGCAGCTGCAGCAGCATGTTCAAATTGTCGCTGTCTTGAATGAAAATGATACGATTCGGATGAAGCAACAGCAAGCTAGAAAGCACCGGAGCTGCCATCTCCCGGACTTCGCAGGATTTCGCTCCAAGCAAGCTTGCTAGAGCACTCAAATACCCTGCTCTGCCAATCATCCTGCTGTACTCATCAGAAATCTCAGATAGATGCCTCAGAATTTTAAGTGTGCACTCGAGAACGGCGTAGTCGCCATTCTTGAGGTAGAAGAGAAGCCAACCAAGAACATCTGAGCTGATGAGAGAATCTATTGAGTTTACAGAAGAGAAGCAGAAGAACCAAATGGCTGCAAGGGCAACCTCCCTGGCCTTGTAAGAGTATGGAAGGTCAGGGTATATCAACTGGAGGAGCGACTGGATCACCCCCATGCTGACTGCTTCTTCTCTGACATCGGCATCATCCAGCGCCATGGAATGGAGCAGCTCGACGGCGCGGAGCTTGCGCGCTTCTTCCTTCTTCTGGGAGAGCTTCACCAGTTCAGTGACCACCCCTTGCTCCACCATGAATACCTTGACTTCCTCCACCCTGCTCAGGTTCCTGAGCACCGCGAAAGACGAGCTCACCAGCCTGCCGCCGCTGTCGTCGTCGGCGCAGGCGTGCAGCAGCGTGGTGAGGCCGCCGTGCGCGCAGACGGCCCACACGTTGTCGGAGTTCTCCGTCAGCTCCCTTAGCGCCTGAGCCGCTCTCTCCTTGGCAAGCACGGTGGCGGTGGCTGCACTCTCCAACAGCTGGACAAGTGGTGCAATCACGCCTGCCTTGACCAGCATTCCTCGGTAGGAATCGAAGCTCGCGACGATGGAGACGGCGCCTGCGGCCTCTTCTTGGATGCGCGCGTCTCTCGACTCGAGGAATCCGGTGAGGAGGGTGATGCCATCGTCTATGTCAAGCGCGACGATCTTTATGCAAACTTCGTCTTCTGACAGGAGCTCTCGAATGGTGGCCAACGCTTGGGTTCTCTGGACAGAACCGCCGATCCTGATCCTGGAGAAGAGATCCTTGAGGTAGAACATCTTCTCGCCGACGCCGGCGTCAATGCCGGGCCTCACAGCGACGATGGCCTGGGACGACGACGGAATGCCGGAGGAAGCCATCTCCTTGAGCTGCTTCAGGTGCGCGTCAAGCTTGGAGCTCAGGTTGTCCAGGTCACTCCTCAGACGAAGCCTTCCACCCTTGTACGACCCATCGCTGCACTGGGAAGCAACAGCTTGGATGCTCCTCACGGTCGCCGAAGCCAACTGCAGAAACTGAACCAGCACAGGATGCTGCTCGGCCTCATCGTCATCGTCGTCGTCGACACCGATGCCAACGTTGCTGCACAACGAATTCAGGCTGGAGTAGAGCTGCTGGAGCTTGTCCTTGATGGACTGCCACTTGACCGGGAACTGTGGGATGGAGCAGGTCAGGGAAGATGATGCCAAGGACCTGAGCACCTTCAGTGCCTCACCATGGCTGCTTTCTGGTACTTCTACTTCTGCTGCTTCTCCCATCTCAATTCTCAGCTGCACTCACTCTATGACCACCACAACCAACACACACTAACATCTACCTATGTAGCATGCATCTTGGGCAGTTTCTGTTTCTTGGGGTTATGAGTTGCAAGTTTGCAACTTCTAACGATGTTGGTGCAAGGAGTTGGGACTATCTAGGAAATCTTAATGATGATGCTGCCTCAAGTATTCGACAAATTTGGCCGTATTCCTCCTTGAGTGAAGAGGTTGGATTGTTTCCTTTATCTAAAAAAAAGTATTCGACAAATGTTAGTTTTGTACGTATACTGGTAGCCCATGTGTGCATTGTGAGGGCAGATGGGTAGCCCGGTTGGTGCTTCACCTCACCCATCTCTGATCTGTCTTCTACTTACCCATGCCTTGTTGCCTCCTTTGGGTATCTTCCATTGGAATCTTGTTGCCTGCTCTCTCTGCAATTTGCTTATCCTCAACTTGTTTTTTTTATCCAATCCCATTTAGTAATTTACTACCTAGTAATTAGTATTAGCACAATTGCTGTAATGAGAGTATAATGAAATGGATCGGTGGAATGGAATGATGGATTTGATCAGTGGGTTGGGTGAGTGTGCAAAAGAATTGGAGGACACTGAATGCCTCTGAAACTCATCATATTCATCGCCTTGGAATGGGATCGTGGACTACAGTTGAGTTGATGATTATACAGTGCTCGCTATGAAATGGTGCAGCCATCATCAAGTGTACCATTCCCGGAGTAAAATAACAGCAAAAGCTTTACGCTTCCCTTTCTGCTAAGCATCCATCAGATTCAGATCAGATGCGCTGTGCTGTGTGTCCTGGGGATGGGATGGAATGGAATGGAAGGAAGAAGCTGCTGCAGCTGTGCTGTTGGGCACCTAACTAACCACTAACCAGAGCCGTAGTAGCTCCGTATGATACTTGAAGGTAAAGTCACAGTACAGGAACAGCTACTCACTCACTCTGTTCTGGTAATGAGTTCATCTTTTTTTTTTTTTTGAAATAGAGGCAGAAGCTCTGCCAATGTATTAAGGATGGTATTAAAAGTTAAAGTTACAAATGATGTTTTACAATTAGAATGAGTTCATCTATTGCATTGTTTATTTCTCTCTTTTTTTCCTTTTATTTTCTTGTGAGAATATATTATCTTTTTGGCATGTGAAAGTAGGATCTGGGCCAGGACATGCGGCGAAACAAAGGCACACTTGATCGACAGAGGCAGATCAACTCGCAAGTGCGTGCAGCGTGCGTATCTAGTAAGGTGGTGTTGTGCTAAAGTACCCTTGGACTTGAAGCTTGGAGATGTCTAGAGATCCTTTTTGGAAAGGATTAAAGAGGGAGGCCTACATGTTCTTCTTGAAATGGATTTTTTATTTTCTTTGGTGGAAAAAAAGGGCAGGAGACAAGCATTGATTTGAATGTGTAAATGGACTTGTGTACGGCACCTGCCATGAAAGAGAGAAGAAAGCGTTGTAGAGGTGCAGAACATTGGGAGTAGTAGCATCTTATGTAGAGGTGAAGTAAAGGCACGGTGCTACAGTACGGTGCTTTCTCTCTCGAACAGTCGTCGGATTGAAAACAACGGTTACGACCTTTCCGATGCGCAATAGTAGGCATCATAGCATATCACTACAGACAGAATCTTGTGCATTGCAGCATGGACAATTGCATTTTTTTTCAGCATTGTGCCTCGAGGGAGGAAAGCACAAGCCAATCAGGAACTAGACCACACTGTCCAAGCTATAGATACGAAAGGGAGACACCTATCACTATCCTATCCATGCCTTGCAAGTCGTTCATGCCTACGTAAACCAAGTACCCAACTGTTTATTAGTACTAAGTACCAACAAACGGTCGAACAGAGGGTGTAGTGTATAAGAGTTTTTATTATCTTTGAGAGGTATCACTAAATTATCTTTTATACCCTTGTATCTTTTGCAAGATAGATCTGAGGTAAAGTGTTTTTTTTGGCTCCACATAGATCTGCTCCAGCGAGTTACGTTGCTTTGACTATGGCTAGGTGGTGGCAATCCGTTTGCAATCACACGCCTTCGCAACGAAGGAAGGAGGTTGACGGAGCTCTTATTTATGCATTCTGAAACTTATAGAAAGAAAGGAATAGAGGATTTTTCAGAACTCGTACCAGGCAGTCCATTACGTGTTCGATCTTATCTCTCAGAACGTGCACAACAAAAAAACAACCTTCACGTCCGTCCATGGAGCCACATTAGTTGCACCAGTCCTTTGAGGGGGTAGTTTGTGCTTTTCAGATAGGGTGGATATCATGGCCACTGGCTTGTATTTCCTGGCGTTTCATTCTTTAGTTTTTAGGGTCGCTTCTTAAGAGAGGCTTTTCTCTGCCTTGTACTAATTCCACTTCTTCCATTGATTCTTTTCCTCCTTGTAAACTTTGTTTTCGCTTCTTTTTAATGAATGACAGAGCTCCTGCTAATCTTTCGAAAAAAAAATCTTGTACCTTTTTTGTACCTTCATGATTTAAATTTTTAGTACATCTTGATACTAACTTAGCATACAGTTCGATACTAACTTAAAACGTAGTTTAGCATCTCCCAAAGACAGCAAAATGTCTCGTACTTTAAATCTGTAAACGCATGTGATGGAGAAGGGCCAGCAGAGGAGGCCGGCGTGAGCAGGAAATGGACGACTTACTCACGCTCAGTGTGGTACAGAAGCAGTGTACCTCGTTCACTCGTATTCGATTGGCCAAGAGGTGGACCATCATGCGCAGCACGCATGGCCACACCATGTGATGTACGTCTTCATGGTTACCCTCAGGCGCACACTGTTATCGCCTATCACTGAATGCTGATAGTGAAAGTTGGAACTGCTACGACTTCCATGGTTTTCACCGAACGCATCAAAACAAAGCCCCGAATGTTCGGTCCATACGGTAAAAAGCTAAAGAGTAGTGCTTCAATGCATCACTGTCTCGATACAAGTTGTACAAATCTTAAAACATATAAATTGGATAAATAATTACCATCTACCTTTCATTCATACTTTAATATTTGTGCACAATTCAAATAGTGATGCATAGAATCACTCTGCAAGCTGAAATTTGCAAAGTACACGTATAAGTTGTGGCTGACAAGCGGGCCCACCAGAATTGCCAGGCCTGCCGTGAAATACCCCCAACATTTTTAAAATAAATTAACTGGATTTAATTTTAATTTTATTTTATTTTATCGGATTTTTTTGGATTTATTTGGGCCAATTTTGAAATCTTTCCTTTTTAAAAACCTCCTGTTTTCCGCTTTCCTTTCGAATCGCCTCCCTCCGCCCAACGTGGCTCACGCCCCCCTCTCCCGTGGGCCTGCCCTCGATCCACCTCCCTTCGGCCTCCTCGGCCCAATCTTGTCTTGGCCCGCTTTGCCGTCCGCCGTCTCCTCCACCTCTGGCCTCGCGTCGCGCCACGCCTCACGCCAGCCGCCTCCCTCGTCCGCCCTGCTCCCTCGCCTCCCACTTTTAGCCTCTCCTCCTCGCGCCTCGCCCGTCTGCCCATGCCTCGCTCGACCTCATGCGCCCTTTTGTATCTGGTGCCAGCTGCATTCTTTTTGTAAAACTCTAACCGTTAGGCCTTAATTCTCTATAAAGCAATTGGATTTCGTTCTTATGTCTAGCAATGATTACTTGGTTTCCGATAGCTAAAATTCTGGGTAGCTGTTAAGGTATTTAAACGCACCTCCTGAAAAGGGCGGTCCGTCACATGCCGCACTTGTAGTTGTGACTTGTGAGGGCCTACCCTTGAGGCACAGTTTCCAGTGACTGCCAAAGTGATTCTTCATTGTGCAAGCATAGGTCGACAGCCATTTAAGAGCAGGAGCAAACAACACTGCATAAGTGCAGAAATGGATAAATAGCTTCGTTGGCAGGACAGGAAAGGAACAAGAAGCAGCTTTGCTTGCTCAAAGTTCAGCCTATCAAGTGTTCAACACTATTGCCTGCACAGAAAGGCTGCTGCATTTGGCATCGTTATATTCGGCTTGAATCCCTTCCAAATATGAATCTGCGAGTCCAGTCAGACACTACCAGCATCCTTGTGCGCCAACTCACTTGTTTGCTGGATATGGAAAGGAACAATCTCAGAACAAAAGTTGCACCTAAACGACTTGCAAGGCCAGAAGCATGATTTGTAATGAAGAAGAAAAGGTAGTGATTGGACTGGAGAGTAGTAAACGCAACGAGAGGCCATGCTTTCTCCAGACAGACGATATAGATGTGATGTGGTAGTCGAGAGCAAGTTCTTCTTACCTTGCATACACAGAGTACCAGAGCCACTGAGTGCTGTGGCCCATGGAGACCCAATCGCCTGGGAGCTCTGCAGCAGCTTGCTCTCCACCCAAGGGTGCAAATTGCCCAAAATGCTTGTATCTTGAACACAGGGACATTAAAAGATGAGCAAGTACAGAGTGTAAAAACATGAGATAATGATATCAAAATTAAATTAGGTTCAACCGGCAAACATTTCCACTGAATAGTTGGTGTAGAAACAAATCTGGAACGGACTTCCATTCATATTTAAATTGGATTGAAGTTATTTTGAAGCCAAAGCATCACTATAAAACAACTGAAATAAAACAAATGTCGAAGTAGTACTACGAAGACAATACTAGTACGATGATGCAAAAAATCAGTTGCTCGGTACCAAAGTGCCAATCTCCTTATTATTAAATAATATGATTAATTTTTTGAAAATAAAGCACACAGGGGAAGCCCCTGCCCAGCAATATATTTCAAAGAACGGAGCAAAGTACAGGGGAGGGAAGGCTGGAGAGATTCCAGCAAGGGGAGGGAAAAGAAGACAAACCTGAACAGCAAGAGATAGGAGGAAAGCTAAACTAATCTAGAGCCCCAAAACAAGAGGAGAACGGAAAAGGAAGAGGAGAGACAAACAATGCGAGCAAGCGCAACCCAGAAAAGAAATCAGCCGAGCCTAAGGCCCCAAGCCAAAAAAGAGCTCCTGAGTTCTGATTTGACACGGAAGGATTGAAGACGCAGTTCTTCCCGAAACCATTCTTTCCAAGCAATGAGATTAACAGGGGCAGCTCTGAAGATACGATCATTCCGATGTTTCCAAATGCCCCAAGTGGCGATCATGAAGATGTCCATGAAGAAAGGACTGACCTGATTAGAGCTGGCTTCTGAAATTCTTTGGAAGATGTCAGAGTTTTGAACCCAGAAGATATGCAGGGCGCTCCAACAAGCAGAGCTAAAGGGACATTGGAAGAAGAGGTGGTCTCTGGACTCCTCCACTGCACTGTTACATAGCACACAATTATAATCCAGATCAGGAAGATAACAATTTTTCCTTCTGAGGATATTCCTAGTATTGAGGCGATCCCAGTAAAGAAGCCAAGCGAAGATTTTCAGTTTTGTAGAGCATTTCCCTTTCCAGATCCAGTGAATTGGTGTGGGCATCGTCACAGCAACAAAGGTCCTCTTGTAAAACAAATTTGGAATGAACTCCTTTGACTTCCATATATAAGTCCACTCGTCTGAAGTTTTAGAGGTAATATGTGTTAGACAATATCGTGGTTTCCTAATATATGAGATTGCTAATACCTTGTATAGATGTTGCCTTGTATAGGCTTTCCTTGTATGCCCTTGTGTACATGTATATATATTGGCCCATTGGCCTCATGATCAATACAAGTGCTATTCATAACATGGTATCAGAGCAATTAGGGTTAGGGTTATACTTCCTGGGCGTTGCACTTGCGCTCATCTCTCCTTTGCTCGTGTTGTCCTCCGACGGATCGCGGCTCGAGCCGGCCGCCTTGTCTTGCGCTGCCGTCCTCGATCTTCGCGTCGCATCTCGCCTTCCGGACCGTCTGCTCGGCTTCGAGCCGGCTGGAGTCCGATCTGTGGCCGTCGCTCAATGGCATTGTCGTCCGCATCGCCGGTCTTCATCGTTGTGCTTTCATGCCGGTCTTCATCGTCATGCCTTGTCTTCATCGCCTTGCCTTGGGTCTTCATCCTTTCTTCATCGTTCTTCGTTCGCTGCATTCCTTCTTCATCTCGCGTCGTCTGCTGCGGCCGCCCGGCCGACCGAGTCTCCACCGACGCCGAGCTTCTCGATCGACCACGGCCTTCTCCATGAGCTAACCGACCACCGATGCGCTTCTTGCCGCCATCCTCTAGCTCGCGTCCTCTTGGACAGAGAGCCGTCGGTTGAAGTCAATCGAGACTCTTTCTTAATTGGCCAGTCCGGCATTTTGTTTTAAAATTCGGTTTGATTTTGCAAAAAAAAAAATGTTGTCGGCTTCTTCGCACCTTTTTTACATTCCTCATTGCCGATCATCTTTGATGGTCTCAATTATCGAGGCCGGGTTCTTCATATCGTCTTCACATGCGTGGTTAGCGTCTTTGGGAGTTTCTTCTGGCGAGCTATCTTGTCCGCTTCGTCCTACTCCTCTGCTATGCTGTTCTTTCCAAGGAGGCGGTAATCTTGCTCGCCGAAGGCTTCGATGATTATACGGATGTTGTGGAGTCCTTCGGACTCGGTTCCATCGCTTACAAGACATGGGTTGATGAAGATGCTCGTGCCTCTGCTATTTTGGTTGCTAACATGGAGGTGCATCTTACTGGTGACATTGTTGCTTTGTCTTCAGCACAATTGATGTGGACGCATCTTCGTGATCGTTATGAGCTTCTTGGTGACTCTTTACCTTCTTTGTTGTGCGGCAGAAGCGGTCGCTTCTGACAAGGTGATTCTACTGGATGAGTTCTATCTTGCAGCTATCTTGATCTGGTGTCGACTTGATTCACTAGGTCCGGAGGTTTGCGCGACTTGCCGTGTTGTCAACGTCGGCATTCTCATTTGGAGCTTCGCGCATCTCGACTTCTTGACACATCTTGGGCTGAATTTGAGCAGATTCGTGCCCAGTTGCTTGCTCGTCATCCTCGTGTGACCCTGTTGGAGGCTCTTGCTGCTATTCGTACCGAGGAAACTCGTCTTCGTGGTGCAGGTTTACTGGTGTCTCCCTCAGTCTTGGCGGCGCCTCGCTCTACTCCTCCGTCAGTGGCGCCTACTCCAGTTTCGGCTATTGGGGGTGGAGGTCTTCACTGCGCCTATTGCGACAAAAATGGCCATGTGGAGCAGTTCTGCTACCGGAAGAAGAAGGATCTTGCTCGTCGAAGTAACCGTCCTCCTAAGAGCAATGGAAGCTCTGGCATCTCCTCTCAGCGGACTCCTCCTCAGCAAGCTCCTCCTCTGCAGATTTATGTTGGTTCTGACTCTACTCAGGAGATTCTTATGCTATTGCGTCGCATGGCTGCCTCTACACAAACAGTTAATTTGGTTACTGCTACTCGATCTTCGGTGAGAGACCACCCTCCTCATCAGGTAACACACCATGGATTCTTGACTCTGGAGCTTCTTTTCATAAGACATCTGATCCCACGAGTCTACATTCCATTAGTCCTCTTGTTGCTCCTACCACTGTGCGAGACCGCAGATGGTACTTCTCTTTACATTGCGGTATGAGGCACTCTTTAAATAAGTCCTCTTTTCATGTTCTGCTTTTCTTATGTTCCTAACCGACCATGCGGCTTCATCTACCTTCCATTGCCTGCTAGTCTCTCTGTTTCCTCTACCTGGTTCAAAGATCCGTTGCTTCTTCTCTACGGACTTTTGCTCGATGGCATCACCGTTTGGGTCATCTTTGTAGTTCACGTCTGTCTTCTTTAGTTCATCGTGGTCTTTTAGGCTCGTATCCGGTGATGCCTCTTTACCTTTGTATGGGTTGTAAGCTTGGCAAATGGCTACAACTTCCTACCATTCTAGTGAGTCTATATCACAGCGTCCTTTTGATCTTGTTCATTCGATGTTTGGGGTCCCATTCCTTTTGTTTCAAAAGGGGTCATAAATATTATATTCTTTTTATAGATGATTTCTCTCGCCACACTTGGATATATTTTATGTCCTCTCGTAGTGAGGCTTTATCTATCTATAAGAAGTTTGCCACTATGATTCGTGACTCGGTTTGATTCTCTCATTAGAGTTCTTCGTCTTGACTTCGGCGGGAGTATTTGTCAGGAGCTCTTCGAGGTTTTCTTGCCACACAGGGCACTCTTTCTCAGTTTTCATGTCCTAGTGCTCATGCTCAAAATGGTGTGGCTGAGCGCAAACATCGTCATCTTCTTGAGACAGCTCGTGCCCTTATGCTTGCTTCTCATTCCGCCTCATGCGAGGTCGAAATTCACTTGCCACCTACTTGACCAATATTCAACCTTCTTCTGCTCTAAAGGGTGGGATTCCAGTGGAGCGTCTTTGTGGCATGCCTCCTGATTATTCTGGACTTCGTCTTTTTGGGTGTGTGTGCTATGTCCTTCTTGCACCTCGTGAACGCACCAAGTCGATCGCTCGATCTGTTGAGTCGTCTTTACGGGATCTGATCTTGAGCATAAGGGATATCGTTGTTAGGATCCTGTTGGTCGACGCATGCGGATCTCACGGGATGTCACTTTTGATGAGTCTCGTCCCTTCTACCCTCGTTCTTCTTCTTCTTCACCTACATCCCTTGTTGAACCATTGTCTTTCCTAATTTTTCCTGATACTCCAGTTGTCACTTTTCCTCTTTCTCAATCGACGTCTCCTTTATCGCCGGTTCCTTCACCACCGACCTCTCCTCCAAAGGCTTCTTCTGATATTGTTCCTTCCTATCCTCTATACTACACTCGTCGTCCTCGAGCTGAGGATTCTTCTGATGTGTCATCCTCTTCTGATGAGCCATCTTCTTCAGTGTCTCCTCCCCGTTACGCTCTTCGTGATCGACAGTCTATTCGACCTCCTGAGCGCCTTGGATTTGTTGGTGCTGCTCTGGCCGAGCCGACTTCTTCTGTGATCTTTGTTATTCATCGGGAATGGCAGATGCGATGGCGGAAGAGCTTGCTGCCCTTAAGCGCACTGGCACGTGGGATCTTGTACCTCTTCCTCCACGTGTCCGTCCCATTACATGCAAGTGGGTTTATAAGATTAAGACTCGCTCTGATGGTTCTCTTGAGCGCTACAAGGCTCGTCTTGTGGCACGTGGTTTTCAGCAGGAGTATGGTCGTAATTATGATGAGACTTTTGCACCTGTGGCTCACATGACCACTGTTCGCATTCTCCTTGCTGTGGCCTCTGTCCGTGAGTGGTCTATCTCTCAACTTGATGTCAAGAATGCCTTTCTTAATGGTGAGCTGCATGAGGAGGTTTATATGCACCACCACCGGGGTATTCTGCTCTGAGGGCATGGTTTGTCGGCTTGCGCTCTCTTTATGGGCTCAAGCAAGCCCTCGTGCTTGGTTTGAGCATTTTTCTTCTGTGATCACTGCGGTGGCTTCTCCGCAAGTGCTCATGATCCCGCACTCTTTGTTCACACTTCTTCTCGAGGCCTGACTCTTCTCCTTCTATATGTTGATGACATGATCATTCTTGGAGATGATTCTCGATATATTGCCTTTGTTAAGGCTCGTCTCAGTGAGCAGTTTCTCATGTCCGATCTAGGTCCTCTTCGCTACTTTCTTGGGATTGAGGTTTCTTCTACATCTGAGGGCTTCTTTCTCTCCCAGGAGAAGTATATCCAGGATCTTCTTAATCGTGCTTCTCTCGCTGATGAGCGTACAGCTGAGACTCCCATGGAGCTCAATGTTCACCTTCGATCTACTGATGGTGAACCTCTTGAGGATCCTACTCGCTATCGCCATCTTGTTGGGAGTCTCGTTTACCTTGGTGTCACCCGTCCTGACATTTCGTATCCAGTCCATATCTTAAGTCAGTTCGTTTCTGCTCCCACTCAGCTCCACTATAGTCATCTTCTTCGTGTTCTACGATATCTTCGTGGAACTATCTCTCGCTGTCTTTTCTTTCCACGCTTGACTCTTCTGACTCGAGCATACTCGATGCTCGTGGGCTAGTGATCCTTCGATCGTCGGTCTCTTTACGCTTCTTGTGTTTTTCTTGGTGGTTCTCTCATTGCTTGGAAGACTAAGAAGCGAGCGATAGTTCTCGTTAAGTCTTTGAGGTGAGTTGCGGGCTATGGCTCTTTTGGCAATGAGAGGTTACTTGGCTACTGGTGGTTACTTGAGGATTTTGGTGTTTACGTCTCTGCAAGCTCCTCTTTTATCGAACAATCTGAGTGCTATTAGCATTGCTCGAGATCCATGAAGCATGAGCTCACAAAGCATATTGGTGTTGATGCTTCTTATATGCGGTCACAAGTCTGAGATCGAGTTGTGGCTCTCCAAGATGTGCCTTAGAGCTTGGGCTGGCGATTTCTTCACGAAGACACAAACTAGAGCTCATCATAACTTTTATCTCTCCAAACTTCGGTGTTGTAGATCCACCATGAGTTTGAGGGGGGGTGTTAGACAATATCCTGGTTTCCTAATATATGAGATTGCTAATACCTTGTATAGATGTTGCCTTGTATAGGCTTTCCTTGTATGCCCTTGTGTACATGTATATATATTGGCCCATTGGCCTCATGATCAATACAAGTGCTATTCATAACAATATGGATCCCTTGGATAAGGGAGTGGAGACTTTGAAGCTCATGAAAAGCCTGGCCCGAGAGGGGCAAGTGGAAGTTGATGGAGATGGCCGGATTGAGAATGAAGGAACGAACGTCGGACTGAGGATTTCTGACGAACAAGAAAAGGTGGGGGAATGCCGAACTGAGGTGCATATTGTTCCAGACATCCTCCCAAAAGAGAGTCATATCTCCTTTCCCAACCTGACATTGAGCAATCCCTCTGAATTGAGCAAGAAGAGTATGCACATCTTTCCACCAGAATGAGCCAGAACTACTAGCCACTTGAGGAAGGGTTGATCTATAGTGGGCAGACCAAACGAGATTAACCCATGGGATATCTTTTTTATTGAAGAATTTGTGTAAGAACTTGAGCCGGAGGGCGTTATTTTGGAGCCTTAGATTTATGACTCCAAGACCACCTTTGCTCTTGGGCCTACAGACTTTCTCCCATTTTATCATGGATTTACAATGACCATTGATCTCATTTTTCCCCCACAAGCAGATACGCCTTGCTTGATCTATTCTGTTGATGACAGCAGAGGGAAGTTTGAGGCAGCACATAGCATAGGAGGCCATGTGAGAGACCACCGAGTTAACGAGTTGTAATCTGCCACCGTGAGATAGAAGAGATGAAAACGATGAGATCCTGCTACGAATTCTGTTAATCATGAGATCAAAGTCCTTAATCCGAGGTCTGACGAATCCCATGGGGAGGCCAAGGTACATAAAGGGAAACTTGCCAACTTTGCATCCCATTGTCCCAGCCATGATGTCAATCTCAGAATCAAGCATATTAATAGGAATGATCGCTGATTTGTCGAAATTTATTTTGAGACCAGTTGCCGTCGAATATGATTGAAGCAGGCATTTCACAGTGTAGATATCATTCTGACAACCTCTGATGAAGATGATAGTGTCATCTGCGTATTGAATGATCGGGAAGTCACCTTGGAGATTCAGATCGATGGGAGAAGAAATAAGGCCGGCCTGATTTGCCGCATTGAGGATGTACTGAAGCAGATCAGCGGCAATGGCAAATAAAAGAGGGGAAATGGGATCCCCTTGCCTGACCCCTCTCTTGCACCGAAAAGGCCTACCAGGAACCCCGTTGAGGAGCACCGAGGACGATGCCGATCCCAGGATCTCCTTCATCCAAATCAACCAAGTATTTGGGAAACCCAATGCCTCTAACATTGAGATGATAGCACTATGTTCAATGGTGTCGAAGGCTTTTGCGAAGTCCAACTTGAGGATTACAATTTTCTCTTTGGAGACATGGCAGAGATGAATGTATTCGTAAGTCCAAACCAAACAGTCTTGAATGGATCTCCCCTTGATGAAGCCGTATTGATTCTTATGGACCAGCTCCGCCATGATGTTGTTAAGTCTCGAGGCAAGCAGTTTAGTAATCAGCTTAACGGAAAGGTTAAGCAGGGAAATAGGCCTGAAGTCATTGGGAGATTCTGGATTGTTGCATTTCGGAATCATGACAATGAAGGATTGATTGATTGGAGCCAAGGAGATAGATCCGTCATGGAACTTCTGACAGAATTGATAGTCATGTTTGATAATGTGCAAATAATATGATTAATTGAAAGAACAATTATAAACATGGTTAGAGCCTTTCATGAATTCATATGAAATCAGTGTATACTAGGCACGTTTACGTAGATATCAGTTCTATCCAAGTAGGTAGCTTACTGACAGTAATCATCGAGTCTCTAGTTTTGCAGGCAACTATTATAGATGCTATGACAAAAAACTCTGCATGGTTTGAAAGTACAAGTATGCATGCAGGTACAACAGTAAATGGAAAGCTAAATACCGGAATGGGCGGAAATTGTGATGCCCTGACCCCGTCAGACGCAATGGACCTTCTGGATGCTCTTTGCAACTATCCATTTTATTAAAACAGTCAGCAAGATAGTATCCTTGTTGTGCAGCGACCTGGCAAATATTCAATAAACACTGAGAGAATATTCACACACACAACAGTTGGTTGTTCACAAACCATAACATTATCTGTGCCAAAACATCACTAACAGATGTGTTGCATGAGGAAATAGATGCAACCTGAGCCGTTGCCGGAACGCTTTTAACTTGGGAATCCACATGGCACAAAGCTTTTTTGAACTCCTCTATGTTAACCACCATTGACTCTCTGTGGGAATCACCTATGGCACCTTTTATCAAATCCGCAATATCAAGCATGTGCATGCTTTTCATATAGAGCTCTACTTGTGGGTATCTTATACAAATATCTTCTAGAATATCATTTATTTCTTTCAATGTCAGAATGCCAGAGTTGTCCTTATCTGCCATTTTAAATATTGTTGAAATGTCCTCCTGAAAGAATAGAAACAAATAAGTCAGAGGAATGATGAAATATTAACTAAATGTTGCTAACTTAGGTGGTCAACATACTTCTTTATTCAGCACAATATAAACTTTGCAATGGCTATACAATGGAAACAGGAAGGAATAAACGCATAAGTATGTCCCAATAGATTCTATAGCAGCAAATTTATACAGATTCTCAAGGCATTGTGTAACCTTCCTAGTGCAGCAATTTACATGACATGATCTTTACAAGCTATGAAGTTGGAAAGCAAGAACCATAGGCTTTTTTTGATGAATATGTATGAAATGCTTTAGAAATACCATTATTTTCCTTTGACTTATTGAAGCACAGTCACCAATTGCATAGACACCATCACACTCACGAACTCTTAACCATTCGTTAGTTGCCAAGGCACGTCGATTAGTCTGTTAAAGGAGAGAGCATTTGGATACGTTGACTAAATGTTGAGAGTAAAACATAATTGGGTAAATTGGTTTGGGGGGCTTTGATTCAGATTTAACAACCTGACCAATTTGATGCATGAAGTCCATAATGACAGGACGAGTACCAATACCAGCAGACCAAACAGCCATCCCATATGGCACAGATATTTCACCAGCTGATTTGCTCTTCATTGTAATTAAATCATCAGAGACCTTTACCACTCTGAATCCTGTATTCACCTCGATGCCATCTCTCTGGAACTTTGTTTCAGCAAATGTAGCTATCCTTTTGTCAAACCTATATAAAAGAGAAATAGAAATATCAGCTCATCGTAAAATAGAAATATCAGCTCATCGTAAACATGGAGAAAGGACAAAAAGGCAATCTGCTTAGGCCACATCAGATGGTGTGACATTGAAACTGTACAAATTGTTGTTTTCATACAACTTGAAATGCTTGCCCTTGCAAAACAAATAAAACAGCCAATTCCCAACAAAGTTACAATGCCTACAGTATAGCCTGAAAGTTTCAGTAGTTAGGAACATCCAAAGGGGGGAAAGAGAGAACCATAAGATTCGATTCGGTAGAAAAAGGATCCAACGCTGAGTCCCTGTTTGGGGGTGTGGATGTAGGGAGTATTTGGTTCATTCTCATAGGAAATCAATGACTAGGATAAACCTTTCAACTTCAGTGACTTAACTGTTTCATGGACAGAAAAGATCCCAAATGATTGTTTACTCTATCCTGGAAAATTTTGAAAAATATACCAGGAAATGATTTTTCAAATCCCCAGGGAAGCTCAGCACTTTGCAGCATGCTTGTTCTGGTCTGCTCGACATGGCTCGACAGTAATCCTCATTCTCTGGGACCGAGTATACCCAAGCAATCCTAGTTTTCTAGTTCCGTGGAGGGGTTATTTCAAAAGGTACAGATTAGATATGATCCCTTCGTATTGGCAGGGATTTCCCTGCCTATCCAAAGGGATCGAGCCTTATCCCTATCCATCCAAACAAGCCTAGAAGGGATTTTCGTTTGTTGCAAAACATACCCTAAGGCTCCGTTTGTTTAGGCTTTTCTCCAACTCAAAAGCTAAAAAGCCAAAACCTAAACAAATTGATGGCTTTTTATTTGAGCTTTTTAAAAGCCATAAGCCTTCATATAACTAAAAACCAAAAGTCACTAGAGAGAGTACTCTTTTGGCTTACTGCGGGTTGGTTTTAGACTAATGTCACTGAAGTTAGAGTAAAATTACCCATCTCTACCACGTATAAAAGCGAATTGCTTTTAAGCTATAAGCCAAAAAAACCTAAACTTAAACAAACAGGGAAGTGATGATAGGTTAGTTCTTGTTTAAGTTAATATGGTATATGGTATAAGTGAACCATGGCAATTACTGCAACAAGATTATCTGATATGTTACTAAAGCCTTACATAGTCAATATATGTTCTCCCGATTGAATAATTGTTATCTTCACAAACTTTTGGATTGCAGGATATAGCTTCACCAGATCTTCGACAAGAAAATCATGCAACTCTGCAGCAAATTCAACGCCCGTAGGTCCACCACCAATAATTACAAAATGAAGGATAGTCCTTTTCTCCTCTTCACTAATGTAAGGAAGTGAGGCTTTTTCAAAGCAGTCTATCACACTCCTCCGGATCTTCTGCGCATCCTCTATTTCCTGGCTTTTACAATGTGAAGCTGTAAGTAGAGGGTATGGATAGCAGTGCCATCAAAGAAAACTTACAAATGTTGCAGAGTAAGGGAAAAATCATATAACAGGAAGAAATGGTTCAGAGGACGCAATGATATTGAGCAGCTCCACCAGGGAATGTTAATTGCAGTGGTACTACCCAACAAACAGGTCTAGAATAATACATGAACTTTCCCTTGGATAACTAGAAGCCTAGAACAATGCAAGCTATTTTCATGTAGCTCTGCAACTCAAGTAAAAATGATAATACGATATACACCTTTTGATGGTTAACCAAACATCGATTTATTTGTGGCAATTGAATCAAGAGAATTTCTTTTTCTAAAATAATGTGAGAAAGAAACCAAGAGCACCTTTATATGACATAAGTAGATAACTAAGCTAACAGCTACTTGAAGACAGAAAGTAGTAAGTGCATTCCAAATGCACGTGCTCTACATTCTGACAAATACTTCAATTAAACCCAGGATTTGAATCTCATGCATGATCACGACTTCATAGATTCTGTCATGCAATGAAATCTGTAGGTCACTGTAAGCTGTTTAATGTTGCAGTCAAATTGTTTTGTGAGGCGAAAAGTGGCATGTGGCATAGATCTCTTCAATGTTACAGAAAAATTAGACAGAATAATTTACAGCTCAGGAGTGAAACATGAAACATACAGAATATGAAAGGGTATTGAATGTTGTGGAGGATTTTACCTTCAAAAAGTAGCAATGCTCCATCACACCAGGAGTGTTAAATGTATTTACAGTAGCTCCAAGAGCAACCACTAAATAATCATAATCAACCATAAAATCACCATTCCCATCCAAATTAGTTCCAACAGCAGAACGGCAATGGACAGTCTTCTTCATTGCATCGATCTTGAAACACTCAGCTTCATAAAAGGTAACATCCTTCTTTTTCTACAAAAGAAGACCAGGAGAAGAACAGTTAGTGTGCTACTCCAAAACTTTGCACAATAGCAGCCACACACGAACTATCACAGGTAGTTGTATGAACATTACTTAGGTGCCCAAGGTAACTAGGTAACTTGCTCACTAAGGGTGTGCTTGGTAGAGCTCCAGTGATCTGGTGGAGCTGGGTATTCCTAGCTTCACCAGATCTATGGAGTTGAAGCTGTGAATACATTAAGAGTGTTTAGATGGATCATTTTGTGTACATTTTAGACCAAATATATAAACTTAATTCACTTTATTTTAGTCTACAAGTTTCAGATCTTAGGTGAAGCTAGGATGTGGAGCTCCACCAAACAGGCCCTAAATCAACTAAATTCAAGAGATAAATACGCAGGGCAGTATTCCAAAGGTTTCATTATAGGCTTATAGCAGAGCAGAAGAGACAGAGATCACACAACTGCTTTTAGCATGCAAGAGCATAAGACCGATTGCTAAAACAAGTACCTTCTCAAACATCCTCCGTATCGGTTCAACAATGCTGCGTGGCTCTACAGTCCCACATGTGACGCTCGGAAGCAAAGGTGTAAACGCAAAGTAGTTGCGAGGCGATATGACCTTCACATCATACCGGGAGCAGTCCAGGTTTTTGAGGAAAGACGTCCCAGCCCAGCCAGTCCCAAGAACCACCACCTTCTTCTTGGGGGCACCCTGAGATGACTCTAACGCATCATCTGCCCTGGAATCAGCATAGGCCACAAGACCTCCACCGCTGCAAAGCCAGTAAACACATCTTGAGATTTGCAAATGCAGCCAAATACGCAGCTAGATTCCGAAGAGCAAAAGTGAAATTTTGGGACTAAACATACAGATAAAAAGGGACTTTCCACAAAGTACAGCGGATGGCTGTCCAAGAACGTAATAACCTCTTTGTTGACAAAGATTATCTAGACCAAGAAAACAGCTAAAAAAAGGAACAAAAAAGGGGTAAATTAGGCAAAAGACAAGGAACAGCAAATCATTCAGCAAAGGCAATGGAAAAAAAAGGCAAAACTTTAGACAGATGTTTAGGAATTGGAAAGAGATGGAGGCACCTGACTGCTGTAAGAAGAAGTGCTGCGGTGGAGACGCCGGGGTGCCTGATCTCGTCGGAGAATCGAGCAGCGGCACGGGAGGCGAAGAAGAAGAACCCCATCCAGACACCAGCCTGCCCTGCCCTCCCAGTTCAGCGGCTCAGCCCCTCTGTTCTAAATTATTAGTAGCTGAGAAAGGTAGAAAAGAAGGAAAAAGATGCGAAAGGCAGCGAACCTTTTCTTAAGTCTTAACCTGCTCACCTTTTTTTTTTCTTACCCTGCTCATTTGGTCGCTGGGCATTGGGAGCTCAAAGCTTTCTGCATTAATCAACGATTGACCCAGCCATCCTCCTGGGAATCTGGGATAGCTACTAGGACTAATCTAATGGAGATTCGTCTAGCTTCTGCCAAGTACGGTAGAAGAAGACAGACGCCCCATATTTGCGGATAAGATAGATCGTGCAGGAATTCAGGATAAAGTATTTCGGAACCGACATTTCGATCTGAAGAAGCACTGGCACTGATCCACATCACCACCGAAGCACCGACCCCTTGTATACATGACCAGACCAGCAAGGCACCAAATGATGATTAATTAAAGCGACTTGACCTAAGAGGCTGACACATCACCAAGCAAAGCGAACATGCTTAGCTCTTGATGGCGTTACATTGTTATCTTCTGCTGCTACACAGTTCAGTACTAAGAACTTGGACCGTATCACACATTCAACGAATCACAACAGTGACCAGACTAAGCTGAATATACAGTACAACATATGTACAAATCGACCCATATTCAAATGCAGAGAATAGTGGCATAGTGCCATACTAGCAAACATATGACAAAGCATTGATATATATACAATTTGGCCTCAAATGGCAACACCAGGGTACAGTTTCCAGGCTTCATGCCGGTTCAACTGCGGAATACATGATCAGTACATGGCTTGGTTTTCATTTCAACTTCAGTACAAGAATCCAGAAATCTTCATGCCAAAAAGGGAATCAACTCTTAAAATCAGCAAGAAAGATAACGCATAATGATAATTGATAAGAAAAAAGCATTATAGCATTACAACAGTTGCTGCCGGTGCAACAGCGTAAAGAACTGCCGTACCAAATGGAGGTTGAGGACCACGAGTCCACATAGAAGAAATCTGCAGAGCAGAAACTGCTAAGTTGTATTCGGAATAAGAAAAGAAAGTGCATACACCGGAAATTTAAACATTATTAAGCACGCAGAAACAAGAAAGCCACCAGCACCATACCACCTAATCTGCGATTTGAAGGTACAAAGTGTTTAATCCACACCAAGTTACAAAACCCAGTGCTTCAAAATATAGTACAACGACAATCAAGCCTTGTCCCAAACAGGTTAGGGTGGGCTAGAAAAAAACCCAATCAAAATCAATAAAACCCCCTAAACCTTCCATTGTAGGTCACTAACTTTCATGCACTTATGTTCCCAATCCTTCAAGTCTTTTTTAACTATTTCTTCTCACGTCAGTCTCGGTCAACATATGCCTCTTCTCATATTTTCAGGATGACTTAAAATTTCACTAGCACCAACGCCTCATAAGATCTCCGTTGGAGATGTCCAAACCATCTTAGATAAATTTTGCAAGCTTTTCTTAAATTGATGATACCCCCACCCTATCATGTACATCATCATAGTGGATTCGATATTACCTTGTATGACCACAGACTCACCGTAGCATCTGAATCTTTGCTACACTCATTTTCTGTACAAGCTGTCTTTTTATCGCCAAATATTTCGCTCTATACAATATCGTAGGTCTAATTGCTATCCTATAGAACTTACCTTTTAGCTTTTAAGGGACTTTTCTATGACATAGGACATCTGATGCTTGGCACTATTTCAACCACCCCATTCGTATCCTATGGCTCACATCTTCATTAATCTTGCCGTCACTCTATAGCATTGATCCCAAATATCAAAACGTTTCCTTCCTGCACTACTTTTCCATCCAGACTAACATCTCCATCACCTGCCAGAGCACCACTAAAAACACATATCATATACTCAATTTTAGTCCTACTAAATCTAAAACCCTTTTATTCTAAAGTCTTCCTCTACAACTAAAGCTTTCTATCAACATCTACCCTGCTCTCATCAATTAGCACCACATCGTCAGCAAAAAGTACACACCAAGGAATATCTCCTTGTATATTCTGCGTGACTTCATCCATCACTAGGGCAAAAATATAATAGCTCAATGCTGACCCTTGATGAAGTCCAATATTAATAGGAAAGCCACTGATATAGTTATCACATGCTCTGACATTAGTCACAACATTGTCATATACATTCTTGATTAAGGTAACATACTTTGTTGGAATCTTTTTCCTTCTCAAGTGTCCATCGTATGACTTTTATTGCCACTTTGTCATAAGTTTTCTCCAAGTTGATGAACACTATGTATAGATCCTTATTTTCCTCCCTATATCTCTCCATCAACTATCGTGTCAAGAAGATCGCCTTTAAGATTGACCTCCTAGACATAAACCAAAATGGTTTTTCGTCATGTTAGTCGCTCTTCTTAAATGATACTCAATTACTCACTTCCAAAATTTCATTGTGTGGCTCATGAGCTTAATTCCTCTGTAATTAGTACAATTTTGGATGTCCCTTTTATTCTTGAAAATTAGCACTAATATGCTTCTATGCCACTCGTCAAACATCTTGTTTGACCTAAAATAATATTAAACAATTTAGTTAGCCAAATAATCACTATGCCTCTAAGGCATTTCCACATATCGATAGGAATGTTATCAGACCTCAACGTCTTACCTACTTTCTTCTTTTTATGACCTCTCTTACTTCAGACTCTTGAATTTTCGAACAAACCGTCTATTGGTGTCATCAAAAGAATCATCTAGTTCAATCATATTATCCATGTTGTCTCCATTGTACAACTTATCGAATTAGTCTCTTCAGCTATTCATGATCTCGTTGTCTTTCATCAGAAATCTATTAAGTGTCATCTTTGATGCATTTAGTTTGGTTAACATGCCTTGTCTTTTTTTCCTCATAGTTTAACCATCTTGTAGATGTCCTTCTCGCCCACCTTTATACCCAACTTCTAATAAAGATCTTCATAAGCTTTGCTCCATACATCACTCACTGCTTTCTTTGCACTCTTTTTTACCATTTACTTATGTACGTTATTGTTGCTCCTATCATACTGCATTTGCTCATAGCAAGCCTTCTTTTCCTCGATAGCCTTTTGCACTTTCTCATTCCACCACTAAGTATCTTTATATTCGTATCTAGTCCCTTGGTTCACTCCACACACCTCCACGGCCACCTTCCTAATGTGTTACGTCCTCTCCTACGTTCCATATCCCTACCACAATCATCCTCTCCTTAAAACGCCTGTGAGGTGTCCCCTTTGAGCTTCCACCACTTTGTCCTCATGACTCTACTGACTTTAGCTAGTCCCATACCCTAAATCGAAAGTCCAAAACTATCAACTTATGTTGTGAAACAACACACTCTCTAGGTATAACCTTACAATCTATACAGTCTCGTTTGTCCACCCTCCTACCAAGGATAAAATCGATCTGGCTAGAATATTGACCACTGCTAAAAGTAAATAAATAGGATTCTTTCTAAAAAAAGGTGTTAGCTATCATGAGGTTATAGGCTATAGCAAAGTTCAAGATATCCTCTCTTTCTTAGTTCCTATCACCAAAACCAAAATTCCCATGAACCCCCTCAAACCCCCTACTAGTTGTACCAACATGACCGTTGAAATTGCCTCCTAAGAAAAGTTGCTCAATGTTAGACACAGTTCTAACCATATCATCTAGATCTTTCCAAAATTGTCTCTTAATGGCCTTACTCAAACCTATTTATGGAGCATAAGCACTAATAATGTTCAAAACCAAGTCATCAATAACTAGCTTGACTATAATAATCCTACCCCCAACACCTCACGTCGACATCTCGGCTCTTGTCAATTAAGATGCCCACTCTATTTTTGTTCCTTCTATTCCAGAATACCACAACTTGAAGCCAATACCCTCCACTTTCTTCTCTTTCTAACCCATCCACTTAGTTACCTAAACGCACAAGATATTTACATGTCTTCTAATCGCCATATCAACTAACTCTCTTAACTTACCTATTAGGGACCTTACATTCCAAAAACCTAGACGGATCCTACTCTACTTGGCTAGCTTACTTGTGTCTCGCACTCGTCGAGTAAAGTGCAAAGATCCTTGCGCATTTTTCACTACATCGGGGCACCGACATATCACGTCACTAAGGGAGTGACATCTCAGCACTTGCTCATTTATCACCACACTCGGGTTCCGATATGGCATGTAACTAAGAGGGTTACGCCCAAACGATAATCTTTTAGGTTTCATTCTATGGAAGGCAAGTGGTTTTATTTTACATTGGCTCGCAAGTATAACATAACCCTCCTCCTTTTTCATGGCTTCGGATAAGCTACGTAGAAAAACTACACATGTGGAGCTTACTTTCTGTAAAAAAATTTCAAGATATATTACTTTTAGTAAAAAAAACTACATAGGCAGAGAGTTACTTTTAAGATAGGCAACATATCCAGTAAAAATCCTCTTTACCATGAAAACTCTATAAAACCTATATGTATAAGTTTTGAAAAATTCTCAAAAAATTACTATATATAGAGGAGGTGAGCTTCTACAATCTTGTACAATTGGAAGACCAAATTCAATTGCATTTGAAAGATATGAAAAAGACAAATTCAGCCTAAACAGTAATTTTCACTGTTCCATACTATTCATCTCGCTGTTTGTTTTTTTTATATTTTTCAAATGTGATTGTGTTTGGTCTTAAAATTTTACAGGATTGTAGAAGCTCACATCTCCTATATATGGTAATTTTTTGAGAATTTTTCAAAACTTGTACACATGGGTTTCATAAAGTTATTATGGTAAGTAGGTTTTCACTGGATATGTTGCCTTCAAGATATATTACTTTTAGTAAGAAAAATTCTTAGGAAAATCATAGGGTTCTCACTGCAATAGCAACTTCAAATTTGAGGCCCCGTTTGGATTAGAGGAAAATCGTAGGAACCTCAAAACGTAGGAAAGATAGACATAGTGACCGTTTGGAACAAAGGATAGTGCCAAAATTTCTTAGGGAACTTTCTCAAACATGTACTTTCACACACAAAAAATGTACTTTCTCAAACATGTATTTTCTACAGGGCAGAGTTAGCACAAGCTTGTGAGTAAAGTGAGTACACCTAATGAAATGAAATTCAATAGGGCTGGGTGCTGGTCGTAGGGTGGTCAGTAGGGTTTGCAAAACCATTGAAAACCGATTGATTTTCATGAAAACCGACCGTATTGAGCCGGTTCATAATTTGAAACCGCTTGGTAAACCGTAAAGTTCAAATGCAAATTTAAAAAAATTAGCAAAAAGTGTTAAATTTTATTGAAAATTTTTGTGTGGGGTCCTGAGGCAATGCTTATGATGCTATAAAATTTTTAGAAGATTATAAGACCTGTGTGTTTTTAAAAAGTTCTGATAGTGATATTGTTAGAATATTGCTCTTCAATTTTTGATTTTCTAGAGGCACAGAATGCAGTCTAATATTTCTTAAAATTTTTCGTTGATGTTGTAATGTAATTATAATGATGTTGTAAAATTTTCAGATGATGATCAGATATGTGTATTTTTAAAAAATTCTGAAAGTGCCTCTATCATTGTATATGCTCTTTTGTTTTTGATTTTATATGGGCACTAAATAAAGTCTAATATTTCTAAAAGTTTTAGTACATGATAGTTTGGCAGTAGTTATGGTTAAATTAAAATTTTAGAATATAAATAAATCTTTCAAATATTCATAAAAATTTGGCAGTGTTTTTGTTCCGTTTCATTAATTGCTGTTTTGGATTTTTTAGAAGCAATCAATGAATTCAAAATTTGTTTAAATTTCTTTGAGGTGCTTTAATTGGGATTTTCTATAAGTTTTTCAATTTTTTAGATTTTTTTTATTTTGTTCAATTTTCCTTTGGTGTGCAGAAAATCGCAAATCAGTGAAAATTGGAAAAAAAAACACGAAAATCGAAGAAGACTAATAAAAAATCGGTGAAATCGCTCAAAAATAAGTAAAATCGCTTGATTTTTGTTTTTTCGCTGTTGTTTGACCACCAAGGTTAAAGTTTTTGAATTCAAACTTTTTCGATTTCTACCGTTTTTTGCTTGATTTTTATCGATTTTCAAAAAAAACGTTCAATTTTTTGAAAAAACTGTTTTTGAAACCCCGGTGGTCAGTAGACAGGGTAAGATCTTTGAACTAGTGATCAGCGAGGTTGTTAGGATCCAATAAAGCGCAGTAGGTGCGGAGGCTGTACGCCTTCATTGTCCACGGTCCACGCCACAGCTACCTTAGGGAATTCCACGACAGTGAGGCTCGTCAAGTGCGCTCTAACTAGGGGTGAAAACAGACTGGATTTTATTCATCCAATTCATATTCAGATCCGGTCAGTACTGGATTCGGGAAGTCATTTTACTATCCGGTCAGATCCGAAACTAGATTCAGATTCCACAACAGTGAGGCTCGTCAAGTGCGCTCTAACTAGGGATGAAAACAGACTGGATTTTATTCATCTGATTCATATTCGGATCCGATCAGTACTGGATTCGGGAAGTCATTTTACTATCCGGTCAGATCCGAAACTAGATTCGGATAGTTAAATCCGGATTCGAGATCAAATTCGAAACAGACATTATCCGAAAAATCTAAGACGGGATCTGAATATCAAATAGTAATTATATCCGAATATCCAACATCAACATTAGCCCATACCCATCTATACTGGGCAAGCCCATAGAGTTTCGGTCTCCCCACTACCCAATTCCTTCCTCTCCCATGCAGCTGTGCAGATCTTCCTCCTCTTTGCGAGCTCGCCGTGAGATCTATTCAATTGGGTCGTTTCTTCTGGTAAGATTCATAGTGCTGTGTCATTCTATTCTGGCTGCAATTACAATTGCTGCCTTTTGGGGTCATGAATGTTGGGGAATTTTGTAAATTATGTGATATTCTATAGCTTCTACTTTTCTAGAGGTAAAAGACATTATGATGCACCTTAAAACTAGCATATTTCTAGGTTATTGCTGAAGAATGATCATTAATAAGAGGAGATCATGTCTGTAATTATCCTAAAATGAAGGTGGAACATGCTTGAATTGACTGCTTGTAGCATCGAGTATATGTATTGCTGCATTTGTAGGTTAGCACACAAAACAAGACCAGCAAAAGCATGCCATCATCTAAGGCCTGTTTGGGGCCTTTTAAGTCAGCTTCAGCTTCTGAAAAACCAATAAACCCTTTTAAAAACTCAGCTTTAAGCAGTTTTAACATAAGTTAGAAGCCATATATAAGTAGCAAAAGTTAAAAGCTGGGCTGAACTTACTTTTACAGTTTATTGCTGAGGAAAATTAGCTATTTGTCAAGCGGCTCTTATAAAAAAGCTACAGTCGTTTTCAATCCAAAAGGCCAAAAAAATAACTTTTCAGAAAAGCTAAAGCTTCTCCAGACAGGCCCTAAACTTGCTATGTCTAGAATATTTAGCACCAAGCATCTTTGTTTCACACACCAATACACCATAGCTTTGTCTATTGCTCAAGAAAAATTGGCATTTTGTAGATTTCTCATTTCTCGATGGTTTCGTGGGAAGGTGGTGCAGATTACTATACTGCAGCAAAGCTGCAAAAGATCTTTTAGCAATTTGGCAAAGTTGAGACACTGTAATCAAGACAAGGAAATCAAGGTGTAGGGGTTCAGCAATTATAGTCATGACCTCCAAAGAGGCAGCAGTAAGTCATGTTTCTCTACTCTTTTAGTCTTGGTGAGTTTTTTTAAAGTTGACATTCATCCGCCGATCATGAAATCTCAATTTTCATCCTAGTATTTCGTCTCAATGTTATTTGTGCTATAACATGGACGTGTTCGCCAGCCTGTTGGAGCTTATTGTTCAGTAATCTAAGAGCTAGCAAACTCAATCTACTTCAACAAGGAACGATACATTTTGGTTGATGTTATACCCTATCCAGTCACAAATAATTATTGTTTTAGACATAGATACCATCAAACTTTTGAAACTTTTACTGTCAATATCTTTTAAATATTTAAATTTAAGGGGGTGTTTGGGACAGCTCCAGCTCCACCAAAATCTGTGGAGTTGGTGGAGCAGGGTATTTCTAGCTCCAGAAATTTGTGGAGCTGGAGCTGTGGGTACATTAAGAGTGTTTAGGTAGATCATCTTGTTTACATTTTAGACTAAAATGATAAACTTAATTCACTTTATTTTAGCCTATAAGTTTCAGCTCTGAGCTGGAGTTGGGATCTGGAGTTCTCCCAAACAGGGCCTAAGTTTCAAAACGACAACTATGTCACACGCCGAGGATGCAATGGTGGAGTTGGAGCGAAGGAAGCTTGGTGAGATTTGGAGGAGGACGCGCTTGCCCTCTGCAACAAGGGCGAGGAAGCCGTGGCGGCAGCCGCGCGGCAAGGAGGTTAGGGCGAACACAAAGAGTTAGGAAACAGAGGATATGAGGCAATTTTCTAATATCCTTTTATTGAAAACATCTGGCCTTCTTATATAGCGAAGGCCCTCACAAACCAGGTAACAAATTATCTTTCCTAACCAATTACTGTAAATAAGGAAACTACTTTGCTAAAGAATCAACATATTTGAATTATTTCTATCTTAATGCTAATCCGGACCTTTCTGGGAGTTGGTTCTGGTGTTCTTCCTGCGTTTGGAATAGGTGAGTCCCCACATGACATCTCTCCCCTCCTCCTCAAAAAGCTTGTCCTCAAGCTTGAAGTCTGGGTATAACTGGTGGAATTTGTCCAAAGGTTCCCATGAAGCTGAAGCCAGTGATAATCCTTCCCATTGAACCAGGAGTTCATGATGACCTCGGGCGAGTCGTGCCTTTAGGACCTTGGCTGGCAATGGACAAACGCGGCCATGGAGGATGGTCGGTAAGGCCGGAGGTAGTTGTGGAGGATCCCCGATGAATGGCTTGAGGAGGCCAACATGAAAAACATCATGGATTTTAGCCCGAGGGGGAAGGTGCAGTTTGTAGGCCACCGAACCATTACGTTGGGCAACCTGGTAGGGCCCGTAGTATCGAGGAGCTAGTTTGCCGTGCCCGCGGGGGGTGATGGAGGACGCTTGACGATGGAGGAGACGAAGCTAGACCCAATCACCCGGGGCAAACTGCAAATCCCGGCGACCTTTGTCGGCCTGAGCCTTGTAATGCTGTTGTGCTTGCAACAAGCGGCCTTGGATTTCTGTCAGGAAATCATTGCGATCAGTAAGAAGATGATCCACAGCCGGTAGTTGGGAATCACCAGCATTGTATTGGCGCCAAGAAGGAGGATCGCGGCCATACACCACACGGAAAGGCGAAGTCTGGAGTGACGCTTGAAAACTTGTGTTGTAGCAGAATTCGGCCCATGGTAACCAACGAAGCCACTGTCGTGGGTGATCTCCAGTAAGGCATCGGAGGTACATAATAATGATTTTATTCACAGCTTCGGATTGTCCATCGAACTGAGGGTGGAATGCAGAACTGAAATTGAGTTTAACTCCCACCAACCGGAACAATTCGGTCCAAAAATTGCTAGTGAAAACTGGATCACGGTCACTAACAATGGAAGAAGGGATCCCATGCAGGCGTACCACTTCATCAAAGAAAGCCCGAGCGACCGACTCCGCCGTATAAGGGTGGCGGAGCGGTAGAAAATGGGCCGATTTAGAGAAGCAGTCGACGACGGTGAGGATGACTGTCTTGCCACAGATCCGGGGAAGACCTTCAACAAAGTCCATGGCGATATCCGACCAGATTGCCGAAGGGACTGACAAGGGCTGTAAAAGACCGGCCGGGTGGAGCTGTTCGCCCTTATTGCGCTAGCAGACAGTGCAGGCGCGAACAAAGTCTTGCACCACACGTCGAGCATTAGGAATATGAAAATCAGCACGCAGACGATGAAGAGTCTTCTGGATTCCTTCGTGGCCGGTTTGATGAGCTCCTATGAGAATATCCGGCAAAAAAGAGGACGTGGGTGAAATATAAATGCGGTTGTTGAGGGTGATGAGATCATCCACAATGCCCCATGGGCCCTGTTGTTGGTCAGTGCTGATCTTGTCTCGGAGATCACGGAGAATTGGGTCGGCCAGTATTTCCGCACGAAGACCATCAAAAAGGGCGAAATGTGGACTGGAGATAGCACAGGTGAGGGCTGTTGCTTTTGTGTCACGTCGGGAAAGAGCATCAGCAACGACATTGGATTTGCCTGGTCTGTAATCAACAGAGAAATCATATCCCAAGAGTTTGCTAACCCAATGGTGTTGCGGAATGGTGGACAGGCGCCGGTCCAGTAAGAATTTTAAGCTGTAATGATCGGTCCGTATCAAGAACGGCCGGTCCCAGAGGTAAGGTCGCCAAAAGCGCACTGCTTGGACAAGACCAATTAACTCCCTTTCATATGCTGGTAAAGAGGCGTACCGGGGGACCATGGGTCGACTGAAGAAAGCAATAGCGCCCGTACCCTGGTGAAGGACGGTGCCGATGCCATGGCCTGAGGCGTCGCACTCGACTGTGAAGGCCACCTTGAAATCTGGCAATTGTAAAATTGGTGCGGAAACAAGGGCTGCTTTTAAATTGGAGAAGGTTGTGTCTGCTTCCACTGACCACTTGAAAGCTTCTTTCTTCAATAACTTGGTGAGGGGGCGGCCAACTCACCAAAACCGCGAATGAACTTGCGGTAATACCCAGCGAGGCCGAGGAACCCGCGGACCGCCCGAACGGAACGAGGCGTGGGCCAATCCTGAATAGCTACTACCTTTTGGGCGTCCATGGCAACCCCAGTGGAGGAGATCACATGACCCAAATATGTGACGGATTGGTTGTCGAAGGAACACTTGGAGCGTTTCAGGAAGAGTCGGTGATGCTGAAGGGTTTGAAAAATGGTGCGGATATGCCGCAAATGCTCTGACCAGGAGGAGCTGTAAATAAAAATATCATCAAAGAAGACGAGAACAAAGCGGCGTAGAAAAGGTTGAAGAACCTCATTCATGAGCACTTGGAAGGTGGCTGGGGCGTTGGTTAACCCAAACGGCATGATAAAAAATTCAAAGAGACCCTGATGTGTGCGGAAAGCCGTCTTCTCGATGTCTGCTGGGTGCATTAACACTTGGTGATAACCAAAACGGAGATCGAGCTTAGTGAAGAATTTGGCACCATGAAGCTCGTCGAGGAGTTCATCCACCACTGGAATTGGAAATTTATCTTTAATGGTGCAATCATTGAGTGCTCGATAATCGGCACAGAATCGTCAGGAGCCATCTGATTTCTTGACAAGTAAAACTAGAGCAGAAAACGCGGAGGAGCTTTTGCGGATAACCCCCTGCTGCAACATTGTCGTGCATTGTCTCTCCAATTCATCTTTCTGCAAATGAGCATAACGGTATGGATGTACAGCGATTGCTTCTGTACCCGGCTTCAAGTGTATGCGGTGATAACGCTCACGGACGGGTGGCAGCCCTGATGGTTCAGCAAATAAGTCGCTGAAATCATCCAATAGCGTGTGCAGTAAGTCTTGTCCCGTGCAAGCTTGAAGTGCGGCGCTCGGAGCTGTGTGTGGTGTGCTTGACCAAATAATTTGGTGACCTGCATGGCTGAAGGACATGGTCATATGATTGAAATCCCAAATAATTGGACCAATTGTACCCAGCCATTGGACGCCCAGAATGATGTCGAGATCATCCAAAGGAAGCACGTAGCACTCCAGAGCAAAGTGCACCTCTTCAATGGCGATCTGCATGTCGTGACAAACCCCAGGGCAGGATATGCGGTCACCATTTGCCACCAGGACTTGTAACCCTGAACACGGTTGGACACGAACGCCAGCCGTGTGGGTGACGTGGTCGGCGATGAAGTTGTGCGTGGATCCTGAATCCAGCAGAGCCATGAAGGAGTGGCCCGCGATGGTCACCGGGAGGCGCATGGTCTGGCCGGAGCGCGGTGTAATGCCCGTGATCGTGGCCAACGAGATTGCTGGTTCAACTAGTGGCTCAGGTTCCGCCTCGTCGGTGGTGTCCACAATCTCCATCACAAAGAGTTTCTTGCAACGGTGGCCACTACTGAATTTCTCGTCACAGTGAAGCAGAGACCCATGGTCCAGCGTCGTTCCATCTCGGCAGGGGATAACGTACGTCGTGGGAGTGGGCTGCGGCCTGGTGCATGAGTTGGCATGTCGCCTGCGGGCACTCCATGGGGAACCGGCGGCGATCCTCCTGCTGTGGACGCGGTCGGAGTGCGCCAAGGCCGGCGATATGGTGCAGCAGTGGACGAGGGCGCTGAGAGTCTGCGCTCATAGGCACGAGCGAGGCTCATAGCTGATTCCAATGTCAGCGGCCCTTGTAGTTCCACATCGACCTGGAGAGGATCTCCCAACCCGGCAGTAAACAATTGGACTTGTTGATGTTCAGAGAGTGGATCAGTGCGACAAAGTAAGGTCAAGAATTGTTCAGAGAAGTCAGATACAGAACCTGTTCGGCGCAACGCTGCTAGTTCTCCCAAGGAAATATAAACTTAATTCATTTTATTTTAGCCTATAAGTTTCAGATTTTAGATGAAGCTAGAATCTACAGCTCTACCAAATAGCCCCTCAATAGCTCGTCTACTCCAAAACGGGGCCTCTCCAATGTACCCCGCTTGGGAGACACAACAAGCAGTGTTTGCGGGGAGCTAAGCCCTCAAAAGAAAACTCACCAGCTGCACCTCAATGCGATCCCAACTGAAGTTCATGATCTTTATCAACGTAAGGTTTTCTAAGCCATCCTCTAGCGGCACTTCCTTGACCTCATCCAAGAAATCTTCCATGTAGGACTCATCGCTGCTTGCTGGGAGCTGCGAGCACGAACGTTAATAATTCAGTCAAATCACAATTAAATAAGAATGCTGATGCAGATGCCATGGAATGCAATTCAGAAAGGCATAGCAGGTGTTAACCTGCACAAAGAACCTGTCCAGATTAGGACAGCGGCGGTTCTTGAGGATCACAAGGTTGACGCCCTTCATTTCAAACATGAGGAGCGGCAGCTCTCTCAACTTTTGCAAGATGCCCAATTCGGCATTAGCTCCGCGCTTAATCAAGAAGCAACCTAAGAGTTAGATGAAAGTAAGAGAACAAAATGAAACGAAGCGCAAAAGAAAATAGCAGTCCTGGAGGGCATTGCTGCAGAAGGTGAGGACGGTGAGGTTGGAGAGATTCGGGAGGCCATTATTGAACCAGCTGTCGAACACCGGTCGGCTTTCGGAACACCGAAGCACATGTAGAGGTCGGAAAGCGAGGCGTTGCCCGGTTAGGCAGAAGGACGAGAGGGATTCGCCACTGTAGCGGAACAAGCGGAGGCTGGAAGCCGCCGCGGCCTCTAGCCCGGTGAGGCCGCGGCGCTCCGCGTCAATGAGGCTGGACGCAGTCGCTACGCGGTCCAGCCTGATGCCCCCGCGGCACTCCGCGACGGTGAGGCTCCTTAGGCTTCTGCCCTCCCGCCGCCCCATGGTGATGCTGCCGACGCCGCCGCAGCGGCCGCAGGTCGAGAACGCGGAGGCGGGGGGCACAGCGCGACCATTTTGCTGAGGGTAGAGTCTTTGCCGAAGGCGACGGATTCGAGGTGGATGGCCTCGAGAGCATCGAAGGGCCTGGCGTACTTGTCGTAGTGTTGGTCGGAGATGCGAACGCGGCGGAGCGAATGCTGGTCTCGAGGGTGAGGAAGAAGAGGTCGAGGCGGGGACTTGGAGTCGCGGGATTTGAATTCGTAGGAGGGGGAGGAGGTTTCCCCAACCGGAGCTCCCAGAGATCGCGGCACCCGCGGGAGAGCGCCGACGTGCGGATGGCGAACTTGAGCGGGAGGAAGGTCAGGACGCGCAGCCACAAGTCATCCGGAAGCGCCTAGAGAATGTTCACCTTCGCCGGCTCCTCCGCGAAGCTTCGCCTTGGCTGCCATCCCCGTCTTCCCGCCACCTCTTCCGGCTGGCGCCGCCGTAGGATTCGAGCGCCGTTGCCGCGCGTTCCCCGCTTCTCCCTCTGCCTCCTCCCGGAAGCTTTCGATTTGTATACGGAATGACTTGTGCGGACGTCCGAATTTTTTTGCACGTATTACAATATTTTTTTTATATGCATAACATTTTGTTACAATAAGTGTAATATTTTTCTTCGATAAATAGTAAAATACGCTACAGTAAACGAATGTTGCAAACGTTAAAAAAATGTTGTACGCGTTGATAAAAAATACTATAAACTTAGAAAAAAAATACTATAAGAGACGTCCGATGGGATGAATAGAGATCAAACGTTTCTCCCATTTGTATGGTACGATTAATTGGGTAAAAAAAAGTATTTTTTTGAATTGAAAAATAAGAAACCCAACCTAACCGAATCCGTTACCACAACGTGAGGACTCCTTGGTCACGCGGCGATTAGTGGGCCTAGGACACGTGCGCAAGCGTTAATGGGCCAAGGCCTCCGAGTACGTTCGCTTAGGTAAGTACATAAATATCTCTACTACTATAATACAACAACGACGGTTAGTAGCGGCGATACGGCTCATGCGAACTTTCTACTGACCTCCAGCTCACGTACACAGCCCGCCCATGATCCACGGTCCGCCGCCCCTCAAATCCTAAACCCACGCAGCGCGGCAGACCCAGACCACACGAGATTTGAGGATAACTCCCAAGTTGGCGCCATCGTAAAAATGTCTATATGTCATGACATCGGGCCCAGGACCCGTATGTCATAGAACCTGAGCGAACATTTTTACGGCCACCTCAACTTTAGGGCATACTTACAATTACTTCCTGTAAACTACTGCCCCATCCTCTCCTCGGTTATCACTTTGATTTGCTAGGGTTTGGTTTTGATGCGATTTTTTCCTCTGTTCGCTCGCAGAGGTCGGAGGGGTCTGTACATACATGGACATGAACTCGTTCCTGGGGTTTGGGAGGAGCACGTGGAGTGGAACTTCGAGAAGACGGGTAACCCCGTGTACCTCCACATCGTGCAGCGCCGGAAGCCGGGTACCGACGAGGCTGATCGCCCGCTGAAGAAGCCCACCCTTCTCGCTATCGGTATGATGTGCTTATCCGCTGACCACGTCTTTTTTCCTGCTGTTAAATTCTAGGGCGCATTGCATTCTTGTGTTTGGGTGATGTGATCGTGTGACCGTTTCTATTATGACTTATTTAATGCGGTTTTGGTTAACAAATAATGACAGGCTTAAATATATATTATCTCTTGATAAACATCATCTATGTGCTATTTTGTAGCAGTAACTATCTATCATAGAATTTGATGCCAAATATGCACGATATGATATGTTTTGTACCTCATGTTTACCACTACTGTTTTTGGTTGTGTTATCTTTGGCTTGTGTGATTAAGAGCTCCTATGTTATGTGACTTTTGGATTCATAAGATAGCTGTGCTCAATAGAGTGTCAAAATTTGTGTTATGATATATTTTCTGTTTTTGTTATTTGGGTCGAGCTCCCGTTTTGAAGCAAATTTTTGTTATTTGATTTTTTTAGGTGTTATCTTGAAATGGAGATGGAGATGATGGCATAGGATAGAACATTATAAATTTAGAATGTAAGGTGGTTGTGTTAGTTGACTGTTGGTTTTGTGATATTCTTTATGCTTAGTGTGTAGTATAACACCAGTTTTTTGACAAGACTTGTCTATATATTTGGGTTTTCAGAATAGAGCTATATGGTAATCAGAATTCCACTTTGAGTTTGTTTCTGTGTTCCTGTGCTTACGAATGGATGAATGTGGGTCTAATAACTAATAAGTCCTGGTCAGTTTATATATTTGAAGCAATTACCATCTTCACTAATGAGTTTTGTACAATTGATAGGAGTGGAGGAAGGTTTTACTGATCAAGAACCTGAATATGATGAGACTTTTGAAATTGTTATCTTGCCTGAATTTATCTCTCTCCCATTCCCATCGGTCGACTTGCCAGAGAAGGTAATTTTTTGTGATTTATGTAAAAGATTGAAGCTGTCATATGCATAGTTATTGACTGTACTATAAATCTGCAGGTTAGGGTTGCAGTTGATAAAGTTAAACTAGCTGATAGTGCTTACAGAAAACAACAACTTGCTTCTTGGGTTGCTGACAAGAAGAAAATCAGTTCATATGCTATGGAGCTGCAGCAACTAGACAATGGTGTTATTGTGCCTCCTATTGGATGGAAGTGTAGCAAATGTGATAAAACTGAAAATCTCTGGTTAAATTTAACTGATGGTATGATCCTCTGCGGGAGGCGGCTTTGGGATGGAAGTGGTGGGAATAATCATGCAGTTGAACCTCAGTAGTTATTTGGAAGCAGCAGGTAATGCTACTCTTGAACTTTTGCATTTTTGGACTTCATCGTATTATATTTACTTCTACAATACCTTGTTACTATGTGAAACTTGCAGTCAAACCTTTTGATCTTTCACTTTAGTATCCTTTTGAATATTTAAATTAGTCATATGAAAATGGCATGAATAGATTCAACATAAACGTACTTTTGGAACAATATGCTTTAATAATTTTAATAAACATATTGTGATAAAAATAATGGCCAAAGTTGCATCCGGAGGCACAAAAAGTTGAAAATGTGAAAAATCATGACAGGCGGGAGTTTTTCGCAACCATTATTGAAGATACGATTTTTAGTTAAGGGTCCAAAGGTGTCTGATATGTTCTTTTAAACTTCCAGAGTTATTTTCTTTACATATGTGATTCATACCACATAACTCATATTTCTTGATAGAGAAGTAATTTGCAGGTATTTTCACCTTTTCATACAATGGTATTGCCTGCATAACTTGTTAAGTTTAACAAAGAGTTTTCTTGATGCAACGTTTCCTATCAAGGAACAAAGGCAACAGAGGTTGCTTTTGTCATTTCTTTCATTATTTGTTAAAACACCTATTCATTTCTGGCCGAATTTGAAATTTTTTACGGATTTAGCCGCGTGTCGCGTAAAATTACAAATTTAGCCCCTGTACAGTATAATTCCGCGGACCCAGTGCGCGGAATAATTTTTTATTATTTTTTCCCGGATATTCCACGGACCGTTGCTGGAATAATTTTTATTATTTTTCTCGCCATTCAGCGGATCGCAGTCATGAATAATTTTTTTAATATTTTTTTAATATTCCGCGCCACTCGTCCGCGGATTAATTTGTTTTTTAATTTTTTTAATATTCCGCGCAGCGGGAACGCGGAATATTTTCCGAAATTTTTTTTTCGCCGGTTTTTTTATTTTTCCCGGTTTTTTTCGTCGGTTTTTTTAGTTTCTTTTCTTTTTTTTGTTTATTTTCCGGTCGGACGGGCTTATTCTATAATTTGATGGAATTTTTTGTATTTTATAAAAAACAATTAAATACATCTTTGTCCGAATAGTCCAGCATTCTATCGGATTGGAATTCATGCGAAACCACTCGCCACTAAACCGTGGAAATTGTGAGCACTTAAAGGTTTTTGCACTCATGAGTGCCAAATCCGTCCAAAAACACGAGAAAAATGAAGAACGACTCCAAACGCTGCTACTACTTACGTATGGCGAGATAGCGACGTTACCCTAGCAGAAGTTGCGAAAATCGAAAAGACACTCATGACCATGAAACCACGTAAATCGTGGCCACTTAGGGGTTTTCGAGGGTCATGGACAAGTTTGATACTGCCCAAAAATATTGGAAAAATCAAGTTGAATAAGATTGATTATGTAAGGATCTGCTAGAATGTCTTTTTGGTTTGAGAGATTGATATATATATTATAACGCAAACGTCAGAGAAAACTAAACTAAATAAGCCTATTCAATACTGCATAATTACTTGTCTAAATGCACATGTTGGTGCGACCAGTTGGAACACAATTTGGCATATGTAGTACCATATTCTACAAAAATATTGTATTTATAACTTGCTTCGATCAATCCATTCACAACAAATACCCTAAATGACCACAAATCGCAGAGTTCGATAACACTTATAGTTTTTCAATGACGCTGCATAACAACTCGTCTAAACATAAATTTTGGTGAAATTGGCCTACAAACATACTTCAGCATATGGACAACCAAATTATAGAAAAATATAAAAAATACGACTTGCTTATCATATAAAATTCAGATTCCAAACCAAATCGGCTTCATTGAAAGACTTTAACATGACTCTTATTGTAAGCTTTTGCCATGTAACAGCTCGAAAATTTTAGAACAGTAAAAATATAATATTTAAATTTGATTGTGAATATTTTTGGATTTTCTGAATATTGATTGCTTTATTTGGATTTTTTGTGTTGCAAGAAAAATCAAACAAAAGGGAAATAAAGAATGAAAAAGAGGAAAAGGCAAAAATGTAAAAAGTAAAAATTTAGAAAATTACCATGAGAACCCTGATCATTCAATTAAATCATTTTAGCCAGCAAATGAAATTTTATGCATAAAGAAATGAAGAGACAAAATGAAAAGACAACTTTTAAATCAAAACAATGCATTGTCAGAATTTATAAAATATTTTGGAGTCACAAATAGAGCTATAAAAATTATCATGAAAACCTAAATGAAATATCTATCTCTGGTAAAAATATTAGTAATTAATATTGTCATTTAGGACTTCTCAAAATTAAAAAATAGAAACTCTGAAAATCTGAAAACTGCAATGTCAGAATTTTTATAAAATAATGGAGCAACATTTTGACCTGAAACTTTTACAGAAGCATTATTAGCTCAAATCCTTATGAAAAACAAAATTTGAAAAATAATGGACTTCAATTGCGTTAATGGGCCAAGGCCTGAGTACGTTCGCTTAGGTAAGTACATAAATATCTCTACTACTATAATACAACAAAGAAGATAGCGACTAGGCTCATGGACTTTATCTCTACAGCTCCACTCACGTACACAGCCCTCCACGATCCACGGTCCAGCCCTCAAATCCTAAACCCACGCTAGGCCGAGACCCAGACTCCACGGGATTTGAGATAACTTTCAAGTTGGAGCCCTCGTAAAATGTTCTATATGTCATGACATCCGGGCCTGACCGATGTCATAACAGAGCAGCATTTTTACGGCCACCTCAACTTTAGGCATACTTACAATTACTTCCTGTAAACTACTGCCCCATCCTCTCCTCGGTTATCACTTTGATTTGCTAGGGTTTGGTTTTGATGCGATTTTTTTCCTCTGTTCGCTCGCAGAGGTCGGAGGGGGGTCTGTACATACATGGACATGAACTCGTTCCTGGGGTTTGGGAGGGAGCACGTGGAGTGGAACTTCGAGAAGACGGGTAACCCCGTGTACCTCCACATCGTGCAGCGCCGGAAGCCGGGTACCGACGAGGCTGATCGCCCGCTGAAGAAGCCCACCCTTCTCGCTATCGGTATGATGTGCTTATCCGCTGACCACGTCTTTTTTCCTGCTGTTAAATTCTAGGGCGCATTGCATTCTTGTGTTTGGGTGATGTGATCGTGTGACCGTTTCTATTATGACTTATTTAATGCGGTTTTTGGTTAACAAATAATGACAGGCTTAAATATATATTATCTCTTGATAAACATCATCTATGTGCTATTTTGTAGCAGTAACTATCTATCATAGGAATTTGATGCCAAATATGCACGATATGATATGTTTTGTACCTCATGTTTACCACTACTGTTTTTTGGTTGTGTTATCTTTGGCTTGTGTGATTAAGAGCTCCTATGTTATGTGACTTTTGGATTCATAAGATAGCTGTGCTCAATAGAGTGTCAAAATTTGTGTTATGATATATTTTCTGTTTTTGTTATTTGGGTCGAGCTCCGTTTTGAAGCAAATTTTTGTTATTTGATTTTTTTAGGTGTTATCTTGAAATGGAGATGGAGATGATGGCATAGGATAGAACATTATAAATTTAGAATGTAAGGTGGTTGTGTTAGTTGACTGTTGGTTTTGTGATATTCTTTATGCTTAGTGTGTAGTATAACACCAGTTTTTTGACAAGACTTGTCTATATATTTGGGTTTTCAGAATAGAGCTATATGGTAATCAGAATTCCACTTTGAGTTTGTTTCTGTGTTCCTGTGCTTACGAATGGATGAATGTGGGTCTAATAACTAATAAGTCCTGGTCAGTTTATATATTTGAAGCAATTACCATCTTCACTAATGAGTTTTGTACAATTGATAGGAGTGGAGGAAGGTTTTACTGATCAAGAACCTGAATATGATGAGACTTTTGAAATTGTTATCTTGCCTGAATTTATCTCTCCCCATTCCCATCGGTCGACTTGCCAGAGAAGGTAATTTTTGTGATTTATGTAAAAGATTGAAGCTGTCATATGCATAGTTATTGACTGTACTATAAATCTGCAGGTTAGGGTTGCAGTTGATAAAGTTAAACTAGCTGATAGTGCTTACAGAAAACAACAACTTGCTTCTTGGGTTGCTGACAAGAAGAAAATCAGTTCATATGCTATGGAGCTGCAGCAACTAGACAATGGTGTTATTGTGCCTCCTATTGGATGGAAGTGTAGCAAATGTGATAAAACTGAAAATCTCTGGTTAAATTTAACTGATGGTATGATCCTCTGCGGAGGCGGCTTTGGGATGGAAGTGGTGGGAATAATCATGCAGTTGAACCTCAGTAGTTATTTGGAAGCAGCAGGTAATGCTACTCTTGAACTTTTGCATTTTTGGACTTCATCGTATTATATTTACTTCTACAATACCTTGTTACTATGTGAAACTTGCAGTCAAACCTTTTGATCTTTCACTTTAGTATCCTTTTGAATATTTAAATTAGTCATATGAAAATGGCATGAATAGATTCAACATAAACGTACTTTTGGAACAATATGCTTTAATAATTTTAATAAACATATTGTGATAAAAATAATGGCCAAAGTTGCATCCGGAGGCACAAAAGTTGAAAATGTGAAAAATCATGACAGGCGGGAGTTTTTCGCAACCATTATTGAAGAACTATATTTTCTGTGACAGCTCAGATGTTTACTCATACCCGGAAGATGATAGTGTTGAAGATCCACTATTAGCTCAGCACTTGTCACATTTTGGTATTGATTTTTCTTCACTCCAAAAGGTGATTTGCTATCCTTTATTTTATGACATTTATCTATGATAATTTAGCTCTACATAATATGGATTAAAAATTTGGGAAATTAATCCCTGACGAGTGGCGCGAATATTAAAATTATTTCCTGCGATCCGCTGAATTGGCGAGAAAAATAATAAAAATTATTCCTGAACGGTCCAGCGAATATCCGGAAAAATAATAAAATTATTCGCGACGGGTCCGCTGAATTACATCTGATCTGAGGCTAAATTTGCAATTTTACGCGACACGCTAAATCGTAAAAATTTTCAAATTCGGCTGTAAGAGCAAAAAATTACTCGGACGTCCAAATTTTTGCACACATTACAATATTTTTTTTATATGTATAACATTTTGTTACAATACGTACAATATTTTTTTAATAAATAGTAAAATACGCTATAGTAAATAAATATTGCAAACGTTAAAAAAAATATTGCATGTATTGATAAAAATGCTACAAACGTAAAAAAAATATTGTAAGAGACGTTCGATGGGATGAATAGAGATTGAATGCTAGTTTCTCCCATTTGTACGGTACGATTAATTGGGTAAAAAAAAAGTATTTTTCCGAATTGAAAAATAAGAAACCCAACCTAACCGAACCCGTTACCACAACGTGAGGACTCCTTGGTCACGCGGCGATTAGTGGGCCTAGGACACGTGCGCAAGAGTTAATGGGCCAAGGCCTCCGAGTACGTTCGCTTAGGTAAGTACATAACCACTAGGTTGGGTTGCGCCACTTGCGCGTGATGCCGCGCCACGAGAAAAAAAATCTGGCGCGAGTTTTTTTGTAAATTGAATCTGCGAAATCACGGGTCTCTTTTTTTCAAAATAACCGGCGGAAGGATCTATTTACGATTTCAATTTTTAAAATAAAAAATCGATTTAAATGATCTAAACGCGATTTCAATTCAAATTTATAAACCCCGATTAACTCGAAGTTTTTTAAAAACCGCTTTTTAGAAAATCGCGTGGAGGGACCTAAATGTCATTCCGATTTTTTTCGGATTCAGTCTACAAAAAAATGACGAAAGGACCTAAACGCGATTTTAAATTCAGCTATAAACCACGCAGGGGACCTAAGAAAATCAGATGGAATTTGTCCATGGCAAATGTATGCTCTAACAGCTCATTTTACACTTATCACATAATTACATTAAACACCAAGCTTAAATCCATATTGGAGTTAGATATTGATATGCTGCAATATTCAACATTTAGTGCTTGATACCAAGGTCTTTCGCATGGTTAGACTTTTATAAAAAATCTCAAGAGGATGCCCGGTATGATTTTTAACTATGAAATAAAAAGCTGCTCAAGGAATTATTGTAAAAAGCCAAGTAAGAGATCGGCAGGTACGATATTTTTATAGAAATATATTGAAAATTTGTTACAGCCAGCAATCCATCAATGTACAGTTTTTTTTCCTCTTCCTTTATATGCTTACATGGTTTATTGTTTTGGGGCTATGTTTATTTGAACCAGCTTTTTCTTTGTTTTTGCAGACTGAGATGACTACTGCTGAAAGAGAACTTGATCACAACACAAATTTTGATTGGAATAGAATACAAGAAAGTGGAAAAGATGCTGAACTTCCCAAGTTCCTCAAAGGATTCCAACAGGTAACTATTTATGTTTACTGTCTGTGACTAACTATCCAGTATTCTTTTTACGTGAAGAGCATCAATCTAATATATTTCGTCTTTGTCACTCTCGCAGCTACATCAGGAAGAGTGCATTTTGGTACAGAACCTATCTGTATGCTGTAGTGATAATTGTTATTGCACCTTTCAACCATGCAGCTTTGTTAATTTTGGTAAAAACGTTCAGAACAAGAGCTAATTTTAATGGTCAAATAGGTGGGATACAGGTTCGTTGCAGTGGTTGGGTAAGGCAAGGAAACTCTTATTACAAAATCTTAATAGAATGGGACAACGTCCATGTGATTTACACTTTATAGCTGTACAGGGTTTATGTGCCATTCAAATGATCTTTTTTTAGCATTGGTGTTTCTGTTGCTATATATTTTGGATTAACTCAAAAGTAGGATTAACTACACTGGTGAAATGATCATTAGAGCAGCACACATATTCTTCCTCACTTTCTTAGTTAAATCTTATCTGCACTGTTACATTTTCTGCTTTCTGCTTTTCTTGTAACTTGCTGTGCATGTATTGATGTTGTAATGTTAATTGAAGGTCATGTATGACAATTAGTGGGAATAGTACTACGCTTCCTTGCCTGGGGTGCAAATACTCAATTATTGTCACCAACAATATTAAACATCTACATGTATCACTAATACTTTTTACCTTTTATAAGGCAGTGTTCTGTTACAATTGGATATTTTGAATAGAGTTCGACTGCTCAGCTTAAAATAATTTTGAGTTTCATTATTGGGTTTTGGGCATGTGTTAGATTTGTTTGTGCAATGAGTACTCTTCGTACTTCGATGAAGTAGTGTGATCAGATCTATCTTTTCCTCTTTGCTTGCAGAGGTTATAGAATTCTTCGTGTCAATTGGGAACAAAATGGAAGATCTCTTTAATTTAGAATCAGATATTGTAGATTTGGCAATGTCTGTTGACCCAATGAAAACTGACGCTGAACAAATGTCTCATGGCAGTGGTAAAATACCATGTGTACAGAATTTTGCAGCGCATGATTTCAAGTTCTTAGAAGCCAGGCTCCACAGCATCGGAGAAGCTATTTCAAATGCAGTACTGCTTTTAGGCAGCAGCCTTTTGTGCAGCACATCAAGTCTATCGCTCCATTCTTTCATCATTGAAATGCTGGAAACTGTTGTGGATGTATTTGGGGGGTCAGAAAGCTTAGGTCTCACAGAAGAAAAGAAGTATCAACGTACCAACTTCCTATTCGACTGCATTGTAGAATCATTGAATTCAAAATTCTGCAATTTCGGCAAATGCGGTTACAAGGCCTGGTTGAGATTGCCTCTCACTTTGAGCAAAGGTCTGCTGAAGAGGGAGATATCTGAAGAGATCAGCAATTGGAGGGAAACGAGAGCGACTGCTCCTAATCAAGTTGCTGAGAAAGAGCTGGACCAAGTTACTGCCGGGTGGGATACATGTCAAGTTGAAGCATTTGATATTAGCACTGCAATTGAGAATGACGTACTTGAGGCGCTTGTCGATGAGTTTGCACTGGAGCTCACTACTGTAGTGTGTTGTTCCAGCTAATGCTGAACCTATACCAGCACAAGTTTTGTATATTTCTTTTTTGCATCCGACTTTTGTAGTGAGATGACAGAACCTGCTGGCGGAGATCTGAAATAGTTTAGATACATGATTTTTTTGCTTTTGAGCGCTGTCATATGTACAAAATCTGCTTGTAAACATTTTCCGAAGATTGCTAAAAGATGTGTTCGGATCCTTTTTGGGGTTTACTCATCGGTCGGTGCTGCAAATTTTGCAGATGTTTAATCAGTGTTTGGTACTGGCACCTATTATTCGGGATTGGTTTGTTAGTTGTTACTGCATTTTGCCAAACCTAAGTTAGGGTCCTTTTGGCATTGCCGTGCTTTTCAAAAACACGTACTTTTCGGCAGAGTATGATGCTTCAAGGCTGATGAGGAGGCAACTGGCAGAGAAGCGTGAGAGGCTGATCGAGCTCGAGAGAAGGCGCCTCGCAGGGTTCACACTAGAATCGTTGCCTTAGCAGTTTGCCTACTTCGATTGTAGCATTGAGGACGTCAGTTCCCTTAATGGCCCAGCAGGTCTGTCATTTGTCATTTCTAACATTGTTTTAATATCATGAATGCTTAAATTCATGTTGGAGGAGAAACCATAAAAACTTTCGTAATTTGGAGAAATAGATGTTTGATCTTGTAGCACAATTTTCTTTTGTTGTTTGAATTTTATGTTTCGTTACCACATTTATTTTTCGTAGCAACGCACGGGCATTGAACTAGTTAGATCTATTTTTTCAGTCTGGTTTTTGAGGTGTGAAAACTGAGCCGATCATCGAACACTGAATAGTGTGAAAATAAAAACCGAACCATGACAAGAAACCGAACAAACCATGAATTTCGGTAAAGCTGGTTCGGTTCGGTAACGTTGAAATTGCTGTTTCCAACGAAGAATCCGCCACTGCTCTAGCCCGTTTAAAAGACCAGCTGGTCGGCTGAGCCAGCTGGCCATTATGGGCCACGTTCTGGGCCGCACTTAGCCCATTAAAATGTCAAGAAAGACAGCCTACAACAGACAATGTGATGCCTGTTGATTGGGCCCAGCGATAAACCATGAACTGGGCTAGACGTGTAACACGCGTTCGGGTAGTATCCTTTATCTTTTCCGTATTTGCACTAGATAAATAAAAGGTTTTTTAGACGGCACTCAATAAAAGTTTACGTGATTCTCCCGGCCTGTTTGGAATGCAGGAAACGAAAAGCAAATGAATTGACAAAAAAAGAAACGCATAGGAACGTAAGTGCAAACACAGAGTGCAAAACGTAGAAATAGGGTGTTTGGATAAATTGCCGGGAAAATAGAATAAACTTTAAAAAACAATATATGTTTATGAGAGAAAGAGATGGAGAGGAAGATTATATTGGGACTTTGAAATGAAAAATTCACAGGAGCTCTCACCTTTCTTTTCTTTTCCTCTGAGAGCATAGGAAAGAGGCAGCTTCCCAAAAGGAAAGAAATGAGGTAATCCCAGTGGCGGAATTAGAAATTTTTTGTTGAGGATACACACTTCATACGTATGACTTTGTAGTTTTTTACAATTATTTCATAACATCGTAAATCCGACACATATATTTGAAATTTGCTAAAAGCACAGTATAACTAGTTGTAAGGTCTTAAAAATCCTAAACCACCAAAATCAGAACCAATTCAATAAACAAATTTAGCACAATAAAGAAGTGATCTTACACAACTTTACAAAATTTTAGGGGTGCTGGGGGCATACCCGGCACCCCCTCGGGTACCGCCCCTGGGTAATCCTCCATTCCAAACACATCTTTTCTCCAAAATATGATCCACCATGGGCTAATGCGCTGGCATTGGTATCCGGTAATGTATCCACGGGAGTAGGGGTGAGAAGGGGTCAGATACGAGCGAATATTGCTTTTTTCATATCATAACCTTTTTTTTCCTTAGATTAGGAACCAGATGTAGGCTAGTCAGATACGGATACAAATCTGGATTATTTCGGGATACGGACAACGAACGGATATGTGACGAATTCGGATTGAAAATGGATAAAGATATACGAATAATATATGCATATATAAAGTAATATACGTTGAATCAAACCATATAAGTACATGACCATAGTAGCAAGTATAAACAATTAAACTCAATGGACATTATAGAAAGGATATGCTATTTGAGAATCAATAGAACCAACTAATTATCAATATAAATGGGCTGCTATGGAAAATATGTAATGAATGAGATGGGCCTTGCTGATATCCCAATGGGAAAAAAATCCAGATATTCGAATAGGAAGAAAAAGGATTTTCGAATAGAAAAAATCCGGATATCCAGCTCCCGTCCCATATGTACCGTATGTTGACTACTCCGAATCCGATCCCGAATTTGGATTCAAGTATTTGGATCCCATCCCAAGTCCGATCGAATTGTCAAATATTGTCCGAATCCGGTCCCAACCAAATCCAACTCTGGATCGAGCAGGAAATATCCGACCCATTTTCACCCCTACGCCGGAGCCACCAATACGATCCAGACAGGTAGCGCTGATAGTAGTGGCATATTTAACTCAACGAATCGAGTAATTTCGAAAAGAGATGCTTTATAAACAACAATTGTTCTCCGTATTTGCACTAGATAACTCAGTGCATAATAACTAAAATTGATGTTTTACAAACAATTATTTTCTAAATGAAAAATTGGTGTTACCAAGGTAATCATATTGTACTGGTCACAGTTTAGGTATGAAACTGTCTTGAGTTCTCCAATGAGGGTGGCTCTTGTTCCGAACAATTTAATCAATTTAATCGGTGATGGATCCGTAGGAGCGGCCTCCACTAGTAAGGTTGTGTTTAGTACAGCTCTAGCTCTATTAGATTTGATCCGTGGGTCTGGTGGAGTTGGATATTCTTAACACCATCAGATCTGTGGAGCTAGAGCTGCTGGTACATTAAGAGTGTTTAAATGTGTCATTTTGTTTACATTTTAGACTAAAAATGTAAACTTAATTCACTTTATTTTAGCCTACAAGTTTCAGATCTTAGGTGAAGCTGGAATCTGGAGCTCTACCAAACAGGGTTTAAGAGTGTTTAGATGGATCATCTTATTTACATTTTAGACTAAAATATAAACTTAATTTATTTTATTTTAGCCTACAAGTTTCAGATCTAAGGTAAAGTTAAGATCTAAAACTCTACCAAATAGGACCTAAGTCAAAGGATACTATCATGAGAGCCAAAGAACTTTGCTTGTGTGTTCTACTAGAGGTTGTTGATGTTAGGCACCCCTCTTAGAAGTGTATAAGCGTGGAATTTCACCCATGTGACTCCCGGGGTTTTGGGAAGCTTACTTTTATGGATTTTTTAAAATAATACATTTTTTAAAAAATTATAAAAATAATATGTTGAAACAAAATTTTACAAAAATACACCTCTATCACAATTTCAAATGGTAACATAAGCTTTATCGTTATTTAAATTGGTAATAGGGCTCTATCGCCAATTTAAATATTGACATAAGCCTCAGTCTTGTCAACCAAGTGAATCCACAACAAAATAATCCATCGGCTGATTCAATCCACAACTAAATAGACATCCGTATTACCAATTCAAACGGTAAAGGTGCATTTTTATAAAATTTTGTTTTAGCATATTATTTTTGTAAAATTATTTAAAAAATATATTATTTTAAAAAAATAATTCGACTGTCATGTGTGGTACCAGGATTTCAAATTGATTAATTGCATTTATCTCACCTTTATTTTCAGAAAGAAAAGTTATTTTACTAAAATATACTATTATGTATTTCTTTTTGCTGATTATGATTTGCCGTACTTACCTTTGTTGCATATCTTTTTGCAGATGTAGATATTAGTCGGCATGCTGCCGAAGATGTCATCAGAGATCGATTGGAGAGAAGGACGAACGGGTTGGTGGGAAGCGATGCTAGAAGATTTATACTTTTAATTAAATTGTAAATTATAGAAATTATACCAGAAACATATCAAATAATGTGAGTTTTTGAGATCCACCGTCCACGGCTGGTTTGCATCTGCTTAATTAAGCCTTGCACATTTATGAACCTTTGTTTTATAAACTCATGGCGTCTGTTACGTCCAGGCCCTGTTTGGGGGCATGGCAAGAGATGAACAAGTGAATGTGGATTTATGCATATGATATTAGTCCGGATCGCATGTTCGTTATTTCTAGGTGTTGTGAAGTCTCTTCTAAGTAAGACTTGTCTAAGTTATAGTTCTAAGGTTTTATTCCTCACGATCTTTTTTTCGTTAGTTGTTTCTTTGTTTCAATCTGTATAACCTTGCGCCGCAAATCATTTGTGACTTGTTGTAAAACTTTTTGTTATTTCTCTTCTTCTTGAACGAAAGACAAAGTTCCTGCCAATCTTTCAAAAATATCAGTCCGGATGCAAAAATATTCTGAAACTCTATTTTTCACTTCTGTTACTAAAAGGAAAGGGCAGATAGAAAACACATTACATCTCGAAACCCTATAATGATATCAAGCACGTGGCATAAATTTCTTGTTTGCTATGCTGTTTCTCTAATACACACTTCAGGAGCATCATGAAGATCGCATCGAACATTTTCTAACACTTAGTCATCAACCCGCTTAAATCGAATTATGCTTATACGAAAGAAACATTCAGCCAAGCTCACAAGTTGTATTCCGAGTTTCCGACTAAGAAAAAGGAAGGCAATCCTTATAACTAAAAAGTGACATGATAGCCAATCTGGTACTACAACATTTAAAATTCGAAAAATATAATCCACAAATACAGGATTAAATTTCTGTTCTAACATAATGGTGAAAGACAAAATGGGACCGGATCAGTTCATACTTCCTACGGATACTTCATGTGATATTGTTACATGACCCTTTTTCTCACAGAAGTTGATATGAAGATATTTCGCTAGCAACTCATATATATAGCTAAGCTCGGAAAATTCCTAAGAGGCCAAGCCTCTTTGTTAACAAATCAAAATAGAAAAGTCCACAGTTATAGCAGCATATGAAATTAAAGACAATGGAATACCATGTACTTCAATCTCTGTTGATAGTAAAACCGAGGGAAAAAGAAACTACAGTATACATACACAGTAATTGTTCCACACATATTGTTGGTTAGCTTGTCTTGTATCGTTCCAACTACTTACTGTTCTGGCATTTCAAACCTAGGGTCATAATTCGAATGCTGACTGAAAACTAAATCTCGACAAAGACATCCGAATGAAATGGCCGGGTTGTAGATTCATCAGAGTCACGAAGAATTACCTGGGCATTCGGCGGAGCATTTTGGAGAAGCAACAGGTCTCCTTGATCTGAGTGCACCCTCTTGGGAGTAACTAGTATCAGCTTCTGGAGGGACCTGGCCTTCCTGAACAAGAAGTGCACGAGCTCAATCTCATTGCAGTGCCACTTGAAGTTCGTTATCTTCACCACCGTAAGGTTTCCTAAGCCCTCCTTCGGTGGCTCTTCTTCCACCTCTCCGAGAGCGTCCTCGAAGGAATCGCGGCCAGTTGTTGGGAGCTGAGAGCACAAAGTTAATAATTCAGAAAACGTCAGAATGAAACAAGAACACACATGCATATGAACAGATTTTTACAACTAGCAAGTGATGCATTTCGCAAGGGCGTAGCGGTTGGTGACCTGCACAAAGAGCCTCTCCAGCTGAGGACAGGGACAGGTCGTGAGGAGTACATAGATGTCATTGAGGTTGACGGTTTCCATTCCAAACATGAGCAGCTGCAGCTCTCTCAAGCTGTGCAGGTTGCTCAGCTTGGCTAACTCGGCATTTGCTCCGCCGCCAGGCAAGGAACACGCAGTCTGAAGGGCAAAATAACAAAGAACCTTATGCGTTGGTACTAGGTGACAGCAAAACCAAACGAAATCCGATACAGAAGAAGGACGGACCCGGAGAGCAACACTGCATATGGTGAGGACGGTGAGGTCGGCGAGATTTGGGAGGGCATTGAACCAGTTGTAGGGATTTGGGTGGGCGTCCAACCGCCGGGAAGCTCTTGGGCCCGGGCTCCCGAAGCAGATGTAGAGGTCGGCAAACGAAGCGGCGGCCGGAAGCTCGAAGGACGAGAGGAAGTCGCCGCTGTAGCAGAATGAGCAAAGGCCGGAGACTGTACTGGCGTTCAGATTGGTGACCCGGGGGCACTCCGCGACGGTGAGGCTCCTCAGGTTCGTCCCCGTGGCCGTGAAGTCGATGCGGCGGATCATGTCGCAGCGGCGCAGTTCGAGGACGCGGAGGCGGGGGCACACCGCGACTACTTTGGGAAGGTTGTCGTCCTCTAGGTCCGAGGAGTGGAGGTAGATGACCTCGAGATTTTCGAAGGAGAGGGCGGTCGCGGCGGCGGAGCTTGGAGACGCGGACGCCGCGAAGCGAGAGGCGCACGAGGTGCCGGCTCGCCTGATGGAGGCGGAAGTAGAGCACCAAGGACCTGCGGTTGTCGAGGTGGATGTCCTCAGCGGAGCAGTCGGCGGCGTATCTGAGGCAGGAGTTGAAGACTTTGGGCTTCATCTTGGTGCTCTCGATGGTGAGGGAGAAGCGGATGAGGCGGCGGCGCCGTCCGCGGAGCTCCAGCGAGTCGAGCAGCTCCCGCAGGGGGTCTTGGGTGAGGAGGCTGAGCCGGAGGGAAGAGGACTCCGGCCAGCGCGTGTTCCAGAGCTTCCACCACCGGGAGGATACTGCCGCCGTGCGGATGGCCGACTTGAGCGAAAGGCAGCCCAGGATGAGCAGCTGCAACTCCTCCGGCAACGCCGAGATGCGGTCCACCTTCGCCACCTCGCCTTGCTGCCCCTTCAGGTCGGAAACAGCTCCGCCACCGGAATGATACGCCATTGCGGCTGCTCTGCTCTTCTCCTGCCAGCGCCGCTTCACCCTCCCGCCACTTGCACGCTCTCGTTTCTGCTGCCTTCTCCGGGAAGGCCACCGCGCTTGATTCGAAATTCAAATAAAAGGTGGAGGATGAGTAGCAGCTAAAAGGCCAGCTATTTTATGGCCAGCCTGGTGCCAGGTTGGGCCCAACAGAAAAGCTCAAACTTGATGGGCCGGGCCAACGGGCCAGTTCTTGTGAGGCCTTCAACTTGGCGGTGCTTGTGGAGTCACCGCCGCCGACGCGAGGCGGATGTCGAGGAGGAGGGATCCGGCTAGCGGGACGAGAACGGTTCCGTGTGGAGAGCAGCTCCTCTGTAGCTCGAGACGAGGTCCCAGAGGACCACCTCGCCGATTCACCTTGCTCTCCACACTCATCTCCCTCGCTTGCAGCGCTACCAAGGCCACCGTCCGATTCGAGCCATTGCGCGTTCCCCTACCCTCCTCCTCTCCCTCTCCGAGCAAGCTAATACGATCGTCGTGCACGATTAGACAGGTTTTAAAACGCGTAAGAAATTCAAAATTCAAAACCGTAAAAATCGCCGAAAATCATCGGTTGAAGGGGTTAAGAAATAAAATTTTGGAATTTTTTAAAAAATCAAAACCGCTTGGTTTTTCGTGAGAAACCGCCTAGCCACCGAAAACCAACTAACTAATTGAATGTTCCTTAAAAACGGTTTCGAGCGTTTTCAAGCTGAAAGCGCCAACACATAAATTTTTAAAATTTTTAATTAGATCGAAACATAATGGTGAAAGACAAAATGGGACCGGATCAGTTCATACTTCCTACGGATACTTCATGTGATATTGTTACATGACCCTTTTCTCACAGAAGTTGATATGAAGATATTTCGCTAGCAACTCATATATATAGCTAAGCTCGAAAATTCCTAAGAGGCCAAGCCTCTTTGTTAACAAATCAAAATAGAAAAGTCCACAGTTATAGCAGCATATGAAATTAAAGACAATGGAATACCATGTACTTCAATCTCTGTTGATAGTAAAACCGAGGGAAAAAGAAACTACAGTATACATACACAGTAATTGTTCCACACATATTGTTGGTTAGCTTGTCTTGTATCGTTCCAACTACTTACTGTTCTGGCATTTCAAACCTAGGGTCATAATTCGAATGCTGACTGAAAACTAAATCTCGACAAAGACATCCGAATGAAATGGCCGGGTTGTAGATTCATCAGAGTCACGAAGAATTACCTGGGCATTCGGCGGAGCATTTTGGAGAAGCAACAGGTCTCCTTGATCTGAGTGCACCCTCTTGGGAGTAACTAGTATCAGCTTCTGGAGGGACCTGGCCTTCCTGAACAAGAAGTGCACGAGCTCAATCTCATTGCAGTGCCACTTGAAGTTCGTTATCTTCACCACCGTAAGGTTTCCTAAGCCCTCCTTCGGTGGCTCTTCTTCCACCTCTCCGAGAGCGTCCTCGAAGGAATCGCGGCCAGTTGTTGGGAGCTGAGAGCACAAAGTTAATAATTCAGAAAACGTCAGAATGAAACAAGAACACACATGCATATGAACAGATTTTTACAACTAGCAAGTGATGCATTTCGCAAGGGCGTAGCGGTTGGTGACCTGCACAAAGAGCCTCTCCAGCTGAGGACAGGGACAGGTCGTGAGGAGTACATAGATGTCATTGAGGTTGACGGTTTCCATTCCAAACATGAGCAGCTGCAGCTCTCTCAAGCTGTGCAGGTTGCTCAGCTTGGCCAACTCGGCATTTGCTCCGCCGCCAGGCAAGGAACACGCAGTCTGAAGGGCAAAAATAACAAAGAACCTTATGCGTTGGTACTAGGTGACAGCAAAACCAAACGAAATCCGATACAGAAGAAGGACGGACCCGGAGAGCAACACTGCATATGGTGAGGACGGTGAGGTCGGCGAGATTTGGGAGGGCATTGAACCAGTTGTAGGGATTTGGGTGGGCGTCCAACCGCCGGGAAGCTCTTGGGCCCGGGCTCCCGAAGCAGATGTAGAGGTCGGCAAACGAAGCGGCGGCCGGAAGCTCGAAGGACGAGAGGAAGTCGCCGCTGTAGCAGAATGAGCAAAGGCCGGAGACTGTACTGGCGTTCAGATTGGTGACCCGGGGGCACTCCGCGACGGTGAGGCTCCTCAGGTTCGTCCCCGTGGCCGTGAAGTCGATGCGGCGGATCATGTCGCAGCGGCGCAGTTCGAGGACGCGGAGGCGGGGGCACACCGCGACTACTTTGGGAAGGTTGTCGTCCTCTAGGTCCGAGGAGTGGAGGTAGATGACCTCGAGATTTTCGAAGGAGAGGGCGGCGTCGCGGCGGCGGAGCTTGGAGACGCGGACGCCGCGAAGCGAGAGGCGCACGAGGTGCCGGCTCGCCTGATGGAGGCGGAAGTAGAGCACCAAGGACCTGCGGTTGTCGAGGTGGATGTCCTCAGCGGAGCAGTCGGCGGCGTATCTGAGGCAGGAGTTGAAGACTTTGGGCTTCATCTTGGTGCTCTCGATGGTGAGGGAGAAGCGGATGAGGCGGCGGCGCCGTCCGCGGAGCTCCAGCGAGTCGAGCAGCTCCCGCAGGGGGTCTTGGGTGAGGAGGCTGAGCCGGAGGGAAGAGGACTCCGGCCAGCGCGTGTTCCAGAGCTTCCACCACCGGGAGGATACTGCCGCCGTGCGGATGGCCGACTTGAGCGAAAGGCAGCCCAGGATGAGCAGCTGCAACTCCTCCGGCAACGCCGAGATGCGGTCCACCTTCGCCACCTCGCCTTGCTGCCCCTTCAGGTCGGAAACAGCTCCGCCACCGGAATGATACGCCATTGCGGCTGCTCTGCTCTTCTCCTTGCCAGCGCCGCTTCACCCTCCCGCCACTTGCACGCTCTCGTTTCTGCTGCCTTCTCCGGGAAGGCCACCGCGCTTGATTCGAAATTCAAATAAAAGGTGGAGGATGAGTAGCAGCTAAAAGGCCAGCTATTTTTATGGCCAGCCTGGTGCCAGGTTGGGCCCAACAGAAAAGCTCAAACTTGATGGGCCGGGCCAACGGGCCAGTTCTTGTGAGGCCTTCAACTTGGCGGTGCTTGTGGGAGTCACCGTCGCCGACGCGGAGGCGGATGTCGAGGGAGGAGGGATCCGGCTAGCCGGACGAGAACGGTTCCGTGTGGAGAGCAGCTCCTCTGGTAGCTCCGAGACGAGGTCCTGTAGGACCACCTCTGCCGCCGATTCACCTTGCTCTCCACACTCATCTCCCTGCCGCCTGTGCGCGCTGGCGTCACCGTCCGATTCGAGCGCCATTGCCGCGCGTTCCCCACTTACCCCTCCTCTCTCTCCCTCTCCGACAAGCTAATACGCATCGTGCACGATTAGACAGGGTTTTAAAAACTGTGCGAAATTCAAAATTCGAAAACCGTAAAAATCGCTCGAAAATCATCAGAAGTTGAAGGGGTTAAGAAATAAAAATTTTGGAATTTTTTTTTAAAAAAATCAAAAACCGTTTGGTTTTTCGTGAGAAACCGCCCAGTTTTCGCCGAAAACCAACTAACTAATTGAATGTTCCTTAAAAACGGTTTTCGAGCGGTTTTCAACGGTTTTCGAGCAGTTTTCAACACATAAATTTTTTAAAATTTTTTAATTAGATCGATTTACCGAGTTATTTTGGATCTCGAATCGCAGCAGCAAGGTCGAAAAACCATGGTTTTCGAGCGATTCTCGCCGATTTTTGAAACCCTGGTGCTGGGCTGTTAAAAAGGCTAGGTGTTTGTCACGGGCCCTAAATTTTTTGTTACGGCCCGTAATTGGCCCAATGGACTGTCAAGAAGACCAGGCCTGACCTGACGATATGAGAGGCCGGATGCGTTGACTTTCCACTATAAACCATTATTAAATATTAATTATTGAATTGGGCTTGACTTGCTCATTTTAATCTCTTCTGTTTAGCAAAAACAAACTTTTTGTTCCTTAGGTACGTATATTGTCGCTGGCAAATCCTCCAGCTTAATGACCACCTCTATTTGATCCATTTAAAGCATTCGGCTTTTTAAATCCATAATTTGAAACTAAATAGTACCCAGCAAGCATTTGTCTTCCTAGAACAACAATCAACGATACGAGAGGGTATTTCTTCTACTCGTCGCCCCTTCTTGTCCCATAATAAACTTTGTGTGCAACAAATCAGACAGCGTCAAAGATCAAACCATGCAGGGCAGTCGAGGTTTGTATGGTCTGAGTGATTGAAACTTGAAAGCAGTAAGCAGTAGGGTTTGGAAACTTTGTAGTGTAGTTTGGGTGCCTATGCACTACTGCGCATAATCAAGCAGAAAAACACCGAACCAACCATCAACTAACCAGGCAATCTGACGCGTTTATTATGCAGCAACCGTGGAACCAAGTAACCAACCGGACTAAATACTAGTTTAGGACATCTGAACATGCGAGATCAGCCAAATAAGATGCAGGCGTACATGCCTGGATTAAACTTCAGTACATAACAAGTAGTGTAACTTTCATATAACTACATATTTCTTGTATAAACAATAAGAAAACCACAGGTTTATCCTTGTATCTAATAAAACTATGGATTTTAAGAGAACCAGTGTCACAAAACTATAGACTTTAGAATTGATCTTTCTTATAACAAGTCTGATAGTGTGTGCCACATGACAGCCCCACGACCCCTATTTCCTATTTCACTCGCACGTGAGACTACTACGTGGAGCCACATAGTCAGACCTGTTATAAGAAACAATTAATTCTAAAACCTATATTTTTGTGATACAAGTTCTCTAAATTTGTAGTTTTGTAAAATATAAGTTAAAACCTATAGTTTTCTGATAATTTCTTCAATAAAAATGTACTTTTATGAAATTTACTTTAACAAATAACTAGGGATAGCAATTGGGTGGGTAGCTTCGGGTACAACTGCCTCAAACTCGCTACCCGAACCTAAATGCATGTCAACCACTCGAACCCACTAATCTTCATGGGTATAGATCCGTACCCACACCTGAACCCGATGGATACTCGACACCCAAGGGGCACCCACGGGCCTAGAGCTGTGGGGGGTGCAGTGGCTGGGGCGGAGGCAGATGAGGGGGCCGAGCTAGCTCCAAGGGAGATGGAGGCTGAGGGCGGTAGGACTCAGGAGGGAGAGGGAGGGGCGCAAGAGGTAGCCATGGGGCGAGGCTGCGAGGGGGCCGTGGGGGCGAGGCGTGTTGAAAGAGTCATGTAAATCTCAACAGAATCAGTAGTAGTTGTATAGGACCGGTTCTTTAGGATCTTCAGTCGTGCCTAACGCAGTATCCGTTTTCTCTTCCTCTGTTTCCGCTGAGTCTCACAACGTGTATAGCCATTGTAACTTGTATGACAATATAAATGACAGAGCACAGCAGCCGGCTCAATTTGAGTGCGGATTCAATTTCTTTCTCTTCTACTTCTTTGCATGGTATCAGAGCCTTGTGTGATCTCATGTCCACCACAAGTGAAACTTCTATTGCAGCCATGAATCCTACCACCGGTCTCCTTCCCACTCCAGCGTTTAGTCATCTCGTTACTATTAAATTGACTAACGAGAATTATCTCCTGTGGAAGGCGCAATTTCTTCCGTATCTTCGTAGCTAGCAGCTGATGGGCTACATCGACGGTTCAATCGTCGCTCCAGAGGCAACAATCACACAGACTACATCTGTGGGAGCTACTCAAGTCACTAATCCTGCGTTTGTGCAGTGGATGCAGCAAGATCAAACAGTTCTCAATACACTTCTCTCATCTTTATCCCCGATGTTCTTGCACAAGTTATTTCCTTTACCACTACTCGTGATGTATGGATAGCCTTAGAACACATGTTTTCTTCTCATTCTCGTGCCAATGTCATGCAAATTAGAATGCAACTTGCCACCTTGCAAAAGAATAATCTCACTGCCTCTGCATACTTCCACAAGGTCAAAGGCTTCGCAGATAGTCTTGCTGCTGCAGGCCATCCCCTCCGTCCTAATGAAATCATCTCATATTTACTTACCGGCCTAGGCCCGGACTATGACCCTTTCGTGACATCCATCACCACTCGTGTTGAGCCAATGAGTCTCAACGATCTGTACTCACATCTTCTCAGCTATGAGATGCGACAGGATCGCCATACCTCCAGTATCTCTGTCAATATGATGACCAGAGGTAATCGAGGGGGTCGTGGCCGTGGTCGTAGCCGTGGAGGCGGCCGGGGTGGAGGGAGGCGACCTAGACAGAGGGAGGCGAGGGGCTGAGTTGGCATCAAGGGAAATGGAGGCGGTGGCAGGAGGCAGAGAGCGACGGAAGTCATGAGGGACAGGGCGAGGCAATAGGGGCTGAGGGAGACTCGGGGTCAAGCTGGCTCCAAGGGAGACGGAGGCAATGGTGGGAGGCGGAGGGCAGCGAGACTCGAAAGGGATAGGGGGGCTGGTGGGCAAGGCAGCCGGGCAGAGGGAGGCTGGGGGTCAGGCGGCGTCGAGGGAGGTGGAGGTGGTAGTGGTCGGCCGGGTTAGAGGATAAGGGAAATGGGGGATTGTGACTAGGCCAGAGGGTTGGGAGAATGGGAAGGGGGTTACGTGTATCACTATAAAGTGAGGCTTATATATTATACGATACCTATTGGGTATTCATAAATACAAATTGACACCCACGTCTATCCTATGACCTCTCAAATAGGTGTCTATAGGTTCCAAACCTATGAGTAAAACTGCTATCCCTGCAAATAACACCTACCATTGCAGCTAGGCAAGATGCATGGATACGTGCAATTAGTAAGAAAGTGCGGACGTACCAAAACAAAACTGCAAGGTATTTATTTATAATCAGGATTTAGGAATGATGCTATTTGCGGCAACGAGGGAAACAAAATTCACAACATTGCAAAAGTTTGTGCCTGTTAGGCTGCATAAAGGAGTTACTGCTTAGTACCTCAAGTAGGGTGGAGGCACAGAACGATATTGATGACATTATTCGGTGACATTAAAACAGGAGAGGAACGAGCCACAATGGATTCTTGCATACGCACGGCCTATGGCAGCGGCGGAGCCAGCTCCCGGGCAGGGCGGACGCCTGCCCGGGCTCACTGGCGTCGCAGCACTGGCGACAGAGCAATGCGACGGCGGCAGCCCTGGTGGCGACGATAATGGCGGGTTGCCTGAGGACCAGTGTTTGAGAATTGAGATGCTCACCCGTGTTGCCCTCGACGACCTTGCTACGTGCCGCTAGGTGTCCACTCGGTGGCGCCGGCTCACGCATCACCGGGTTCACGCCACCGCAGACCGCCACCGCACCGATCTTGTCTCGGGGTGCCGTCCCAGAGCATGACGCTACCGTCAGAACTTGGAGAGAGGGAAATGTTATCTGGAGCTCTGAAGAAGAAGATAAGCAGTGAAATCGGCAGTCAAAGAAACGGTTCGACCGTTAGATCCAACAGCTAAAGTTACTGCTAGAAAAAAAGCATGGAGATCTGATGGTTCAAAACCAAACCAGTTTTACCGGGAAACCCTGTAGTCATTTCAATTTGTCGTTATTTTCAGTTTACCTGTTACTCTACTATTTTAACGAGATGTTCAGTAATTACAACGCTGTAAACTTTTGGGTATAAGCCCAGTACTGGTGGAAATAGAAGGGGAGAAGAATCCGCATAAATTAGCTTTACTTTAGTTTATGGGTTTTGATAAATATCACCGGATGTTTTGTTGCTAAAAATCATCCAAATCTTGGAACGTTGGATCTTCTCCGAGATTGATGTGATTGATGAAACGGGGATATCATGATAAAAGAACAGACCAAAACAAGGCCAACCTGAATTGCATATTGCGATATCAGTCATTGATTTAACAGAGATGCCTTACAATTCCAAGTTTTTTGTTTAGAATAACATAGAAGAACTAACAGCCTTTTGATCTAACGGTTGGACCATTAGATCCAATGGTCTAAAATTTGGATGTTATTTCACAAAAAAGATCTGGAAGATTGCTATACACCGCAGAACATCTAGCATCTGGCAAAATTTTTTGCTATGTCAACACTTCAGTGGTACTATGAGGATCACATCAAACATGTTTTAACACTTCCTTATCGGTAATTCATACTCTCGGATCAGTGTGCATGAATAATGCTGGTCTAGAAGGAACATGCACGTAAGCTCGAAAGTTATTTTCAGACTAAGAAAAGGGAATGCATTCCCCACAATTGGCACAATCACCGATCTGGTACTACTACATTCAAAATTCAGTTAGTGCATCAACAATCAATTTAATCCAGCAATGCATGATTAAAGTTTTTCCTAAAAAAAAACATGATCAATGTTCTCCTACAGTTACTGCGTACTGTCAGATGACCTTTCTCAATTTACAAAAGTTGATGTGGTGATATTTCACTACTACGTATATATATGTATAGGTAACTTTGAAAAATGCCTAATAAGCCAATCCTCCATGTTAAGAAACCAAAAAAGAAAAGCTGATAGGGGTAACAGAATGTGAAATCATGGGCAATGGAATAACCTGTACTTCAATTACTATTTTGATGGTAAAAATGGAGAAAAAGATAGTACATAATACAGACACAACAAACCTACTAATGTTCTCTACTAACCAGCCATGTTCCTGTGCGTTGCAATGAAAACTTAAATTACAATAAAAATTTTATTTTCAAAGAGCACTAACAATAGCAAAGGTGGGTAATTAAAAAGTAGGGGTGTAAACGGAGCGGATAATTTCCGACCGATCCGAGCCCGAATTCGTTTAAAATCCGATTCGAATCCGAAAAAATGATATCCGGTTATATCCGGATTCGATCCGGATTCGAATCTGCCTATCCGAAAAAAATATGGGTTAAGATATGGGAAGAAAAGTATCCGATTCGTATCCGATCCATACCCGCATATCTGAGATATCCAAAAAACATCAGTGTAAATTAGTGAAATAGATATCCGATAATAAATCCGATAAACATAAACATTATGCATCATATAAGTTCATATGTTGATTGAAATTATACTTGGCTGCATATTATTCTTATATAGAGAAGACACCTATTATTGAATTTGAAACACTTATATGTCTTGAAGGTTTTAGTAAAGTTTTGTGTATAGTTGATCGATCCTAATATGCATGACATATATGGTTTCTGCTTTCACGTATTATCCGACTAACTATTCATGACCGAGACTAACCATATTCGGAACGATCTGTATTCGTTCCGTATTCGCGACCGAAGTAATCTGTATTCGTATTCGAATCTGGTACCGTCCGTATCCGATTCTATATCCGAGAAAAAAATTTGGAATAGGATACAAAATGAGTGAAATCCGTCCGTATTCGATCCGTTTGCACCCCTAGATAAAAGTGAGTAATTTTGACGAAATAAAGAAACTCTTAGTAGAGATTTGAGAATGGCCCGACCAATTATGCTGGCCTGCCGAGCCCAACTGGCCTGACAAAATGCTTTCACTAAAATTTGAGAATGGCCCGACCCATTATCCTGGCCCGCTGAGCCCAAATGGCCTGACACAATGGGGCCTGGCCTATTGTCACGCCTACCCTACGGTGCGGAGCCCCTGACCGCCGGAGCAAGGTTCGGAGGCCGCGTGGAGGGAGGCCGAAACGAGGAGGTTTCGGCGGATTTCCCACCAGCGGCCCGCCACACGGGCCGGCCGGCGCCCGCAGGCCGCAACCCATATAATCGACCGCACCAGCCTCTCGTACTCTCACCCGCCTACATCTCCTTCTCCGCTGCCTCGCAACAGACAAAGCTCCCAGCGCTTGGCGCTTGCTTGCCTCTTGTCTCCGCTCGACGTCTCCAAGGTGGTGGAGGAGGAGCGATCCACCAGCTCCCCACACGTTTCTCGTGGCTGACTTCCATGCGGTTGCCACCGCGGCGGCTGCATTCGCGGTTGCAGCAGGGATGGGGCTCGTGGGCGGCCTCCTCGGCTTCGGCGTCGGCCTCGCCATCGGCCTCGCCGCCGCCTACCTCGTCTACCTCCGCTTCTTCGCGCCTCGCCGTCTCCAGGTGATCGATCACCCCTCCACCCATCTCATCCCCCCGTCTTCTCTCCCGCGCAGTGGGTTGATGAAATCTCCGCGCTTCTGCTTCATGCCTGGATTAATCTGTTCTAGCTGATCGGTCACCTCGTCCTAATCGCTCGCGCGCGGTTTAATCAGTTCAATGCGCTTCCCGTGAGCAATTCGTGTTCCAACGCATGTGAACGAACCCTATGTAAGTGCATCGAATCTAGGCTGTGCATGCATGCCGCCGGCGACCAAATCCCCAACCCCATGGTTACGTTAGAGCAGATTTGATTGGGATTTGTTTGATTTCTGGCTGTGTGATCGGCTTATTCTGCTTGTGACGTGGGGAAAACGTACGGGGTGATCGGTTCAGGCGTGCGGTACGTGCTCAAAAGTCCATGCCTTCCTGGCGCATTCTCCTGGTCTGACTAAAATAAGCACGCCTCTTTAAAGTTGGTCAGTGCGTACTTTTCCTGCCTTGAACAGCCTACTTGCGTATCCGATTCCAGTTTGCCTTATTCCCCGGCTAATCTGGCTATCTATCTATGCTTGCTTAGGCGATCATTCTGACGAATCGATCGCGTCTGCCAGCTAGACAGGGCCTTTTGCATAATGAGATTTGTTGTAGTGGGTGTTTTGGGGAATTAAGCCGGGGCGGGGGAGTTCCGGTGAAGGAACGTCGACGGGATTCGGTTGGGGTTATATGTGCGTTGCGTAGTCCATGGGTGTCAATTCGAAATCTCCGTATGGATTTGTTTAATGTGGTTGCCGATGTGAAATGGGAGGTGGCGAGGTGCAGATGGGTACAGAATATCACTGGACGCGTAGCGTGATATTTAATTAGCATAATATGCAACAAGCTTGAATCGTACTTTTCTTTTTATTGGTCTAATATGATTGGGTAGCCAATTACTAGTGGCTTAGTCCATAGGAATGAGGAGGACATGGTTGCTGTGACAGAGCAAAAATCCAACTTGGAAATTTTGCTATAGATATCTAGTGTACTTTGTTGAACCCTTTTTCTCGAGACAAATAACACTTTGATTACTTACTTCATAAGAAAAGAAAGAATCAAATCCACGATGCTAAGTAAGGAAAAGTCAAAACCACCAATTTAACAGTGACATCATGTAACTGAAAGTCATAAGATTCTGAATCACTATTTCACTTTGCCAAAAAATGGAGCAGTAGAACAACCTCGCAACTTGCTGCAGAGTACAGATAATTAATTGCTGTTTAATAAGAGTCCAGACTATTATATCCTCTTGAGCTCCACTGCAGTAATCTTAAGCCAAGCCTACAGTACAATACATTAGCAATTAGAAAATTCTGCATGGAACGTGCTGGTTTTTCTTGTTGCCTTTTCCTCTCGAATAATTGATGATATCATGCCGTGTGCCCAATAACTATAGTCCCTGTTCCCAATCTTAGTTCTTATGTTGGTCACTCTATTTGAGGGAATCTATCTATTATAATATTAAAATAGAGGCAAAAGAAGCTACTACGTTCGCTCTCAAAGCCAGAAATTCTCACATTAATCAGAGGAAAATAAAAAAGATCTACATTGTTGATCATGGTATGTCTAGATTATAACAGTTTAGATTAAAAGAAAGAGTTTGTGTCATATACGACACATAAATAATTGAAATTCGAACAAAAATAAAATAGAAATAGGATTTCCATACGATTGAAAGAAAGAGTTCACATAATGTAAAATAAAAAATAAAAATTCAAGAAAAAAATAAAAGATAATTACTAATCTGATTACCATACGAACATCAAAATAAAACTTAAATTCAAAATAAAAATAAAAAATGGAATAAAAAAGATAATTAGTAATATGATTTCCATACAACATCAAAATAAGACTGAAATTCGGAATAAAAATAAATAAAATTAACTGTTAGATTTGTATACAAATTCTAACATAAAACCTGAAATTCAAATAAAAAATAAAATAAAATAGAATTTGATTTCCATAGGATTAAAAGAAGTAATCCAAATCAAGTACAATAAAAATTGAAATTCACAGTAAAACTAAAATAAAATTAGCAATGTGATTTCCATATGAACCCCAAAATAAAAATGAAATTTAGAACAAAAATTAATTGAAAATTAGTAATTATATTTGAATACAAATTCCAATCTAAAATAGAAATTTAGAATAAAAAATAGAAATAAAATTAGCAATTTGATTTCATACAAACTCCAAAGTAAAATCCTAAATAGCTTAAATTTAGAATAAAAATAAAATAAAAAATATCAAATGGATTTGTTTACGATTCCAAGCTAAAAGCATAAAAAAACTCTATATCATGTACGATGCAACAACAAACAAATATAATTTGGAACACAAATAAACAAAGAAATGTCAATTTGTTTTTGATAAGAATTCCAATCGAAGATAACTAAATCCATAAAAGAACTGTTAGAATAGGATGCCAATCCCTTGATTGGCTCCCTCCTTTATTAGGCTTAATTAGCTAGGATGCCAATTCCCTGATTGGCTCCCTCCTTTATTAGGCTTAATTAGCTTTCATTAGCCTTCCTTGTAAATTGTCTGCACAGCCTGTACATGCACCTCTGTACATTGTTTTATTGGCCTCACGCCTACAATGGTGGATTATCTGATTTCTCCCAATTTGCCTCTCTAACAAGAACATATAATAAAATCACCAATTTAATTTCCATATGAATTTCTAAATTAAATCTCTAAATAAATTTAATTTGTCATAAAAATTAAAGAAAAATTAGTCATTGAAGTTCTATACAAATGCAACAAAAAATAACTAAAATTTGGAATAAAATTGGAAATTTGATATCGATATGAAATGTAAAGTAAAATTCATAAATAACTAATTTGGAGTAAAAATTAAATAAAAATCAGAAATTGGATCTCTATACAAATACAAAAAAAAAATTGTTAACTGGCAATAAAAACAAAAGAAAATTTGCAATGCAATTTTCATACAAAATCCAAAGTAAAATCCCTAAATAAATAAAATTTAGAATAAATTAATTAAATAAAATTAACATCTTGATTTATGTATGGACAAAAAAAGCAAGCGCAAAAAAAGCCACCACATTTGCTCTCAGGGCTAGAAATTTTTGCAATAATTGGAGGAAAAAGAGAAAGATCAGCACTATTAATCATGGTGGGTTCAAATTATAACAATCTATATTAAAAGAAAAATTCTATGTGTCATGTACAATACGAGAAATAACTGAAATTCCAAATAAAAATTAAACAAAATAAAAATTGATCTCCATAGGAATCTCTATGTAAACAACCTAAATAAATTAATTCAGAATAAAATTTAAACAAAGAATAGCAACTGAATTTTTATACATATTCTCAACAAAAATATCTGAGATTTGGAATAAAAAATAAAAATAAAAATATTATTTTTTCAATACAAATTACGAAGTGAAGTTCCTAAAGAAATATAATTTGTAATACAAATAAACAAAAACTATCAATTTCATTTCCATGAGAAGTCCAACCAAAGATGAGTAAATTTAGGATGGAAAATAAAATAAAAATCGGCAATTTGATTTCAATACAAATTCCTAAGTAAAATCCCTAAATATATATAATCCATCATAAAAATTAAATAAAAATTAGCAATTTTACTTCTATATGAATTCCAACAAAATTCGGTTTAAAAATAAAATAAAACTGGAAATTTGATTTCTGTATGAATTTTAAAGGAAAATCCCTAAATAACTAATTTAGAATAAAAAAATAAAAATCATCAGCTCGATCTATATCAAAATTCTAAAAATAATGGAAAATTAAGAATAAAAAAATGAAAGAAACTTTGCAATTTGATTTCTACACGAATTCTAAAGTAAAATCCTTAAATAACTAAAATCCAGAATAAATTAAATAAATTAGCAATTTAATTTATATATGAACTTTAAAAAAAATCTAAAATGGGAAGTCACCGCAGTTAATGAGGAAACAACATCGTTGAGTTGGCCAACTCGACTAAGAGAAGCGAGCATGTATAATATCATGCATGTGTATATACATGTATAATATCATGCATGTGTGAATTCGTATGAATCGAAACAAAGAGCAAAAAGCCTGGAGCAGAGATGGCGCTATTTTATGAAATAGGCTTGGGGCCACTAGGGATGGCAACGGGTCGGGTCGGATGCGGGTTTTACAAAACCCGACTCGACAAAAAACCCAAATTAGAAAACCCGACCCAAACTTGAATACCCTATCGGGTAAAAAACTATACCTGAACCCGAACCCGGCGGGTACTCAAATCCGGCAAGTACCCAACGGGTTTGTGCAGTACTATAGTTCTAGGGGTGGCAATAGGTTAGGTTGGGTGATGGTTTTGCAAAACCCAACTTGACAAGAAACCTGAACCAAAAAACCCGACCCCAAACCCGGCGGGTACCTGGAACCCGACGGGTACACGATGGGTATGTGTAGTATTTTGAATACCTGATGGGTACCCGCGGGTGAAAATTAGAACCCGAACTCATCTCGGCTACCCGATCCGAAGAACCCGCAGGTGGAAATTAGAACACGAACCTGACTCGATCAGGTGCAGAACCCACGGGTACCCGAACCCGCAGGTCTGATTGCCATCCCTAGGGGCCACTGGTGAGAGTGCGATGGCTGTCGTTGGTAGGGATAAGCGACAGTTGTACATCTATGCATATTGATGTCGTAACGTTCAACATTAAATACGACCTTTATTATAGCTCATAGAATTGCCGGAAGGAGAGCTATGCCACGTGTCACCCTACGCACATTCGCGAAGAAACCCCTCCGTTTCTTCAAATTACGGATAGGTCCCTATAGATTACGAATAGGTCCTTCGCGATTTTTTGTGAGGGGAAGATATTTTTTTCTTAATCGCGTTTGGGTCCCTCGTGCGCTATTTTACGGAAAAAAAGCTCCCATTAAATTCAAATCGCGAACAAGCCCTTTTCTAATTTTTCAGGATAGCGAACAGGTCCAAAAATGTAACAAACAGACCCTTGCTCCTTACGTCTAGGTCCTTTCTCCGTTTTTCCCAGAAAAATGTTTTCATCACCAGAAATATGTGCGCAGCTCTATCTCTAGACTTTTTTCCCAGCTCGATTTTCCATCTCGATCTCTGATATTTTTTAAAACATGTATTATTACTCGGTGAACACGTAAAGTGTTAGGCTCGACAAAAGAAGGTTGTCATCTCTAATAATTTTTCACCCTTTTTCCTCTAAACTATTTTCCCACCTCGGTTTTCCAGCTCGGTCTCCAATATTTTCCAAACAATTCGTCGAAGGAGATATTTCTACAACTCTATCTCTCTATTTTCCCCCCGTAACTCGATTTCTGCTATTTTCCGGAGTGAGAAATATGTGTATGGTTGTATCTTTATAGTTTTTTTTGCAATTCGATCTATAGTATTTTTCGAAGCATGTATTATTGACGGTTGAACGTATAAAGTGTTAAATTCGGCAAAAGAAGATCCTTTCTCCATCTTTCCTGAGAAAATATATACTATGTATTAAAGTTGAGAGGTTACAGGATCTTAGAGAGTGTCCGAGTGCCACCGCAAAAAAATTCCTCCGAGGATTTAGAAGCTATGCCTTTGTCTATTTTTCCGTTCCGGTCCATTTTCCCAAAAAATGGGTAGAAAGATCCTACGAAGATTTAAAAAAAATATCTTGTTCCATTTTCCCAAGAAAAAAATGAAAGGCCCTCCAAAAAAATAGAAAATACATCTCGGTCTGTTTTTTCTCAAAAAAATGGGAAATCGTTTTCCGCTCATGCGCGCGGCGTGCGCCGCGCTTATCTTCCTAGTAATAATTAAAGAGAAATAGAAGATAATTATATGACAGAGTATTGCATTAAAAAAGTAGCAGCTGAGAAGGATCGATCAAGAATTGGGCTTGCTATCGAAGGTTGAAGCAGAAAAGTTGTAGAAATGATCAATAAGAGATAAGAGACATACGGTTTGGTGGGGTAGCCAAGGTGTGAGGAAGATAAATTTAAAGTAAGTCACGCATAATGCATCGGTATATATGTGAGCAGTGTACTCTAATACTTTGTAAAATAATCAACGTATTACTTGAGATTAAATAGTGGTACATATGTTGCATATATTTTGAAAAAAGAGTTACTGATGGAGAAAGAATAGGAGTATATAGCTACATGATCTATGCAAGATGAAGATTTACTACGTTTCTAAGAACCTCAGCAACTTATTATTTACGTTTCTAAGAACCTATCAACTTATTATTGTCAATGATTTTTTTCCATCAAAGCTTATACTTTAATTACATTCTTTAAGTTGAAGTTTCCTTAACCTTCTATTGTCATTTCTAATGTTTAAATCTAAATAGTCTACAAAATACGTTAATATATTCTCAAGTATATAAATTATATTATTTTATACTATAAATTTTAAAAGGAATCTAGCCGCGCATGCGTGGGCCACCCTGCTAATTCATTATATTACCTTCCTGCTATCAATGATAGCCTTGTCCACAATGTTTTCTTGGGGAAATATATGGAGAAAGTAGACACATGATGAAAGAATGAAAGTAGGCAAACAGGAGCGTTGGATCGGCTACGAATGGTCTAAATCTAGACGTAATCCCAACTACTCCACTTAAAGTGTGGAATTTTGTAATTTTACTAGGGGATTATGTGTAAAACATCCTTAAGTGGAGGATGTAGGATTTCACATAGATTTGGACCATTCGAGGTAGGGTAGAAAACGAAAACAAAATTTTCAACCGTTCTGGAGAAAAACAGAAACGAAAGCCTTTTTTCGGAAATGAAAACGAAAAATATCGGTACAAAAACAGAAATGGAAAATTTTTATCGGAAACAGAAATGGGAGAGCTAGTTATGGTGGAAATTCCATATAAATGAAACTGAAAATTCCATTTTCTAATTTAAATAATACCAAAAATATATATTGTTTTATAGAAAATATCAAATAGAGTTAAAAAATTCTACAACAATTCTCAAAAATATTTTGTAACATTTTGAACTTAGGAAAATTATTTCTAGCAAGATTTTGGTTTTGTGTTTCTCAAATAAATTATTTATTTAAATATGAAAATAGCAAAAATATTTTATTAAATACTGAAAATTCATAAAATCTGAATTAAATGCTCAATTAAAGAATTTGCTAAGTTTTATGGTTTTACAACTGGGAACATACCTGGATGGAATTTTCTGCTTTCGTGTCCATATCCGCTTCATTCTGTTCTGCATCCGTTTCCGGGGTTTCCGATTTTGTTTTCGTTACCGTAAAAAAATGTGGAAACAGGAACGGAACAACTACTTACCAACTGTTTACATTCTGTTTTCATCCTTAATTTGAGGCCGATCCAACATCCATATTTGCCTACTTTCACCCTTTCACCATGTGTCTATTTTCACAATATATTTCTCCTACTTGCTTTGGCTATACGAACAACCTCTGATCCTGTCATGTCGTATTTATTACATCCAATAACATGGCAAATCTGTAAATCACTAAATCTGCATAGAGATTGAGATTTTCAGATGTAGTGATTGATCGTACTCCCTCTAGTTTCGTAACAACATATCATTCTGGGATACATGCACTCAAACATTTAAAACTTTGGCTATCAACATCTTTTTAAATATTTAGATTGGATACATGAAAATAATATGTGTGGATTCGTCTTGAAAAATACTTTCATAATATTGTAATTATATTGGGTTTTATAAATATATTGCAATAGAAATTAGCGGTCAAAGTTATGTTTTGGAGACTATGTCGATGTCCAAAATGACTTGTTTCTATGGACTGGAGGGAGTAATTCATTTTCTCTAGTTACTAGAAGTTTAGAAGTGTACATCTATGATATCAATTTGCCTATTAATTCCTTAAAAATTGCATATTAATGGGTTTCGTTAGAGCCTTGAAAGAGTGGAAATGGCCACATGTTCTGTAACACCTAAAGCTTTTGAGTGATGTTGTTGGTGAATGAAATTTTGCTTGGTATTGGATCCTAAAGGTCTTCATAGACTTCAGTTGTACACCAAGAGGGTTCAAGGGTGGATCAGGTGGTAGACCATGTCAAAAATCCACCCTTAGGTGGTTAGGCTTCATTGAACATATACAGAGGTTTTCAAGAGTTTGTACGGCTAGTGTATGAAAGTTAACTGTTCACATGGCAGTTCTGTGGATCAAAGTGAATTACATGCTCGGCTACATTACACAGAAATACAGTCGTTAGCAATTTTGGCAGGAAATTAGCTTTTTTCCCCAGTAAAAAATGCTATATACCCCAGTTTCAATTTGATTTTGAATTCATTCTGAATGCTGAGGTTGGTGAGCTTTCTCGACCATCATCAGGCACGTTGTTGTATCAAAACTTTTATTCTTCTCTTAATGGAACGACGAACAGCTCTCGTGCACATTCTCAGAAGAAAAATCGATGCAAGTCAAACTTTTATTCTTGTACTTTATTAATGACTTTTTCTTGTGGACAGACAAGTGACAAATTATATAGAAAATATAAATATCATATTGTGATCTGATAGTTCATGATTGATTTTGCAGGATCCTGTCATTAGACCTCTGCGAGATTTAGATTCTGAGACATTACAGACAACAGTACCAGATATTCCATTATGGGTGAAGTGTCCAGACTATGAGCGGGTGGGTGTTCGGTACACTACGGTTTCAATCATTTATTTTTTATTGCTACCATTCCTCAATTTGGTGGGTCCTAATTATGGCTATTCTACAACCATAACATGTTTAAACTGAAAAGATAAGAAAGAGTCCTTTACCATAGAAACAACTTTCATTAAGATAAAATTAAATGTTGAGTGGGAAAAAATCAGGATACCTTGTACCTATGCTATACTGTAAGATTCAACCTCCATTTGTTCGGTTTGGTTTTGTTGATTAATGAAAAACTTAAATAACAAGACTAACAGATTTGTTGAGTATATATTGGTTAGTCTCAAATCCTATTCGTTATCATAGTTTATGACAGGAACTAATTCCTGTTAGTTAAGTGATCTGTTTATCGACTCCTGTAGATTTGGTTAAATACCATGTAACCAAGTTCTCAAGCTGACTAGATTGAAATTTGGGGTAAAGTTGTAATGCATGAAGGGGATAATCTTATACCATTTCGTTGTTTTGCAGGTTGATTGGATGAACAAGTTTATTTTTGATATGTGGCCTTTCCTTGATAAGGTTCTTTCAACTTTCATATGGCCTATTTGGTACAAGTTTTAGTGTTACTCACCGCTTGATCATTATTATGTTGTATAAAATTTAGTTAGAAGTTTGACCAGCCTAAAAAAATTATTTTGCTTCATTGATCATAGGCAATATGCAACACAATAAGAGGTGCAACAAAGCCGATATTTGATCAATATATTGGACAATATGGTGTAGAATCAATTGAAGTTGGACACTTAACATTCGGGGCTCTTCCACCTACATTCCAAGGTCCGTAATTTCTCTTAGAGCTCTTACTTTCCTGTGTTATTTATATTCTGTGGCACAACAACGTTGTCTCCTCAAAATGATGTTCATCATTTCTTCATAAAAATACATTTTTTTCCACTCTCAGACAGCTCAAGTCTATGATATGAATAGATCTTAACTGATACATGCATCATTTGAAAATATGTAGTCTAAAGTCCATTCCCTCAATGCACTCCATTTAAATGACACGATTGGTCTTGCCAACCTTCAACTGGTCTTAACCTAAGATTGCTTAAGAATTTTTTAAAGGAAATGATTGGTTTAAGAAATTAATGTGATACTCAACTGATCATGTAATTTGATGTTGGGGTGTTTGTTCCATACTTTAACAGCCATGCAATGTTGTTGAACTGCAATGTAAAAAGAATTTTTATTTTACTTGGGTTCAAAGCATTCTTAAAGGCTTATCATCTTTCTTTAGGTACTTCACATGTTTCATCTCAACATATTTCCCCTTATTTTCCTTGTTTAAACAAACAGGAGTTAAAGTGTATGAAATTCAAGAGAAAGAATTGATAATTGAGCCTGTGATTCGGTGGGCTAGCATAGCAAATGTAACTGTCAACGTGAAAGTGCATTCTTTCAATGTGTCTGCTCAGGTTAGCTTTGTCCCTGGCTGCATTATACAAACAAGGCTTAGTAGTCTTCTGACGTGATCATATTGCTATTTTCAGCTTTTAGATTTGCATGTAATGCTGACACCACGTGTGACTCTGAAGCCGCTTGTGCCAAGCTTTCCCTGCTTTGCAAACCTGTGTGTTTCACTGATGGAGAAGGTATTGATCTGTTTCTCTATTGTACACACAACTTCACTACAATACTAACTCAAGTTTTTTAATTATAAAGCCACATGTTGACTTTGGATTCAAACTTCTGGGTGGAGATGTAATGGCAATTCCTGGCCTGTATCGGTTTGTCCAGGTAATTGCTCTTCTTTCCCTCTTACATAATCTTAACAGAGTGGACATTGAACTAAAAACTTCTGAACTAAACTCTGAGAAGTTTCATAATTCCTGTCTCATTACTATTGGTATACCAAATACTATGTTCTTTCTGGACTTACTAGCTGCCTCTTTTCTCTCTCACACAGGAACAAATATCAAAGCAAATTTCAATTCTGTACCACTGGCCTAAGGTTTTACAAATTCCTATTTTAGATGGAGAAAGGTGAAATTCTTCACTAATGAAATTCAAACAAGTATCCACTTGTAGATCAAGTGTTGATTTTATGTATCACTACTGGAAGTTGCTCAATGAGTTTCTTCTAACTTCACATATCAAGTTGCATATGACTATCCTTCTTCAACAACATCATAAATATGAATCAAATCCCTCTTCAATCTTCAGTTACATACATATCGTGCCATCACATCACACACGTAATTTTTTAGACATATCCCACACATATTCTGGAAATAAGATTCGCTCAGGAGGTGAGCATCAAAACTTTTAACAAATAGCAATCCTTGAGCATTGCTTACACATAATGCACTTCTCACCGATGGGACAAAAGATATAGTTCTGCTTCCTATGTTGACTTAAAGAATTTGTAGTGCTAGATATATTGCTTCATACAGCTGAAACAAAACCTTTTTTTTTTCTCTGGATGTTCTTCAATTTAATTCGAACTTTAACATTGAGTATTGATATGGACAACGTTGCAGTGGTGCTACAAAGAAACCAGTTGGAATTTTGCACGTGAAGGTAATTCGAGCCATGAATCTTCTCAAGATGGACTTGCTTGGAAAGTCTGATCCCTATGTTAAGCTCCGGCTGAGTGGTGAGAGACTGCCCTCAAAGAAAACCACGGTTAAGATGAGCAACCTGAATCCTGAATGGAATGAACACTTCAGGCTCATAGTCAAGGATCCTGCTACACAAGTCCTTGAGCTCCACATGTTTGACTGGGAAAAGGTTTAGCTTGCTGTACGCATCTTATCTTCTGAATGTTTTAGTACTTTGTTAAACCCTCGTACGCTAGTGCAGAAGTTTCTAGTTGTCTTGTCATTTCGAAGGGAAGTCTTTTTCTATGCTTTTCCTGCTTTGCATTAGATGGAGATAACCAATCAGTTTTTCTGTGTTAACCGTGCAGGTTAAAATGCATGATAAATTAGGTATGCAAGTAATTCCCCTCCGCTCGCTTACTCCTTATGAGAGCAAGTTGTTCACACTCGACCTTCTTAGAAGCATGAACCCAAATGATCCACATAACAAGAAGAATAGGGGAAAGCTTGTTGTCGAGTTGACATTTGATCCATTCAGAGATGACAACAGCAGGACCGACACGATTTCAGATGGTGAAGGCAATGTCAGCATACGAAGGGACCTCCCATCCAGTGGTGGGGTGCTGTTGGTTTCAGTAGAAAATGCAGAAGACGTTGAAGGGAAGCATCACACTAATCCGTATGCTGTGGTTCTTTTTAGGGGAGACAGGAAGGAAACTAAGGTTAGATTTAGTTCTATTGCTTTCATGACTATTTCATTTTATTTTCAGAATTAGGATCGTGAAACATGGAAAGGTTGCCTAGCTTCTTAATTTCAACCATTTCTGACTTGTTTTGCAAGTTGTAATGTTTTATTTGTCTCACAAGGTTAGGTTACCATGACTTACTTTACCTTTCATAGGTCATGGTGGTTACAATTTTACTAATTTGGTGAACTGACTGCATTAGTTGCTGCCCCAGAGCAAGTATGTACCTTTACTAGCAGACGGTAAGGATAATAACAAATCTAGTTCTTTAGCCAAAAGAGACGGTGCCAATTCATTTAGCCAAAAATACTATGTCATTTTTTTACGGCTGAATTGAATCTGAGTTATGATAATCCGTTTTTTTAAAAAAAGAGAATCTGGGTTATGATCCTTGGGACTAGCACTGCAGATTAACTTGCACAAAACTGAACTGTCAAGTTTATTAACCAGGTCTGAATTGATAAAACGGTAACGTCCAGAGTAGGTTGTAGGATAAACCCACTGTCATGAACAAATGTCCAGGTTCTAGGCTGCTGAGTGGTGACAAGTAAAGTGACTTGCCTGTGCAATTTGAAATTATATTTAGAGAGCTAATCCAGAATTTCTCTGACATGACGATACCTGCTCATGTTTTCAGACAAAGGCATATGAATAATACAGTTTAGTTCATTCTAGGAAGAGTGTGTCTTCTGGCTAGAAACCTGCAGCACGATCGATTCCATCAACGGTGACAAAAGAACTGAAACAGCACTTGGGAGTTGATTACACCGCAATACACGAGATGTTACATCTTACTGCTTCACGTCTCATGCAACTAAACTAATATTGAGACTCTATTTGAACCTAAAATCCCTAGCTTCAGAAATCAAACTCATTGCTATGCAGTCGAGTTACCAAAATCCATACAACATGAACTGCCAGCCAACTCATGGTTGTATGTACCCTTGCAGGCAATCAGGAAAACAAGAGATCCAAGATGGAATGGAGAGTTTCAGTTCATGGTAGACGAGGCTCCTGTTGATGATAAGATCCACATTGAAGTTAGAAGCAAACGCCGCTGGCTTCCCTTCCACAATAAGGTCAATCACGTTTGTTGCATTTCTTTCCGGAAAACAAAATCATGTTTATTGCTTGCAGGTTGCAACGGCTTTGCTTTTGGTGATCATCGTACCTTCTAAAACCAATCTCTCTGAAATTTCCAGGAATCACTGGGGCATGTGGATATAAATCTAGTGGACGTCGTGAACAATGGGCGGATCAACGAAAAATACCACCTCATCAACTCGAGAAACGGGACGATACACGTCGAAATCAAATGGAGCACCGTGTGATTCTGTACATAGTCGCCATACTCCTTGTCGGCCCCTGTATGTTGTAATTTTACCCGTATACGATTTTGCTCCTTCTGGCGCTTTTAGTCTGTTGTGACATTGATGAACAGCCCTGATAGTCTTGTTGCTTGTTCGTAACACAAAAGCGCTGGCTTTTATTTCACTTTGCTTGCGTTACATTTGCGAAAGGTCACTGCTACATAAAGGTGTATATTAGACACCTCGTTACGGACGATTTTCCTCGACCATCAAAGTTATAGGACCGTAACGGACGGTTTTTACGGAAAACCGTCTGTGATATATGATCCACAGAACTTGAGTTGTTTAAGGCTAATTTAGGTTAGAGTGAAATGATATAAAATTCTCGACTAGCTATGTCATGTAGGTTGTGCGCGTCATGGTTAGATCATCTAATCCAGATATAACTGCTTGCTACTAAGAAATCATCACCTTATATAATCATTTGCATAACAAGGCTTGAAGAGAACAAAAGTGTATCATATCACTGAAATGATTTATACCTATAGCAGAAAGTTAAGCACCTCATCGCATCTGTGAGAATAAATGTTGATAGATTCCAAGTCAAAATCTAATTCTTTATAGTTCATTTTGAAAGTTGCTATACTCCGATTTATCTTCCACTTCATCCTCATTTCTAAATGAGGCTGCCTATGGTATTTTCATTCGGAGATGAGAATGTGGAAGATAAATCAGAGCTTGACAACTTTCAATGCGAATTGTGTGAAGAATTAAATTTTGCCTTGGAATCCATCAACATTTATTCTCATATGCGAGAAGGTACTTAACGTTCTGCTATACCTGTAAATCATTTCATTGATATTATAATATTTCATTGAAATGATGATAAATTATCACAGACAGTTCGTGGTACAGATTGCTGTGATAATAGGATATAACAGACGGTGTGTACCAAAACCGTCTGTGATATAACACTAATTATATATATCATTCTAGGGTTGTTGCCCATCGCACTTCTCACTCAAAAGAAATCTTTCACCGTCCTCGATGTTATCGCTGCCGCCTGTTCTCAACTCACCTCCCTCGAGCCCGGGTGCCTCCTCCTTGAGCCCGTCGCCGCCTCCTCTCCTGAGCCCATCGCCGCCACCTCCCCAAGCCTTAAGATCTCCTTATCTTGATCTGTCAAATGTTAATGTTGTTTTTTAATGTATACTTGTTGATCTTTATGTGTGTGTTTTACTTCGTGTAAGACTAGATAACTAAAGTTGTGCATCACGGGGATACATGAAAGCACATATTTGGAAATAGGACTATTTAGATCTAACCAAAATACCAAAGCCCGAATGCAGATGCAGATAACTTTGATCTAGGTAAGTCTACAAATTTCAGCTGAATATTTGATAGGCAGAAAGCTAGATACGGCCGCTCAATGTGAAAACACGTTTCGTATTGTATGATTCAGTAAATATGTGAAACCATTATTGATTCGAATGAAAGGTATATGTGTGATCTCGGGATCCAGCAGTTGGCTGGCACCACATAGGTCACATTCATTAATTATGCAGAGCAGAGTACTAGCTTCATGGTAGTTCAGGTAGTTTTTCCTTATGGTATGTAAGAAAAGGAAGACAACAGATTCTATTAAAAATTATGCTCATATTAGTCATATATGTGAATTTAAGAATCAACTTACTAATTCCTGGAGTGGCAAAGACTTTATATGAAGATTCCACTACTTCTTTGTAGTTTTCTTCGTCTACATTAAGCATATGGGTTCGAATTAGATCCAGATAAAAACAGTAGCTTAGTCAACACCCCAAAGTACTAGAAACACATTAGCAATTTATTTACTTATTATCCCAAAAATTATACCTTAAGTTCCTTTTTCTCTTGCCTAGTCAAAGGTAAGCGCCCATCATGTGCATCTGCCTATTTTTCTACAAGGCTCATACGGTTAACAATATATGGGGTATACTTGTGCACAACAGGATCTTTTTTATTTATATCGATTGATTTTGCAAATCTGTAAAACAAAAGTGTTAGCAGAAATAATGATTTCCTCTAAAAATAAGAAAATTACCATGCTGGCTTTTCTGTGAACAATCAAGGTATGAATATAATATTACTGCTTGAGTTTAGGCCATGGAGTTCTTTCTATGATACAAGAACAATATCATAATATTTCACAACATGTTGGAGGCACAATTTTCAATGGTCATGTGAAAATATGTAACAACATAAGTTTTGTCCCATGGACTGCACATTGCATAAATAAAATAGAGCATACAAACAAGATATATGACATGAAAAAGCTATTCGATGTTAAACAAAAACTTGACACGGAGATAGAACAATTGAAGAAAAAAATCTAATGTAATTGAGCAGAATAGAAGTGAAAAAGATTCTGAGTTAATAAAAAAGATTTATGAGATAAAACAAAAATTGAAAGACATAGATGATAAATCACAAGATATTGAATCTCTTAACATGGTACTCATCATTAAGGAGTGCAGGGCGAATGCAAAGCTGGAAGAAGCAAAAGCTGAGCTTATAGAGGTAATATAAAAGTTTTTAGTATTTAATTCGGTATGGTTATTGATAATATACCAAGATACCCTTTGCATTGCACAACAACATGATCTCTTTTATTGGGATTAAGAGATATGACTGGAAGTCAATCAATTATTGGTGTCAAATAAATTGGCCCTATGCCAAAGCTGTAGAACTTTAGAGAGAACCGAAAAACCTTTGTTGTGGAAGCTATGGAACATACGACGACAAACATGGAAAACGATATGAGCACTTGAATCAAGTTTTTTGAACTTACCTATAACTTTATTACACAGTATATGTGATTTGATGAGAGTTAAGCAATCTTGTTTTGGACCTCCTCTATAGTATATTATTCAAGTTCGATGTGAATAAACTGATGCTTCCCTTTTTTTCTTGACATATCATTAATTCTTAACTAGTTTATTTCTCACTGTGTGGAGGCTCTAGTGCTCATATTGATTGCTTATTGTTAGTATTGTACATGTTGTGAATTAGCACTTGTGTTAATTTGTGGAAGTTGTGCTATGAATTTATGAATTGTAGTGGTATATGTGTGTACTTGTGCATTTAATTGTTTAACATATCTTAGTTGATTTCTAAAATAAATGTGCTGTGGTATAATCTGTTTATATTGTGATGTAATCTGAGTTGATTTGTAATACATACGTGTACTTATGTATGTGTAATATGTAATCTACTTGTTTCAGAAGGCATAGCTAGCATCCTCTGAGGCTAGCCAATAAAATAAAAAAAAACTTCAACTATAGAAAATAATATTACAGACGGTTCCTTAGATAAAATCGTCTATGATAATAAGATATCACAGACGGCTAAGACTATGAACCGTCTGTGATAATAGCTAACATGGATGGTTCTTGATATAGATTGTCTGTAATAATAGGTTATCACAGACGGTTTGTATCAAGAACTATTTGTGATAGGCTTCTCACATATAGTTCAGAAACCGTTTACGATGCACCATATTATCACTGGCATATGTTTACAAACGGTTCAAAAAACCATCTGTGATGGCTTTTTTTTATAACAGTGGGTACATATTAGATAGTGATAACCCATGCTGTATAAAACTTATTTGGTATAGATTAGGGATATTCTTTGAGATAAGTGTAGTTTTAAATAAATAAATGGTTAAATAGGATATTATATCTTCGTCAAATAACTAGTTTCTCCTATGTATTATCGTTTTTGAAAGTTGTCCGATTTTTTTATCTACAAATTAGCCCTGCTTGGAATATAGGAATTTTTCATGAATTTTGCATGAATTTTATGCAAAATAGTTCATTTATGGGATTGAAAATAATAAATTAGAGTGAATTTAACAACGCTACAGGTTTTTGATACAAATTATTAGAGAACTACATATTTTAGCTTCTATTGAATAAAATTACAGATTTTAAGAGAACTTGTATCACATAACTATAGGTTTTAGAAGTGTCTGTTTCTTGTAACAGGTATGAAAGTGTGAGCCCCACATGGTAGCCTCATATGTGAGTAAAATGAAAAATAGAGGTACATGAGGCTTTCATATAGGGCTACACTGTCACACCTGTTATAAAAAACAAACAATTATAAAGCCTGTAGTTTTGTAAAATTTATTCAATAAATTACCTTGTTTCAAACGGAACCTTAGTCTTGCTGGTTGTTGTGTTAGCAATTTTCTACATGTATGTTGAACACCTAGTTTCAAAATGAAGAAATGTGACCTTGATTCGAGTTCACTGGAGCTGCAGAACGTGTGTTGATCGATCACCAAAATGAAAATTGTGGCACACGCCGTCAACGACATAAATGACAGCGCTCGGATCCCCATGATCCTAAATCCAAAGTAAACGCAAAGAACTCCACATGCAAGCGTGCATGGCATCAGCCCTATTCCCAAAACTTGTACAGCTCTAAGAAATGCTCTATGTGCGCTCAGAGACGGAGCCAGACCTTGGATCACCCGGATCTAGGTCTAAGGTCTGACCTAAATTAAAATTCAATACAAATTATGTTGCAAAGTTACAAAAATTCAAAAATTGGCCTAATAGCCTTTGGGCCAGCCCGAGGCTTAGACCTGAGCTGGCTACGCCACTGTGTACGCTTATCCTCCTTAGGCATGTACAATAAGGCCATCTCAGCTGGCTCTTAGCCTGTACACGTTAGATTTGGTCTATATGGAAGAGTGAGAAAAGAGGAGAGAGAAGAGAGCTAACTCTTATTTAGTAGCCAGCTTTGCACCGGAGTATAGGTAGATTATTTATGTATAAAAGAGAAAAGATAGTTTTTTTTGAAAATTGGCCAAGAGCTCTGGCAATGCGTTACAAAAGAGAGAAACAACAGACGAGCGACATACGCGCACACACGCACCCCACCCACACACTCACACACACTGTCAGGCGCCCTCGCCTCGTCTTGCGACCAGAGAGCCGGCTCGAACGCGGCCGGGCGGAGTGAGCGACGCTCACTCGCGCCTTCGCGGCGTTCGCAAGAGAGAAAAGATAATTATTGCACAATATTTAGAGACAACCTTTTAAGACAGTTATTATACAAACTGACTTTTAGCTTACTATTAGTTAACAATATACTTTGCTATTATCCTTGCCCTTAGGATCCCTTTAACCATCCGTCCGATACATAATGTAAATATTTACCTACCAAGGCTAAATATAAAAATGGGCAGCTTCTGATGGGCAATGTTTTCTGAAATTTGTGTTTTTCACTGTTCAAAAGAGCATCGACACACTCCTCGATCACAATTCTTTCCTCAGAGGAATACTACTCTGAACTGCTTTTAGGGAAGATCCTAGGCCTTACTAACGATGGACGACGCATACTTCCCAACAGATAAGTTTTAAGTTTTATCACCTGGTCCACCTGCTTCGCTTGTTTAGTAACCCCAAAGACACAAGTAGCCGGGCACTCCCAATGCAACGATCTAAGCACTTCCTATGTAATGCTAAGCGGGATGAAATCTTTCATGGAAGGTGAGTTAAAGAAGAGAAAGAGTAGTGTAGTTTCTCATATAAGATATCGAAAATCAAACAAGTTAGGGATGGGATTGTTAAGAAGGGGAGAGATGAGGTGAGATAGGAGCGAAGCAATTAATTAAGCGGGGTATTTGCTAGATACTATGCATTAGAAGGTTATATTCAGAGTTATTTCTATATAATGTGGTATGTTTAGGTGAAAAAAACTATCCGCTTAAAATGCCCTTACGCTTCGTTTAGACGTTTAGTTCGGGATCCCATATGTTCCCTGTCGCTGAAACTGTAAACAATGACGGCTAATCAATAGGGCCTAGCTCGTTTAGCGCCACAAATGCAGGTCAGGCTCCACCTGGGGATTTCACCATCTGCAAGTGACACCACTACTAAAGTGTCAAGAGGAACCGGTGACATGGATAGATTTAGTTTTTCGAAGATAAATTTAGTTTAGATTTGAATTAAATCCCAATCAAATCTCCTCGTCTGTCAAGCCTAAAAAAAGATGTTTCAATGTCCATTTATGTACGAGCATATGTATTTAATCGTATTGGCATTCTGTGACTTTTTGTGTCTTCGAGACTTCGACCCGGCCAGTCGCAGTCAGCCAGCCATTACGCAAAACGTCGACTAATTTCGTTTGGATCCCGATGTGAGCTGCCGGGCCCCTGCAGGCTGCTCGCTGGAATGCGGTGGCCGGCGCTGCCGCAGCCGCAGGTGGCCGGCCGGGGCAGTGAGCGGAGGAGGAGGAGACGGCGCGCGTGCTTGCCACGTCACATTTTACGTGCACGAGAATACTTCGTCCGTTAACTTTTATAAGATTTATTTTTTTAATAATTTTGTTCATAAATATAAGGTTTACACGTAGATTTAATAAGGTATTTCTTTCTATACCTCTATTTTTCTCTCTCAACCATATGTATTTATTCATTACCACCACTCAAAGTATATCTTTCATCTTCTAAGACAATTAAGTGGAGGAATCTAAGTCATTTCTTTCATATCTTTCTCAATTTCAACGTAACCTTAATCTTTATACAAAGTTAAAATACGCCTTAATTATAAAAATGAACGGATAAAATACTAATATAGGTTGAGACGTGCCTGGCCATGCCGGTATCTTTAGTCTTTGGGCGACAGCCATGCATGCCAATGCCACACCCCCTGGTCCAGATCAACTTAATTACCGTTTGTTTGATCACCGTTCATTTTTCCCCTTAACCTTGTGATCACTTCCCCTCAAAGGTAGGCATACACAATTTGCTCGATAACACTGGAAAGATAATGTGGAGTACTCCCTTTGTTGATTTTTATCGGGCGTATTTTTACTAGACACATAGATTAATTAAAGAAACTCTAAGACTGAGAATGACTAAAGTACACTTCAATTAAGGTATAAAAGCTTTCAAATTACAAGAGACTAGTTTGTGTAGTAAATCATGAATAATGCTTGAGAAAGAGAAGGAAATAAATAGAAGCAAAAAAGAGAGAGAGAAATAAAATAACATTAAAGATTCCCTTGTGCATGCATGGTGGTATATGTAGGAGTATTAAGACTAAACAGTAACTTCAATTTTGAGGAATTAGTTAGTTAATTGCTCCGGGGCCCCGGACCTCATGTACAGCTCCTATTAAGATTCGTACCCTTCACTTTTGAAACAATAAGCTAGTGCATATAGCTAGTACCTTCTTGCAGCGAATATTTCGCTGATATGCATGCGTACCGCGTACGTGTACCTGAGAAGTAGTCTGTGTACTCTCGATCGGTTGCTTTACCGGAAGAGACCTCTCCACATGCATTTCCAGGGATAAAATGCACAAGCTACGTACGCAGGTACGTACCCCAGCCGATCTAATGCCATTGAGCTGTGTATACAGATGTACATACATACTGTCCGGATCAACAGAGAGCAGCACTACGTACATCATCGGTGTACATGTCCCAGCTCGATCTGGCCGGGTATTTTATGGAATTAGCTGCTTTTCTCATTCCAGCACAGATAAACACGTACGCGCCCACACACAGGATCTTGATGTCCCCAGAAGTATATTATTGACGTGAAAGTAGTAGAAGAGGTCCAGCCTCATCAATCACCGGTACGCCGTAGTGGTAGATTACGTTGTCCTAGTTGTATTGGTACTGTCCGTATACTTGCAGCCAGATCTGAAATTCTGAATGCTAAATATTGAGTCCTGAATTTGTTCTGAACCTATATATATATATCAGGGTTTCGAATTTCGTCACCTTTCGGTGGGGCCAAATATATTTATAGTGGTTACGTCCGGTGGGGTTATTTGAATTTTATTAAAAAATTCAAATTTTAGTCTAATTTTGTCAAAAAAAAATCAATTTTTGGCAAACCGTGTTGTCCCAAAATTACCTTATTCAGTATTTTCAGTGGGTGAAATTTTTTTTAAAAAAACGAAATTCTAAATTACCCTCACCTCTATACGGCCGTACTAAAATACCAAACCAATACGTACTCGAACTCGATTGATACAGTCATAATACCAGTAGTACATGTTGACATGAAACTTTAGCTCAACCCATGAACACAAAACATAATAAGCAAAACATGAACGTTGTCTCATAGTAGAGATACAACTTGAGTATATAAATAAGGAAGAATTGCTCTCTATCCTAGCCCATCCAATTGTTCCCGGGGAGATTGGTCGGACTAATTTTGTATCCGTAATCCAAATTAGAAAATGCAAGAACACATGGCATTGGTTTCATTCTGTCATTCCAACCTCAGATCGAAGGGGGTGGGACGATGGAGGACAGCAGGAGTAGGGTAGGGAGAGTATCGGGTCGGAGCGAAGTGCTGCGTGCTTGCGCCCGCGCGGCGGCGCCTCTGTGGTCGCCGATTCGCCGTGCGTGGCGGCGTGCCTCGTGGGGACGGCGGAGGCAGTAGCGCAGGCCGCCGGGTCTTCCTCTTCCGGGAGGGTGGAGCGCGGCAGCCCGATGGCTTCGGGCGCTAGGGAATAGGGATGGGAGGCTGTGATGTGTGTGGGCTGATAGCTGATGCTATTTGGACTTTGGAGTTGGGCCCTTGGCGCAAGGGCTCATGGGCTGCGGGCTCGGGCTGGGCCATCAGTGCATGTATCTTACTGGGCGTGTACTGCGTACCTTGTGCCGTTGTGCGTACGCTGCTACTTCCGCAAGTGTACAGCGTACGTACGTACAGCGTAGCGCATGGACGTGCGTGCTAGCTGCATTACTGAATAGTAGTAGCAGCTGTACATACGTAGTACTAAAGTCTTAGCTAGCCACAACAGGTACGTAGTGCAATACTGCAAGCACGCATGTGAATCTCTAGGTGGCAAAAAAGATCGAAACAGGTTTGGAGTAACAACGCAACAACAACGAAAGAGCTTTGGAGATCTTGCAACTTACAAACGTGTACCGCGTACGTACGTACAGCATTACACATGGGCATGCACATAGTTTAAAATTCAGATGAAATTTCGTCTAAGATTTCGGATTTCGACTGGGGACAAGATTCAAAATCTTAGCCAATAAAAACATTTGAAAAAAAAATCAAATTGCTACAGTATTTTAGAAATTTCAATGAAATTTGTGCAAAAACTAAGATATTTTGATCGATTTTGACTTTCGAGGACCGGTTGTGGGGTCAATAATCTTTAAGAATGTCATCTTCTATGAAAATTTATTGAAAAACAGAATTTTTGGGATATTTTATAAAAATAGCAGAAACACTTTCATATTTTTATAAAATTTTACAAGTTTTATTATGCTCTAAAAAATTTGTAGTACCATCTTTAGAAGTCTAATATCATACCAAAAATTTTAAAAACAATTGAACTTTATTTCTTATATTTAAAAATTTTAAAACAGAACAAACATAACTGAGGTACAATAACCGTATCAAAATTTTATAAATTTGCTTGAGTGTAATAATGATCCAAAATTTTTAAAAGATCTTAAGAATTGCCTCAAAACTCTTTTATAAAAGTTTCAAAAATTTTAAACCTATTTTGGTTGCTAATCAAATATATGAAAACAATACATGTAGCATTATAAGGCTTTTATTAGGATAATAGCACTGCCATAATTTTTGAATATTCATCAAGCTTGATCATTATCTAAAAATTTATTGTAACATTAGTAATATGTTATGATCGTCTATAAAACTTTTAAAATTTTCTAACATGGTTTGAATCATTTGTCATTCGGTTGAAATTTGACAGTCAGCCTTCAATAGTACTCTCCTAGTTTTCAAAAATTTCTCAGGCTTGATCATCATTTCAAAATTTTATAGGATTATTATTGATGTGTCAAAACCATCCACAAAAATTTTCAAAATTTTCTAACATGGTTTGTACTACTTTTCATTCAATTGAAATTTGTCGATCACTCTTTTATAGTAGCAATGTCAGAATTTTGAAAAATTCCTCCAGCTTGATCATCATCTGAAATTTTATGAGAATATTAGTGATGTGTTAGGACCATCCACAAAAAATTTTAACATCGTTTCAACCATTTTTCACTAGGTTGAATTTGCCAAGATTTCAGTAATTTCGACTGAATTTCGGTTAAAAAATTCTAGATTTTAAATTTTTTGAATTTTGACCTGATTTCATCCGATATTTCGTCAAAATTTCGGATTTGGCACACTTCCCAGATGTGAAGCAAAAAAAAAATTTCAAACACTAGGCATGCGTATAGTAGTTGGCAGTTGCATTACTGGATAGTAGCAGCTGTACGTACGTAGTACTACAGTTTTAGCTAGCCACAACAAGTATACGTACGTAGTGTAATACTACAAGCATGCATGTGATCAATCTCTAGAAGGGAAAAGATCCAAAGAGCTTTGGAGTAACAACGCAACAACACATGTCCGGACGAGACACACAGTCTTCAATGAAAATCATTTTAACTAAATTTCTAACGAACTTTCATTGATGATGGCCGTGTCGTTAGTAACTTTGTGGTTCGTTATACCACCGTTTAGCCTTCTCTTGAGACACCTTAATTTAAGGACAACCGACGTGTTTGTTTCATGGAAATGCTCCTTATGCAATTATGGTTTCAAGCGTTGAGCGCAACCTACGATTTTCAATGGCGATGGCAAATGGCGAGGAGTTTTCAATATGTCTCCGATTTGGTGGGTCTCTTTACCAAAGTTGCGGTGAATAAACCAGGGTTAATTTTGCATGGACCGTGATGACTCCGGATTAGTTCTTCCTAGTGCTGAATGGTTTTCAGGGTTTTGAGTGCCATTAGCTGTTTGTATTTTTTCTGTTTGGATGTGTGGGGTTCTAGCTAGGAGGTAGTGTAATACTACAAGCATGCATGTGATCACTAGGAGGGAAAAGATAACAACGCAACAACACATGTCCGGACGAGACACACAGTCTTCAATGAAAATCATGCTAAATTTCTACGAAATTTCTGCATTCTTATTTCTTATCCTTAGTTTCTCGACGACCTAGGTGAACTCGCATCCACAAATGTAGTGTAAGCGTGTCGCACTCTCTCTCCCTCTCTCCGCGTAGGGATACAAATTTTGCTGAAATTCATTGAAATTTAGGATTTCAGGCCATCATAAAATCCAAACTACTAGCTAGATAAAAAAATGAAATTGCAACAATAACCACCGAAATTTCATTTTTTTCGGCGAAATTTAATGATTTTTAGCCAATTTTCAAACTTTTAGGGCCGGATTTGATCGGATTTAGTCCAATAACCTTTAAGAAAGTCATCTTCCATGAAAATTTGTTGAAAAATTAAAATTTTGAGATATTTTAAAATTTGGATAGAAACATTATCAAATTTTTATAAAATTGTACAAGCTTGATAATGATCTAAAAAATTATGGTACTATCTGTAGTAGTTTAGAATCATACAAAAAATTAAAAATAATTGAACTTCATTTCTTATCTTTAAAAATCAAAAATAGAATAAACATAATTGGGACAAGAACCTTGTTAGATTTTTATAAATTTTCTCGAGTGTGATGATAATCTAAAATTTTTACAAGAGATTAAGAATTGCCTCAATACCATTTTATAAAATTTTCAAAAAAATTAACTTTTTTGTCAATCAAATTTTTGTAAGCACTGAACTTCATTTGTTATATTATATTTCAAAACCAAAAGAGAAATAACATAAATGCTATTGTGCCTTGTAAGAATTTTATAAATTCACTAGAGTGTGATCATAATTCAAAATTTTTATAAGATATTAAAATTTTCCTTATCACCCTTCTATAAAATTTTAAAAAAATTAAACCTTTTTTATTGTTAAAGCAAATCTATGTATTGATCATCGATCTTTTATCGAATCGTAGTATTGTCAGAATTTTAAAAAAATATTTAGGCATGATCATCATATAAAAATTTTATATAACTATTAATGCTACATAAGGACCATCCAAAAAATTTTTCAAAATTTTATAATGTGTTTTAGACTATTTTTCCTTTCGTTCAAATTTGTCGGTAAGCCAATGCAAAATAAGCGAAATTTTAGAAATTTCGCCTGAAATTTCAGTAAATTTCGCTGAATTTCAGAATTTTTTTGTGGCAAACGGACCGGATTTGAATTTTGATTTTGGATTTCGACTGAAATTTATCTGAAATATCAAAATTTCACTAAAATTTTGGATTTCAGCCATACCCGGTATTTTTTCTCAAACGAAATTTGAATTCTTGTCTCCGCGCTATCTCATCTAATCGTAAGCATAGTTAATAACCGTTGCACCACCACCAGCAGCACCATCATCATCATCATTATGTCATTCCGTGTGGATATAACTATGGGAAGTTGTGTAATGTGTTAGGTGGGTGTACTGCAGCCATATCTGTAGCATTTCGGGGTTTCGATCGTGCATGCCAATTGCCAAATTCTCAGGGAGGATAGAGAGAGAGAGAGTTGTGAGGTATTATTGGTGTCATTGTTGGCTTCGTATTAAGGGCGTGTACAAATAAGGGCATATGTAATGGTATATATCAGTTGTCTATAAAAAATATACTATATAGAATTTTAGATGATGTAGAGGGAAGAGAAGTAGGAGAGAGAAAGATATTGTGTTTTAACAAATAGTCTTATAGACAGTTTTAGACTATTGTACAGACAATCTATTAACTATATGGAAAATTATTACAAATAGCTATATAGACAGCCTATTGTATAAATTATATTTACTCTTATCTATAGATGATAAGGAGGTGTAGTATAGACAACCAATATCTAAAGAGTTAATTGCTTATTTGCCACTGAAAGTTGGCCGGTTCCCCAAACTGCCATCGCGAAGATTGTCTTCCCTCCATTGCCATCCGATCTCAAATTGCCTTCCCAAAATGCCACCGCCATCCATTTGGTCGTGAACTGACCGCTTCTTTGCACGCGAAAAGACCGAGTTGGTTCTGTTGTGCTAACTTGGACGGCTAAATAAATTCAAAACATTTAAAAGCCTAGAAATATTTTATTTAAATTCTAAATAACCCAAGGAACCACTCCAAAAAATTTTCATAAATTTTTGAATTTATTTAGTGCTTCTAAAAAATCAAAATTTAGATTCTTTCATTTAGATAGAATCGCTAAAAGATTTTTCCAGAAAATCACACAGCTGTTCATGCTCTCAAATTTTTACAGAAATGTTAGTACTCTCTTAAGATCATCTCCAAAAATTTTCATAAAATTCTAAGCACATTTGATAGATTTAAATTAGGCAATTCTTTCATTAAGACAGAATCACTAAACGATTTTTCCAGAAAATCACAGAGTTGCTCATGCTCTCAAATTTTTACAGAAATGTTAGTACTCTCTTAAGATCATCTCCAAAAATTTTCATAAAATTCTAAGCACATTTGATAGATTTAAATAGGGCAGCACACTCAAAAGGAGGGCAATTTGGTCTTTTCAGTGTCAACTAACGGTCAGGGTTCACGTACCAAATGGATGGCGGTGGCATTTTGGGAAGGCAATTTGAGATCGGATAGCAATGGAGGGAAGACAATCTTCGCGATGGTATTTTGGGGAACCGGCCAACTTTCAGTAGCAAATAAGCGATTTACTCATCTAAATCTAAACTACTGTATATACCCTAATGGCTTGTAGCATTGCATTGTCTTGTGTCAAAGGTCACATGCATTGTTGGTTGGGTCATGCACCCATGCATCATGCATGCAAGGATTCGGAGCCAGAGAGAGAGAGAGCGTTTTTTTCTGTGTAACCACAACTATATACGTAATTAAGGGTGCGTTTGGTTGCTTGTATCAAGTGGTATATGTATAAGATGGTTCAAAAAAATGTTATCCATGTGTTTGGTTGCTTGAATGGAATTATCCTGTCCTGAACGATGTGATACAAATTTGAGAAATATTCTCTATAGATGTTGAATCATTCCATTCACCTAAAACAATAGAATCAAACGATACAGGACCATCCCATCCTATTTAACCTCATCCCACCAACCAAACATACCCTAACTAAATATTTTAAATTTTGCTTGCCCTATATATATATATGTATGCAGTTTATATTAGAAAGAAACCGACGCAACGCATCATTGCAGGTAGCAACATATGCATGCAATATAAACGTAGTTGCTTTTGCGTATGTGTACCTGTAGTATCAACAACACCAACATATATATCACCACAGTGCATGGTCCACAGGATGAAAATTGCATGTACATGTCCCTAGATGTTCCGTTCAATCCGGTTACCGCCAAATTTTCCGAAATGAACGTCTCAGGTCAAGCCAAAACATCCGTGGGCCAAATGTTCATATCTGGAACTAGATGCCAAAACGTAGGTAGCTAGCTTCCTATTGAGTTTTTATCCGAGACACCAGGACGTAAAACCACACAGTATTGCGACTCGTGTGTATATATATAGAGTTTTTTTTAAAAGATTACTTTTTTTACGTTTTGAGCTAGAAAATAGCTATAACTTTTTATAAGAGACTGTTTAACAAATAGCTACTTTTTTCGGTGATAAGTTACAAAAGTAAGTCTAACTCAACCTTCAGCTTTTAATTTTTACTAGTTATATATGGCTTTTGGGTGCTAAAAGCCGCTTAAGAGGCTGTTTGGGGGCTATGCTTCAATATTGAGCTAAAAACTCCTCAAATAGCATGATTGTAAAGCAGCTGGGAAGTTAAACCACAGCAAAAGCACCCCTAAAAGCTGCAGCCATTGGGAGGAGCTTTTTAGTTGTGGCTTCGCTCGATCGCCTTCCACCTCGCTCGCTTCGCCTCCTCGACCTCCGCCGCCTCGTCTCACCACCTCCTCATCACCTCCCCGCTAGGCCGCCGTGGTGCTTCGCTAAGTTACTGCCTCCCCTATTGGTTGCCCCCTCAAAAGCTACAATTGCAGCAGTCAGTTTGACAAACGGCATAACAAGAAAAGCCACAATCGTCAGCTACAGCTTCTTTACAGTCTAACAAGCTAAAAGTAGCTTTTTAGCCCAGCCACAGCTCCCCAAAAAAACCCTAAAAGTTGAGTTGTTTAGTGGGCTTACTAATTTTTTTAAAGGGAATTGCTAAATTGCACTTTAGTGTTTTTTTGGTTTGAGGACACTTAATTTTTTTTGTCTATTAGATATTAGTGTTTTTTGTGTGAATAAATTTTTTTTGTTTATTAGATATTGTTTTTTGATCCACGTCGTGTTTTATCATTTTGACTTTGTGATCCACGTTTTTGTTTGGTGTGTTCTTTATAGTTTGTTTTATATATAGAGTACTTAAATGTGAAGATAAGAGGCAAATTGATTCTATCAATTGGATTGAGATCTGAAGACTCAAAATATAAGTGCTTTTTTAGAAGAAGAAAAAAACACTCAGGTGCTCCCTAGACACCTTCTTTTTCAAAAATTGAAACTGGCTTAAAGCCCTCCGTATTCAATTCTTAGGAACATGTTTTCTCTGTCTAAATTTATAAGGCACATTTTCTCTCAGCTGCTTTACGGCAGGTGACCAGTGACCACACGGCTGGCTACACGTTGGGCCAATCCCTTTCCTGTGTCGCAGCAGTGCTCCTCTAGCTTTCCGTGATCAAAAGCGGCCACGAGGGGAGGAGGCTTGATGGTGTCCGCAGCGTCGCTCGGCCGGAGCGAAGATTTATGGCGTTGCGCTAGGAGCACCGAGCACGTACGTACGAGACTGAGAGGACAGCTTTGGCCATCCGATTCCATTGGAGGCAGGCACACATGGCCAATTGCCCCATCACTTGGCTCCTTGCTGTCCGTCCACTGGTTGTGATCCGTCCACGCGTCCATCCGTGTGTATACGCGGTACACACATGCATTCTTTTTGCCCTGGATCCATGAACTACAATGGCTGGAGAACGGAGGAGATCTTGCAAAATATTCTCTTTCTGATCCTTAAACCGTCCACCACTCTGTTGTACCACACGGACTACTAGAAGATGGGGGGGTAGGCATAAAGTGGCCATCTGTCAGCCGGTACTGATGCTGTAGTGCTCACTGGGAGAAAAGAATTATCCCTGACAATTGACATCCTGTGGATTGATGGATGAATGAATGATTCTGATAAGGACATGTACCTTTGCTAGAATTCCTGACCTTCAATATTTCACTACAAAAGACGAGCTCATGAATTGAAGGTCCACTTAACATAACGATTATATCTATGATCATGATTTAGTAATATACTGATTGAAAGCTAATGATAACAATCAATTATATGGTTCCAATAGTTCTGATCAGGTCAACTGGTTAAGAGACGTGGTGGTTTCCCACAGCAATAATGTGAAAGTAGTTATTGGCATTTCTAGCACTTATAATGGTTAGTCAAAGGACACGACGCTTGATTAAAAAAATGTGTCGGTTCAAGACTTAACTTTGATATATGCGTGAAAACAAAAGACGCCCTTAGCGGCGTTAGCTACCGCTTATATAGATATAAATACGATGGATCTACGTGCCTAAAAAAGATCGAGTTTATTCATGTAACATTTTTATGTCCGTATCAATAAAGTTTACATTTGATTGTTCTCTCTTATTTTATTTTTCCATAAATTGGATAGGAACCCTACGTCTCAACCGTCGACAAGCCTTGCTTTCTGGCTTCTTTTGTCCTCTCTTTCTCTAGTTGAGTTGAGCATATTCAATTCTTTTTGTACCTTCTAAGATTTCTCGTATTTATTTCAAGGCATGACCTTTACTACCTACTAGCTACAGACTAATTAACACTAAGCATACATTCCATGGTTTAGTTTAGTCCCAGAGGATGACTTTAATTAAAGATGTTACTTAACTTGGCTCAGTTATGTTAACAAAGTGCACAGCGACACGGTTGGTGTACCAAAAGCTAGCAGGTTCTCCGGAGTCCAGACAGCAAGATTCTAGTTCGACAGGACAACAATTTCAAGGAGGATCTTGCTTTACAATCTTTTAACAATGATGTCGACTTAATACTAATCTAGTAATAGTAAACCCTCTTAAGCTCCGGCCAGTAGGGCTAGCAGAAAGCCGCTCAAACTCGGTTATTTATTATGAGCTCGGCTCGTAAAATAAAGGAGATTGAGCTGACATCTAGCTCATTATCTTAACAAGTCGAGTCCGAGCTAACTCATGAGTCGCTCGTTACGGCTCGTAACTAAATATTCACTATGATGATTTTTGATGTAAGACTTTTAATTAGCAGGATATTTAAATTAATGTATGTCCATGTAACCAAGTTAGGTTGGAGTATAATTGTTAGGATTGTTAATCTGCTCCTCACTAATTACCTATGTTTTACTTGTATGCTAGATAATTAGCTACGTTTCGTCTATATAGTCCTCCTGTTGTATGTATGTAGGGATGTCAAAAAAGTTCGAGGCTCACAAATTGCTTGAGCTTGGTTCGCTCTAGGTTCGATTCGAGCTTCAAATGATCCAAACTTGAGCTTAACCTTAAGTTTAATCGAGCTGAGCTCGAATAACTTGTAAGCCTGATAAATTTATAAATTATTTATTAAATATTACTATACATAAACTTTTACCGAGTTTACTTGCGCCAAGCTCGAGCTTGAATTTTTTTTGTTGAAAAATAGTGCATATTGAATTGTTTACTGTTACCAAGCTTAGTCGAGTCTAGGTCTAGGTTCGAACTCTAACTCGAGTTCGGCTCGAGCTCTTATCGAGCTCAAGCCCGTGGGTGGTTCGCTCGAGCTTAGCTCGTTTACAGGCCTACATGTATGTGTTAATGTGTGGCATGTGCTCATGACATGGCTTAGCTTAGCTCATAACTAATTACCCTAGCTGACGTGGCTTAGCTTAGCTCAATTCATCTTAAATAACATGGCTCGTGAGCTGCTCACGAACAGCTCGAGCTTTTTATTGAGCTGAGCCAACCTGAAAAATCAACTCGTTAGCTTAATGAGCCAAACCAAGCTACTTAATGAGCTTGCACGAGTCGAGCCAATCTGGCTCAATAGCCAGCCCTACCAGTCACCGAATGCTTTAGAACAATGAACCTTTGTAAGCATCTAGACCCCTAATTTTGCTGGTTACATGTTGGTGACTAATGGTACTTATTTGTCAATAACTATATTTCAAATTTTTAAGGTTAGTACTTGGTTTTAGTATAATGGAAGTTCTTTATATTCATAGATCCCAAAAGGTATAATTGAAGGCAAAAACATGAAAATTAATGACCTTAAGACTAGAAATGATATGAGAAATTGAGTTTGGATTGTTTTAGTAATATATTTAGTTTTTGTTTTGGCCATTGATTTAGGGTCAAACTCCTTGACCGCTAGCGACGGGTCAATGGAGCCCCTAAGCTCTAAGGCCCTCCGACCACAACTCAGGTGCATACCGGCGCTTCGACCTAGAGCGTTGTGGACCAATCGACCTGCTCGACCTCAAGCTCGGGCGGGATCTCGTTCAAGCCTCGTCCGCCAGGATTTCGGATTAGGCATCGGTCGACGAGTTGCGGCAGAGAGCGGGTCGAGGGTGACTCGGCGTCTTGTGAAGCTTCGGGGCGCTTCTTTGCCGCCCTCAAGGTGCACGAAGGCCCTCTCCGAGATTGCTCCGGCCGCTTCGTCAAGGAGGAAGTATAAAGACCAGGACGCATGAGCTCCAAGGACACGGAACACGGAACGCAACACAACACGCACAAGCGACTCGAGTTAGGAATCATCATTACTATCTTAAGTTGTAAACACCGCTTCTCAGTACACCCATATAACAAGAATCACCGCCAGCGGCGACCGGAGTAGAAACTATTACCTTCACGGGCTCGAACCAAGTATAAACTCTTGTCTCGTGCTCGTTGTCGCCTTGTTCACCATCGCCCGATCGACTTTCTTCCTTCGCTCGAGTAAACGCACGCGGGTCCCATAAACTCTCGACCCTACCTCTTTCTTGCGGTTGACGATCCCGATCGTCGGCAATTGGCGCCACCGTGGGGCCTGATTGTTTTGTTTTTCGCAGAACGACACCAAGACTCTGAGAGCATGGCGCCCTTCATCGGCGAATTTTCTTGAACGGACTCGACTCGTGTCCATCGTTCACGCCCTCACCGCCGCCGAGCGGCGGCATGTTCTCGGTGGCGGACGGCAAGGCATTGAGGGAGATGCGATGACCTTGATCCGCAGACCGGAAGACGCCGCCGGATGGTGCGAGTTGCCATCAACCAAGCCATAATAGCTCTCCGGCGAGGAGGCCTAGGAGAAGGCCAGCACATCTTCTGGGCCACCCAGGCTCCCCCCTTCCGGGGAGCGCCTCCGCGCTATCGCCCGGTCATGGCCAACCCAGATAGGGCGCGGTCGGAGCTTTTGGCCGAGCCTCGCCGAGAACTGACGGGCTGCGACCGAGGTGGCACCCGCAAGATCAAAGTCAACACTGGGACCCGCCTTCGAGAAGTACGACAACACGTCGCGCCATCGATCGCGTCGGACACCTTCTCGACAGAGTTAGCCTCGAGCAATAAAGCTCGGGGCGAGGCTCCGACGCGACGCGGGCCGGCGTCCACGGGCACCGCGCCCAACCAGACCAGGCCCGGCCGGCCGCCTCTGGTCGACTGGCAGCGGTTCTGCGGACCTCTCCGGACGCTCGCCCAGCGCCGCGAGGTACAGAGACCGCTGCGTTACCAACCAGTGATTCCGTGCTCGGCACCATGGTCGTTCTCGACGGAAGTCGGCCGCACGCGGAGCCTCGACCAGTCCGGCAGAGCGGGGATCTTGTCGGCAATGACCATGACCGCGGCGGCGCTCGTTCCGCCTACTGGCAAGCATGGCGACTCGACGGCCTTCGTCGCGTCGGATGGCTGCTTTGGTTCAAGCTCACCGATCGAAGCGCCGACGGGACCAAGAACCCCGACGAAGTTCCTGCCCATCTATTCGACCGCTATCCTGGCGGTTTGGAGAACGAGCTCAGAATGGCAAATTACCTCCCGACCGTTTCCGACGGGGCGCGCTGACACGGCTCTTTAATCGAAGCTTTGCCCTTCGTGTCGTGGCGCCAGATTCGAGCGCCCTTCGCTCCAACTTCTAGAGTTGTTACGAAAGCGGCGGCAGGGAGAAAGACTCGGATCGTGTCATCCAGGGAAGAACGAAACCATCATGACTTTGTGCGGCGATTCATCCGCACAAGGAACCCGATCCCGAAAGATTTCGATGAGGCCATCATCAAGGCCTTCAAGTTCGGGTCCGTGATCGACGCCTCACCGAAGACCCGAGATCACCTCGAGGCTGGCGTCAACAAACTTTTTCCGCATGGCGGAGCGGTCTGACGCTGGACGCGAACGATGCCGTCCGGCTTGAAACGCGACTTGACCAAGGTAAGCTTGGTCTAAACCAAACAGAGGCCGCCCGCCAACTCGGGCGACACAAGGCACCACCACCAAGAAGCGAAAGCCGATCGCAGAAGGTGGTGGAGGGCTACCATGCGAGTGATCGCCTCGGCGGATGGCGGCCATGAGGTCCTCGAGGTCCGAGGCCAAGCTCGGAGGACTCTAAGCCCGCCAAGGCCGCACCCGACCACACCAAAGCGGCGAACCAATTTCAAGCAGAGGGCTAACGTGTTAAGTCCTCGACGATATGCTCGGCACCGGGGTTGAGGGGCTGCCGGAGTTTGACGAAACCTAGTTCTCGTCTTTTTCCACAGGCGGCGGCCCACGATCTACGGACCCGCAGGCTTAGCGAGATTGCTAGACGCTTTCACGATGGGCGGGTGAGATGCCCATGCTCCGGCGATGACGACCACCCGCGGGGTGAATGCTTGCGCGAGCGGACGACGACCTCGACCGAGTTCCAAAGAAGGCGGCGCCGGATCGACGTCATCTTCGGTGGCTCGTCGGCCCTACTACCGGCAGCGCGAGGTCAAGGTCGCCAGCGTACCATCTACTGTGTCGCCATCGAAGCCCACCGAGCAACTTCGCAAGTGGTAAGGTGCCACCATCACCTTCTCCCGGAGGATGCTCTCCTGGTATGGCTCGAGACCTAAAGACCGCTTTTTGGTCGGACCCGACCATCGACAACACCACGATCGGCCGCGGCCATGGTCGATGGCGGCAGCTTTCTTAATCTCATCGCAGGAGAGCGCCGACCGGATGCGATTCCCCCGATCGAAAGTCAAGAGCATCACCATACCGTTCTCGATAGTCCCCGAGTTCGACCACCCTTAGGGGGGTTGTCTTGCCCGATCACCACCGGTGGCTCGACAACTTCGACCGAGTTGATCACCTTCGGCGGTCGAGGGTGACCTCGTCATAACGCCATCCTCGGCGACCGCCTTGGTCAAATTCATGGTCGCCAACCATTATGGCCATCGATGCATGAAGTTACTTCGCCCCAATGGTGTCATCATCGTCTGGGCGACCCACAAGCGGCGCATATGGTCGTGAGACAAAGGCCTTGGCCCTTGCAGCATGCCGCCCAGTGCGATGTCAGAGGAGACGACGAAGAAACGCGCCGCTGAAGGCGGCGATACTGACCCTAGCGGCAACGAAAGCCGTGCTGCCGCTCGAGAGCGACCACCAGTGTGTCCACGCCTCCGGCGAGCCGAGTCCCAAATAGGAACTCTCGAGCTCGCCACCTTCCTTCGCGCCAACAAGGGTATATTCGCTGGAGCCCGCGGATATGCCCGCATCCCGAGGGAGGTGATTGAGCACAAAGCCGCAGTGGGATCCAGCCGACCTGCGGCGCCAAAAACTGCCGCTTTCTCCGGAGAAAGTCGCAGCTATCAGGAGAACCTCGACAAGCTCTTGAAGGCCGGTTTATTCGTGAGATCAACTACTCCGAGTGGCATCGCCAACCCGATCATCGTCTTGAGAAAAGGAGGAAAGTGGAGAATGTACGCCGACCATACGGGGTTGAACTCGCTTGTCTGGCGACAATTTCGCTCACAAGACGACGGATCGGACTCCACCGCTAATGCTAAGATATCGAGCTTCCCGGATGCTTACCGGGTACCACCAGATCAAGTCGGGGCGATTGACGTAAAGAAGACCTCCTTCATCACGCCGCTTTGGCACCTATTGCTATACGACCATGTCATTTGGTCTACGCAATGCGGGGCCACTTTTCAACGCCCGATGACCAAGACTTTCGAGCTCAGTCGGGCGGAACCTTGAGGTCTACGTGGACGACATCATCGCCAAAAGCCCGTCACGAGGGCGACCACGTTCATGACCTCGAGGAGACCTTCGCTAACCTGAACAGGCACAAGATCAAGCTCAACCCCGAGAAGTGCGTGTTCGGCGCAGCGTCCGGTAAGGTGCTCGGCTACATGATCGGGGGCTCTGGGGTTGGACCAAACCCGAGAAGATCGAGGCGATCGAAAAGATGGCACCCCCGGCCTCGATCAAGCAGGTGCAAAGCCTCACTGGCCGCATGGCCGCCTCGCCAGATTCATCTCGAGACTTCGGCGGCGCGCTCCCATTCTTCCAAACCTTGCGCAAGCACGGGCTTCGAGGGACTCCAGAGGCTCCATGATCCTTTGACGACACGAAGGCATACCTGCCGCCCCCACCCTCCCTAACGCCACAACTTTGGTGAGAAGTTATCATATACCTCGCGGCCACCCCCATCTTTGTTAGTGCCGTCTCAGAAGTGAACAGGGCCTCAAGAAGACCCCATTTATTATGCCAAATGCGAGGTCTTGCACGGCGGAAGGAGCGCTACCAGTAGAAAGTGGTCAAGATATGTTCTCCTCATGGCTTCGCAAGAAGCTCGCACTATTTCCAAGCACACTCGTGGTCGCCCCGAGCAACTTCCCGCCGGGGACATCCCGAGAACCCGGAGGGCGGGCGAGGCTCGCCAAGTGGGCCATGGAACTGGCGGCGGCGCTCGACGCCCAAAGTCGTATGCGCAAGACGACCATAAAGTCGCAAGTGCTTGCCGACCGTGGTCGAAAGCAGACGTCGCAACCCGCTCCCGAGCTTCGTGTCGAAGACTTAAAAGCCCGGGTCATGTTCTTGACGGCTCGAGATCATTCAAGCGCCGGGGGGATCCTTATCCTGCCACAAGCATGCCGAGGTACGTAATTGCTTTGGCTTCTCGGCGACCAACAATGTGGCGGAATACGGCTCTTTTGCCGGCTTCGCGAGCTCCCGCAAGGCCTTGGGAGTCGCCGCCGGTCGTGAAGGGCGACTCCCACTCGCCATCAATCAGTTCAACAAGGACTACAAGTGCTCGGAGACTCGACGACAAAGTACTCTGCCGAGGCGCGCAAGATGGAGAAGTGGTTCCCGAACTTGGAGCTCAAACACATCCTCAGAAGGACAACTCCAGCCGGACTCCCTCTCCAAGCTTGGCTCCTCCGACGGCACGAAGTCCCACCCGACGCCATCCTCGAGACACTAGCGGCCCCATCAATCTCCGACCAAGAGGTCGCGCCGCCATGGTCGAAGGTACACCCTCTGGCCGAGGCCATCCACATTTCCTTGGGGCGACACGCCACCCGACTCGCCGGAGGAGCGGATTGCTGGCCGCGCTAGTCGTATGACTGCGCTTGTCGAGGAGAGCTTCTACAGACGTAATGTTTCCGAAGATCTGACGGTGCATCTCCACGGAGGAGGGTAGTACCCTCATCGTGATGACATTCACTCAGGCCTCGTAGGCGACTCTTCGTCAGGGACAATGGTCGGAAGGCCTTCCGCATGGGGTACTATTGGCTCCTCGGCGCTTCAGGATGCTTCGTGATATCGTCACGCACCGCCGAGCTCGCCAATTCCACGCTCGAAATCGCATCAACCGCCTCGCGCTCCGGACCATCCGCCTGGCGTGGCCCACTTCCCTCGACCAATGGACATCCTCGGTCCTTTTCCTCAAGCAAACGAGGGAAGAAGTTTCTGTTAAATCGCCGTCGACACCTTCACCAAGTGGATAGAGGTGAGCCGGTCTCACCATAACTGCTTTCGGCGGCTCATTTTTTCCGCTTGTTCGTGGTCACTGTGCACGGGTTCCATGCAAGATTATCACCGATAACGGTACTCGGTTTACCGTGAGAGTTGTTCCAGGGAGTTTTGCGAGAACTCGGCATTAAAATTTTGCTTCGCCCGGTGGCTCACCCCGAACAGCGGAGCGTGGAAAGCGCGCTAACGGGCAACTGCTCAGTATGCCAAGAAACGAGTCGCAGATGAGCTCGACCGATACGGCAAGGCTCGGTGGATTTAACTTCCCATCGGCCCCATGGTCTATTCAGACCACAACAAAGCCGAGCCATGGTGGTCCACACCCTTCCACCGTGGTTCGCATCGGCCGCCCCGCCTCCCGAGGTCACGCCTGGTCTCCGCCAGGTCGCCTTGGTCGACTCAAGTCGATTTGAGCGCGAACGGTCTCCTCGACCTCACCCTCGGAAGAAGTAAGATGCTGCAGCATCGCTACGATCAACGCACTACTCGCAGAACTCTCGCGAGACATGCATGCTCGGTGCGACGACCTAGGAAGCTCCTTGTTGGGACTTAGCCTCGAGGCGGATTCAGAGCCTCGCCCAAAGACCAACAAGTTATCCCATGGTGGGAGGGCCCTATAGAGTTGTTTCAACAGATCGTTACGGGCTTCTACTGCCAGCGATGTCTCGGCCAGAGCTCTCTAGCTCATGGAATATAGATCGACCGAAGTTTTATGTAAACCCTATGCCTCACATTTCAATAAAGCCGATTTTCATTTTCTATGTTCCGCTCTCACCATGTTATCAGCTATTTCTTTTCGAACGTTTCTCGTTTGTTTTTTTCTCAACACGACCGCGGCGCGAACACGATTCGCCTCGGGTCTAAGCGACGCAGTTTGACGCTCACCGCCAATGAACGAGCTAACGTGGTCCGAACCTCTTCGCAATCTAGTTTCTTCCTCGTGCTCGCTCGAAGCCGAACCTCGCCGCTTTAGCCGAGCAATATGCATGGTCGCAAGGACTGCTCGAGCACTAACGATGACCGCTTCCGCGCTCCTTCTACCATTCTGTAATTGTTCCTCCACTTTGCAAGGTCGTGGCCTTCGTCCATGTTTAAGTCTTGTGCCCGAGGCACGCGTCTGCTCGCCCTCGCACCTAACGGGGTCGGGTAAGGCTACCCCTATCGGCAACACGACCTAGAAAGCACGGAACGACCAATAAGCAAAGCAAGGAAGACTTCATGTATCCCTGCTACGGATTTACAATGTGGACGTAGGTTTCTTTGTACACCAAAACTAACCATTCCCCGTTAGTACATCCCTTGCTTTTTAAAGTTTTTACAGTCGGCCATCTCGCCTTAACTTCTCTTGCTCGAGCTCGGCATGATTTTGGTCCTCAGGCCTATAGCTCACTCCTCGATTCTCGAGGGCTACCATGGAGGCGAATCCCGAGGCTCGGCAAGGCTGCTCATCTTGAGCTGGGTCACCGCGCTTACCGGGCCGCCTCTTTGGCACGCCGAGCTCCTTTCAAGCTCCCGAGACCTTGGCCTCGAAGCTCGGGGATGCTCACGCCGAGGAAGACCGGTCCGCGCCGGGCCTTCTCTGAAGGTTTCGACCTTGGCCTCGCCTTCCCTCGACCGCCTTTGTTGGCGCTGGTCGAGCTTTCTTCGAGTTCCAGTGATCTTAGTTCCGAGGTCGGGGACGAGTCCGTCGGGAGGCGCCCCACTCCGCAGCAGCCTCTTCTCTGTATTCAACTTTGGCCCGCTGACCTTGAGCGCTTTGGCCGACTGTGGCGCGGTTTGCTCGACTTCGCAACAGATAACCATGGACTCCGCTCGAGGCCTCTGGCTCGCCGAGTCTACACAAGATGGGCTACTTTGTGCCTCATCGTCTCAGGCGAATCACAATCTTCGCATTCCTCCGCCGAGCTCTCCTTGCTCGACTAATGGTCCGGATAAGCTTGTCGCGCTTGCTCCTCGCCATTATTATGCGTCCAAAAGGCCCTTCAAAGACAACCAGCATGCTCCTAGGCCTTGTAGCTCTTTGGGTTGCCGTATGGTCGATCACCTTCACGACGAGTAGGGAGACCTAAATGAGGGAATAAGGAACACAAAGCACAAAGAACGAAATGCGCTAGAAGACCCTTACCTTTATGAGATTGCCTTCCAGCGTGCGATAAGTAAACTCCTCGCGGCCGCCGATACGATTGGGGATCTTTCCTCCTCGCCGCACCGGGCGCGACTAGTGTCAAGGTCGATTCACCACCACCGAGCGCCACGGGCCGATTTCGAGTATATCCCTAGGGGGCGCTCGGTCGCTTCGCTCGGCCACCGGGTTCGACCGCACAACAAGCAGGAAGGCGCGACGCCAAGATCGGTCCCAGCCTTCACGCATCGGGCCCCACCCGCCTCCGGTTCGGCGGACGGGCGGCGGTCCGCCACAGATTTCGACCTCCACGGCCGGGGTACTGCGGCCCGTGCGTTCAGCGGCGAGATGCACTTTCGGCAAGGTGTCGCATGAGCCTCGCGTTCGTCACCTTCGTGGTCGGAGGAATCAAGCGCTCGACGCTCGGGGCGGCCGGGCTCGGAGCTGGTGTCGCCGCCGCCACGGCTTCCGGGCACCTCTCGCGAAGCCGAGGAGAGTCGATAACGGCCGTGCAGATCATGAGCTCGCGCAAAGGTCAAAATCCAGTACCGTTGCGGGCCGAGTTTCCATCGTCCGGAATCATCAAGGGCCCGGCCGAATCTCACCGACCGGAACCAGGTCCGACGACCCGATGGGGTCCGCCAAGGCGCGAAGGCGACAAGCTGACCAACTCAAACGATCTCCTCCTCGACTCGACTCGCTTGGACAATAGCCATCACAAAATGGGCAAATTTCGAGCTCGGGTGCTCACGCCCGCGATCAAAAGCATACACTAAGCCAAAAAGATGCGAAAGGGCGGGCTGCACTTTTAGATGCAAAGAATTTACCTCGGGTCACTGGGGCCTGCCTCGCCGAGGGTCGCAAGGTCTTGTTGCCCCGAGGACAAAGGAGGAGGGGCGCCTTATGTGCTGGCCCTCACGACCTGGATCTCGGGAGGTTTGAGCCGGCTCTCAGACCGCCGCATAAAGCAAGGGCCCGGTTCAAGCCTCAGGCCGGGGTACTCGGAAGACGTGGCTGGTCATACCGGCCAATGCCGCAGACTTAGGAGGGACTGGCCAAAACCGCAAGGCACATGAACTTAGTCTCGGGGCTCGACCGGGTAGGGTCCTTACCGTGGGCGCTGTTCCCCCACATCGCATGCGTCTTCTACCTCTCGACGGCTTGACGTGTCACGGAGGGCCTCTTCCTCCCCTTTCTTGAGTTTGCCCCGGTTCTCACAAGCATGCTAGCATCCTCCTCGTCAGACGTAATGGCTACCTCCTCGATGGTCCCGAGAACTTGCGGCCGAGGGACCTTCGCTAAAAACAAGATCAAGGGCAGCAGCACGTTGACGGTTTATTCCCTCATTCTTCCGGCCAAGCACGCTTCTTCAGACCGGATCGCCGAGGGTGTATCCACGCGCCACTTCCTAACATTTCAACATCCCGTCGGAGACCCAGATTCTTCTGTGCACGTAAGAACATGGGTCACAAGAAAGGCCGGAAGATGGATTTCGAGCGGAAGTTCCAAGGGCGGAGGCCTTGGCCTCGTCGAACCTTCACGAAAGGGGTCGCTGCTACTCATGATTCAAGAACGTGTGCCTCCTCCGCAGAGGGGACACGCCCATTCGAAGAAGTCGACTACGATCATCGTCAGTATGGTCACAAGGTGCGAGATATGTATGGCGGGCAAGAATGGCCTCCTCGTCAACCTCCAGACCTTCGGCTCGGGGCTCTTCTTGCTTTGACGGGTCCTCAGACGTTAGAGCTCCGAGCCCCTTTCTTCAAATAAAACCACCACCGCCAAAATAAGGTGAGTCTCAAGTGCGACTTCAGAGAAGAGCCATTTGAGTCTTCGGTTCAAGTTTGAAGTACAGTATTATCCGACTACGGTGTCCTTCCTGAGCTTAAGAGGGAGTAGTAGCGAAGAACAATGAGGGGTGGGAAGGATTCCAGTGAACCTCGCACAAATGGGGAAAAGATGGCGAAGCGCGAAGACGGAATTCGGGTGCCGATTGATGAGCTCTATTTCACAATTGAAAGAACGCCCGCGCACTTAACTCTCGGCTTCCTCCGCTGGTCCCGCAGTGCTGAAGGAGAGAGCGAATTGCTCGTGCAGGGTGATTTATCTCATCATCCCCGGGGCGAGGTTCGGTCCGCACGCCCTAATAGAACCGCTTATGTCACCGGGTCCACTATCCCAAGGCCTCGAAGCTCCTTCATCTCTCGCGGACGATGTGGTGCCGCCCTTCCAAGCTTGGTCATGGCTACCAGAGGGCGCTTGGTCGAGGAGGCGAACGGAAGGGACCTGTGCTGCTGGCGAGAACTTGGGGAGACAAAGGGCCTGAGGGCGCAGTGCTTTTCTTGGTCAAGATGTGGGCAATGATTATGAACCGCAACACTTGAAAATCCACCCACAGCGCCTTAAAAGGCGTAGCAACTATGACTTGACTACCGGGTGATTAAGGCTTGGGCTACGGGTCAGACGACGCCAGTGCCCATCAACCGCTCACATCCGTACTCAACATCGAGAAGTCCGAAGGTCGCCAGTGTCGTGCTAAGAGATTTGGCCTTATGGTCTCCGCCTGACCTCGACTCAAGCGCCAAGACTCACGTAAGGGTTTTTCCGTCTCCTGAAGAATAAGGCTCGAGGTCGCCCGAGGATTCCTCTCCACCTAGAGCCTTGGGGGCTATCGACGAGGGTGGAACCCTTGACCAAGCTAGCGTGACGGTCAATCGGAGCCTCAAGCCCTGAAGGTCTTTCCCCACCACGATCCTGCAAGTATACCGAGCGCGGACCAGAGCGTCAGGATTCCGGGTTTCGACCGCCGGCCACCTCAAGCTTCAAGCAAGTGATCTCGCTCAAGCCTCGGTCCGCCTCGATTTCGGATCGCATCCGATCGACGCTTGCTGCAGAGCGCGGTCGAGGGTGATCTACAGGCGCGGCAGAAGCCTTTGGGGCAATTCGCCGCCTCAAGGTGCACGGGCGTATTCTCTCCGAGGATTGCTCCCGCCGCTATGCAAGCGGAGGAAGTATAAAGACCCCTTGACGCATGAGCTCCAAGGACACGGAACACGGAAACGCGAACACAACACGCTACAAGAGAATTTCGAGTTAGAATCACCATTACTATCTTAAGTTGTAAACACCGCTCTGTATACCCATATAACAAGAATCACCGCCATGAGGCGATCGGAGTAGAGCTATTACCTTTCACGGGGGCTCAATCCAAGATAAACTTTGTCTTCGTCGTTTATGTCGAAGTTGTTATACCATAGATCCTAATCGACTTTCTTCCTTCGTCGAGTAAAACGCACCGGGTGACCATAAACTCTCCTCGATCCCTACCTCTTTCTATGTGTTGATTTATCCCGGATTTTTGATACCATACTATTAAAGGAAGTTCAAGGCTAGTAGCTTGACCTTTGTAAGGTTAGGTAACTAGTTGTGATGCACACTAGGTCTCTCTAGCTTATATTTGGTCAGGAAGCCAAGAAACCAAGTGAGAATGCCAAATTTTGAAATGGCATGAAAATCTAAAACTTGGTCAGAAAAGTTCCATTGGAGTTAGATGATCTGGGTGGGTCACACACATCACGGACTCGCTCAACAAAGGCAAGTTTCGAATTTTCAATGGAAGCTCTAATGATCTCGATGTATCGCATCACCAAATGATCAACTTCACAAAACACATGTTTTAAAAATTTTCAATGTAATTGGATGATTTGAGTGAGTTAGATCATCGATCGGATCAATTTGATAAAGAAGATGCTCTCAAGACTTTGCACAAGGCCGAATGATTCAGATGGGTCAGATGATCCAACTTGGTTATACGATCCTACTGTGCATAACAACTATATTTTTTTATCATTGGAAAGTGTTTAACCAAATAATCCAAGTGGGTCGGGTGACCCGACTCAAAAGAAGATGAAAAATCTGTCTACAAACTAGTTTCTAAACAGTGGAGCTATATAAATCCTATGTAGGTTTATGTGGAGTAGTTAATGACTCCATTTCATAATTCATCCTAGTAAGGACTTTTAGAGCACTTTGAAATTTGGATTGAAGATCCTTCCATGGCTTTAGAGTGTAGATAGGTCTACTTTATGTATCACTCCTAGTTGCTTAATCTTATAAGGTGCACCATTTTAGGCGCGATTAATCTTGGATGTTGGTGACTTTATAATGCCTTGAAGGTGTTTGGCTTTTGTCGGTGTTTCGAGATAACCTGCAAGTAAATTTGTAGGTGGGGTGCAGGTTCTCCTCGCTGAATGGTTAGACGAAGGGAGTCCAAGATGTATATCGTTCAGCCAACGCCCCTACGCGCCAGCCAGTGGTGGTGGTTTGTATTGCTCGTGGTGCGTGTGTTCTTCATGGATTACAGCGAGGACTCGTGATGTGCCCTCGAAAGCGCCATCCGAGTGAAGGAACTCCGGGTGTTTGCCTAGACCGGACAATCGAGTCGGGTCGATGGCTTGAGTTGAATCGAATGAATTCTCTCCTCGAGATTCCCACCCTCCTTATATAGGCGAGGGGGCAGGGTTACACGGAGTTTGGAGAAACAAGGTAGGGGTATGCTACCCGAGAGTCCCGGTCTCAGCCTCCCCGGCTACTCGACAGTTCCCGCCATCCTATGCCGGGTTGTGACACAACGGATAAAGCTTCCATTGGGGCAGGCGCGACCGCTTCTCCTGCCCCTCCGCTGATAGTCACGTTATACGCTGTATTCGGACATCGCTTGGACGGGAGCGCCGCTTTCATCAAGCATGATGTATGTAAGAGATCGGGCGCTTGACTTCGTGGGCCTCTTGACCGCCTTTGGGAAGGAGTCAATTGCTCAAGGCATGCTAGTCCACAGGCAAGTGACCAACTTGAGGCCGATTGATGACGCGGGCGGGTCGCAGAGCGAGCCTCGAGTGGTGCACCCGACCGTGACTGTGTCGAGTATCATGGAAGGCCCGACCCGAGGCCAAGTCGGAGCTCGTGGGAGGTCCCACTCGAGACCAGCTCTGGACTGCCTGTAGGGGCATGGTCAGTGAGCTCGACGAGGCCATTGCTCGTCGTAGCCGCCCTGGACGACTCCATTGGGAGCTCCACCAATGTTTAGTGATAATCCCATCTCGTGAGAGATTGAGTCTTGGTAATACCCCTCTCCAAAGACTGCAGATCGCCGCTAATCTCAGCCATATTCAGATGACCGAGAGAAAAGCGATCTTGAAATAGATGTATACTTGTGTCGGGGTACCTGCACGTGTATTCGCCAAGAGTCCTCGTCAGCCCCTGAACGCCGCTGCCCTCAATGGCCTCGTTAGTCTGGCGGCGCCGATCTCCTTGGGGACTATCTCCGACGCCGCGTAGAGCAGGCCACGGGCTTCGTGGGTAGTGAAGGAACTCGCCGGCCGATCGGCTTTTACCGGTGCGCGAGCGCACCCGTGGGTGTTTCTCGAGCCCCGAGCGGTGTCGTAGAGTCGGGTCGGGGTTACCTTTGGTCGTGAAGATTTGATCGGGTGAGGCGAAGGAATCGCTTTGGCCTGACCTCCCGCATGCTTGTTTAAGTCGCGACGAGTCCACCAACTCGATCGCGTGAGATCCGACCGGGCGCGCAGAGTTAATCGGCTCCCGAGCCCCGAGCGGATCGAGGGTCGCCCGGTCGGGTAGAGCTCGACCAATTTGGTCGGCCAACACGCATCGCGCGCGGAGCGCATATGGTGGATGCACCGAGCCCCCGAAGGCTGCCCGAGAGCCGGTTGGGGGTTATATTGGTCGGAACGCCTGGTTTTACGCCTTAGCCGGACGCGCCTGCGCGCAGTGATGTCCAATGCCTCACGAGGTTCTGTTCCCGAGTGCTCGCTTTACGCCGCAGCCTAGACGCGCGCCTTGCGCAGGATGCCCAATGCCTCTCGCGAGGTTCCGCCCTCAGTGCTCGCTTTATGTCGCAGCCAGACGCCGCCTTGCAAGCAGTGGATGCCCGAATGCCTCGCAGGTTCCGGCCCTCGAAAGTGCTCATTTTACGTCAGAAGTCGGACGAGGCCTCGCGCGTGATGTCCAAATGCCTCGCCGAGGTTCCGCCCCAAGCGCTCATTTTACGCCGCAGCCTAGACGCCGCCTGGCGTGCGCGTGGATGCCCAATGCCTCGCCGAGGTCTCCGGCCCTCGTGTGCTCGCTTTATGTCATAGCCGGACGAGGCCTCATGCGGTGGATGCCCAATGCCCGGGCGAGGTTCCGGTTCCCGGAGTGACTTCCCGGAAAAAACCCCCCCAAAAATTGAAAAATTTTTTAAAAAAAAGTTTAAATGGGAAATAAAATGCAATTTTACCCCAAGGGGCCCCCTTTTTTTTACCCCAAAATCTCAAGTGGGTCGGGTGACCCGACTCAAAAGAAGATGAAAAATCTGTCTACAAACTAGTTTCTAAACAGTGGAGCTATATAAATCCTATGTAGGTTTATCTGGAGTAGTTAATGACTCCATTTCATAATTCATCCTAGTAAGGACTTTTAGAGCACTTTGAAATTTGGATTGAAGATCCTTCCATGGCTTTAGAGTGTAGATAGGTCTACTTTATGTATCACTCCTAGTTGCTTAATCTTATAAGGTGCGACCATTTTAGGCGTATTAATCTTGGATGTTGGTGACTCTTATACGGCCTGAAGGTGTTTGGCTTTGTCGGTGTTTCGTATAACCGGCAAGTAAATTTGTAGGTGTAGGGGGCCGCGTGTTCCCTCTCGTTGAATGGTTAGACGAAGGGAGTCCAAGATGTATCGCCGAACGTCCCTACGTCCAGTTCGTGGTGGTGGTTTGTATTGCTCGTGGTGCGGTGGTCTTCATGGGATTACAAGTGAGGACTCAGGACAGGCCCTGAGCGCTCATCCGAGTGAAGGAACTCGGGGGTGTTTGCCTAGACCGGATACTGAGTCGGGTCAGATGGCTTGAGTTGAATCGAATGAATCGCCCCCTCCCTGAGGGCCCTACCCCTCCTTATATAGGCGGAGGGGGCAGGTTACACGGGAGTTTGGAGAAACAAGGTAGGGGTATGCTACTCCCGAGAGTCCCGGTCTTCAGTCCTGGCGCCTGACAGGTTCCTGCTCATCCTATGCCGGGTTGGTGGACACAACGGACAGTGCTCCATTGGGAAGGCGCGCACCTGCCCTCTGTCCTCTGTCGAGATCTTGGCGTTACTTCTGTAGATTCGGACACCGCCTTGGGACGGAGCGCGTCTCTCTACTGCGCATGACAGGGCGAAGAGATCGGCGCTTGACTTCATGGCCTCTTGACCGCCTTGGGAAGGAGTCACCTGCCCCCGCGTGGGCGTTGTGTCCACAGGGCAAGTGACCAACTTGAGGCCGATTGATGACGTGGCCGGGGTCGCAGAGCCGGAGCCTGATGGTGCACCCGACACAGTGACCGTGTCGGCTGCGAGGCGTCAGGCGAGGCCAAGTCGAGCTCAGGAGTGTCCGGCTGAGGCCATGTCGGACCGTTCCAGAGGGGCATGGTCGTGGCTCGACGAGGCCATTGCTCAGAGCCGGGCCCCGGACGACCCATTGGGAGCTCCGACCAATGTTTAGTGATAATCCCATCTGTGAGAGACGGAGTCTTTGGTAATACCCCCTCCAGCACTCTGCATCGCTGCCAATCTCGCCGCCATATTCGTATGACTAAGAGAAAAATGATCTTGAAATAGATGTATACTTTCTTTGTGGGGTACCCTGCACGGTATTCGTCGAGTAGCCGGGCCGTCTGGAACAGCGCTGCCTGAATAACCCGTTAGCTCGATAAGCGCGATCTCCTTGGGGACTATCTCCCGACGCTGCGTAGCAGGGCCACGGGCTTTCAGGGGGTAGTGAAGGAACTCGCCGGTCGATCGGCCGGCCGCCGGTGTCTTGTGGCGCCCGGTGGGTGTAACCCAAAGCCCCGGCGGTCGAGTGGTCGGGGTTACCTTGGTCGGTGAAGATTTGACTGGGTGAGGCGAGCGGAATCGTTTGGTCGGACCCTCCGGCATGCTTGTTTAAGTCGGGCGACGGAGTCCGACCAACTCGATCGGTGAGATCCGACTGGGGGCGCGCAGGCGGAGTTAATCGGCTCCGAGCCCCCGAGCGGATCGAGAGGCTGGCCTGGTCGGTAGAGCCTGACCAATTTGGTCGGCGATCCGACCGGTCTTGGCGTGGCGCATCCGGTGAATCTGACCCTCGAGCCCCGGCGGTCGGAGAGCTGGTTGGGGGGTTATATTGGTCGGAACGCTGGTTTTACATCTTAGTTGGACGCGGCCTTGCGGCAGGGATGTCCGAATGCCTCAGCGAGGTTCTGGTTCCCGAGTGCTCGTTTTACGTCGCAGCTAGACGCGGCCTTGCGGCAGGGATGCCCGAATGCCTCAGCGAGGTTCCGGTTCCCGAGTGCTCGTTTTATGTCGCAGCTAGACGCGGCCTTGCGGCAGGGATGCCCGAATGCCTCAGTGAGGTTCCGGTTCCTGAGTGCTCATTTTACGTCGTAGCTGGACGAGGCCTTGCGGCAGGGATGTCCAAATGCCTCGGCGAGGTTCCGGTTCCCGAGTGCTCATTTTACGTCGCAGCTAGACGCGGCCTTGCGGCAGGGATGCCCGAATGCCTCGGCGAGGTTCCGGTTCCCGAGTGCTCGTTTTATGTCGTAGCTGGACGAGGCCTTGCGGCAGGGATGCCCGAATGCCTCGGCGAGGTTCCGGTTCCCCGAGTGCTCGCTTTCGTCGCAGCTAGACGCTGCCTTCTTGGCGAGGATGCCCGAATGCCTCGGCGAGTTCCGTTCCGAGTGCTCGTTTTCGTCGTGGCCGACGAGTTAGTTAAATTTGGTTTAACGCCGGAGCTAGGCGAGTTAGTAGGGCTGGTTTAACGCCGGAGCTAGGCGAGTTAGTAGGGCTGGTTTAACACCGGAGCTAGGCGAAGGGTGTCCATCCCGAGTCCTCGTCTAGCAAGGATATCTGCGTGCGATGGCAGCCGTTTGTCCCGTATCGCCCGTCTGCGGTGTGGGACACGGAGGGGTGAGCAGCGTGTTTACCAAGCGTAGGTTTGAACACCGTGCTCATGGAGCTACTAACGGGTTATCCGAGTGGGCCCTGGAGATCACGCGACCTCCGAGCGGACGATCCCTGCGTCGGGTTGTCCGACCACTGAAGCGACCCATAAAAACCTTTCTTTACTCGATCGATGATCGGACCCGAGCCGTTCGTAACTTCGGGCGCGGTGGTTGCTACCCTTCGAGGGCTCCACGGGAGAGCGTGAAGTATGGTCTCGGACACGAGTTAAGGCGATTGAGTCGTCCGCCAACTCAACTAGAGGCCCACTAGGGGCTCGCCTTGTCCTCGCCCCTCACTCGATTTTGTGCCAGGCGACCCCGAATCCACTCGGTGGATTAGGGCTGTGGAACCCGCGGTGCCGGATCGGGTCCAAGCGTGAGCTGTAGAGCTTTCTCGTCACCTCGAGGCCGTTGCGGCCCGGTGGACTTTTTTATACCTATTTGGCCCGATCGCGGCCGGGCCGGAGATCGAGAGGTGCATGGGCATCTCGCCGGAGCGATGCCTGGCGCCTCCTGCTAGCATTTAATGCGCGTGCGAGAATTAAATGCGAAGCGAAATGATTGGAAGAGATACGTCTCACCAGCGGGGCGGCGTGGTGGTCTGAATGGACAGGCGACGCTTCATCCGAGACGAGGTCTTGGTCAAGCGTCCCGCCGTCGGGTCGCGTTTGGTTGTCGCTGTTTTTGGTAGTGCTGTTCGGCGCCTATAAAATCGGTGTGGGGGGCGCTCGGGCGAACCCTTCGCGTTTGCTTTCCCCTTCTCCTCGTCTTCTTGCCTGCGAAAAGAGAGAAAAAAGAGACAGAGCGTCCATCGTCTTTCCCCTCCTTCGATCCTTTCGCTGCCTTCATCTCGGAAGATGTCATGGCCAGAGTGCACCGCCCAGCCCAGCCGCGCGCAAGGCTTGGAGAGGAAGGGGTTCCTCCCCCCGCAGGATGCCTCACAATGGAGAGTGCTGACGGGGGCCGTGGAACCGGCGCCAGAGGATGGGGAGATCGTCGTGCCGGCCTCGTTCTACGAGCGCGGGTTCGAACTCCCGCTCCATCCCTTCGTCCGCGAGATGCTGCATTTCTACGGGGTGGAGGTGCACCACCTCAACCCTAACGGCGTGCTCCACATCGCAGCCTTCATGACGCTGTGTAAGGCATTCCTGGGGATCAAGCCTCACTGGGGGCTGTGGAGGCACTTCTTTTACGCCCGGCTGTGGAAGGACAAGGCGGCGGGCGCGACGGCGTCCATGGGGGTGCCGCCTGCAAGTTCTTGCAGGCCGCTTCGGTGGAGTACATTGACTTGAAGCTGCCATCGTCGAACCGGGGGTGGCACTCTGAGTGGTTCTCGCCGGAACACAGGCGGCAAGCCCACCTTTTTTCCGGTCGGCTCCGCGAAGCGAAGCCCAAGTGGGTCTGGGGCACCAATCAAAAGGACAAGAACAAGGTGGCGTTGATCGTCGAGCAGATCAAGGCCCAGAAGGAGCGGGGCTTGACCGGCAATGTCGTCGCACGCGCATTTATGAGGATGCACGTTCAGCCTCTCATGGAAGGTCGCCCCATGTTCGAAGACAGGCGTCCCGATCCGTGAGGATGATGGAGGCGGAGCTCGTCGCGTCGGAGCTTGAGGCTAGGGTGGCCGCGGTGCTGGTTGGGAGTGCCACCGTGGCGGTGGGCGGCCACCCCGAGCCTTTTTCGGTGGAGAATCCCCCGAACTTGGTAAGTTGAGAGATGTTCTTTCCCTTTTTCTTCCTTCCTCTTCAACCCTTAGTACATTGCATGACCTGCGCCTTCGCGTCGCCCAGGGGTTGGGCAGGATGACCTCCCGGGTGCTGCTGCCGGGGGAGAAGGAGCAGAGGGCTAAGGCCCGCGAGGCGTCTGAACTGCGGGAGTCCGCCCTCAAGAAGCAGATGGAAGAGAAGAGGAGGAAGAAGAAGGAGCGCGGTGAGGACCGCGCGAGGCGAGGAAGTTTCCGAATCGTCCATTGCTGACACGGCCGATCCGGGATCATCCTCGAGCAACAACGGCGACCGCATTAGCGATCCATACCGCGGGTTCGGCTTTGGGCCGCCAACCATCCGTGGCCCAGATGAGGACGTGGGCGCGAGCGCCGCCGCGGTCGCGCCCCAGGCGGAGGTGTCCCCGATGGAGGCACCCTCGGGAAAACGGAGGGGCGACTCGTCTCCACCGGGGGAGCCGGCGAAGAAGATGCGGTTGGAGTTCCATCGCGGGACGGTGGCCCGTATTGGTGAGACGGCGGCTCGGTGAGGACCGGAGCCGTCCCTGCCGCCGGCGGCAATCGGCGGCGCTGAGCTCCCGCCGTCGGTAAGCGGGACCAGCCAGAGAGGGGCGGCTCGAGAGGCCGGGCGCGAGGAGGCCCTGGCGCCCCTTAGCGGATCGGGGCCCCGATTGGAGGCCGGAGAGGGCAAAGGAGGGCTCCTGCCGCCACCGCCGGGACCCCATAGTCGGCGTGGTCCGGCGCCCGTGGCGACTACCTGTTGCCGCCGAGGACCCTTGAGAGAAAGCGACCAGACGCTAAAGCGATTCTTTGCAAAACAGGAGAGGAGGCGGCGGACGTCTCTCCGGGAGCCCGAACGCCCTTGCCTATGGTGAGCTGGCCAGGTGGCGGCCCGACCAGCAGGCTGCCGTTCGTGTTGGACGACGAGGCAGAGGCCGGGTCATGGGAGTCCTTCCAGAGGGGTTTGCGGCGATCCGAGGTTCAGATGAGCCAGACTCGGAAGGATCTAGCTCTAGTCCTCAATTCCACCGATGAGGCACTGAGCACCCTTTCCGAGTCCCTTCCGATCGGCAAGGTAAGCCAAACCGCGCGCCAGCTTCATCTTTCGACTAGCCTTAATGGCCGGTGGGCTTGATAGAGTGCTCGCACCCTGCAGGAGCTGAAGCTCCGATCGGGGGAAAAGTCGGGGTTCCTCCGAATCCTGCATGGTCGGAGGACTGAAGCCGAGGAGGAGGACGAGCGACTTTGCTCCGAGCTGCGCGATGCCCGGGAAGCCTTGGTGCGTGAGCGGGCAGAGGCGGCAGAGGCCCACGGGAAGCTTGAGTCTCTACTGGTGGTAGCCAACAGCGCCAAGGACGCTGCCGCTGCCGCAAAAGAGGCTGCGCAGTCGGAGATGGCCCGCCTCCAGGGTGAGCGCGACCACGCCCGGGCAGAGTTGGACTCTGCGAGGGGAGATGCCACGCGTGAACGGGAGGCCCGGGCTAAGGCCGAGGAGGATCTCCAGCGCCTAGCGGCCTCCACGGCTGGTAAGCGACCCAATCCTGGTTCAGTTTTCGCTATCACAGATCACTGGGCATGCTCTTGATATTGCTTCGATCCGCAGAGCTGCGGAAGAATTTTGATGACGCCGTGGAGACGCGAAAGTCGGCGGTGGAGGAATGTGACGCGGCGGTCGCATCGCGAGAAGTGGCCTTCACGAAGAAGGGATTGGCGGAACAAGACCTGTCCGAGTGGACCGCCCAACTGACGGCCCTTGAGTGGGCCGGCCAGGAGGTCCTCAGCCGGGTGTTTGGAACCGCCGCGCAGGGTACAAACTCACTCGCCACCGCGCTAGCCCACGTGCCGGAGCACGTCGAGCATTCGGTGAGCGAGGGAATTGATTTTGGAGCTGCTTCGGCGCTTGTCTTCGTCATCTCCCACTATGACGGTGTTGACCTTGAGGCCATCAGTGGTGGGGTTGCCGCGGGCCGGACGGACGAGGAGGTCGCTGAGTTTAGCACCCAGGTCGACCCGTACGTCGCAGTAATCGCCGGCCGGATATCGCCACGGAGAATCCTCCATCGGGAGCGAGAAGAAAGTTAGATATTTTTGTAGTGCCACAACTTTGCCATTTAATGAACTGAAGTTTGATTTAGTGTCCGACTTTGTCTTTCGCACTTCCCAGGGGTGATAAACATTTGCCGACCATGCCTTAAGAAACCATGGGGGTTGTATATGTGTAGGTCGGTATATTAACACTTTTTTGGGGAATGCTCAGAGAAAACACAGGGACCTAAGGAATGAAATGTTCACTGGCACTCGGCACGGGAAAGGAGTATTCCCGACCGGCCATGGATCGCACCACACGGGCACTTCCTTCTTCCGCAAGGCACCACTTCGCAACCGTAGCCACTGGGGCGTAGGCCATAGTGCTTGGGTCGAGAGGGCCACCGCTGGGGAGAACCGAGTAGCCAGCCGGGTCACCGACCCCTGTGAGTGTCTTGAGCACAGAGCCCCGAAGATGCGTGGGTTCCAAGCTGTGGTTGCCACGTAGCGCTTGAACTCGGAGGGCTAGGAGATTTGCGCGGGAACGAGCAAAAGTTTTTAGGGATAGAGTTGCCTTAACTTTTATTTCGCGCATCAGGGAGGTCGTGGCTGCTAGGCCCACCGCCAGGGCGGCTGAGCCGATGGGCCTTCTACCACCTCAGGGCGAGCGTGGCCCGCCCAGGCCTTGCTTCGTTATTGTCGGTGCGGTCGTTCCGGCCCAGGAGCCGAAACCGAAGAGTCGCGCCGCGCTTGGCCCGAAGCGATGTCCTTCCGCCCCCTGTCATCCCATCGCATTTTAATGCGTCGTGGGATTTTAATGCGCAGTGGGAGGAGTGGAGGGGACACGTCTTGCTCGCAGGGCGAGAAGTTAATGCGCGTGCGGCGCTCGTCCCGACGCAGCGCCCGCGTAGACTGAAGGAACGAGTTGGCCTAGAGGGGGGGTGAATAGGCAACTTATCAAAATTTTCAATTTTAATCACAGTTAACCTATTTATACAGAGACTACTTAAGATCTAAAACTGCAAATGAATAAATACAACAATAACAGCGAAAGCAAAATAGATGACAATATCAAAAGACAGAGAGACAGGAATTTTATCCCGAGGTTCAGAGCACTCCTCCTACTCCTCATTGAAGCACTTCTCTCGAAGTATTGCTTCTCCCACAGCTAGTCACAGTAGCTTGGAATCACACTCGGGGTAGCTCTTTCACCACTCCAGTGAGGTGAGCTCCAGACCTTTCTATGAGTAGCCTTCCACAATCCACTTTGGGCAGTCTTACTCTTTCACTTCCTCCAAGCTGTCTAGGATCACAATGATCCAAGAGTAATAAACTTCTCACAAATTCTATCTCTTGGTTCACTATCTAAGACACACAGCTAGACACAGGCTTGGAGTTAAAACACTTGGAAGAAAGATGGATTTGAAGTTCAGGTGAAAAACAGACTCCTTGCTAAGAATAAGAGTACTTTGAATGCTAAAATATGAAGGAGTTCCTCTGGTGCTATGGTAGATGGCTCAGGCAATGTTTATATACCCAATTCTGATGAAAATAGCCGTTGTACCTACCATAGTGACCGTTGCACGTGTCAGAATGTCAAATTTGAGTTAAAACACGTTTGCGTGGACCAAACACTATCATTAGCGATCTTGATCATGTGTATCACGGACCAAATCTGCATATTCATGGTGGCCGAAAGTTCGATCCGTCATAGATGGGCAAAGCATCGAGTTTGGTGCAGCGAGACAAAGTGATCCATGTGTATGGCGGACTAAAAATCGATCTGTATAGATGTAGTCCGCGGGATCGTTGACTAAGGAACAATTTTTACCAAAGAATTTTAGACAACTGATTTAAAATTTTATTTTAGTCTAAAATCTTTGACATAACATTCTCTAAATAATTAGATGATAAAATATTTGAAACTAAGAAAGAATTTTCTCAAGAGCTTAATGAATGAATATCGATTTCTTGATAATACAAAGGCACAAGGTTTGAATTTATCTTGGGGCCAAAAGTTCGGTCCGTCATAGATAGGCAACAAGGAAGTTTCAGAATTTACATTGGGGTATGTGTATGGCGGACCAAAAGTTCGGTCCGTCATAGATGTATGGTTCTGAAATTTACGCTTTGTTGGCTACATGTATCTTGGACCGAAAATTCGGTCCGTCATAGATGGGGTAAAGATTGAAAGAACTGAACCTCTTCACAAATGTTTACAACGGACTTAATAAAATGAAATCATGAAGTTTGGTCCGTTGAAATGCAAGGAATTTTATCAAAATATTTAAGAAGCAATTTTGGTTCAAGGATTAGATAAAATAAATGATTTAACTCCAAACCGCCTAGAGTTTTGTTTACCTAATGAACCAAGTTACCAACTTGTGCTAAGTCCCTCTTGATAGTACAGCTGAAACAAACAAATAATCCTAACTATTTGACTTGAATCAACTCCCAAGTCTGAAACTAACAGATGAAATACCTTAATCTTGCTTGTCCAACATGCTTCATCCAAGATTTCAGTATAAGATCTTGTATGAGAATATTATTAATTTGGTCATCAACACCAAAACTAATAAACAATTCATAATCAGAAATTGAGGGGGCCTAGATGCTATCAATCTCCCCCACCGGTTAATAATATCTCAGTTATTCTGCAAAATAAAGTTAGCTCGACATAGTATACTCAGATAAATGCATATGAAAGTGCTCCCCCTCAACAGATGCGTGATCTAAACTGGTGAAATATATGATATTTTTAGGACTATATTAGATCCTTAAAAATTTCATTGTTTAGAAATTTCATAAATAGCATGCATCAGATTACTTGGAGTTGAAGCACTATTATCAAGAGTGAGAACATTCAGTATAATAAGAGCATTAATCAGAGCATGAAAGCATATGTTATAAGAGTAAATAACAAAGCACAATTAAACTTTTAGACAAAAGCAGCTAAAAGATATTGAACAAAACAACACCTAGATCAAACACATAGTTTAGTTTTAGAACTATGAGCACATAGTTAGTACACAATACTTCTAGAGCTGAACCTAGGATAGAGCTAAGCCTAGGATATTCTCCCCCTTTGGCATCAATTACCAAAAGGAGGGGTCCTATTTGCGCCTTGAAAAGGTTCTCTTGAATTTATCAAAGACAAAGCTTTTCTTTGGAGGAGAAATCACTTGCACTTCTTCTTCTTCTTCTGGCTGTTGTGGAGCTGGTTCACTTGGTGCTTGGGCCATTGCTTGATCATGCCAGCTTGGATAATCTAGATCTCCAGGTTGAAGGACCAAGTTATGAAAATCATGATGAAGCTGGTCCAAGGAATCACTCATACGATCTACTGTCATAAATAGTTCTTGCAGGTCAATATGATGTTGTCCGGCAAATTGTCCATAATCATAAAAGGCATTGTCAGTACTTTCCCGAAATTCTGCTTGGTCTTCTCTGATGCACAAGAGATTACTTGACTGTGATGTATGTGCAGCTTCAATCTGATTTCTCAGATGACTGTGATTTTTGTCAAGTTTCTGATTTATATCATACAATCTATCCTTTAACAGATTCTGATTGGAGCCAAGTTGTTTACACCATTGTCCAATGTCCCTTTGATGACTATGTGTCTGATCAAATCTAGAAAAGACATCATTTTTGAACTTTTCTTGTTCTCTAGCATGCTGTCTCAACTGTTCTTGTACCTGATCATTATACCTTTTCAATGCAGCCATGTGTTCTTCATGTCTGTGAACAGCCATGACTTGATTTTCCTGATAAGTAGCTTGGAAACCCCTTTGATCAGTATAGTATTATTGCTCAAAAGAGGTAAACCAAGATGGTTGTGAACCATTGACGTGTTCAAGATTTTGGATTGGTTCTTGCTATCTTTGCTCATGATGCATATAAGATTGAGCAGACTGATGTGGATAATCAAATAAGCTTTCCCATCCAGGGAAGGTATTTCTGTGATCATGGTCAGGATGCACTGCCTGTGGTGGATAATGTGCTTGATCTTCTTGTGGCATTCCAGATCCATCAGCCTCATAATCGTGGGCACTAGGTCTTAAACCTTGATTATCCAAAAATCTTGCTGCTGCAGCAAGCTCTTGCAGCTTATTAAGGTGTTGCTCTTCATTGAATGACTGTGCAACTGAGGTTGACTTTATTGGTGTTGCTGCACTGTTTTGCCCTTTGTCACTTCTTGAACTGCCTTTGAAAGCCTTTTCTTTTGAACTTTTGCTTTTACTTTTAGCACTAGACTCTTCATCATTTCCAGTCTTGTTTTTGCTACCACTATGTGAACAATGCTCTTTACTCTTTCCAGATTTGTTTGCATTTGAACTTTGATGACTTTGAGCAGATTGTTCTTGTCTATAACCTTGACTTGCATGTATGGAAGCTTCTGGGTTTTCATGAGAGTGAAAGCTTCCATGACTGACATTTAAGCTGCCATGTGACATATAATAGTCACTTCCACTGTCATGAGTTTGAATATGTTCACTTGAGGCATTCTGATCATATCTGTCTTCAGATTCTTCATCCGAATCTTCATCTTCTGTTGAACCATATTCCAAAACAACTTCCTTTCTTGGTTCATTATCATCTTCTTCATCATCATGATGAACTGATTCTTCTTCTACTATAGGTTGATTTGCTTGTATCCCTTGAAGAAAACCAGTAATTCTCAAGTTTTGTCCAGTTGAGATGCACATACAATATTTCTTTGGAAAGCAGTTGAACTCTCTTCTAAGATCTTCTTGAGAAATAATTCCTTGAGCCAAAAGGACTTGAGTGACAATCTGGGCAAAAGGCAATGGACTTTTCAATTTTATGTACACAGCTTCTTCCATTTCACCAAAGATATAGTCACTGAGGTCAAAGGGTTGTCTAGACAGAATTAAGTGCAATAACCATGCTATGGTTGGAGTCACACCTTCTTTGTATCCTGACTTTGGATATATGGTGTGCCTTAGAACCAATAATAGCACTTTTGCTTCTTCAGACAAACAGGAGGCTCTGTTTGGGTTAAAATCAGCATTGTTGACATCTCTATAAATGTGACTAGAAAGTTGAATGTCAGGCATATTACCCACCAATCTCCATCTTTGGTTAGGAAACATTCTTTCAAACACTCTTGTTCTGTTTACAAGTGGACTTGAGGCTCCAATGGCTGATTCAAACTGAACAGCTTTTACTTTTCTAATTTTTCCATTGATAGAGAACATAATATACCTTCTCTGTTTGTCAACTAACAGTGAAGCATAGAACTCTAGGGTTCTCAAAATACTCCAAGGAGTGGCACTGTTTGACATCAATCCAATCAATGCAAGTGTGGAGTTTAAGCAATAAAAAAGCCTACTTGATCCAATTATAGAGTTCACTTGATTCCAGTCAACATACTGATGATTTGTCACAGCAGGAGTTGATTTTCCTTTACCATCCACTTTATTCAGATAAACACTGTAAATGTTTTTATGAAGCAAAGAAATGAAATTTTCACCAGGAGCTGGTCTTGAGGTAGGAAACCAAGCTTTTTCACTGACTAACCTCACAGCTCTTAATTTCTTCCCACTTAGGGCAGATAATTCTTTGTTGCCTAAGGTGTCAACTTCTGTGATTAATTCTGTGTTTTCTGAAGATGATTCATTGCTTGGCTCAAAGGTACTGTCCTCAGATGATGATTCATCTTCTACTACATTTTTATCGATTCATTTTCTAGGATGAGATGTGACTTGTTTACTGTTCTTTCTTTCAGTGTTGTGCACATCTTGCATTACAACAGGGCCTTGAGGCTGTCTGGGCAAAGAAATACTAGGGGATGCATCTGACATTTTCTGCTTTTTGCCCTTTACTTTATCAACAATCTTTCCAATTAGCCCTCTTTTGTCAGGATTCTTAGACCTCATTCTGACACAAGTTATATGAGTCCAATTCTTGATCAAACAAGTGCAAAACCTTCTCAAGAACACAAAGACCACACCTAGTAAAATAAAATCTAGAGATTGAGAACTAGGTCTAGGGTTTTGACAGATAGACGAGAAGGGTTTTGGAGAAACTTACTGAGATTGCAGAATGTTCTTGCGTCGAAGACAGATGAACACCGTTGCGAGAGATCCTATTAGGAATCGCTTTGGTCTTTGAGAAAGATTGCTCGCCGTGAGCGATTCTTGCAAACGAGAAGAGATAGTGGGGAATTTTTGCTGAAGCAAAACTACAATGAATGATGCTGACAAAGGTTTTAGGGAATCTTGGTAATAGGCGCCATTAAAGTGTGGGTAGTTGAGAGAGTCAGGTGACTTGGTAAAGAAGTGGCGGGACCCAGTAAATAGGATAGGGTTAAAACTCAGGGTCCCGAAATCAAGGATGGGTTTAGCACAGGATAAGTCCTAAAGCAATAGTTAAGATTTTGAATTCAATTTTTGAAATTCAAACAAGAAGTAAAGATTTTAAAAAACAGACCAACATAATTTTGAACTTGGATAAGTGTTAAGATTAGAAACATGTTTATATGTCAGACTGTTTTAGTACATATATATGCAAAGAGAATTTTCTATTTGCACCGACAAAATGTATTTGAGAGATTTCATTTATGACGGACCAAACAATTTTTCGATCTGTGGTACATAGAAGTTCTGAAAATCCTCAAGACCAAGACTTCCTATGTATGACGGACTGAATATTCGGTCCGTCATGCATAGGCCTTGCGAGCAAGAAAGGTCCGTCGCAAATAGATTACTTTGCAGAACATTGATTTCAGCCTGACATAAAAGTATGATTCCGAAGATTTGAAATTAAAGGACATAGCTAAGATAAGATCAAAACACAACAACAAAAACCCAAACTTAGCAGAAGTGCAAATTTTGGAAATGTTTGAGCAGATTTTCATATAAGCATTAGTATTTGCAACTAAGACTCAGATGAAATACTCAAATGCTGAATATATGGATTTTGACACTTGAAGAGACAAGATTTTGACTGTTTTGCTGTAATTAGACAAGGACAAGAGGGAGACATAGAAAGATAAGACTTTCAGCAACATTTTTATTTTTAAGTTTAGCAATATTACAAAAGAAATATTTTGATCTAGACTCGGCACTTTGAATTTATTTATTCACATAAGAGTATCAAGAGATTGCATAGCAGGCAATCTTGCTCCCCTTTAAAGTGATAACATCAAACAACATTTGAATAATCAATTATATTCAACTCATTTCTCAATTTTGAGAATCTTGCCTCATCAAGAGGTTTAGTAAAAATATCAGCCAACTGGTCCTCAGTTCTAACATAACTAAGCACAATGTCTCCTTTAGCAACATGATCACGAATAAAGTGATGTCTGATTTCAATGTGCTTAGTTCTAGAATGTTGGACTGGGTTGTTTGCTATTTTTACCGCACTTTCATTATCACATAACAGAGGCACATTATCAAACTTGATTCCAAAATCCAGAAATATTTGTTTGATGAATAGAATTTGAGCACAGCAACTTCCAGCAGCTATATATTCAGCTTCGGCAGTTGAAAGTGCTACTGAATTTAGCTTTTTCGAACACCAAGAAACTAAAGATCTACCAAGCAAATGACAACCCCCAGAAGTACTTTTGCGGTCAATCTTGCAACCGGCATAGTCAGAATCTGAGTAGCCGAGAAGCTCAAAAGAAGCACATTTGGGGTACCAAAGACCAATACTAAAAGTAAACTTAAGATATCTAAATATCCTTTTCACAGCACTTAAGTGAACTTCTTTAGGTGCAGCCTGAAATCTAGCACACATGCATACACTAAACATGATGTCAGGCCTAGATGCTGTCAAGTACAATAATGAGCCAATCATAGATCTAAAAAGCTTTTGGTCAACAGACTTACCTCCCACATCTTGATCAAGATGTGTATTTGTAGCCATGGGAGTTTTTATTGGCTTGCATTCTTCCATTTTGAAGCGCTTGAGATGATCCTTGATATACTTTTCTTGAGAGATGAAGGTTCCTTCCTTCAATTGCTTGACTTGAAATCCAAGAAAGAATGTCAACTCTCCTATCATGGACATCTCGAATTCCCTAGCCATCATGTCACCAAATTCTTTGCAGAGAGAATCATTAGTACAACCAAAAATGATACCATCTACATAAATTTGGCAAATCATTAATGTTCCATTGATGTCTTTCAGAAATAGGGTTGGATCAACCTTCCCAATTTTGAAGTTCTTATTTATCAAAAAATCTCTAAGACGTTCATACCAAGCTCTAGGAGCTTGTTTTAGGCCAAAGAGAGCTTTAGATAATTTGTAAACATGATTAGGCATATTAGAATCTTCAAAACCAGGTGGTTGTTCAACATAGATAGTTTCATCAATGAAACCATTAAGGAATGCACTTTTAACATCCATTTGAAAAAGAGTGATATTAAAATAAGTAGCAAAGGCAAGAAGAAACCGAATAGCTTCAAGACGTGCCACCGGAGCATAAGTCTCTCCATAATCCAGTCCTTCTACTTGTGTGAATCCTTGATCTACCAATCTTGCTTTATTTCTTATTACCACTCCATTTTCATCTTGTTTATTTCTGAACACCCATTTTGTACCAATGACATTATGATCTTTTGGTCGTTCAGTTAGACTTCAGACTTTGTTTCCTTCAAAGTTGTTGAGTTCTTCTTCCATAGCAATGATCCAATCAGCATCTTCTAGGGCTTCTTCAACTGTTTTTGGTTCAACACAAGAGACAAACGAGTAATGTTCACAGAAAGAAGCTTGCCTAGAACGAGTTTGGACACCCTTACTGATTTCACCGATGATTAAGTCAGTGGGGTGATCTTTAGCAATGGTATGATGACTCTTGATCAAAGTTGGTCTTTCTTGATCCTTTTCTTCTTCTTTTTGGGATCCATCTTGTGGTACCATTGACTTAGTAGGTGGTTGATCTTGATCATCTTTGGGCTTTACATCACCATTTTCCATTTTCCTCATAGCTTGTACTAACCCATCATCACCTACATCATTTAAATTCTCATGCTCACCTTGTGAGCCATTAGATTCATCAAATTTTACATCATAAGTTTCTTCTACTAAGCCAGTTGAATTGTTGAACACTCTATAAGCTTTTGACTTAGAAGAATAACCTAACATAATGCCAGTATCACATCTAGTTTGGAATTTACCAAGATGAGTCCTTTTCTTGTAGATGTAAACCTTACAACCAAAGACTCTAAAGTATGAAATGTTAGGTCTTCTACCAACCAACAATTCATAAGGAGTTTTCTTAATTAAGTAATCTATGAAGATAAAGTCTATTAACAGTATGGCAAGCAGTATTAATGGCTTCAGCCCAAAATGCATCAGAAGTGTTATATTCATCTAGCATAGACCTAGCCATTTCAATTAAAGTTCTATTCTTTCTTTCAACTACACCATTTTGTTGAGGAGTATAAGTAGCAGATAATTCATATTTAATGCCTAGTTCATCACAGTATTCAATGATATTTGTATTAACAAATTCAGATCCATTGTCACTTCTGATCTTTTTGATGGGACAATCAAATTCATTTTGGGCCCTTTTTGCAAAAGACTTGAAAATTTTTCCAACTTCACTTTTGTTTGGCAAAAAGAATACCCAAGTGAATCTGGAGAAATCATCAACTATGACTAAGCAATATGAGTTACCACCTATCTTTGGCATATGAAGTAGGGCCAAACACATCCATATGCAACTGCTCAAGTGGCCTAGAGGTGGACATGATGCTTTTGGATGGATGAGAATTGGCTACTTGCTTGCCTGCTTGACAAGCACTACACAACCTATTCTTTTCAAATTTTACATCCTTCACCCAACCACTAGCTCATTTTTGAAAAGCTTTTAAGATTAGACATACCTACATGCCCAAAAACGCCTCGTGCCAAAGCCATCCAAGAGAGACCTTAGCCAGCAGACAAGTTGAGATGCATGAGGAGTTAGATTTGAAATCCACTAAATAAAGATTTTGAAATCTAAAACCTTTGAAAATAAGCTTTTCATTTTGTCAAATCTTGTTACCCCATCGGAAGAGAAGTTACAATGAAATCCAAGATCACATAATTGAGCCACAGATAACAAGTTGAAATTTAAAGAATCAACAAGAAGTACATTATCAATAGAGTGATCATTTGAAATAGCAATCTTACCAAGCCCTTTTACCTTTCTTTTGCTATTATCACCAAATGTGATCTTGTGGCTTGGATCACTTTCTCCTTCAATTGAGGTGAACATTTTTGAGGTTCCGGTCATGTGCTGAGTGCACCCACTGTCAATCACCCAGTGCCGGCCACCACTTTTGTAGTTTACCTGTAGAATCATTTCTTGATTTTAGCCCAAATACTTTTGGGTCCTTTAATGTTAGTCTCAATAACGTTCCCCCAAGCGCCTCGGGGGGTCCATCGGGGACGAGGGCTCAGACCGCGTCCCTGGTGGCGCGGATGGACGCCTCCCTACGCCTCCAAACCGCAGCGATCATCGCCCAGGAGGCGGAGGCGTCATGGCAGCGGGCTCGGGTCTGAGCCACGGAGGAGGAGCTCTCCAAAATGCGTGAGGAGGCAGAGGTGCAGCGGGCCCTGGCCGATGCCGCTGGGGAAGAGCTCGCCAAAACACGCGATGAGGCGCTGGCGCAGCGGGCCCTGGCCGAGGCGCCGGGGATGAGCTCTCCAAAATGGGCGATGAGGCGCTGGCGCAACGGCTTCGAGCAGAGGCCGCCGAGGAAGAGTTGGCCCAGATGCATCAGGAGCGTTGTACCACGCGCGATGACCTCATGAACGTGCTCGGCCCGGTCTTCGAAAGCATGGCCAGGAGCTTAAGGCCGCTGGGGGTGGAGCTGCGAGGCAGCCGGGCGTCTTGAGCTGCGATGACGCTTCGGCCTCTCCGGGTAACGCATACTGGCCGACCTACTCACGCCTGCGCGAAGCGCTCCGTTCGCGGGCGAAAACTGCCGTCGATGTGGCGGAGTACGTGTTGGCTTGCTGCGCCAGCTGCGATGCCACCTTCGACCCGATCACGACCGTCGCCAGGGTCGAAGGCGACGCAGACCAGGTGCGGGCCAGGGTGCGGTCGGCGGCGGAGATGGTGGCAGGGCTTGGCGCGGTCGCCGTGAGCAGCGATAGCTCTGAGGATGACGACGATTTCGCTGGATGAGCCTCCAGGCACGCGCGTCTAACTTTTGCCTCTCGACGGTGTAATACATAGACATCTGTGGATTTTGGGAGCTTTGCTCGATATTTTGCATTTCATTTTTTATGATAAGCACTCATCGAATGGCCGTAGCCCTCAGGAACCACCGGGGCTCTTAGAGCGTAGGCCGGAGCGCTAACACTTCGAGGAAAAAATGCAAAAATATCAAAGGACTTTGTAGCCCAAAGACGTGTCCCGAATCGACCATAGATCGCCCCGTATGGGTACTCCCTTCTCCCGCAAAGCACTACTTCGTAACCACAGCCGCTGGGGCGTAGGTCGTAGCACTTGGGTCGAAAGGGTCACCGCTCGCGAGGGATCCGACGGTCGGTTGGGGCGCCGGCCTTAGTGAGTATGTGGGCGAGTAGCCCCCGGATCGCTCGTGGTGACCAGAATGTGGTCGGCACGCAGTACCTCGAGCCGAGGATTTGATGGGAATGCGCGGATAAAGATGTAATTAAGAGGTAGAACCTCCTTAACTTCACAATATCCTACGCGTTTGGGACAACGTTGCCGTTGGCATTTTTGAGTCGAAAATATGCCGGGTCGGACGACCTCCATGACGACGAAGGGTCCTCCCCGGGGAGGGGGCAACTTGTGCCTTCCAACGTGGGATTGGACCTGGCACAGGACTAGGTCACCAACGCTGAAGGGCCGACCCCGAACTCGGCGACTGTGGTAGCGTCGCAGCGTCTGCCGGTACTTGGCCGACCGTAGGACGGCCACGTCGCGCTCCTCGCGGAGCCGGTCGACGGTGATTTCCCGCCCTTGGTTCGCTAGAATGCGCTTCCGGAGGACTCTTGAGGGCCCCCCTTGTAGAGGTCTTCTCCAACCAAGACGAAGGTTTTTGCCCGCCGGGCGAGGCGTCGGGCCTTGGCAGAGTCGGCGAGGAACAATTCATCGGTCAACCGGTCGATGAAGGGCCTCCTCCAGTCGGAGTCGGCAACCGACGCGTCGTAGCCCGACCCGAAAGGTCCCGCGTCCGACTGTGCGGCAGTCGGAGCGAGCGCATCCGGTGTGTCGGTCGGCTGCTCGGTTGGCAATTCCAGTCGGACAGAAGGCTTATGGAGGTCAGAGACGTAGATCCCTGGCGGGACCGGTCCCCGGCTCGCAACAGGATGCTACTACGCGGTTGTTATGAGACTCCAAGACCTTCACGCCCCGGTCGACGACAAGTTTGGAGTCACCATGTACGTGGAGTCGGCGCGCGCCGAGGTCGGCAGCGATCCGGAGACCGCTGACGAGCACTTCGTACTTAGCGACATTGTTGGTTACGTCGAAGGGCGGTCGGATGACGTGCGGGAGCTCGTTCCCAGGTGGGAAGACAAGGATGACCCCAGCACCTGCTCCGCTCTGGGTGCAGGACCCGTCGAAGTGCGTCGTCCGGTACCCAAGGTCCTCGAGGGTGTCGCGGACATCGCGACTGTTGCCCAGGCGCCGGCACGCCGGAGCGCGCGAGGCCTGGGTTCGCTCGAAGAGCAGCGCCGTCATCGTCGGACCTCGGCGGTCTGTAGCGGCGGCCGCAGCTCGAATGGCGAGGAAGCCCCGAGCAATGGGAAGCGAAGCCTTGCATCCGCTGCATGGCCTCACACTTCACCAGTCCCCCCGGAGGTTCTGGTGCTCGACCTTGGCCTCCGGGGCTTCGGGCTCGGGGATGCCGCGAAGCAGCATCACTGCTGCGGCGACATTTTGCTGGCGTGGGGAAAAAGAAGATCGCCGGACCCCTCGGCCGGCGTCGTTAATCTGGCCTTGGGCGCGCCAGTATGTATGAGCACAACGCCTCCAGCAGTTCGTGGATGGAGGCTGGCGCGTAGCCAGCCTTCGCTACGAGCCGCGAGCCTACGGGGGACGACATTGCCGCCGGCGCAAGCCCTGGCGCTGAATGGGTTCCGGCGTCGGGGTCCGCGCAGGGGCCCCAAGCCGAAAATCGACGAGGGCGTCGGCGATGAAGTCCAGGCTCCTGGTGGGAGCCTGGGCCTGGAAGGTGGCGGGGATGAGCACGAGCTCACCCGCTGGAGTGGCGACGAAGTCAAGGGAGCCGAAGCGACCCAGCCCCTCGACGCAGACGCGCCGCCACCGGGGAAGAAAACCATCAAGGAAGCAGGCGGGAATCCGGAGACGACGACGATGACGCGCGGAGCCCCTACCTGGCGCGCCAACTGTCGGTGTTTCGTATAACCGGCAAGTAAATTTGTAGGTGTAGGGGGCCGCGCGTTCCCTCTCGTTGAATAGTTAGACGAAGGGAGTCCAAGATGTATACTGGTTCGGGCCAAACGTCCCTACGTCTAGTTCGTGGTGGTGGTTTGTATTGCTCGTGGTGCGGTGGTCTTCATGGGATTACAAGTGAGGACTCAGGACAGGCCCTGAGCGCTCATCCGAGTGAAGGAACTCGGGGGTGTTTGCCTAGACCGGATACTGAGTCGGGTCGGATGGCTTGAGTTGAATTGAATGAATCGCCCCCTCCCTGAGTGCCCTGCCCCTCCTTATATAGGCGGAGGGGGCAGGTTACACGGGAGTTTGGAGAAACAAGGTAGGGGTATGCTACTCCCGAGAGTCCCGGTCTTCGGTCCTGGCGCCTGACAGGTTCCTGCTCACCCCATGCCGGGTTGGTAGACACAATGGACAGTGCTCCATTGGGAAGGCGCACACCTGCCCTCTGTCCTCCTGTCAGATGCTGACGTTGCTTACGCTGTATTTGGACACCGCTTTGAGACGGAGCGCGTCTCTCTGCTGCGCATGACGGGGCGAAGAGACCGGCGCTTGACTTCGTGGCCTCTTGACCGCCTTGGGAAGGAGTCACCTGCCCCCGCGTGGGCGTTGTGTCCACAGGGCAAGTGACCAACTTGAGGCCGATTGATGACGTGGCCGGGGTCGCAGAGCCGAGCTGATGGTGCGCCTGACACAGGCGGTCGAAGCTCTGAGGCGTCCGACCCGAGGCCAAGTTGGAGCCCGCGGGAGTGTCCGACCTGAGGCCAGGTCGGATCGTTCCAGAGGGGCATGGTCGTGGCTCGACGAGGCCATTGCTCAGAGCCGAGCCCCGGACGACCCATTGGGAGTCCGACCAATGTTCAGTGATAATCCCATCTGTGAGAGACGGAGTCTTTGGTAATACCCCCTCCAGCACTCTACATCGCTGCCAATCTCGCCGCCATATTCATATGACTGAGAGAAAACGATCTTGAAATAGATGTATACTTTGCTGTGGGGTACCCCTGGTACGGGTATTTGTCAAGCTTAATGACCTTCATTGGAGACGCTTGTTGAAGGCATGGAGGATTTTGTGAAGATTTTGAGTCTATCTATCTAGAGTGGAGAAGAACTACCACGAGCAGATGGCTTGATTCCTCGTGCGGTTTCAAGTCAAGCTAGACTTTTACGAGAGTGCTCCAACGAGGAGTAGAGGAGATCGTTGAATCTCCAAAACCTCTTAAAAATTAATTGTGCTCCTTCACTCTTTTTCATTTCCATATTTATTTTGTTGTTTCTCTATTCCTATATTTATAGAATTGTGTAGGGTTAAAATTATGTTGTAAAATTCACATATAAACCCTATTAACTTAAATTAAACTAATTAAGTTCAAATATTTAATCAAGACTTTGTTATAAAAGAAACCCCAATTCGCACTCTCTCTTGACATCCAATCCACTCCAACCTTTCTTGTTAATCTGTCTGTTTTTAAGCGTGTAGGTCAATTTGCGGAAAAATTAGTCCAGTGACACTCAATTCGTTGGTTTTTAGTGATGTGTCTATGACATGTGGGTCCATCTGAGTGTATGACAGTGGGCCAGAGTGTCATAAAGTGAATCACGAATTGTAAAGAGTGTCGCTGGCGCCAATCTCTCGTCAATTTGCATGTTTGACACGATCGTTGTAGTACGACTTCGCTGTAGTACGACTTTGATAGATAACTCTCTTTATAAGGCAGTTGTCATAAATAAAACAAATATTATAAAAGTATATTTCATAATTAAATTATAATACTAAATTCACGTGTTGCAATCTTGGTAATTTTTTCTATATATCAACTATAAAAATTGTTTTGGCTGCATACGATCTAGAATGGAACTTACATTTAGCGACGGAAGTCCATGCATGGTTTCATATATATCAATTCCCTTCCACCTGATTAATTAAGAAAGCCCCAATTAAGAATTCTTAATTTGTCACACAACTAAACTAACTAAGCAAGATGAAGCACCAAACCAAAGCATAAGCCCAACCATCATGATGACCTTAGCTCTACATTCCTATGCGACCAATCAAAGGAGACAAGCGTTATTAATATTGTCGACAGCGACGAAGACCATATCTTTACCCGTTTGTCGGTCCAAATCATTCAACGACACTTGAACTAATCAAAACTATTCATTTATCGACCTGGCGCAACTTCTAGTGCTATGCTTAATTTGTTTTTTTTTGTTTTTTGTTTACCTCTCGAGCGAGATGTTATCCTTTTTTTCCTTTTTGCGACCCTGTCAAACAAAGATCCAATCCGAGCCGTGCAAAAACCTCATCACTTTGACAAGTCAAGAGGATAGTGAGCTAATTGGGCCATGCTCAACAACAAGAAACGCCTTTAATATTGCTTGTTTTCATATTAAGAAATCGTCGAATAATGAAGATAACAAAAGGGAAAGAAGTGAGAAGAGATCCAACTCTATGAATCGAAGCTCTGCTCCTTTCGAAAGGGAATCAATCAATATAATATGAAAAGCAGCGGGAGTAATCGCTGCCGATTCGAATACCATATCAATGGAAGAAAGTAAAACAATAAATGAGTCATGCATATTTATTTACCTTCCGCAACGGGATGATCCAATCCTATCTACTGGGGTGGCCACTGTTTGCTTTCCACTCAACTACGCGGGTGCGCACACGTGTCAGGGTGAGGACGGAGAACGGGCGTACTATCACCAACTTCTAAATAGAATCAATAGATATAACCGTGAAAAGAATAACCAGTGATAGCCCCTGTACATTTACATGCGCATCTTCTTTTACTTTCGATCTGCATGGTCCAGGTGAAAATTGTACACGTACAACTGCTGCTTCCTACGGAAATTGTTGCTGTTTGGACCGTGCAACAATTGTATGTGTAAAATTGAATCTACCAGCTAAAACTCTAGACAGATTAATTTTGAATGAACTTACTGGAAGTCTCTTAGTCCCTATTTGTGCTGCCAAGGCTTTTGACCATGCGCACAGTGATCATCTTGCCATGTACATTACTGTGTGGCTCCTTATGTATGTACAATAGTGTGATGTCAGTTATCTATTTGTTTTATCACATCAAATTTTTGCTGAGACGAAGGAGAGAGAGGAGTAGAGAGAGTATAGCTGTCTCTTCGTGAAGAGATGACCACATAGATACTATATAATACTATTAAAAGAGTTATTGTCTATAATAATATCTTTTCATATCATAATTAAAAGATTGTAGGATCTCGTAAAGACAATCTTAAGATGCCATCTGTTATAGAAGATGTCATTAGGTTATATGAATAATATCTCTACTACTTCTAATTAGGAGTTGGTGGCGGTCGTCTGTTCTCCTTCAGAATATCTGATTCGTTGGATCTGGCACAAACAGCTGAGATGGAAGGGGATTTAACTCGATCGTCTCACCCCTTCCTCTCATCTTCGCACGGGCTCACACGATACGAACCGCTCCAACCACGACATCTTCCATCTAAAACCACCTCGACGCCACACCACCTTCCCATCCCTCTATCTGGCGTGCTCAACCCTCCCTCTCAAATCTCGTTGCCTCCCACTCCCGATTTTCCTTCTCCACCACCAACCCCAACATCCGACCTTTACGAGCTGTGAGGAGAAGAACTGGCATTGGCGTGAAGGCAAGTGGAGTGTTTGCAACTAAGTTCCAAATCTATCCATGCGAGCAAAGTTTGAATCTGGAGCGGTGAAGAAGCGCAGTAAAGGAGGTTGCAGTAGCGCTTGCCTCCCTACTCACCGATGACCTCCCCGGCTTCCAAGGCTAGCCTACAAGCCTAGATATTTCTCAAGGTTGGAGTTGGACACAATGGAGGAGGCAACGACAACCCTTGTTGGAGAATAGAGTCTAAACTATAAACTACACATTGGTCATGGGGAAGAGGAGCATTAGCGTTGCAACAAGAGGAGCACATCGGCATTGTGGTGTGGCAGAAGAGGGGCATTCCCTTCTTCCGTCCCCTTCCCTTGTATGGATTGGCTCTCTACGGTGATGACTTTGAAGGGAGCAGTTGGCAGTTCATGCGAGGATGGATGTTCAATTAGGAGTTGGGTTTACTTTCAGTGCTTTATTAGATGGAAAATTGATTACATTTGCTTCCTCCCTTTTTCTTATGGTGAGTCCATGCTTGTTACTTTTAACTAATTTGTTGTTCTATATTTTTTTATCTCCTTTGTTCTACGATTTGGTAGCCAACAAGTCGAACTGTGATCAATTTGGGAGGCTAAAAAATTGCCATTCATAGGAACCATTACTTTACTTTTTACGAGCTGATTGTATTAATATCTAGATGAAAACTAAAAAATTGTTGTACGTCATAGTATTGTAGTATATAGGAACTGAACTTTATTATTGTTTTATCAGGGGAATGTGGCTTTCATATTATATTTGCATAATTACCCAATTAGTTATTAGAAAGCACAAAGCAAATGTAGGAAGCAGACTATAATTGATTTGACGAAGAACATTCTTTCGCCGTTACAATTTAATTTCTTACGATGAAAATATACAAAAATTAGGTAATTTTCTCATTAATTGAAGTTCACATTACCTAATGAAAAGGGAATATGAATGGTAGGCTGAGCTGGTGATGTATTGTTAAAGTTCAATCCAATTATCTGTATATTTTCACTTTTCTTTCCTATAGCAAGACCTTCAATATTTATTCAGTATATCGCAATATAATTGTGTTGTAGGATTAATATAACATCATTGTTAATATAAAAAGCTTCAAACATGCTGTTGTTTTTTATAACTGAAATATCTATGGATTTTCTTCTCTCCTGCATTGTGTGTACACTTAGAAAACATTTCAATATATTAGAACAATTACCTCACTTTTCTTTCCTATAGCAAGACCTTCAATATTTATTTAGTATATGGCAATATAATTGTGTTGCAAGATTAATATAACATCATTGTTAATATAAAGAGTTTCAAACATACTGCTATTTTTTATTATTGAAATATCTATGGATTTTCTTCTCTCTTACATTGTGTGTATACTTAGAGACATTTCAATAGATCAGAACAACTACCACTAGGTGTGCTTCACATCAAATAAAAGCCCAATTGAGTTTGAGATGATGTATTCTGCATGAAAATCGGTTATTTTTTATTGTCCAATTGGCTCTGTATTTCTTGTCCTCTTGGGTTTGTGTTATTTTGATCTTTGGTTGGTTTGGTTGAAGGTGAGTCTGCAACGGTAGGCAAAGTATCTCTAGGAGTAACTAGCACTGTGATAAAACCTTGTTCCCCACAGTAAGGTCAAGCTTTTTGATTCGTATTATGCTTATAACACATCTTAGATCAGTTCCAAAATTTTTTAACCTAGATCAATTCTATACATGGCAAACCATGAAAAATGGTTTTATCTAGGGAAGTTATGTTTGCCATGGAGATTTTGTTCTGTCTCATATATCTTCCATAGAGGAGGGACTTATGTATATGTGGTATGAGATTGTGAGAATTGGTAAATCAGTGGAGCTAAATGGGGGTGAAAATTAATTTGTCTCGAAGCTCATTTTCAATGGTTTGCACATATTTAGTGTTAGGAGTGTAATTATTCAAGAAGTTTGAAGTTAATTGCCTTCATAAAATACATATACTACTTTGATTGATGGTTAATAATACATATCTCAAAGTGATTTTTTGCTCAAAAACTAATAAATCTTAAAGTGATAATCAAAGTAATAGTCGCCATATGGATGATTCTTCTTTGTTCTATAGGGAACCTTAATCTGTGTAGCCAAATATGCTTGACACATATTTTTAAGGATTTTGAAGAAATAAATCGTTGTGATCATTTGCAAAACACATGTCTAAACTATCCTAAATGTATGTCTCTATCTCCCTGATCTGATTCTCTCCTGGATAATTCTACAACGCACTTTCATAAGCTACTTCTATGAGCAATCTTAAAATATTTACTATGCTACAAAGGATGGAAGCTTCAATTCAGATGAGACGTTTACCAAAAATATCGTCTATAAAGTTCTTACATCATAGATATCTTATAATATAACTGAAAGATGTTTTTATTTCTATTCATGTTGGATGAGATTCAACATAAATTTTTTTTTATAATCTAATTTATTTACTAGCCTACCGAGATATGCTTCGCTTGATGTGCGTATAAAATAAATTGTGCTTTATTGTATCACTTAGGTCCTTTCTGTTTATATGTATCATCTTTTTAGGATTTTGTTACTACACACGGACACTCTAGACGACAATTACCTTTGCTACTGTATATAATCTTATTCCTTGCATGCAGGTGCAGAAAAGATGTTGGAATCGATCACGGTTACACATCGGTTGATCCCCTGTACTATCTTCATGGCACCCGTACGCATCGAAAGCAATCTCCTGGCCTTCAATAGATTTCCATATCCCTTGATTAATTAGGCCGTTGGATGGGCCCACATGTTAATTGCTTATGGCTTATGAAGCCCATTCGGGCACAGGAACATGCATGCATATCCATATATACTGCACGTACACGCATACATGCTCTCGATAAAATACCGTCTTGGACTTCTTTGCTTCTATTGCTTTTCTTCTATTCTTGATCGTGTGCAATTGCATACATAGAAACATTTTCCTTGGCTAAGATCCTCGTAACATCGCACATACGCGTACAGGAGATGGATTCCTTTGCAGGCACGTACGGCTTGATAGCACTAGCAGCCTTTTCTCATATAGTCTTCAGTAGCGGTGGGTAATGGGGACCTGTTTCCCGATCCCGGCAGAGAATTTCTCTATTAGGAAACGGGTATGGGAAGAAATCGTCCTCCGCGGGGATGGAAACGGAGAAAATTATTCCCCCGTCGGGGATAGCGGGGGCGGGGATGGGAAATTTTTTTCCCCGCGGGGACCCGGTTGGGGATCTGAATTTAGTTTAGTCCAATTTAGTTGTTAAATTGCAAACATATTCTCTAACCCATCATATTCATATTTTCATAAACGGGACAACCTAATCTTCAATGAATGCATGCATTCTTTTTTTCCTTATCTGTTGATATGATTTTAGAGTTAAAATGACTATAAGAGCTCTTCTCTTATGTGAAATTTTCGCGGGAATAGGTCCCCGACGGGGTCCCGATACCCAAATAGGGATGGGGACAGGGGAATTTTCTCCCTCGAGACGGGGAGGCACTCCCCGGCAGGGAATGCCCCCGTTGCCACCCCTAGTCTTCAGTAGATTTGACCGTATATTTTTTTGTTTATTTTTTTATTGATCATATCTCGGGGTCTTAATTGTTAAATTTGGATGGTGAAAATATATCGCTGGATAATTTACTCTTAGAGAAAAAAAGGAATTGCTGGTTTTCTATGGAAGAAAAGTAGGTGCAAGCAAACGGTGTAGCAGCAGCGTGACGAGACGATATATATGAGATGAGAACATGCAGACTTCACACGTCGATAGGCCAGTGGCAATAGCACGGGGCCGAGGCGAGCAGAGGAGGGGAGGGAGGAAGCCTCGGCTCAATCGGTCCGTTGTTTTTTTTACCCCCTCAAACCTGACCTCATATATATATATATATATATATATATGCTAATGTGCTCTCAATGAGTTTGCGAAAGCCATGATAAAAATGTTCAATCCGAACCGTTCATCTTCTTCATCTTATTGAAATGTAGCTATAGACCAAATTTCGCATTTTTTTTGAATTTGTTTACTATTTGTTTTGCATTTTCTAAAATCAGCCTGATTTTAGAAAATGCAAAACAAATAGTAAACAAATTCAAAAAAATGCGAAATTTGGTCTATATCTACATTTCAACAAGATGAAGAAGATGAATAGTTCGGATTTGTTACAGATTTCGCAAACTCATCGAGAGCACGGAAGGATCCGTACTCTCGAGAGCACATTAGCATTTTTCTCTCTCTCTATATATATATAATTATAAGGTAGCTCACCTTTTAACCATAAAAGTACCGACAATTGATACATATCACCTATCACGCTCGTATACCATAGTAGGGTCTTAAACTCGTAGAAGAACGGCCGATCGTGAAAGATGATACATATTATCTACCATAGATTCGCACTAAGCTAAATGTTAAAAAAAATTGAGAAATAAAAATCGAAAAACTTGTGGGCGGGAGCGCGCGTGAGTCGCATCGCACCGCGCTACGCCGGCCTGGATGCCTCGCGAGCTGGCTCTGCTTGAGCGAATCTCGAGGCAAGCTACAACTAAGCACGACAAAAACATCTCCCGATCCCGTCCCATCCTCGTCTACTCTTCCACATGTGGCGGCGGTGGAGTGCGAAATGTTCACTATTCTAACTCCTTAAATTTTTTTTATAGAACTAGCCTCTGTGAATTTTTTTCTACAGTAATGACCCCATTTCGCGCACAGGAGCACGGAATTTGCCTGACCACCCTCCAACGTGAAAAATCCAAATCCTACGCCTCTGTTCCACGGAAATTGCATTTTCTTGCTTCCCTGCTGCATAGCAATTGCATTTGCCGCACCTCTATTCCGCGGTATTGCACTAGCGCCAATAGATTCGGCACAACCGATTTTCCGCGTTTTCATTCCACGGCAATTTAAATTTTAAAAAAACATGCTACAATACCATAGGATTTCCATGATACTGTGGCACGAAAAATGTTATTTTGTTTTTTTTAAATAGCTATTAAAAAAATAAGAGGTCAAATATGCTAGTAGTTCGTGGCGCGCGGCCGGCTCAGACCGCATCGCATGGCTGCTGTTCGCCGAGGTGTCCGATACTCCGATCCCGCGGTCACACGCTTCCCTTCCACCCTGCGCACCGGTTTTCACCTAAACGTCCCGCGAACTGTATGAGTATTTAATTTCCTAACAGAAACAGGGGAAAATTCACTATCATTAGTTATCACAAGATAGCTATGGCTAGGGTCAAGCGTTCGTTAAACCGAAAAATCGGTTTCGGTTTTGCTTTTTAGACAATTCGGTTATTTCAAAAACGAAACCGAAATACATTTGAATATTTAGGAAACCGACATTTGTTAACCGAAAATTCGTTTCGTTTCGTTTTAACCGAATTAACCAAGTTTGACAGATTGCAAAGAAATAACCAAACATTTTCAGCATATAGCGATAAAGAAGAAAAATACGCTACCGCACATCACATTATCATTTAGCTAGCACTAGCAGACTATATGGAACATGGATTCAAGTCTCAAGATACAAGAGTGAAGAGCCTTTGTTTCATGTCGCCAACTCGAGCTCCAAAGAATCCCGAGTCCCACTCGTGACTCGGCATAAAAAAGCAAGGCTTGTTCGGACTTCAGACTTGAGACATAAAAGAAGCAAGGCTTCAACTTCTAAGCACAAAGAACAAGCAATCGATGTAGTAACAAAATCCAACACATCAACCTAGAAGTTCCCGAAGCAATTATTATCAAGCAATTTTCAAATATATATGATCATGTAGCAAAAGGGCGCTACTAGATTTGGTTGCTACTTGTTGATCGATATCCCATATTTGGATATTCATAGCAAACTTCCATCACATATGTTTTATCATAAATAACCTCAAGTAGCAGCTATTTTTTCCTTACATTGTTACCTCTTTTGGGAAACACAAGCAGCAAGTTAATTAGCAAGACCAAAGGTAATTTCACACCCAGATTGGTCAAAACATAAACAATTGCATCATGAGAGTCCAAGGTACTTCAAAACATTCTATTGAACTAGGATTTTACATTGTATTGGAGACCAATTTCGAAATCATCTTGCTCCCAATATCACTCTTTTCAATACGTAAAACTAGAACATTAAGATAGCTCACCAGAGTTAACATATAAATAATGCGAGCTAGCAATAATAATAGAATATCAAAACAAAAAGTGGAATAACAATTACTCTAGCACTTGACAACATAAGGTTCGAAGAAAAATATAAGCAGAGTCATTGGAAGGCAACCTTTGTTCAAAGATGATATACAACAATTAATGGTCATACACAATCGAACATCAAGAAAATAAAGCAGAAAGAAATTTCTTCAATCAATCTATCAATCATGTAAGAAATTTCTTCAACTATTGTTGCGTTCTTGCAAAATATGTACAAAGACACAAACACAAACACAGAAGATCACATACATTCTTGTTGCAAAACGATTGTTGCGTTGTTGCCGCCACCATGGTCTGAGTCGAGAATCGGTGGATGCCATCTCCTCGCCACCACCGTGTCGGTGGAGAATCGGTCAAGTGGAGTCACCGAGATCCGAGTCGTGGCAGCCTGCAGTCTGCAGGGAGGGAGGGAGGCGGAGGCCGGGGAGGAGGGACTGGGCAGGCGCCGGAGGAGGGAGGCGGAGGCCGGAGGGCACTGAGGCCGGAGCCGAGACCGGCTACCAAGGGCCGGGAGGGGGCGGCAAGACGCGCAAGACCGGCCTGGAGGCCGAGCCCCGAGCCAAGGGACTACGGACGGGAGGGCGCCGAGATTCACAAGGGAAGGCGCCTGCCGCCACCGAGCCCTAGGGTGTGAGGGAGGAGCTGAGGCCCGAGCCGAGGGGAAATGGGAATTGAGAGGGTGGCGTTTTGCACAAATGAGAGAGACTCGACAGCTAGGGTTACCACTGGTACTGGGGTCTGAGGAATTGAGGGTTACTACTCATACAGCGCTATTCCGGTTAGTTCGGTTAACCGAAGCCTAAAACCGAATAAACCGAATTTATTTCGGTTATTTCAGACACAAAACCGAATCCACAACCGAATACATCGGTTTCGGTTTAATCGGTTTCGCTTCGTTTATTCGTTTCGGCTTTGCTTATTCGGTTTATTTGCCCAGCCCTAGCTATGGCAGTGGAGTGCTGGTCATCTGGTCACGTAAATCTAATTGATCTCTACTCATGCAGTCTTGATTTCCCATGTCTTGTTTGGAACGTACAAAGTTTTCCTGAACCATAGGGAAAATTAAACTGTTTCACGTGAAGGTCATGCAAAATTTATTAAATTTTTTTCGTTCCAAACGATCCTTACAGGGCTGCATTGCTTATCTCCTTTTTTTGTAAGAACACATTTTTAAAAAGGAAAAAGGCAGTGATGGATAATGATCTAGTGATACCCTACCGCTAATCCTCTGTGTGAAATATCTGGTAGCTGGTACTTTGTGCTGGGAACTGAAAAGTACTAATAAATAAATAATAATTAAACCACTAACAAGAAGAGTTAGCAGTACTAGCAGTGGTAGGCAGGGGGAACTTGCTTAAGTTCCTGCTTGAGAGACAGAAGAGGCACTCTCTCTCTATTTAGTTGTTTTGCTGAGGCTGAGGCTGCTGCTCACCTGAGCTGACGGGGACTGGAGCCTGGACTTGAGGGGAGGCAAACGCAGCAGAGCTGCAGAGGGAGAGAGAGGAGAGGGTTGAACACGCTGTGCCAAGATTGTCCACCAATTCGTCCTTACTCTTGCTTTGGAGGATCTGAAGCTGAGCTGCTTGGAAAGGCGAGGTGAGTGGCTGGATGAATTGTTGTGTTGGTTGGGTGGTTCCCTTTTCCTGCAAGATTTCTGAGCCAAAATTCTCTCTTCTCATTTCTTTGTTCCCCCCGTTTTTTCCCTTTCTGCTTCTGCTGCTTCTTTTCCCCAGCCTTTTCAGCTGTGAGTTCTGATGATGATGATGATGGCGGCTGTGCAGCAGGAAAGTTTCTCCTGCTAGTGGAAAAGGAAGGGAATTTCCTCCATAAAAAGTTGTTGCAGTGGGTGGAAATTGCTCAATTCTGCTAAATTTCTTGCTTCCGGGTAGTAGTGGAGGGCGGTGGTGATTAAAGATGATTACTTTCGTGGACTCGGCGGCCATGGAGCGGGAGAGGGAGAATGACAAGTGCCTGGACCCGCAGCTGTGGCACGCCTGCGCCGGCGGCATGTTCCAGATGCCGCCGGTGAACTCCAAGGTGTACTACTTCCCGCAGGGCCACGCCGAACACGCGCAGGGGCAGGGCCCCGTCGAGTTCCCCGCGGGGCGGGTCCCGGCCCTCGTCCTATGCCGTGTCGCCGGTGTTAGGTTCATGGCCGATCCGGACACTGACGAGGTCTTCGCCAAGATCCGACTCGTCCCGATCCGACCCAACGAGCCGGGCTACGCCGGCGACGCTGACGACGGCATTGGCGCCGCCGCGGCCGCCGCGCAGGAGGAGAAGCCCGTGTCCTTCGCCAAGACGCTCACGCAGTCCGACGCCAACAACGGCGGGGGCTTCTCCGTGCCGCGGTACTGCGCTGAGACCATCTTCCCGCGGCTGGACTACTCCGCCGATCCCCCCGTGCAAACCGTGCTCGCCAAGGACGTGCACGGCGTGCTCTGGAAGTTCCGGCACATCTACCGCGGCACGCCCCGCCGCCACCTCCTCACGACGGGGTGGAGCACCTTCGTGAACCAGAAGAAGCTCATCGCCGGAGACTCCATCGTGTTCATGAGGACCGAAAATGGGGATCTCTGCGTTGGCATTCGGCGCGCCAAGAAAGGGGGCGTCGGAGGGCCAGAGCTGCTGCCCCCGCCACCTCCGGCAGGGGGCAATTACGGAGGATTCTCCATGTTCTTGAGGGGAGAGGAGGACAGCATCAAGACGATGGTGGCAAGTGGTCAGGTGAGGGTGAGGGTGCGGCCGGAGGAGGTCGTCGAGGCTGCTAATCTTGCAATGAACGGGCAACCGTTTGAGGTTGTTTACTACCCGAGGGCGAGCACACCGGAGTTCTGCGTGAAGGCGGGGGCGATCAGGGCGGCGATGCTTACCCAGTGGTGCCTCGGCATGAGGTTCAAGATGGCCTTTGAGACGGAGGACTCGTCGAGGATCAGCTGGTTCATGGGGACTGTCTCGGCCGTGCAGGTGGCTGACCCCATTAGATGGCCTAATTCACCTTGGAGGCTTCTTCAGGTATATCTCCTATTCTCCGTCATGTATGGTTTGTGCACTGTCCTCTCAAGGACAACAACACAAAATTCCAGTCGATTTATTGATGTCACAATGCTAAACACTTGCATGGAATGGCTTGTTCAGGTGACTTGGGATGAACCGGACTTGTTACAGAATGTGAAGAGAGTGAGTCCATGGTTGGTTGAGCTTGTGTCAAACATGCCAGCCATTCATCTTGCTCCTTTCCCACCTCCTCGGAAGAAGCTGTGCGTTCCATGGTACCCTGAGCTTCCGCTCGATGGCCAATTTCCAACCCCAATGTTCCACGGAAGCCCACTCAGTCGTGGGGTTGGTCCTATGTGCTATTTCCTGGACAGCACTCCTGCAGGCGTACAGGGAGCCAGGCATGCTCAATTTGGTATATCTTTATCAGATGTCCACCTTAACAAACTGCAGTCGAGTCTGTCATCCCACAGGTTTCACAAGCTCGATCATAGCGCGCAGCCAAGGATCGCTGCTGGGCTTATCATCGGTCATCCGGCAGCTCGAGATGACATCTCGTGCTTGTTGACCATTGGTACCCCCCAAAACAACAAGAAATCAGATGTGAAGAAGGTGGCACCCCAGTTGATGCTTTTCGGAAAACCGATACTCACGGAGCAGCAGATATCTTTAGGTAACTCTGGGGGCTTTCCTCCGGGGTATGCTAGGAAGAGCCCTTCTGATGGGGATACCGAAAAGATGGCAAATAACTTGGATCTTTCAAGCCCAAGAAGCAATCAGAATGGCACTACAGAGAACATGTCCTGTGGAGGAGTTCCATTGTGCCAAGACAACAAGTTGCTTGATCTTGGGTTGGAAACTGGGCACTGCAAGGTATTCTTGCACTCAGAGGATGTTGGGCGCACACTTGATCTCTCTGTTGTTGGCTCATATGAGGAGTTATATCAGCGGCTTGCTGATATGTTTGGTATTGAGAAAGCTGAGTTGATGAGCCATGTTTTCTACCGTGATGCTGCTGGGGCACTCAAACGAACTGGAGAAGAACCTTTCAGGTTTGTATGATTTTGTATTAGAATGTGTGTTTCTATTCAAGCGTAAGATTACTCGTTTTAGAGATCAATTATATACTTAACCACATTCACTCTTCAAGTAGTAATTTTCTGATTTCAGACTCTAATTTGTTGTTAGCTAGAACCTTTAAACGTCTGAGATTTTCACCTAATAATATGAATTTGGTAACCTCAATGTGACCTATTTAAACTGCGCAATATATAGTGGCCTCATCTGTGGTAGTGGTGATCTTTCTACACCTTTCAGCTAGTATATCCAAACTCACTTATCTTGAAGCACGCGAACTCTAGGTGTTCTTGCTTGGAAGCATTCCTATGGTACTTTAGGAGTTTTCAGCTGAGACATCTTGTTTCCATAATGTTCAACCAGCCATCATTCTCAAATCGCATTTGCTTCATTTTTCCACACTCAATTGTCCTCTTGTTTAAAACATATACTATTGTATTAAAAAAACCTTGATCTGAAATTGCAGTCGGTTCACGAAAACAGCACGTCGGTTGACAATACTAACAGATGTCAGCAGCGATAACCTAGCGAGGTAGGAGAAAGGTCGTCACTTGTACAGCTGGGGGGTATCACAGTGGCAATTTTGAAGGCACTTGTCACTTCCCAGTATTGGTGCAGTTTCAAGGAGGCAGTTCAGTTTTTTACAAGTAGATCTCCCAGAACGGGATCGATTGCAATCCAGGACCATCATTTATCTGCAGATTAAACCAGACTTGCTGTACCCTGTTATCATGTGAACTGATCATAGCAGCTGCATGTGATCACTATTATGTACTCTGCCCCGAACCATTCCTCTGCAAATGCAATCCCTGAAAGTTTGGGAAGAATGTTGAATTGTCTGAGATGCTGAAGCCTGTCTGTAGTCTGTACTTCCATCAAATAAAATAAAAAACATGCTGTGCTTCCGAGAAACGATGAACTGGTTCCAGGAAGGACAAAAATTGTGGACTTGGTTACACGATACGAACGAAACATGTACAAACCGGCTCCGCGAATCACCGACGAGCGGGCCCTCGTCGGTTGTTGCATCTTGCCCTTTTGCTGCTCTGTAACTAAAGTTAAGAGCAACACACGTACAGACATACTAGATTTGGATTGTTCGTCTCATAGAAGATTAGTGCCATTTTTATATTGTACTGTCTGATTTAGATCCTACGTACGAACGAGATCGGAATGGTCCTGCCACTACGGCACGGTATGACGGGCGGTTGAAGATTGAAGAACTCATGACAAACTCGTCAAGCACCGAACCGTACCCGCTCGATGGGTAGAGGCCTTGGATCAGGGTTTCAAAAATCAGCGAAAATCGCGGTTTTCGATTTTACTGTTGCCGTTCGAGATTCAAAACCGCTGAGTAAACCGGTCTAATTAAAAAAATTAAAAATTTGAAAAAATTTATGGGTTGAAAACCGTTTTAAGGAATATTTCATTGGTCGGTTGGTTTTTGTCACGAAAAACCACGGTTTTCGTTGAAAACCGAATGTTTTTGATTTTTTTTTTAATTTCTTAACATTTCGATTTTTGACGGTTTCCAAGCGGTTTTTGCTGTTTTCATTCCGCGAATTATGAACCTATTTTTCAAAAATGGTTTTTGAAACCCTGCCTTGGATCTTACACATTTTTTTTACAAATCCATTTCCCATACAAAAATAGCTCTCTCCCTAAGTACAGAAATAACGGCAGGTGACATATACTTCACACGTGTACCGTTCCACCGAGTCCATTGTACTAGGCGAGGTGCCACGCTCGCCCAGCTTGGCAACAACCTGCCACATTAAGGCACCGCGGCGGCAAGTTGCTATCAAATCGAGAGTGCGACATATCGCCTGTCATGGGACCAGCCATATGTCGACAGGTGATATGTGTCTGTGGAGTATATGGACCCCGGGTATCTGCATAGCGGACCGCGAGGACCACTCAAGAGGGGATGAGCTGAGCCGACTACATAGAAACAGGTACCACCCGGAGGGCTACTGCCGTGCGTAATAAGGAAGTCCTGAAAATAGAAACCAATCCTTAGTAGAAAAGATACGATTGTAATCCTGGATGTCAGCATATTCGGTTAGGGATATAATCTCCACCTTGTAATCGATCAGGACTCTTCCTTATAATCGCACCTCTCCACTATATAAAGGGGGGTGGGGAGACATCAACATCAGATCATCAACAGTAAGATAGACCATCATAATTACACAGCACAGGACTAGAGTATTACCTCTCCCGTGAGGGTCTGAACCTGTATAAACCCCTGTCTTGTGTTACCTTCGAGTTTAGATCCAGCGCCTAACCCTATAAACATTATTGTCGACAACAAACGTCGACAGTGTCACCTACCGCTGCTTTCGTGGTTAGACTGAAACTATTTTTACAAATTTATTCGTGTGAAGTTAGATTTGTAAAAGAAAAAATACAATAAAGCTAAAAAAAATTAATGCTTCTCCCACTTGCGGAAGCCCTTGGTTGGCACGCGGTGCCGGGGGTCCAGGACCAGACGAGCCGAGAAACAACGGTGCGATTTGCGATATGGAGTATGTGCTGGCTGCAGGCACGCGTACGATCGCTCTCTCGCTTGTCCTGCCGTAGCTACGGTCAATGAGGTGATCCGGCCGATTGGACGACGATGCGCCGGCGGCTGCGTGCTTGCATTTTCGTCGGTTGGTTGGTGGCCGTGCTGTCGCCTCATGTAACCATCCTCTCGTTTTTGCTCTGCAATTCTGCCTACGTTTTGTTTGGCATTAAACGTTTCCCGGCAGGGACGGAGCCAACTGGGTCCGAAACATCGGATCCAAACCATTGCAGGCCACGAATCTTACATATTCACATAAACCAGACTATTGCGTATTAATAAGGTTTTGTTACCCGATCTTGAGCCTAGATCCGAATAACTCGAGACCTGGCTCCGCTATTTCCCGGTTTGTACGTAGGGGACCCCGCGTGTAACGCTCGGCACGGCCGGGATTCAGAAAGGAACAGAAACTCTCCCAGTCCCAGGGAAGCAACCAACCAACCAATCCGTGCCATTAATTTAAGGTTTTATTTTTGTTTTACACTACAGCAGGAGTACTACTGCAACGCTCCTTTGCTCCCGGCTGCACTGTTGAATGCTCAGAATCACATAGTCGCCGTGCTCCTTTTGTACATACATTCGATCTGCAATACGTACCTAGTAGCTTGCGAGCATAAGTGAAGTAAGGATCGATTTGTATTCCTTTCTGTCGTGCAAAAGTAGAAAGAGTACCAATGAAACTTCAAGAAACAAGTAGTAATTCCACTATTAGTATTTACTGACTTCAGAACTCAGACTTGAGTAATTGCCGGTGCCTTTTTGATCCCATACATGAACTGGTGGTTGTCGTTTTGAATATAGGTGCAGTTAAAATTTTAAAACTTTGACAATTAATATTTTTTAAAATATTTAAGTTGGAGACATGAAAATTGTATGTGTAGATTTGTCTCGAAAAATACTTTCATAATATTATAATTTTATTGAGTTCTATAAATATATTATAATAAAAATTAGTGATGTTATAAAGACTCTATCAATCTAAAATAATAGTTATTTATGTTCGAAGCGAATACTGTACTCATCGATTCTTTCCACGTACCCTTGCACGGGTAAAAAAAAAAAAAATAGAGTGGTACTAGACTAGGAACTAGGAAGAGCCCGGCACTAATGAAACATTAAAAAGGCAGTAATTGGATTATTTACAGCCCCAGCAAAACGGCATCTCGCCGGTCCATATTGTCAACGCAAGCACAAGATGAGCACAAAATAGTACTCCCTCTGCTTATAACTCATAAATACGTATGTTTTGCATATCGATATGGTCCTAAAGAATAACTTGAACCACTAATTTATAGTATTTATAAAACCCAATAAAATTACTCATTCTAGTCATAAATAGTTGTCGTTTTAGACATAGGTGTAATCAAACTTTTGAAATTTTGACTGTCATTATCTTTTAGAATATTTAAGTTGGATATATTAAATTATATGTGTTGATTTGTGTCAAAAATACTTTTATAATATTACAATTTTATTGGGTTTTATAAATATATTACAATAAAAATTAGTGATTAAATCTATATTTTAAAGATTATATCAATATTCAAAATAATAACTATTTATGATAGGAGCAGTACACTCTAATATGTATTCATTCAATTCTTTCCTCGTACCTTGGCAGGGTAAAAAGAGGATAGTACTAGGAAGTGCCCGGCACTACTGAAACTTCAAAAAGGCAGTAATTGGACTTTTTACGGCCCCAGCAAAACGGCATCTCGCCCGTCCGTGCTATCATGGTATCAATTAGGAGTGAAAATGTGGAAGGATCTAGATGTCGCCTAGAGGGGGGGTGAATAGGCGTTTACAAATTTTAAATCGCAGCGGAAAATAAAACTTCGGATACTCCGAAATTATCTTCGGACTGTCCGAGTGGTTCGGATAGTCCGAACCTAATTTCGGATAGTCCGAACTGGTTCGAGCACAAGAACCCTAGAAAATAGATCTAGCAAATCTAGAGTAAGAATCTAGGTTCAAATGATGTATTATGACTAAGATTACTTGCAGGTAGAGAATTTAACCGATGTTTGCACTAACAACCCTTTAAATCCTTGAATCCCCAAAGATTTAACTAAGCACAATATGAGTGAGAGAGAATCAAGAACCAAAGAGACAAACCGTTTTTTCCGGGTTCGGATCCTGAGGATCCTCGTCTCCGTTGAGGCGCACAAAGCCGGGTCTCTTTCAACCCTTGCCCTCTAGGTGTTGCACCAAGCACTCACCCGTTAGCTTTTGAATCCTTCCCTGGAGGTGGATTCAACCTTCACAAACTTCCGTCGGCGTCCCACACGAGCTTGGGGGCTCACCGGCAACTCCTAGCCGTCTAGGAGTCCTCAACCTCCAAGAGTAAAAGATCCCGCAAGAAATCCGCTTGAGGATGAACCACGTGCTCAAGATGAATCACAATCACTAGATCTCTCAATCTCACACTTAATTTCCCTCCAAAGATTCAAGAATCACAAGATTTGAGGGAGGAGAACACTAGAGCTATGAGAGAGAGTCAAGAGAGCTGTTGGGATGTATTGAATGCAGTGAATAATTGGTAGGTGGGAGTTGGGGAGGTATTTAAAGCCCCCCAAAACTAGCCGTTTTTCACATCAGCTCGACATTTTTCGGATAGTCCGAACCTATGTTCGGATAGTCCGAAACATTTGAATTCAGGCTATTTAACACAAGGTTCGGATAGTCCGAACTACCCTTCGGATAGTCCGAACCCTAAAGAACTTAGGGCAACAGAACGCATTGTTCGGACAGTCCGAACGACACTTCGGATAGTCCGAACCAAAATGACTTAGCCCTAACCGAGAGGGGTTGTTCGGATACTCCGAACCAGTGTTCGGACATTCCGAACCAAATAGAACGGGACCAACAGAGAGGGTCAGCTCGGATACTCCGAACTGAGGTTCGGACATTCCGAACTGAATTTTGCCTGAGCAACCGAGGGGTCCAGTTCGGACATTCCGAAGATTCATTCGGATACTCCGAACCTTTTTGAGCAATTTGCCCCTAAGACCTTACACATTGACCCATATATAGACTAGGATTCATCTTTGAGCACATTAGATCATTCTAAAACTATTTCTTGCCAAATCCCTCTTAATAGTACGGCCGTCCTTAAACTCAAATAGAATTAAAAATACATACGCAATCATTGAGTTTGGTCGACGCCTTTTCTTCTTCAAATTGAGGGACCTCTTTTCTTAAGCGACTTTTCCATGAGCGTATCTATCTGTTTACCATACTCAAAACACTCATTAGTCACTTAATCTTGTTGTCATTAATCACCAAAATCATTAAGGGGCCTAGATGCACTTTCAAAATGGGACGGATATTTTCCACCCGATCTGGTGCCGGATCCGGTTAGAACCAGATTCGGAAAGAAAAATGGATATCGGGACGGATTCGGATCCAGATCCGGATATTTAAAAACGGATATCAGATCTGATACGGAGCATATACTATCCGAAAAATATGGGTCAGAAACCGGATATCGTATATTTAACTATTCAGATATCCGGATTTTAAATTCGGGACTCCAAGCCCTAGCCGATGCCCGATAGCCTCTCTGTCTCTCGGTTCCCCAAAGGCCCAAACCGAGAGCATTCCATTCGGTCCGCTGCCCTAGCCAATGTGCTGTGCTCTCGCCATTCCATTCAGTCCACCGCCCTAGCCAATCTGTTGCCGTCCCTGCCTCCCCGGTCCCCGACGTCTCCCTCCAGCGGTCTAGCCTGAGCTCTGATCCTCCCGGCGGCGTCTCCCACCGGCCCGAGCTCGAATCCTCCCTAACGGTGTCTCCCTCCAGCCTGAGCTCCGATCCTCCTCGGTGGCGTCTCCCTCCGGCCCGAGCTCCGATCATCCTTGGCGTCTCCCTCCAGCCCGAGCTCCGATCCTCCCCGGCGGCGTCTCCTTCCGGCCCGTGCTCCGTCTCCCCCAAGCCACGCGGCGTCTCACTCCAGTTGTTGGCGTTTTTCGCAGGCCAGCTATTATGCCTCGAAACAGGCCAGCTATTATGCCTCGAAGGGATTCGAGGTTTGATAGAGGGGATCTTCACGGACGGACACCTATGGGCTCTCTCGAGGGATCCACACAAACAAGGATTAAAGAACACATCGATATACCCAGGTTCAGACCCCCGATGTGGGTAACAGCCCTACGTCCTGCTTCGGCTCTTGTTAATGTGTTTCAGGGGAATAACAAGTACACAATCCACACCCTGGGTTCTACTTGAGCTCTCTGGTCGTTCTTCCTCCCTTCCTTTCTCTTAGCTTTCTTTGGTTCTTAGTTCTCTCTCCCCGGCCCCCCTTCTCTCCCATGCACCGAACCTCCCTTATATAGGCCGGGCTGGCTCGGGCATGTGAGAAGGATGACATCACAATGATTACATTTCATGTATTACATCAGTCCCTGTAGCCCCATTCTCTAGCCTCATTCTTTGCACCATCGTCCAACTCCGCCCGGTCCACCCGGGAAGTGACTTGTATGGGACTAGTTAGGTGCAGGACGACAAAGGGATAAGCTATCGTGCCGTCAGTGAAGCCACGTGCATTTAATAGTTCTGACACAGGGTGTTAGGGGAGAAGACTTCGGAGTAAAGCTCCCCTATTCCGCCGACGTACGACTTCATGCCTGACCGGCGGTGTACCCCCGAGTACCTTCTGGCTCCTTCGATCGACCACTGCTGGCTGGCGATCACTGCAGACGGCCTAGCGAGCAGTGGGCGATCAGCCACCATCGGGCGATCAAGGCAGGCGGCTCAAGGCAGTAGGCGATCGAGCCTAACTGGCTTGGGCGACCGCACCACGTGTAGGGATGGCAATCGGCGGGTATGGGCGGTACACCTCCATGCAGACCAACCCAAACCCAAAATTCATACTGAACCGAACCCGAAATCTCTCACGGTACATACCCACGCCCATACCAACCCGAATCTGCACAGAACTGAAATTAAATTCACCTCACAATCAAATTTTCAACCATCAATTGTCAATCAATTCATTTGTAATTTCTATGTTTAAAGGAAAAATATATAGTGTATATAATCATGAAAGTTACGCATCTTACATCTCGAACGATGCTTGAAAATCTTGAATTAACTTTCCATTATTTTTAATTTATATTAATTAATTCGGTACCCATGGGTACCCACAGTCTGAACCAACCCGAACCCGAACCCAAACCCAAACCCGAATTTGAAACCCACGGTGCGAAATCAAACCCATACTGAACCCATCGGGTCGGGTACCCACTGCACCGACCCCACGCATATTTTGCCATCCCTAACCACGTGGCGGCCGACGAAAGGGTGGCGGTCGAAGTTCGTCTTGGCGTCGCGTCGCGTGGCGGCTTTGGCGGCGAGTGGGCGATGAGGCCTCGGCCACGGACAAATGGGCTCGTGGTTGATCGAAGGAACCAGAAGGTACTCGGGGGTACACCGTCGGTCAGGCATGAAGACGTGCGTCGGCAAAATAGGGGAGCTTTACCCCGAAGTCTTCTCCCCCGACACCCTATGTCAGAACTATTAAATGCGTGTGGCTTCGCTGATGGCACGATAGTTTATCCCTCTGTCATCCTGCACCTAACCAGTCCCATACAAGTCACTTCCCGGGCGGACCGGGTGAACGATGGTGCAAAGAATGAGGCCAGAGGATGGGGCTACAGAGACTTATGTAATAAATGAAATGTAATCATTGTGATGTCATCCTTCTCATATGTCCGAGCCAGCCCGGCCTATATAAGGGGCGTTCGATGCATGGGAGAGAGGGGGCCGGGGAGAGAGAACTAAGAACCAAAGAAAGCTAAGAAAAAGGAAGGGAGGAAGAACGACCAGAGAGCTCAAGTAGAACCCGGAGTGTGGATTGTGTACTTGTAATCCCCCAAAACACATTAACAAGAGCTGAAGTAGGACGTAGGGCTATTACCCACATCGGGGGCTTGAACCTGGGTATATCGATGTGTTCTTTAATCCTTGTTTGTGTGGATCCCTCGAGAGAGCCCATAGGTGTCCGTCTGTGAAGATCCCCTCTATCGAACCTCGGATCCCTTTGAGACATAATAGCTGGCCGGCGAAAAACGCCAACACTGAGCATCAAGTTATTTATTTCCTCTTGTTTCCTATCTTTTCTACTCCTCAGCAGTAGCAACATAGAAAGAAGTAGGAAGCACCAGGGGATAAAGGAACCGAAGAAGCATAGCACATTGCATCACGAAGTGGAACCAGTAGGAGCATAGGAAGGACTAAGAATCAAGAAAAGTATCACACGTTTGCATCATCTCAAGTAATGTGCATAACTGCCATGTGCATGAACAGTTTTTTAATATCACTGGATACATGGTTATGTGTGTGAATATTGATAAATCCTATGTATGCGTTCAATGATTTGATATTAATCACCAGTGTGCATAGGGTTTGATTTGAAGCAATACTGCTAGCATTGTGATCCCTATTTTCTTACAAAGATCATGCTTTCTGTATTTTGGCCCATCAAGAATTTGTTAAGTTTCAGAATATAGCTACGACTCCACTGCCCTTCTGGCGCAGCGGATGCCGTGCTTGTGCAGCTCGCCGACCAAGTTCCCGGTAATGGCTCATTGGCTCATTGGCACTACGGGTTCGACTACTTATGCTAGTACTCATATGTTTGTATTTATGAGTGCACCGTAAGATCTGCTTTAATATATGAAATTGGGATCATGTTTCTTGATGATATATTATGACGTTGGAGGAATTTTGACGAAATGTTTCTAGTAACGTGTTCGTTCAGTAACGATTAGATTACTATTGCGCTTGTCAGAGCATCAAGCCCTAAATGTTGATAATTGTGTTTTTTAGTTGTGATCGAATTGACTTTAAGATGCTAGTTTTATGGATTAGAGATTGCGCTTGAGAATGACTATGTTCAGTCCGATCAACAGGCCTTCCATTATATTGAGAAAGCTGTTGACCAGGTATGCTTCTCACCTGAATGTTGGTCACATCTTTTCTGATTTGCGTCTTGATAAGCCTATTCAGTTTTTACCTAAATCTTTGAATGCAGTTGCATCCTGGTGCTTTATATCTTCTAAGTGATGTATATTTAACTGGGGATTGTGTCAACAGGGACATAGCTTGAGCTATGTGATGTTTCCATAGAGCTTCAGAAAAGGTGGCGATTTTTTGCTTAGACATAATAACGATTAGCAAATGAAAGTGATCAACTCAAAATTTTGTTTCATCTACTTATAGATCACATGAATTTTGAAGTTGATTTATGTTCTGACTTCTGAGTTTTGAGTTTTGACCATCTGCAGGGACATGTTGGGGCTGCAATTGCATATGGATCCCTTCTTCTGAAAGGTTTGTAGATAAGTAACTCTAATGTGTTAGGAGATAATCACACATTTGTCATATTATTCATCATGGAATATTGGTTATTTTACACTCTAAAGCAGGTGGTATGAGTTCCACCATTAATAATGATTGACTACTCTTGTTGAATCTGTACTGGAACCGTTGATTATTCCAAGCATGCCCTTTAACCCCAACAGTGGTATCGTTCTGATGTCTTTGAAGTGCACGAGGTCGTTACGTGTTCAACTCAGGTAAAGAGTCCAACAGGGAAGATGAGAAAAAGGACCATACAGCAGGACCCAATAAAGCTAGCAAAGAAGTAGTTTCAAATCGCAGCTGAGACTGGATGTGACCTTGGTTTGCGGTGGTTGAAGTATGTAATTTGGCTCCTTAGGTTTCATGTGTCTTCTTTCTTTATATCTGTTGCGTTGCAACAGATTTTTGGACATTTTAACTGTTGCTCCTCCAATGCATCGGATGTTACGACCCAGTTTCCTTATGTTGTGTAGATTTGTATTGTTAAATATCTTTGTTTATTTCAATGATTTTTTTCTATTCTAGGAAGAACATAGCATCTGAATCAAGTGCTACTGCAAGTAAGTGTAAGTTATATCTTACTATTATTTCAATGCTTTGTTTGAGATATATCTTACTATTATTGTCATGTATTCGTGTGGTTTGATTGAACATATATTACTTTATGCATGCGTGCATTATCCGTTCCCGAATTATCCTTTTTCGATCCAAATCCGTCATGTATCCGACCCGTATCCGTATCCCGAATTATCCGGATCCGGTTAGCCCGTATCCGGTTCCAAATTCGGGGAAAAAATATGGGTTAGGATATGGGAAGAGCAATATCCGCCTGCATCCGACCCGTTTTCACCCCTAGTATCAATGCAAGCACAAGACGAGCACAAGATAGTACTCCTCGGGTCATACATACGTATATTTTGTATATCAACACAGTCTTTAAAAAATAACTTTAACCACTAATTTATATTGTAAGTAGTATATTTTATATGACCAAATAAAATTACTCCCTCCAGTCACAAATAGTTGTCATTTTGGACATACGTGCAGTCAAACTTTCGAAAATTTGTTTGTCAATATATTTTTAAATATTTAAATTGGACACATGAAATCATATGTGTAGATTTGTCTTGAAAAATATTTTTATAATTTTATTGGTTTTTTAAATATATTATATTAGAAATTGGTGGTCAAAGTTGTGTTTTGAAAACCGTATCTGTTGACGTTTGTTGCATGTCGGCAATAATGAAAATGGGGCTAGGCGCTAGATCCAAACTCGATGGTAGCACAAGACACAAGAATTATACAGGTTCGGGCTCTCGCGGAGGAGATAATACCATAGTCCTGTTCTCTGGAATTTTATGTGGCTAGCTAATTCGCTGATGAGAGATTGTCTGCAGATGTTCCCCCGCCCCTCCCTTTATATAGCAGAGGAGGACGGTTACAAAAGAGAGTCCGGGTCGGATACAAAGTGGGGATTATATCTCCTGTACCTATCCATTTGGCAACGGTTTATATTACAATTATATCCTACCTAATCCGAATCGGTTGCTATCTTTAAGGCTTCCTTATTTCGCACACTTGGCGCAACCCTGATAGCTTGCTTCCTCGCATGTCGGCCTACCTGGTTTTGTTAGTTGGGCCTTGCGTTCGCTTTGCAGATACCCGTGGTGTGTATACTCCACAGTATCGATGTCCAAAACGATAATTATTTTTTTTCTAAAGGAAGTATAATATTATGTAATTACATATATATATATATATATGATTTTCATATATGCAATCTAAATTCTAAAAAGATATTGGTAGTCAAAATTTTGAAGTTTGACTGCACACATCTCAAAATGGTATGTATTGATAATAGGAGAGAGAGTAGTATAAAGAACTAGGGTTAGTACTCACTTCGTCCAACTTTACGGTACAAATTTTCTCTTGGCACATAGATTTAGAAAATATTAAAAATAATTAGGCTATATCTATTTTTTGTCTCTAAGCATTATATTCAATGCACTTAGAAAAAATATAAAGTATAACTGAACATTCATTAGGGGTATAAATAGAACATCACGTTAATTTTGTATTGTAATTTGAAATATACTTTATACTTATGATCTCTTAAAAAAATACATCCTATAAACTTCAATGTAGAAAGTACTATAGCTAGCTAGGAAGCTCCATTTAATAGAGTATCAGGGAGCTAGCAACTAGTGTTGAATCTCGTGACGCAATGCCATCAATTATACTAGTTCTATACTTCCTCTGTTTCTGAATGATGTTATTATAGATTCTTTCACTTCTACTAAATCACATCTATAAAACACTGTATTACTCATCTTTATTATATCGTTGGAATGTGTGTCTTACACTAGTCTATAGTAGTAAATGATATTGAAAATAATTAAAGGGAAAAGATATAAAAAGACAAATAGTAAAATATTACCTCTCATTGTAGAATGATTATCTGGTCACAAATAATTGTCATTTTAAAAATCGACACCATCTCTAAAACACATATTTGACCACTAATTTCTTTTATAATATATTTATTAAAACCAATAAAATTATAATATTATGAAAGTACTTTTCGAGAAAATCTACACATATTTGCAATTTAAATATTTAAAAACCTATTGATAGTGATACGGGTTGGTGCCCGATCTTCATGTTGCAAGATCTAGGATAAATTACGCACTCTTTTGATGAACACGAGCTGATTTCTTGCTGCCAAATGCGATGGGCTTGCAACTCTTTGATTTGGGAAGATCACATGTGTGTTGGACTTCACGAGATCACCAAATGAAGTATTATTGATCTCCCAATTCACTGCATGAGGAAGAACAAGCGTATATGATGTATATTATCAGTTGTGGTCTTCAAGCGTATATGATGTATATTATCAGTTGTGGTATTCGTTTACAAAAAGAGAATAATACACATATATAAAAGAGACCGAGAGAGCGTGCAACATGGTCTAGGGTCGCCCAAGGTGGATTCCACACCCACCTAGACTTTATCTCTAACCCATATTCCTAATCTAATTCGGCTAATCTGAAAGCTAATACTTGTCGGCCAATCTAAAGATAAAAGAAAGCCAATTATGTACATCTCGTAATAGAGTGAAATAAAGATGATGTTCCAAGGTTTCACATGAAGTATAAAAACGTTACAATCCGAGTCGGTACGTGAGAATTATAGCTTTTTGCTCTTCAAATCCAATTTAGCTTTATCCCTTCTTTTGTTTTCGTGTTTTGTCCTAATTGAATTTAGGCCTTCTTTTCTTGTACCTTGGTCAAATGCCCTTGCTTCTCATTTGAGCCCATTTGGCTCCCTTGTTGGACCAACTACGTAAAGTGGGTCTCATGGCCACATATGCTATTCTCCTTGTTGGTTGCATAGGCTTGGTGCTCTGCCTATATGGGGTGGTCTATGTGGTCATAGTTGCCATCTTATCTCCTGTATGGCCCGTATCCTCCTTTGTCTCCCGCTAGATTACAGTATAGTTCATTGACACAATTCAGCTGTATTTGGTATTCTCGCAATCTTCATACCTAACAACAAGCAAACACACACTGTTAGTTAATATATATTTCTTCAGTAAATATAGTGAAGATTAAAGAAAAGATTTATCTATTGATATTTGATATGGTTGAGTGATCTTTTCTAGTTAATTACGACATTGAATATTGAACATATGCATAACCGCATCAGGTAGTCAAAGTTTCGAAAATTTAACTATACATATGTTAAAAATGACAACTATTCCGACCGGATGGAGTATATATTTAGAAATGAAATTTGAAAGTTAGAACGATATATATTTAGAAACGGAGGTAGCACTGTACAAGTCGATCGGTTCTGAATCCAGTAGCGTGGACGCGTGGTTCGGCAGCACTCATTTTGGTCGCCGGCCGGGCGTCGCGCGTTCTATTTTCTTCTTCCTGCCGGCTGGCATTGCATCAGCGCGTGGCATGCCGTGCCGGTCGGCTCGTGCGCTGTTGGGGGGGTCAAACCGATCGAGCGAAACGACGAAGCCGGCAACGACGCTGCCGCCGCCGCGCCGCTCGTGGCGCGTGGCCGCGCGCGCGCTCAAAGCCGGGTGTTGCGTCGGGCCGCTGCACGCCATCGACGTGCGCGCGATGCGATGTCGGCAAGCGAGTGCCGTCGCTTTCGTCTGGCCTGCTGGTCTGCCCAGCCAGTTAGTTGATGCCGTGTCGGGAGCAACTTTACCAATGCCCTGTTGCTTTCGTTCCTGTTATGTAGTGATCGATCGATTTGGTAGATTTGCAATTAAGGATGAGCAGCGATGTCTCCCGTGGAAAGGGAAAAAGGGAAAGAAAGAAAAAGGAGAGAAAGGTTTGGCGCTGTCACCGTTGAATGTTCCACTTATATGACGCATCATGCACACATGTGTACACCTCGTAAAGATCTCTTAAGAAAAATACAATGGGTCTATTTAGTTTGCTTCCAGTAACTTAGTTACCGATGCTTGTCTTATCAAATTTTGATAGTATTGATTAAATTTGGTAAGCATTTATTTTGCTACTAAATTTTGGTAAGATTCCCTTCTCCCATGATTCTCTAGTTTATTTTCTTACCGATGCTTGGCCAAAACATTAGCCATCAATCTGGTGACCAAATGTTGGTGATACTAAGTTTTGCTAAGGCTTGGTAAGATAAATTTATCATCAAACCAAACAAGCCCAAAGTTGTACCCGTCTAATCAGATTGCTTGGGTCACGGAAGACATAACCAGCGAGCTAGCTGATTGTCGGACTCGGATCGACCAAAGCCACCTTGATCAGAACACCGAATTAGCTCAGTGCTCCTAGTAAGTTCGGTGATTTATGAACCAGGAAAGAAAAGAAAGAAATTTTGGTAGAATGGAGTGGTTGGGCGCTTTGCACTGCGCCACGCCACAACGGGCGGCTCGGCTTGTTCGGCCGCGGACCCGCGGTGAGTGAAGTACTTGCCCCCACACGGTTGCCCAGCTAGTCATGCCACGTTGCCACCGATGTACCACTATCGCTCTACTCATGGTATCACATGGACAATGTTCAGATTAAATAATAGATTTACTAATTCTTAGTTGTCTAAAATTTTTTTATCTCCTAATTATTTAAAATTGTACAAGATTAAGTCTAAAATTATAGTGCTAAGTAATGTGAAATTTTAATACGGCTCTACTGCGTTTTTCAGTTCTATTTATTTTTGTATTTGTAGGGTTCACATAGGTTTACTTTATTTTTATCTAGATTAGAAATTTGTTTTTGTTTTTTATTTTGTAGGGATTCAGATTTATTTATTTTTTGTCTAGGTTAGAATTTTTTACTTATGTTTTTTATTTATTTTTGTATTTAGAAGATGAGATTCTCAGTAAACATAGTAGTCATCATTGTAGTCATCAAATATAAATCCTATGACTTAAAAGAATGACTGAAATCAAAGAAAAAAAATCAAACAGTCTATCCATAGACAACCTATCAAATAACCCATCGACCATCATCGCAAAAAAAGAGAATATCTCCATCGACGATTTTTCTTGGCTTTTTCTTCCATTCTTTTAGACTGACATGTAGAGGCAAACGTGCACAATTCAGCGATGATTGGGTAGGTGAGAACCAGCAGAAACTAGATTTTTTTTTAATCTAGCTGTTAGTTCGCCTAATCGAGTGATGATTAGATCAGTCAGTTCGTCTAATCGAATGATTAGACGCCGATCGAACGAGAAGAGAACTATGATTTGTCATGCTACTTTCTCTCTGCCAAAAAAGACAACGCAGTTATGTGCTCGATGTGGTACACCGTACACCGTGAAAACGCCGTAGAATCAGGAACGATATATACCCGCGTCACGTTGCCCTGCCATTTGTGTGCTACTTTGATAATAGTACCTCTCTACGTGGTACTCCGTACTTGGCAAGGTTGTCGTAGAAACAAGTTCCAAGCAAGCAAGTGATGAGCACACAAAAAAAACACAAAGCAGCACCGATCACAGATTGAAACCTGACAAAATGTATTCGTGATTCGATAGAACACATTGAACTGTAGTACTGTACTACTTACTCATAGAAAATCTAAACAAACTAACAAAAACAAGCCACAGGTCCACAGCTTACGTAATGGCCGGTCAATCGACCCGGTCCATCCAACGCACCTAGAAGTTTGTGTTCCTGTGTACCGGCAGGAAGGTACTAATTAAAAACCACCATTAGTTAATTAAATCCCTGCCTATCTTTCTGTGCGGTACGTGAGCGATCGACACAAAAATTAGTACTAATCCAAACAGGATCCAAGGCTGCATCTGTTGATCAACACAAAATCACTAATCCAAACACAAAATTAGCTTGCCGCAGCGCTGCGTCTGTTGATTTCGGTAGATCCAAGGCGCGGGGTAAGGACCGATGCTAGCTGACGTCGTCGTTGTCGCCTCACGGATGCACGAGCCCGGTCCGGCCCGGCCCGACCGTGTTTTTTTTTTAAAGTTTAGTTTGGCCACGAGAGGAACCCGCCGCCCGCCGGGTCTGCTGCTCGGCTGAATGCTCCTATAGAATATAGATTAAAGGGATGTTAAAAATAACTAGACCATATCTAACACTAGAGAATGTTAAATAATCTAGATATTTATTAGGAACATAAAGGAAAACAATACACTAATTTTTTTAAAAAAATGTGAAATACGCTGAAACAAAATCATTAAAAAAAACGTTGTAAACTGGAATAAAGAGTAGTACTCCATCTGTGGAGGTTATAAAACTTATTTTTGAATGGTCTTGCTTATAAATATATTGTGTATTTTGTATTCTAATACAGAATTAGTGTGATATTATCTCTATATCTCTAATAAATATCCATCTTTATATCTTTATCTTATATTCTTTACATGCATGCATGTATTAAATATGGTGCTTAGCTATAATAATTAGAGATAACTTAGCTATTTTTAATACATCTTTTTAGTCATGTATCAAACAAAAAAAAAATTCGCCTTACAGAATTAGACGAAGGGAATATCGTTTATTGGTCCAATTCGGATCCCGGAGCACATGAGTGTCCCAAAAGCTTTTCGCTGTTCGTGTTCTCGTGACCAGACTTTCACGGGCCTCGTTGAATTCTGCTCCATATGTTGCGTACTGCTCCTCGATGCTTCTGAATCGAGATTGGCTCGTACGTCGACCCTGTTGCTCACTGAGCTCAGCAGTAGCAGCACTTTTTTTTTAGCCGTGCTTCTATGTTCTCCTTTTTAATATAAGTTATATAAATTTTAAAGCAAATTAATGAGTAAATAAGCACTATCTACTATTTATTCATACTTTAATATTTATATAAATTTAAAAAGAAAAAGCATTGAAGCACTTTTTTTTGTCTGAGAGCAATCTCATGTAGGCTTTAGAATTTAATGGGCCACCTGGCCTTAAACCTACAAAGCCCAGCAAATCTGCAGAAGCCGTGTAATGTAGTACAGTTCAACTGGGCCTGAAACTTCTTGCCCATAAATAAGGATTCTCGACGAAGCATTACTACTTCGATGGGCCTCAGTTTTGACGGCCCGGAAGGCCCAAACCTCACTTGGTAATACCACAAGTAAGGAAGGGCTCGAAACCCGGCGGCGCCGTCGAGACTCCCGCCGCCGCACGGAGGCGAGAGAGAATCGGAGAAGACGGGATGGCGACGACGAGGCGTCGCGCGCTCCAGCTCCTCGCGCGCGCGCTGTCTCCTTCTCTCCCTCCTCCCCCGTGCCGTCGACCTCAGGTTACCACGAATCCCACTCGAGGCAAATCTGTAATTCAACTGTTCCTCTCCTGTCGCTAAGCGGCAGTTGCTTTTTCGGTGTAGGAGGTCAGCGCGCCGAGTGGTTGGCGATTCATGGGAGCATCGGTGGGTTTCTTCTCGAGCGACGCGGCTGCGCCGCAGGGCAGTTCGAAGCCAGTGGCCGCGCCGGGTTCGGATGGCGGCGGCGAAGGGGGCGGGCGGTCTGGGAAGTCGGAGCAAACGGACGCTGGGAAGCCTGTCCGAGGAGGGGTGAGCTGCTTCATATGCCTTCTTCCCGTAGATGCTTTGCAACGCGATGCGGGTTCTGAATGCGAACAACTGAAATACATGCGTTGCCAAAACGTGAAAGCGAGAGATTTAGGAGCAGTGATGTTCTGAAATAAGTGCCTGTAATGGATCATTTTAGTGTGAAACTTTGTGACGACTAACGAGTAGCTCTCACATGATTCTGTTGCTTCCTTGCAGCCTGTCTCGTGGTTGAGTTTTCTTCTGCTTCTTGTGACTGGAGGAGGAATCATAGTGTACTATGACAAGGAAAAGAAGCGTCACATTGAAGGTAGATTACTATGGTGAGTTAGTGTATTACTATGTTCTGTGGATCTTTCATATATGTCGTTTGTGATCATGTTACAATTCACGCTAGTGTTTTATTAGTACTACTAAGAGAAATTCTGATGCCGATCTTCTCGTACCAATCCAGATAGGAAGTTGGTATCTATAGCAGTTACAGATGTTTACAAAAGATTGGATAATCCCAGGCAGCTCAGGGTTGCTAAGTTTGACAGGAATTTTCACAATGATATGTGACACTATGACAGAAATATATCAACTAGGGATATGTTTATTTACGGAATAGTATCGTCTTTTGCTTCTTTGAGTAAAATGTGAAAAGACGAAGTGACAAAGCAACCTTTGTTTTAGTGCTTTATGTGCAGATGAATCAATATATTGTTTTGGTTGGCTTTCAGTATGTTCTTTGTAAATGCCATTACTCCTTACCTAAGAATCAGTATTTGCAGTTGCTACTCACTAGATTTGTAAATGGTTGGATGGTATGATGTGTGTGTGCAGATAGTGACACATACCAAACATAATATGCCATTGATGTCTGAGGTGCTGGCTGTTGGTATGTTTTGCTGTTCCCATGGTACCTTTTGACATGATCCTTCCCTTAATTAAAAAATTGACGCGCTTATGAAACATGTGTGGACCAATACTACTCGTGTCTTTTTAAACATTAATGGAAGTGCCATCCATGTGCTATGTAGAAGGGAAAGCAATCTGTTATGATCAACCTCTTATCCCTTCTTTCTCAGAGTTGAAGAACAAAACAAGTTCGGTTAAACAAGGGCAATCAGCAGGCACTGCTGCTATTGGTGGTCCATTCACTCTTCTAAATCATGATGGGAATCCTGTCACTGAAAAGGATTTCTTGGGTAAATGGACACTGCTATATTTTGGGTTCACACACTGCCCTGATATTTGTCCAGATGAACTCCAGAAGATGGCTGCTGCTATTGATAAAATCAGTATGTCATTTTAATCTTGCTTTGAGTAGGACTGTTGTGTACTGAACTGTTTATAAATCACGCTATATCTGCTTTTCATCAAGATGATGGTCTTTTCAAACTTGTTGGGCAATGAAGTGGTATAATAATCACTAATAACCTCCAAAAGCTGACTTTATTTTTTCACTATATTTATGACGAGTATACTTTTACACCTATAAATTGCATTTATTAGTTGGCACAGGGGATGGCAGAAGGTATTTCTATACCAGTGTTAAATAATACTGATGATAACTAGAATTCAGATTTGAATTGGTTGGTTCTGGTTTTGCCCTCACTGACTCCCAACCCCACCAAATTTGAAGAGAATAAACCATCTCAACCATGTCAGATCGGATGATTAGCCTGGGAATATGTAGAAACCCAAGCAGCATTAGAATATTATTGCTTTGTTTATTTTAATTCCATGTGAACTTTTACTTAGCTCTAGTGTAACAGATGATATGGCATAGGGAAGTTTCAAGACAAAATTTACTGCAGTCAAAAATTACAAAAGATACAGCATATAAAATAGAACTGCGATAAGAGATGTGAATACCCTTTTTTGTTTATTCAATTTTTGGGGGTTCTTTCTTGTGAATATCATCATAAAAGTTTTGCTTTGATTTGTTTCAGAGGAAAGGGCAAAACTAGAAATTGTGCCAGTATTCATCACAGTTGATCCTGAAAGAGACATTGTTGAGCAAGTGCATGATTATGTTAAGGGTATGTAATTGACTCACCCTTTTGCAAACTTCCTGGCGGTGGTCCCTTTTGCAAAACATTTCTGGCAGTGGAGGGTGGTTCATTTCACCAAATTCATTAATTTGTTTTTCTGCATGCATTAGCTTCTATATGTGTATCCTTGTCATTTGTTGAAAGAAAAATGTATGCATATTGTTATATACTGAGGTTGCTGCATCTGTTCATTTGATTTTCACTTATGTTGCCTCACTTGCCTGTTTGGCAGAGTTCCATCAAGATCTCATTGGACTAACTGGTACTTCAGATGAGATAAGGCAGGTTGCTCGTGCTTATCGAGTTTACTATATGAAGACAGAGGTGGATGGTTCGGACTACCTTGTTGATCATTCAATTGTAATGTATGTAAACAATTTTACCAAATTTTTATTGTTTGATTTCTTTCCTTGATTTTAATCTTGTCTGTGGTTTTGAATTAGGTTGGAACTATATCGATCGAAACATCATTTCATTGTATGAAACAAGGAAACCAAAAGTAGAAAGACCTTTATTAGAAGCACTACAATTAGGTTGTTCTTGCTTGTGCCAATTCTTGAACTAAAATGCCTGATCTACCAGAGCATACAACATTTTTTTTATCATTAGTAACAAGGCCAACTGCCATTAATTAATGACAATTCCAAACCAGACTGATCAAGCAGGCAATAACAGCATTTATTGGATGCTCCCATGTGACATCCAATATACTCTAAGTGACAGCTGATATACGCACCAAGTTGATCATTCTCATGATTATGAGTTGTCAGGCTAGGCTGCTACACCTGTTGCTTTCTGTAGCTGTCTCCATTAGTGAGTTGTTCTGCATTTTTCTTTAACTGTTACAGTTAACTGTAATGGGATGAACCAAGTTATTGACCATTGTTCAATTTTAGATTACATGTTGAGAGGTCAATAATCATGTATAGTAAATACGTAATTTGACATGTTCACCTGAAAAGTTCTTATCCTCAAATTGGTATTTTCAAGGTCTGTACATTACGAAATTTCAATGAGCACTATTGACTTAGTGAAATACATGTAATGAGTCATAACAGGCAGTATCTTGAGGTAGCAAGTAGGTAGATTCGATACTTACTTCAGATTCGTTTATGCTGTTGTTTCGCATAATATGTTAAACGCTGACTAGATGCTTATCTACTACTTTCAGGTACTTGATGAACCCGAAAATGGAGTTTGTTAAATTTTTTGGCAAGAACTATGATGCAGATTCCCTTGCTGATGGCATCATTAAAGAAATTCGAGAGCACAAGAGTAGTTGAAATTCTGCGCTTCATTTGGACTCGACACAGTGTTCAGGGATTATTCTTAAATAACCAAACCTCAGCGATGCTATCGGCTAGCTATTGTTAGTTCGTTCTGAAATGCTAGGCGCTTAGGATATCCGAATCTTGAGGCGTTTTGTTTTCGCAGATTTTGGTGCACGTTTTGCTATTTGAGAACTTAAGATACTATACTTTATTATGTGGCCTGATGCACACTCTGGGGCTTGGTGGCTGAAAACCCGCGGATGTTGAGTAATTTTGGCTTCTTACCAGGAAATGAGCTTTGCTAACTAACCTGAAAGCCCGGGACAGATTTTTGTTAGATCATGGAAAATGCCTGGGGCTAGTCATCATCATTATGATCGCGATTCATGAGAAATCCTCAGGTCGACTCCAGTCTACCTTGGTGAGAAATCCACAACATATTGTTGTCAATTCTGTTTCCCTATATGATAGTTCAGTAACGCTAGTCCAATGCTCAGTTCAAATGTTCACACCGAAATTGTTGAATACCACGGTGGATATGTTCCTCCGGCGTGCCGTCTCTGCTACCGTGCTTCGACTTTGCAACTTTTTTCTCGGCTTGGTGCACAAATTCAAGTCAAACATCTCGGGTGGTTGGTATCAACTCTGGCGCACTGCAAGGTTGCGGGGAGTTCATGACGTGTCTATGTGCTCAGTTCGAGCCGATCACTTTTTTTTTAAGTCCCTCTCGTCTTTTTTTTTTAATCTAGTTCTTTTTAGATGAAATTACAAGTTTAAACGCGTAAGCTGGCCACGGTTGGCTCTTCCGTCCTCCCTTACCACAGCAGGCTTTCTCGCCCTTCCCTACCAAGGGAGACCATCTTTTGTTGTGCAGTAGATGACGCCTACAACGTTTTCTGTAGTGAGAAAGTAAACTAAATTTATAATTCTACTTAAAAGATGCTAGTTCGCAAAAAAAAAAATCACAGAGCTACAAAAGTGATTACATCGATGCGTCTGATTTGATACGTCGGTCCGGCGTCTACATTTCGTTGCAGGACTTTGTCAGAAGTCTGATCCTTGCGTACTTGTCTGCAAATGGAAGACTAATCGGCCGGCTGGCCGGGCCATCTAATAAATTAAACAAATATTATAAGATATTTAACATTAGATGGAATTTTTTAAAAATAATATATTTTTGTAAAAAGTTTACGAAATAATATGGCGGAAAAAATTACGAAATACCTATAGTTATAATTCCAAATTGATAGCAAATTTGGAATACGATATAAATTACGGTCGTAATTACAAATCGATCGACATGTTTTGCGTATTTAGAAAAAACCAGCTAAAATTCAAATCGATTCCCGATAATGTCAAATCTGTGATCATTGAAGCCTTTTACGGCTATCCTTTAAACTTCTTGACTAAATGCTATTATTACATAAACTAGTTCGAAACACTCTCCACCACATGTACTACCATAATATGGAAAAAATTCTATTTGTAACTAGCTCGTATATAAATAACTGACTGCTGCAAACTTGACCTTCATGAATTAGTCGCGTGAAAACTACACTCACTTAAGACTTTTGGACTGACTTGTAGAATAACTCGTCTAAATGACATTATTAGGGAAATTAGTTCATGAACACTCTCCATCATATGTCTTTGCCATAATCTGGAAAAATATTCTATTTACAACTTCCTTAGTGTATAAGTATCATTGCTAACAGCAAATGACCTTCATGAATTAATCGCGTGAAAACTACACTCACTAAGACTTTTGAATGACATAGAATAACTTCGTCTAAATAACATTATTAGGAAATTAGTTCATGAACACTCTCCATCATATGTCTTGCCATAATCTGGAAAAATATTCTATTTACAACTTCCTTAGTGTATAAGTATCATTTGCGCAAAAGCGGCTTTCATGAATTAGTCGAAAACAACTCATGTTATGAACACTTAAATTATTTGTTGAACATATATAAGGGCACATACACGAAAGTTCGGATAATAAAATAAGCAATAGATTAGATTATATTACAAGGGCATTACAACGATGGAAAAATTGCCGAACTAACTAACTAAAGCAATGTTCGTCATGGTAAGAACAAATGATCGTTGACCTATCTAGATGCAACCGAGAATGATGTCCAACATTTTACGCATATTACATTAGTGTTAATTTTGCGATTTGTCCTCGAGACACCACTCGATCCCTACTATGAAAAGAACTCCATGGGGATCCATGATTCTCCCGGTATGTCGCCGAATGGGTGGCCTATCTTGCGTCGTCTCGGTGTGTAAGATATAATTTTTGGTCTTTTTTATGTGGATTTGCCCTCCCATATGGGTATGTCATCCAGATTCGGCGTCCCCTATGTTAATACCACGGGTTTACGGTTGGTCTGCATAGCGTCAAGGATTTGTTGCGTCTTCGGACCTCGGTGGTACTTCCCTTGTCCCTTCTTCTTGAGAGGATGAACTCTCTTGCACCTCTGGTGTGTTGGGCATTGGCGGAGGCATGCGGAGACACACCTGCTGTTTCGCTCGCCTCCACTATATGGTGCGGGAGGTGTGTGTTGGGCTTATCCTTGGACAACGGAGCGTGCCGCATGATCAATGCAATGATATGCCCTTTGGTCGTTGAATAACACCGTGGCGTACTCGAGTCCAGCTTTTAAAGGCGGTAGTGACCCCTTGTGTGCTTCCGTGATCTTGATTAGTGTCCACAAATAGTCATTGGAATCTCCAACAACTATCATTCAAGTGATTATATCACATCATCGCGATACTACACCAATATTATAATATTTATACTACTATTTCACTATCCTTATGCCATTAAGTGCGCTATGTCTTTGTTAATTCATGTCTTGCTACTTATCATAACATTGTAATTTCATATGCTAATACCCTTTTCTCATGTACTACTAATTACATATCATTATTTATCTTGTTGTTGCCCACTAACTTCATGTATGTATTTACCATTAGTCCATCATTTCATGAACCATTCATTCCAGTGGTACATGCTTCTGTAGTTTTATGTCATACTACTAGAACGCTTATTCTACTTACTATTCCAGTACTACACCAATACCATAATAATATTCCTAAAGATTAAAAACTAACCTATGTGAAGCAGTAATGAAGACCAGAAAACCTCGACCAACTTGCAAAATAACCTTTTTGGAGTGTCTTACGAAATAGGGAACCCCGATCATCTAAGCTAATCCAAGAAATGGCGTTAGCTCGCAATAAATTCCTACAAAAAATGAACACCGATAATTATGCCATTATTACACCATGTTCTGTTCTTTTACATACGGGTAGTAATTCTAATATTGTCATTGCATATAATGATAGCTTTATTTTATGTACTACTAATTGCACTACAATCACACGACGTACACACTATTATTTACACCTTTCATGAAGACTAAGTATAGTTACTCGCATCCATAATTAATCTTGACCAAGAAAAATCGTGACAATATTTTTACACATTCTAATCTCATTTTAGGAACTACTCACTAAACCAACATGGTCATTTCACACACTACTACTTGCATTAATATTACACCAATTATACCTTATACTCGTACTACTCATTACACTACTACTACTATCATTTCATGTAAACAATTACTATTAATTCACGTCTTTTTTCGTTGTACTAATGGCGTGTTTTATGTAACGCTCCTATACTAATATTCCACTAATTACACTAATATCACAAAATAATATACTTATGAAGATTTCTAACTAACCTTATTGAAGTTGTCTTTGAAGATCACTCAAGTTGAAGCGCAATGTACCAAAAATTCTAGTTCTGAAGAATACCGCATAATATGAATCCAGAATGAAATAATTGAAATTTTTTAAAACTTTCTCACAACAATCAACAAAGTATGAACACCAACTAAATTCCTCCGAAATCTTGATTTCAAATTTTCTGTTCGCACTAATTTCCCACCTCCCTATTTTTGTCCCGTCGCTCCTCTTCGCGCTCTAGGTTTTCTCAGCACTCTCTGGTTTGTTTGCCTTTCCTACTGCCTGATGAGGGTCTTCATTTATAGTGAGGGAACGCTTACACTGAAATGGCCAAAATTCAATGCATTCAAACGTTTTAGTTCGGGGCCTGTTTTGCAGTGTCGACACATGTCAAAAAGAACCGGGGCCGTGCTAGGAGAAACATAACGCGTGTGCTCACCTATGAGAAAAAGTTTCGCCAGAGATTCTCATCCGGCTGGAAAGGAGCAAGCGCCGGACTTTTTCAGACGCGCTGGCCTTTTTCAGCGAGCAAGCTCGCGCGAGATTCTCGTCCGTGACGCCGGCCCCACGAGTCATGCAGCTCTCCAGCTCGCGCTGCTCGCGCGCGATTCTCGCCTGTGATGCTGGCCCCACGCATGCAGCTCTCGGCGTCCGCTGCACACGTTGCCCGAGATTTCAGCAGAAGCAGCGTTCCCCAGCCGCTGCATCCTCCCACGCGTCGCCCCCTCTGCTGTGCAGCGGTTGCCGTCCGCGCCATGGGGGCCATTTTTCAAATTCCCTCGCCAGAGCAGCCACATACGCAAAAACCTCGTGCGGAGGGGCCAGATACGCAAAAAATTCGGCCGGGCCAGTGTAAGAAAGAAATAAAGGGAAGTTTTGGTTTTTTGTTTCTGTGCTAGACATTTGCTCCGAGTCGTAATTGTGTGGTCTTCTTCCATGGAGTAGCTATAACTAGGAAGATAAGCGCGGCGCACGTGAGTGGAAAACGAATTCTCGTTTTTTTTTTTGAGAAAAAACAGATCAAGATGAATTTTTTTTTGAGGGGTTTTTGTTTTTTTCCTGAGAAAATGAAACAAGACGTTTTTTTTAAATCTTCGTAGGATCTTTCTAGTTTTTTTTTTTGGAAAATGGACCAGGAGCAGGAAAATAGGCAAAGCGTAGCTTCTAAATCTTCGGAGTTTTTTTTGCGTTGTCACTCGGACACTCTCTAAGGTCCTGTGACCTCTAAACTTTAATATATAGTATATATTTTCTCGGGAAAGACGGAGAAAGGATCTTCTTTTGCGAATTTGACACTATCGTTCACGAAATCAATAATACAGTTGAAAAATACTATAGATTGAATTGACTAATCGGCCGGCTGGCCGGGCCGAATTTTTGCGTATCTGGCCCCTCCGCACGAGGTTTTTGCGTATGTGGCTGCTCTGGCGAGGAATTTGAAATGGCCCCCATGGCGCGGACGGCAACCGCTGCACAGCAGAGGGGCGACGCGTGGGGAGATGCAGCGGCTGGGGAACGCTGCTTTGCTGAAATCTCGGGCAACTGTGTGCAGCGGACGCCGAGAGCTGCATGCGTGGGGCCAGCATCACAGGCGAGAATCGCGCGCGAGCAGCGCGAGCTGGAATCTGCATGACTCGTGGGCTGGCCATCGGTAAAAAAGAAAAGAATTGTGGCTGGAAGTTTTGGTAGAAGAAATTAAAATGCATGCATGCAGAGGTGTTGCGCGAATTTTTTAAAATAATATATTTTAAAAAACAATTACAGAAATAATATCTAAAAAAATTATGAGATACTCACTCGTAGCTATTTGGAATTGATCAAAAATCTTAGTGCAATTTGAAATTATGACAGAGACTTAATCGACATTTTCAAATTCATGTAAATTCGCAAAGTCCTGCAAAATGAAGACTAGATGATTTGTTTACTAATTCATTGATTTAGAATTTGCAAGAAAAAATATGTCTAATCGTTCGACAAATATTATAAGATATTTAACATTAGATGGAATTTTTTAAAAATAATATATTTTTGTAAAAGTTTACGAAATAATATGTGGAAAAAATTACGAAATACCTATAGTGCAATTCCAAATTGATAGCAAATTTGAATACGATATAAATTACTGATCAATTACAAATCGACACGAATGTTTGATGAAAAACCGACTAAAATTCAAATCGATTCGATAATGTCAAATCTGTGATCATTGAAGCCTTTTCATTATCCTTTAAACTTCTTGACTAAATGCTATTATTACGCAAACTAGTTCGAAACACTCTCCACCACATGTACTACCATAATATGGAAAAAATTCTATTTGTAACTAGCTCAGATATAAATAACTTTGAAACAAACCTTCATGAATTAGTCGCGTAGAAAACTACACTCACTTAAGACTTTTGGACGGCTTATAGAATAACTCGTCTAAATAACATTATTAGGGAAATTAGTTCATGAACACTCTCCATCATATGTACTGCCATAATCTGGAAAAATATTCTATTTACAACTTCCTTAGTGTATAAGTATCATCTTGCAAACATTCCTTCATGAATTAGTCGCGGAAAACTACACTCACTTAAGACTTTTGAGGCTTATAGAATAACTTGTCTAAATAACATTATTAGGGAAATTAGTTCATGAACACTCTCCATCATATGTACTGCCATAATCTGGAAAAATATTCTATTTACAACTTCCTTAGTGTATAAGTATCGCTGCTGCAAACAGCTTTCATGAATTAGTCGAAAACAACTCATGTTATGAACACTTAAATTATTTGTTGAACATATATAAGGGCACATACACCGAAAGTTCAGATAATAAAATAAGCAATAGATTAGATTATATTACAAGGGCATTACAACATGTTAAATTGCTTTGCAACTAACTAACTTGAAAGCAATGTTCGTCATGGTAGAACAAATGATCGTTCAATCTATCTGTGCAGAAGCGAATGATGTCCAACATTTTCGATATTACATTCAGTGTTAATTTTGCGATTTGTCCTCAGACACCACTCAGTCCCTACTATGAAAAGAACTCCATGGGGATCCTGATTCTCCGAATCCGCCGAATGGGTGGCCTATGCCGACGTCTCGGTGTGTAAGATATAATTTTTGGTCTTTTTATGTGGATTTACGCCTCCCATATGGGTATGTCATCCGATTCGCGCCCCTATGTTAATACCACCGGGTTTCGGTTGGTCTCAGAACGCAAGGATTTGTTGCGGTCTTGCGGACCTCATGGACTTCCTTGTCCCTTCTTCTTCGAGAGGATGAACTCTCTTGCACCTCGTGTGTTGGCTTAGCGGAGGCATGCGGAGACACCGCTTGCTTTTGCTCGACTCCACTATATGTGCGGGAGTGTGTGTTGGCTTATCCTTGGACAACGGAAGCGTGCCTCGCAATCAATGCAATATGCCCTTGGTCGTTGAATAACACCGTAGGCGTACTTCAGAGTCCGGCTTTTCAGGCGTAGTGACCCCATGTGTGCTTCCGTGATCTTGATTAGTGTCCACAAATAGTCAGTGGAATCTCCAACAACTATCATTCAAGTGATTATATCACATCATACTGATACTACACCAATATTATAATATTTATACTACTATTTCACTATCCTTATGCCATTAAGTGCGCTATGTACTGTTAATTCATGTACTGCTACTTATCATAACATTGTAATTTCATATGCTAATACCCTTTTCTCATGTACTACTAATTACATATCATTATTTATCTTGTTGTTGCCCACTAACTACGCATGTATGTATTTACCATTAGTCCATCATTTCATGAACCATTCATTCCAGTGGTACTGTAGTTTTATGTCATACTACTAGAACGCTTATTCTACTTACTATTCCAGTACTACACCAATACCATAATAATATTCCTAAAGATTAAAAACTAACCTATGTGAAGCTGTAATGAAGACCAGAAAACCTCGACCAACTTGCAAAATAACCTTTTTGGAGTGTCTTCCGAAATAGGGAACCCCGATCAGCTAAGCTAATCCAAGAAATGGCGTTAGCTCGCAATAAATTCCTACAAAAAATGAACACCGATAATTATGCCATTATTACACCATGTTCTGTTCTTTTACATACGGGTAGTAATTCTAATATTGTCATTGCATATAATGATAGCTTTATTTTATGTACTACTAATTGCACTACAATCACACGACGTACACACTATTATTTACACCTTTCATGAAGACTAAGTATAGTTACTCGCATCCATAATTAGTACTGACCAAGAAAAATCGTGACAATATTTTTTACACATTCTAATCTCATTTTAGGAACTACTCACTAAACCAACATGGTCATTTCACACACTACTACTTGCATTAATATTACACCAATTATACCTTATGCTACGTACTACTCATTACACTACTACTACTATCATTTCATGTAAACAATTACTATTAATTCACGTACTGCTCGTTGTACTAATGACGTGTTTTTATGTAACGCTCCTTATACTAATATTCCACTAATTACACTAATATCACAAAAATAATATACTTATGAAGATTTCTAACTAACCTTATTGAAGTTGTAATTAAGATCACTCAAGTGCGACTAATGTACCAAAAATTCTAGTTCTGAAGAATACGATAATATGAATCCGGAATGAAATAATTGAAATTTTTTAAACTTTCTCACAACATTCAACAAAGTATGAACACCAACTAAATTCCTCAAAATCTTGATTTCAAATTTTCTGATCGCACTAATTTCCCACCTCCTATTTTTGTCCGTCGCTCCTCTTCGGCTCTCGGTTTTCTCAAAGACTCTCGGTTTGTTTGCCTTTCCATCCTGATGAGGGTCTTCATTTATAGTGAGGGAACGCACTTAGTGTAAGAAAGAAATAAAGGAAGTTTTGGTTTTTGTTTCTGTGCTAGACATTTGCTCCGAGTCGTAATTGTGTGGTCTTCTTCCATGGAGTAGCTATAACTAGGAAGATAAGCGCGGCGCACGTGAGTGGAAAACGAATTCTCGTTTTTTTTTTGAGAAAAAACAGATCAAGATGAATTTTTTTTTTGAGGGGCTTTTGTTTTTTTCCTGAGAAAATGAAACAAGACGTTTTTTTTAAATCTTCGTAGGATCTTTCTAGTTTTTTTTTTGGAAAATGGACCGGAACGGGAAAATAGGCAAAGGCGTAGCTTCTAAATCTTCGGAGTTTTTTTTTGCGTTGTCACTCGGACACTCTCTAAGGTTCTGCAGCCTCTAAACTTTAATATATAGTATATATTTTCTCGGGAAAGACGGAGAAAGGATCTTCTTTTGCCGAATTTGACACTATACGTTCACCCGTCAATAATATACGGTTCGAAAAATACTATAGATTGAATTGCAAAAAAAACTATAAAGATACAATCGCATACATATTTCTCACTCCGGAAAATATCAGAAATCGAGTTACGGGGAAAAAATAGAGAGATAGAGTTGTAGAAATATCTCTTTCGATGAATTATTTGGAAAATATTGGAGACCGAGCTGGAAAACCGCGGCGGGAAAAAAGTCTAGAGGGAAAAGGGTGAAAAATTATTAGAGATGACAATCTTCTTTTGTCGAGTCTAACACTCTACGCGTTCACCGAGTAATAATACATGTTTTAAAAAATATCAGAGATCGAGATGGGAAATCGAGCTGAGGAAAAAGTCTAGAGATAGAGCTGCACACATATTTTTGGTGACGAAAACATTTTTTTCCGGGAAAAACGGAGAAAGGATCTTGACGTAAAGAGCAAGGACTGATCACATGCTTTTGGACCCGTCCGCTATCCCCAAAAAATTAGAAAAGGGCTTGTTCGCGATTTGAATTTAACGGGAGCTTTTTTCCGTAAAATGGCGCACGAGGGACCCAAACGCGAGTTAGAACAAAAATCTTCTCCTCACAAAAAATCGCAAAGGACCTATTCGTAATTTATGTATGGACCACAATGAAAAAATGTTTTTGAGCCGAGCCGACGGAGAGAGCGTGAATCCTTCCAATAATAGTAGGGGTATTATTATATTGGGAAAATATCCAGTGCAATTAAAGTTTTGGTGAAATCACCGTGCAATCATACTAAAAAAAGTTTCAAAAAATTCTGAAAAAAATCATAGATGTACATCTCAGATTACCCCATCTACATATAAAATTTCATGATCAAATTCATCCTGTGCTAAAAGTTAGAAAAAAAACAAAGTTGATCATAAACAGGAACTGTTCCTGTTCATGATCAAGTTTGTCTTTTTTATTACTCTTAGCACAGGACGAATTTGATCATGAAATTTTATATATAGATGGGGTAAGCTGAGATGTACATCCATGATTTTTTCAGAATTTTTTGAAACTTTTTTTAGTAAGATTGCACGATAGTTTTATCAAAATTTTAATTACATAGGATATGTTGTCTATTATATTATGCTATGAACTACAGCCTACAGGAGGAAAGAAAAACTACCGGAGAATAGTAGATGCACTCCGGTTTAAAAGGAAAGGAAATACAAAGAAAATGCAACACTATTGTCTGTAATTTTTCTTAAGAACTAGCAGCCGGACGTCTCGATCTTAGTATGTTGCGTCAGACACTCGATGCAACATTTTTTTTCAGTGTCTGCAACATTTTTTTTAATATGTGTAATATTTTTTTCCACGCGCACATTTCTTCTACTGTTATCGAAGGAAAATGTTTCACACGTAGAAAAAAATATTTTACGCGTAGGAAAAAATGTTGCAGTAATCCGGATCGATATTTCTACTATTATCGAAGAAAAATGTTTCACGCGTAGAAAAAAATATTGCAACATCCGAAAAAATCAGAGGTTCAGCTCCTAGCAATTTTTTTTTCAACTCACACCTATAGTCCGAAGAAGCGACAATTTACCACTTGCATTCTCAACTCACTGCACGTAAGTTGAAATTTACCGCATGGTCATCAAATCTCAGGTGGTAAGATATACTTATCTTGCTAAAACATAAGGCTTAGTTAAAAACGCAGGAATTTTGCCTCGGGAGTCGAACTATTTTTTTTTAGAATTCCTGTGATGTTTGGAACACATGGATTTTAGGCGAATTTTGTAGAAAACGGTATAAACCCTACAATAACCATGCGAAATTCTAGTATACCAAACAAGACTTGAAACTGTAGCGGAAAACTGCCAACTTTCGATAACGAATTTTTAGAACTCAAAAACAGAAATTAAAAGGGATGGTCTATTGATAGGTTGTCTAATTTTTTTTTTCAATCTCAGTTACTTTTTAGCCCACTATGTTTTACCCACTCCTCACCTCTACAAAATACAAAAGCATAAATACTTTTTTTCCTAACCTAGACAAAAAAAAAAGTAAATATAGGTGAACCCCTACAAAATATAAAAACAAAATCAATTCTAACCCAGACAAAAATAAAGTAAATCTAGATGAACTCTACATATACAAAATAAATGGAACTAAAAATTACACTGGAGTGGTGCTAAAATTGTACATTACTTAGTACTGTAATTTTAGACTTAGTCTTCTATAATTTTAAGTCACCGAGAGATAAAAAAATTTTCAGAGAGCTGAGAATTAGTAAACCCGAAATTAAAAAGTGCAGATACCATTATTCAATCTTCTCTAGAAAATACTCCTCCTTTCATAAAGCAAACCCTAGTAAGCCACAGTTCCAGTCACGTTCCACACACGCGTCACACGTACCAAATTAAAAGCACGACCTGTCTTCGCTCGCGTCCTCACAGGAAAGCGGGGGGAGAGAAAGAAATGGTGATGCGGATGCCAACGACGGCGGCCGTGGTGCTGGCGGTGGTGAGTTTACTGGCGGCTCGCGGGACGGCGCAGTCTCCGAACACGCCGAATTGCGCGGCGAAGCTGGTCCCGTGCAGTCCGTACATGAACGGGACGAACACGCCGCCGGACACCTGCTGCACGCCGCTCAGGGAGGAAGTGCAGAACGACCTGAAGTGCCTCTGCGACCTCTACGCCTCGCCGGAGATCTTCAAGGCCTTCAACATCAACATCACCGACGCCCTCCGCCTCTCCAAGCGATGCGGGCTCAGCGACACCACCAGCAACTGCCCCGGTAAAATTCACCCTCTCTTACGCTCTTCTTTTCCCCTACTGCACAAAATGTCTTTCTTTTCCTTTCAGATATGATTTTCCAACATCCAATTGAGTATAATTAGAGCTGGTAAAGTAAAGCATATTTGGTTATCAATACCCGATTTACTGTCATACTGTCATACTGGTAAGAATGAGTTAGATGTAAGTAAGCAGCAACACAAGGCAGGTCCAAATGTGCAAAGGCATAGTTTTTACCGGCGTACTTGCGTTTGCGTAGGGAAGTTGGTCTTGCAGTTCTGTCGCCATCAAGTCATCAGACACACACACACAAAAGGTGGAATATTGGACCAAGCTCCATGATCTTGGAAGCTTGGAGGCATCCGGAATTCGAGATGCCTTCGGCTTACGCAGCCTGTGTCGTGATAAACTTAGTTTAATCTAGCGATGTAAGCGTGTCAGGTTATGCCTTGGCCTTGGATATATATGAATAATGTTAGGCGAATAGATGTTCCAGCCTTATCTTGGATAAGTTATTGTAGCCATTGAGGTTGCGTTTGGGATAATGTTCACAAATCACTTCAGAAATATCTAGTTTGACCCGACAAAATAGAGCAATGAAGATTAATCTGCAATTTTGTTAAGCACTTTTTGTGCTGTGCTTGTTTCTACTGCATAGCGTTTCTCGAAATTCAATCTTGAAGATCACATAGCCAAGCCTTGCACTTTGGGACCACGTGCTGTATTTATTCAACTGTCCCTCATTTATTGTTCGACTTGGCAATAGCTAGCCTTTTCTTCAGATAATTTCAATGCATATCTTTCTTTGATTGGCTGATAAGTGTCCTGCAAATTCAATTTACAGGCAATTCTCCAACGAAGTCTCCTCCAGGTAATATATGCTTTCCATGCCTTCTGAAGAGTAGTATGCATGACTAAACCATATAATTAATTAGCTATTTTAGTCCCTTGCTTTGCTTTGTTGTGTGATATCTTACTAAATGAAGCTTCTGGGCTGAACAAAGTTAAACAAAGAATAATGTCCTTGCGGTGGCAAATTGATACAAGTCATAGCAGTTAGTTCTGTAGAAATAATTCACTCTATTTGTGTTTGATGTGAACTTAGGACTGGGATATGGGTCCATGAGGAAAAAGTTACTTTTTTCTTTTTAAAATAAAGGGATACGAGAACACTTAGGAGTTAGGACTCACTTCAGAGTCACCAAAGCATTCATACCCACTTATCTTCAAAGAAATAGACGGATAAATCTCTGTACGTTTTCAATAGTGTGCATTTTGTGACTGCTTAACAGAGCGTGAGGCACAGTCAAATGGGCTAATAAGTGAAAAGTAAAAACACACAAACGTGCATTAGACAGTCTTGAAGTTCTGTATATGGTCCCAAGGATTGCCGTGGACAGCAACGTAGCACAATCATTTTGCAGATTGGATCACTCCTGTATGTGTACATACATTTGAAAAACATTTATGGTGTAGAAAGAAACCAGTACTGGCCGCTAAGACCGATAATAAATGCATTCCGCTAAGACGGATAATGAATGCATTACAAAGTAGGAATTAGAATTGTCTGCCCGAATCATCCCTATATTAAAGTTGGCAAGGTTCTCGCCAGGCACCGGTGCCACGTGTCGCCGCTTCACGAATGCCCCTAAAAAAAATGTAATTACGTTTAGATCCTTTCGGCGGGTTTTTACAAAAAAAGATCTTTTGGTTCAGCAAAATCGCGAATCTTTTGTGAAAGGACCCTAAATAAATGCCAAAAAGGGCGTAATTATATTTAGGTCCTTTCGGCGGTTTTTTACGAAAAGGACCTTTTGGTTGAGCAAAATCGCGAATCTTTCGTGAAAGGACCCTAAGTAAATGCCAAAAAAGAGTGTAATTACGTTTAGATCGTTCCGGCTATTTTTCGCGCAGTCGTGGCCAGTTTTAAAAAAAAAAACACTGCCAAGAAAAATGAAATTTTATTTTTATTTTAGAAAAAAATCCGGGTCAATCTTTTTTACTGGGTGCGGCATTGCACGCCTCGTGTCCTCCGTCCGCGAGGGCCCCTAAAAAAAATTACGTTTAGGTCCTTTCAGCAGTTTTTTGCGAAAAGGACTTTTTGGTTCATCAAGATCGCGAAACTTTCGTGAAAGGACTTTAAATAAATGCCAAAAAAGAACGTGATTAAGTTTAGATCATTCCAGTTATTTTTCGCAAAAAGGACCTTTCGTTTTGGTGCAATCGTGGACGTGTCACGCCGTGAAAACATTTCTAGTTTATTTAAAGTTCTTCTGTCTTTAAGGCTGCAAACTCAAACCAACCAACAACTTGTGCACTCTCAACTTGTGCACTCTGTGTGAAGTAGTATTATCATTGGAGGAAGCCCATCAATGTTTCGTAGGAACAGTTTGTATTAAATTGGCATGCTATCAACACTCTCTAAGACTGCCTTACAGAGCGATGTGCATAGTACGCTCTCACTGATGTTGTTTCTACGATGAGTTTGGTGTTCAGGAACGATTAATGTTGGGTGTATGAGATTCAACGACAACTTTTCTACACAAAGAAAAAAAGCAAGTTGGGGTTTTGTTGAGTTGCTATTTTTTAGCATGGTTAATATACTTCTCTTCTCCGTCCATATAGGTAGTTTCCAATGATGATGTTTAGTCTCAGTGGATTAACTGAACACACATGGCAACTGAAGCTTGGTCTTCAAATAGGAACTGGCCCTGTTTAAGCCTCGTGTAAGTTTGGAACAATACCAAAGCAGCATTTTTTACCTAACAATCATCTTCTCTTGATTGCAGCTTCTCCATCAGGTGGCAGCAGTGTCAGTCTTCGTACTATCTCAGCTGGTTTCCCAGGGTTGATGAGTTTGTTCCTAGTTTTGTGGTCTGTAATGGCATAAGAATGCAATATGCTGGAGATGTTTTTCCTTATCCTACATTAGATGATTTGCACCTATGATGATCGTAGTTGGTGATGTAGTCACTGCGTATTTCATCAGCATTTTTTTCTATGTATTGGTGTCCGCCAATAGACTTACGTCTGTCTGTCAGAGATTCCCCACTGCTTTCTTCATTGTGCTGTATTTAGACCTGAGATTTCTGTTGACTCTTATCATCTATTTGTAAGGCGTATTTTTTGAAAAGTTATGTCTATAATTATAGGGCGTATTTTATATTCCAATGCAAAATTAATGTATTATTTCCTCTATGCCCCTAATAAATGTCCACCCTTGTTTTATATTCTCTACAAGCATGTATTGAATATAATACTTAATGATAATAATTAGAGATAATCTAATTATTTTCAATATTTTCTTATTCTGCATACAAAGATGAGATACACCTTATAAACTTAGATAGACGGAGGGAGTACTTAAGCATTTTTGGATGCAAAGCATCGATTCTAATTCTAGAGGATTAAACCAAAGCAAAACTGAACATATGCCACTCTAAAACTTGGCACTTCGAGATGTGTCAACTAAGATTGTGAAATTAGATATATATCACTCTAAAACGTATTTGCTTTAATATATACCACTTGGACATTTTTGACCCTAGACTCTTCTTCCTCCTTAACCACTGCCACTGGCCTTCGTCCCCTTTGTCGGTAGCCCGCTCCTCTCTGCAGACCCTTCTCCTCCACCCATTGCCTTCTCCACTTCCAGCGCAGCGGCCACTTCCTCCTCCATCGCCATCTCCTCCGCATCCGGTTCCACCGCGCGCGCATCTTCATCGAGCTCACCCCACCTTGCCTCCTGCATCGTCCAACTCCATCCTTCCCATCGTCTTCGCCACCACTGGTTCCGGAGCCTCTGCCTTCTTCATCTCCTTGGGCTTCTCCTTGGCCACTCCACGTTAGCGCTTGCGCATCTCGACGCGCGACATCTTACGGTCGATCTTGGCCTCTGCGTCGGCCTCGTCCTCCCCTGCGACGGCCGATTTGGCCTATTGTGGGGAAGGGAGGACGAACTAGAGCTCCTAGGTGGGGCGTTGACGTGGCGGATGCCTAGTGGTAGAGGAGGAGAGGGCTGGATATGGGGGAAGAAAGAGGCCGGCGGTGGTAGGGGAGGGAGGAAGAAGAAGAGTGTAGGGGCAAAAATGTCATAGAAGGGCATATATCAAAACAAACATGTTTTAGAGTGGTAGAAATGCCAAGTTTTGGAGTGTCATATTCCGATCTAATTTTGATCAATTGATAAAATGTCCTCACTTACATGTGTCATTGATAAAATGCTTCGTGATGTCTAACTGACATGTGGACTCTGAGGCTACATGTCACTAAGACAAATAGGATATTTTATCAATTGCACCAAGTAAAATGGGGCATACGATCAATTCCCCCATCTAATTTTGCCTTAAAACCAAACTAGACTGTTTTCGTAGATAGAAAATAAAAATGACAAGGCAGCCATATCGCTCGGCATACTCAACATCCCCTGCGCTGAAGCTACAATTGCCGCAGGTCTCGAGGAGGAAGGGGAGGAGGCGAGGAAGGAGAAGGGAGCGAATGGCCGACGAGTGGCAGAGCTCTGGCGAGTGCCGGCTTCGGCGAAGGAGGTGTTCTTGCGACTTTTGAATCGTATACCAGCTTGGGGGGTCTTCCGTGGTCGTTCGATATGGGCTATGTGACCCAGATTGAAGCGCGTACGGGTAGGGATGGCAATGGGGAAATTCTCCCCGGGGAGTACATCCCCGTCCCCGTCCCCACAAGACATAAAATTCCCTGTTCCCCGTCCCCGGTTGCGGGGACTATTTTTCCCCGTCCCATTTGGGTATGCGGGGAAAAATCCCCGTTTAATACCTGATTACACATTACACTATTCTAAATTGTTGTCAACCAATGAATGGATTAAAAAACAATCTTTCAAGTTGAAAGCACATGAATATTCTTTCTTACACGACATAGGAAATAGTTCAACACAACAAAAATGAATAAATAAATATACATTATCTTTGAGTCATAGAAATTTGGTTGACAAATATACATTTCGGGTTCCCGTCGGGGTCCCCGCAGGGACAAATCCGCCCCATCCCCATCCCCGCCATCCCAACAGGGAATGGATTTTCCCCATATCCATCTCCACGGGGAACAAAATCTCCTCATCTCTGCCCCCTAATAGAGGAATTCCCTACCGGAGAACGGGGAATGGGGCCCATTGCAATAGGGGGCGGGAAGGAATTTTGCTGAGACACCCTTGGTTCCTTCGTATTATGATGTTTTTCCGTTTATACCTCACAAATTGGACTGGGCAGAGAGATCACGATCATATCCGATATCGATTAGTTGGGTGCCTATGAGTTGTTGGACAACTTTTGCAGCGCAGATCGAGGAGAATAGTCCCTGTTTGGGACATCTTACTATGCAGAGTCTGGATCTTTAAGAATTGAGTGATAGCTTTTGATTTTATATACAAACTTGCTTTTGATTATGAGAAAATTTCTCAAGAAGCTTTTCAGAGAATCTAGGACCTAAATTCTTGGTGAATTTGAAGCTATCACCAATCTGATTTTTGAAAAATTCAGAATCAGAACAATTAAAAGCTATCCAAACAGGACCATAATCAGGGTGGGAATATTTGCTAACAGATCCTTGTGTTACGCCATATTTTGACGAAGTGAATCACGCTCATGTACCGTTGGATCGATCATAGGCGGTCATGATTGAACCAAGAGGTAATGGCGAGGGGAACTTTACGTAAGGACCCTTGTACAACTTCCAATATACAGTTTTTTTCACCCCTCCCATCCGGCCATCCCCATCCCCTCGCCCCAGGGCAGTAGCCAAGCTCCGGTGGGCGGCGGCGGCGGCGGCGGCGGCAGGGTGATCAGCACATCGCCGTAGACACGAAACACGAAGCAAAACCAACGACGCCACGGCCTAATATCTCACACCTATCTCCGGAACTGACCAACAGAGCTCCCGCCGCAATGCTCTCGCGCGCGGCCGCCATCCGCCACGCCGCGGCGGCGGCCTTCTCCACCGTTGCGGCGAAGCCGGAGACGGGCCTGTATGGATTCGATGTGCTTCGCACGGCCAAGGGCTTCCGCCGCTTCGTCGACGACGCCGTCCAGCGGTAGGGGTGAAAACCCTGAACCCCTCCCACCCGCAACACTTCCATCCGAAACCAACCATTTGTCTGCTAAATTTGGTGAACGTTTGCTCGAACGCGCAGGTCGGACGAGCTGGTCGCTTACATCGCGCAGCTGCCGCCGTCGGCGGAGATTGTCCGCGCCATGGATGAGATCTCCAACACCGTACCCTACTTCCCTTCTACTAGTGCCTTTGAATTATTCTATTGTGAGTTGATTTGGGTAGCTGATGCGTTTATGCGTTGATTTGGTTAGGTTTGTTCGGTCATTGATTCAGCGGAGCTGTGCAGGCACACGCACCCAGATAGGTGAGTGTATGATGGTTGCTTTGTGTGTAATTTGGATGCTCTGGATCAATGTGTTTTCAGTTTAGACTAAGTAGATATGTATGTGTTAAAGGGAGTTTGTGGAGGAGGCAGATAAGGCATCGATGAGGATTTACGAGCATCTTCAAGTAAGCTAGCTCAATAACATGGATGGCATTTCCCCGATCGTTATTTTGGTTTGGAAGAACAAACAAGAAGCATAATAGAATGACATGACCAAGTCGGAACTGTAACATTTCATTTTCTGTAACTGTTTGCAGTACCTGAATACCAACACTACTTTATACAATGCAATACTGAAAGCTGAGAGTGAAGGTGTCCTGCTCACAGAGGAGGCTCGAAGGGCAGCAACCACCTTGCGTGTTGACTTTGAAAAGGGGGGAATTCATCTTCCTAAAGGTTGCCCTACTGTAGGTTATCTTATGTTGCTTCTTTTCAATTTCAAGTGTTCCTTAATGATATAACACTCTTCCATGGCAGATAAACTCGAGCATGTTAATCAGCTGAACCTTGAGATTGCCCAGCTGGGTAGAAAGTAGGTACATGAATTGGATACTGGCTGTCGATAGACTCATTACCATCTCTTCTGTTGAACTGTTCATCTTGGTTTTGCATTCTGTGTTCCAGTTGCATGTTTGCAACTTGACTGTCAGCAAGTCATTTCATTGTTTAGTGACATTGCTTGTTGGTAAGCTATATGTGTTCTACATCTTCGATGTTGAGTTGGCACTAACCCCTGGTATGCTTCTGTTTTGAAAATATATTTCTTTTAGCTTGTTTGCCAAGTGTGCTTATACAGATGATGAGATGAGTGTGAAAATATCTTTCTTTTAGCTTGTATAGCTCAAAGCCTATGCAGATGTGTGTAAAACTACCTACTAGTTGGCTCTTAATCTGGATATTACTAATACAAGTGGTTGAGCGGCATGCATTTACTTTAAAGTTTGGAGGAGTTAGGGTGTATATTTGTTTGGTTACTGATGGGTTTATTCAACAAAATCCATGATTTTTTCCCCTGTACTACTGAAAATGAGAAATTTAATGTTGGTTCTATATGTGTTTGCTCCATTGCACACCTACAATACGCATGCAACTATTCATAATCGATCTCTATCAGCACATTCAAATTATTGTAAGGACATGCTATTAATTTAAATATATTCTTCTTGGACAGTAACTACATATGGTTCCCAAGTGGCCTTCTCACCCCTTTCCACCATATTTCCATAGTACCTTTTTTTTTTACTGAATTGATTCTTTGCATTGTATGTCAAGCTTGTTGAATTGACACTCCTTCAGTTAGAAGGTTGCCTGTAGCTACTGTGAACTTACTTGTTCTTGTTGCTGTGCCAGGTTCAATGAAAATATTATGAACAAACCAGGTTTTGTGGATATATATCCAGTTTCACGCATTCCAAGAAATATGCAACATAATTTCAAGCCCATTCACCGTTGTAAACATAGGGGTGTTGAGGAACAAAGCAATCCAATAAACACTACAAGGCAAAAGGGTCTAAGGATAATGACAGACTCAGGAACTCTATCATCAGCACTGAGATGGGTTCCAGATGAGGAGGTATGTTCCTTTTGTTCCAACCACCAAATAACTGTAACTTTCTTACATCCAAATGTCTCCATGATGTACAAATATGTATCCATAACATCTGAACAATGTTATGTTTTCTTGTGTTCATTTATTCTACATGGAAATATGATCATTTTTATATTATCTGTTTATCTTTCCTTTGATCAATTTGTGCAATTTTTATATAGTTACTAAAGTACTATTGTGTGTTATGGCACTTATGCTAGTAGCAATCTAACTGTTTCAAAATTTCCAAAGGTCAGGAGACTGGTATACACTGTAGGAAACTCTGAACCTCATGAGAACATTGGTGTTCTCGACAAACTTATAGATGCTCGTGATGGGATTGGAAAGGTAAATGCATTTTCCCCCCATATTGGAAATTGTAGAACAATAGGGGCTCTAATGCCAATGTTTTTAAATTTGCTCTGTGATGCTAAACTCCACTAAATGTTGCACACTCAGCGTCTTGCTTCTAATATGAAGAAGATGAGGAGTACGCTATGGTTTGGTTTAAAAGAATAATCAGTTTAGCTTGTAATCTGTATGCACCAATATGTGATTAAAATTTTTAAGGATATGAGATCTTTATTTGATGGTTTTCAACTATGTACTTTGGCAGCTTGGTTCAGGTGTCATTGCTATGGCAAGTTGTTCAGAAGCAGTGCTGCAGTCCACTTTAGTTATTTGGTCTAAAAGTTTTGGACACTTTGTATCTGCATGAGAGTAATGTGCTTTATCTTGAGAGAATTTGATGTTGTTTCAGGAGGGCCCTTAATGGCACATGTTTGCCTCATTGCATTTCTGTTTTTTAGCAAATGTCTGAGCTAGATGTCATATGTAGAACTGCCTTATTTCTCAATATAGAATTCGATGAGAGCTATCAATGGATGGCCTACCCGCTTTTATAGTAAGTAGTGCTGAAGGTTGCATTGTTGTAAAAGATTGAGCATGGCAGTTGACTGTGTGGAGCAATTAGACCCCAAAATTGTCTTGTGTTCTTTGTGCTTTGGATGTCTAGTACAAGTTCTTCAACTGATCTAGTTACTATTTAATTCATTTGCTCTATGTCGTTTATTGAATTCTGTAACTTTGTCAAAATTTGAAAAACCAGAATAAAACTTCACCTAATGGAGTTTTCTAAGCATGTTCATTAAATACCCTAGCATTGATTACATTGGAAACTCATGGTGGGCAAACAACTCTGAATATTTTTCAATATCTACTGCTATTCCAGGATAAATTACAAACTGTTCTTGTTCTTGTCCTTTTTGCAGGCTATGGGTTGCAAATCATATGCTGACTTTGCTATTCGTCCTAACATGGCTGCATCTGTAGATGTGGTCTTGCCATTTCTCAGAGATTTGAGTGACATTGTTAGGCATAAAGCTGATGAGGTATGCTAGGTAGTAAACTTCATCTTGGCATGGGTAGTTTGGCATTATGCATCGTTTTTGTTAAAGTAGACTTGTATAGGGTGTTATTTGTCATTTTTCACCTTCACTGTACATGTATATTTTGGCCCATTTGGCCCATTGAATGCATGCTGCCATTCCATCAATTCTCGAATCCTAACATGGTATCGAGCTACACTACAACCCTAGCTAGGGTTTCTCTCAGTGCCGCCGCCATGCCGCCGCCATCCTAACCGGCGACGCCATCATTGCCGCCGCCAGCCTCGCGACGGCCCTCCTCCTCTCTTCCTTCTCTCTCTGCCGCCATCACAGCCATCCTTGCTTCGCTCCCTTCTTCGTCTTTACCGGTCTTTGTATGTGGCTCGGAGAGGAACCATCGCTGCCGCCGCCTCTCCACAAGAAGCCGAAGACCTCATTGCCGCCGCTCGCGGCGCTGCCGACGAGTTCCAGTGTAACGGCGGCTCTTCGCTTCCGCTTCCAGTCCAGACGCTGTCTCTCCTCATGGCGTCCTCTCCGCGGTCGCGCCTCTCCACGGCTTCTTCTTCAACGCCATTGCCTCTTTCGCTCTCTCCGTCAGAAGAAATTGCAAAGACCACCACCAAATGAGCAAAGGCAGCAGCAGCACTTCATTAAAAAAAAAAAAAAAAAAAAACTCGCCACCCACCCTTCCGTGCTCATCCAAGATGGCTACAGCATCTCGTTCCTTCTGACCAATGCCTCCCGCCATTATGTTTGATGGGACCAACTTCCGGAGTGGTCCACTATGCCGGTTTCTCTTGACACCAAATGCCTATGGGGTCATCTCAATCGAGCTTGCCCTCGCCCACCGGGCCCGGTTCACCACCATTCAACCTATGGTCTGGTCGATGGTGCTCCATCCCCGCAGATGTTCTAGCAAGATACGAAAGCAGATCGATCAAGATGTCGCCGATCCGCAGACTCTTGAGGGTCGGGCAGCAGACGAGGCTCGGTTTGTTGTCATCATCTTAGGCGAAGATGAGGGTTGAGCTTGCCATGGATCTAGCCGCTTTCCTTCTTCTCACCGATGTGGGGCGTCTTGCAAGCAGTTTCGCTTCAAATGAAAGCAATGATGTCTCTACACCTCTACCGGAGTCGGCGAGCTCTCTCGTCGCCAGGACTCCACTGTTGATGCCTTCTACCAAATAGACACGACGTGTGGCGCTGCTTGACTCCCTAGAGCCTCCTTACAATCCGACCATGATCATTGTGGCCTTCATCGGGACCACAAGAGTGTTTGTTCACTTTTTGAGTTCCTCCGCGACTTCGACGAGTTCGAGCAATTCGATGCTTTCATTCTTGGCCGCCCGCTTCGCCGATCCGTCTCGTTGAGGCACTCACTGTTCGTGGCCGAGGAGACTCGCCTTCGTGGCGTGCCTCGCCTTCAAGGTCTATCCTGATCACTTCCACACCACCTCCGCGACGGCTTCCTACGACGGCTCTCTCCCAAAGACCTAGTAGAGGCTCCTATTCGTGGGCGAAGACTGCTGGTGCAATGGTTCGTCAGAACTATTGAAGAAGACAGGCACACCATTGAGCAAGGCAGAGGCGGCCTCAGAACCGCAAGGGGAGGTGGTGGAGTGGTGCCTCTCGCCCACCGATGCCCCACCGACAAATATGCAGATGTGACACGTCGCTTGAGCGCATGGAGCGCCGTTTGGGGCGACTCCTTCTCCAGACCGCTCAAGGCTGCCTTCCTTCGTATACAGCTTGCCTGGATTCTTGACTCGAGCTTTTTTCATATGACATCCGATCCCACTCACCTTGGCCCATCGAAGTTCTTCACCATCCCTATGTCTCGCAAGACTACCGATGGTACTTCCTTTCGCTTGCCGGGTCGGGGCACTCTTCACACTTCTTGTTTTCATGTTCCTTCATTTCACATGTTCTCGCCTCGATTTGGTACCGATATCTCGCCGGTCAACTTGTCAATTTTGATTGTCGATCATTCTTGAGGTCGACTTTTGTTCTATTCAGATCGCCTCACCGGACCTCTGTTGGTATCGGCCGTCGTCCGTGACTCTCGCCGTTTCATGGAGCTTGATCGCTTCGCTTACCCCCTGCTTCCGCCACGCCCACCTCCAAGCAGCCTGGCCGATCGCCGCTCGATGTCATCGTCCTCGCCACCCCTGCCTCGCTTTTGCTCGATGGCATCATCGGTTAGGTCACATGTGGGTCTCTGCTTTTCTTTGTTAGTGAGTCGTGGTGTTCTTGGGAAGGTTCCTCGTGATACCTCCTCGTCTCCAGATGGGTCAGAAGTTGGGAAGCAACATGCCTACCCTATCCCACCAAAGACTCGTGTCTCTTCACCATTTGATTTGGTTCATTCGATGTATGGGGCTGGCTCCCTTCGCTTTTGAAAGGGGTCATCGCTATTATGTGATCTTTATTGATGATTTCTCTCGTTACACATGGATCTATCTTCGACCTCTAGGCATCAAAGTTGTCCGCCTACCAGCCTCACGCCATGGTTCGCATACGCTTTGACTCGCCTATTCGTGTCTTTTCAGGCCGACTCACGGGCGTAGTACTTATCCACCTCTCTCCGCTTTCTCCTTGACCAGGTACCTTTCAAGATTTGTATCGGTGCTCACGCCGAATGGTGTCTCTCGAGCGTAAGCATCGCCACCTCCTTGAGACCGCCGAGCGATGATGCTTGCCCTCCTCTGTTCCGCCCCCACTTCGGCCGAGGTCGCCTCTAGTGTCAGTTTACCTTGTGAACCTCCAACCTTCCATCGCTTCTTCGTGGTGCCACCCCTGCTGAGCGCCTCTTTGTGCCTCCCAAAGATAAATACACCTTCGTGCGTCGGTGTGTTGTCTTTGTTCTACTTCACCGTGAGCGACGGTCGATCGCTCACCTGTTGAGTGTGTTTTCTTGGCTACGATGTCGAGCGCAAGGGTTATCGCTGTTGGGACCTCAGGGCTCGCAGGATCCGGTCCCCGAGATGTCACCTTGATGAGTCTCGATCCTTCTTCACCCGTGATCCTTCCTCTAGCCCGTGACTCTACCTCCTTCGATTCTCCTTCTCACTCTACCCGATGCTTCCTTCCATCACCACCATCCTCCCGCTCTCTACCTTTATCTCCACCTCGCCACCATCACCCTCATCTTCCATTCCTGCATCTTCATCCATTGCTCCACCCTCTCCTCGCCACCTCAGCAGCCTCTTCCTTTGCCTTTTTACGCCCTCCCGTCTGCTTCACTACACTCGTCCGCCCACCTCCTCCCGCCCTCCTCCCTTCTAGGTCCAGCCTCCTACTCCCACTTCGAGTCTTCCTCTTCGAGTCCTCTCCTCTTCGAGTGTACCTCTCCGCTCCCTTATCATGCAGACACTCTTCGTGATCGAGTACGATTCCTCGTCCCGATCGCTATGGTTTCGTTGTTCTGCCACTGCCTCCTCCGAGCCTACTTCCTATCGCGATGTCAGCATTTCATCCCGAGTGGCGTCACATGGTCGAGGAGCTTGATGCTCTAGAGCAAGACCGGCACTTGGGACCTTGCCCTCTTCCCCGCTTCGCTACTCCTATCACGCAAGTGGGTCTATAAGATCAAGACTCGCCCGATGGTTCTATTGAGCGCTTATAAGGCGCGTCTCGTTGCACGTGGTTTTCAGCAGAGTATGGGCGGACTATGAGGAGACCTTTGCTCTGTTGCTCACAGACCACTGCGGCACACACTTGTGGTCATTGCTTCCGTCACGCCGGACCATCTCCCAACCTTGATGTGAAGAACGCTTTCTTCACGGTGAGCTCCGTGAGGAGGTCTACATGCACCCACCTCCCGGCTATTCTGCGCCGATGGCCACGCGTGTCGCCTTCGCCGTTTTCTATGGGCTCAAGCAAGCCCTCGTGCTTGGTTTGAGCGCTTTCACCTCGCTGTCACCATCCGCCGTTTTGTTGCTAGTGAGCACGACCGCTTCTCTTCGCTCACACTTCTCCTCGTGGTCGCATTCTTCTTCTTCTCTACGTGGATGACATGCTCATCACAGTGATGATCCGCAAAGACGCTGCCTTTGTGAAGGCGCTGCCTCAAGAAAGCGCCAGATGTCCGATTTGGGTCCTCTTCAGATTTCCTTGGGATTGAGGTCACTTCCACGCCGAGGGCTACTACCTCTCCAAATGAAGTACATTCAGATCTCCTTGATCGGGCTTGTCTCACCGATCAACGATCATTGCCACTCCTATGGAGCTTCACCTTCACCGCCCCATCGACGGTATTCTCTTGAGGATCCTACTGCCATCACACCTCGCTGGGAGTCTTGTTTACCTTGGCATTACTCGCCTCGACATCTCCCACGCTGCTCACATCCTCGAGCCGCTTTATGCAGACTCTACTCGAGATACACTCAGGCCACCTCCTTCGAGTCCCGCAGATCTTCGTGGTACCATTGATCGCCGTCTGTTTTTTCTCTTGCTCTAGCCCTTTGCGCTTTCAGCCTATTCAGATGCTTCCTCGGCTAGTGACTCTTTGATCGTAAGTCACCGCTTATTGTGTCTTTCTCTTCTCTCTCGATTGTTCGAAGACCAAGAAGCAGATCATTGCTTTCGCCTCCAAAGATCGAGGCCGAAGTTATGAAGCTACCGCCTCCGTGGATCTACCGAGGTGACTTGGTTACTTGGGCTCTCGCGGACTTTGGCGCCATCGTCTCTACTCCTACGACGGTGTGTTCTCGACAATACGGCATGATCAAGATTGCTCGAGATCCCAGCCAAGCACGAGCTCACCAAGCACATTGGCGTTGATGCTTCCTATGTTCTATCATGCAGTGCAAAGAAGAGTGGTTGTTCTTCAAGATAGTGCCTTCCGAGGTTCGGATCGCGGATTTCTTCACCAAGGCACAAACTAAGGCGCAAAGATGATCTTCATCTCTCCAAACTCAATGTTGTGGATCCACCTTGAGTTTGAGTGGTGTTAAAGTAGACTTGTATAGGGTGTTATTTGTCATTTTTCACCTTCATCAGACATGTATATTTTGGCCCATTTGGCCCATTGAATGCATGCTCGCCATTCCATCAATTTCGAATCCTAACAGTTTTATCCAACAATTAGTCTTGTCTCTGTTGATAGCATCATCTATTCCTCTTATGCAGGAATTTAAGACTATACAGGATTTTAAGAGAAAAGTATGTAATGAAAAGAGTGCTGATCTTGAACCCTGGGACGAGGATTACTTCATTGGAATGATGAAATCATCTGCGCATAGCCTGGATGTCTCGGTATGTGCTAATTGTCTTGGAGATGACTTTAACTGATAATTAATACTTAATACTAATCTTTAATATATTGTTTAGACCACACTCTTGGTCTTTCCTGTTAAATAGTTTATGTAAATTCATACTTTGAATATCATACGTTTACATAAGAAAAATCGCAACCTAAAGTACTCATATACCAAAGGGGTTATGAAGGGAAGGAAAACACAACTACCCAATTACTACATAATTTCATTTATGTGTGGAATAGCATAATGTTCTGTCATACCTTTAAATTCCTTCGGGACATGTTTAAAGTTTACCTTGTGTGAGCTCTGTTTTAAAGTCGAGCGACTAGTCGCGACTAGTCGACGACTAGCCGACAAGTCGGTTTTGCCAACCTAGTCATTGCTACCGACTCGACTAGTTGTGCTAGTTTCAGGCGACTAGCCGACTAGCTCACGGCTAGTCTCGACTAGCCGAGTCACGAGTCGCCCGACCGGGTCCAAGTTGTTTTCACTTCCAGCCATTAAAGCTCAAACCGAGTGTCTTCAAGCCACAGACGGACGGAGTCACGACGGACCGAGGACACCAAGAAACCCTAGTTTGTTGATGCCGCCAGCCTGGAGAGCCAGCCAGCCGAGTTTCATCGCCGACGCCACCACGCAGTACATTTCATCTTCCCTACTCCTCTCTTCTCTTCACTGGGGAGCAGAGCCTGCTGGCTACGGCAGAGAGAGCCTGCTGCAGAGGAGCCAAGGAGGAGATGGCGAGCGGAGGAGGCAAGGAGGAGCCATGAGGCGGAGGAATGCAAGTGAGGAGCCATGAGGAGCGCAAGTGAGGAGCCAAGGAGGCGGAGGAGCTGGCGAGGCGCCATGAGAAGGAGGAGGCGTTGCGCCTGGCATGGAAGGGCAAGGGCGCTGGTGGAGGAGGAGCCATGATAGTTATCCCAAAGGTTCGCCATCGCTTTGCTTTGGAGATAGTTTTCCAAAGGTCATTGCCATCGCTTTGCTTTCGAGTGCCCTGCCATCGCTATCCTTCCAAATTTCGATAGTTATCCCAAAGAGTCTCAACAAATGGCAAGATCAAGCATCGCTTTGCTTAACAAATCCCAAAGGTCTCAAGTCTCAACAAATCCCATGTCTCAACAAATGATAGTTATCCCAAAGGTCATTGCCATCGCCGCACAACCTGTGTTCTTCACTTCTTCTCTACTTCTATGTTCTCTGCTTTTAGTATGCGAAGATGTCAGTATATTTATAGAAAATTATACAAGATAGTTATCGACTTGTATCGATTAGTCAATGATTAGTCTCGACCTAGTCACGACTAGTCTACAAGTCGGTACACTAGCTGACTCGACTACTTTTGCACTCGCAAACCTTGCTGTGAGTAATTGTTTCGGTTCATTGTTATATTTTCAAAAAGCTTTTTGACCATCATGCAGACCTTCCCTTTTTTGGATACCATTTTTTGATACTATTTCTTGCACCTAGCAGGCTGTTGCAGCATATTTTCCATTGTCCCAGTGCCTAAAGGGCTTAAATGTGCTGGTGGAGTCATTATTTGGTGCCACATTTCATCAAATTCCTATGGGGGATGGAGAGTCATGGCATCCAGGTGTGATAAAGCTGTCTCTCCATCATCCTGATGAGGTACTACTGTGCTATGCATGGATTTAAGTGATAGTTTTACAACAAACATAGTAAATCTCTGCATCTTATCCACTGCAAATCTGCAATAGCCTGCTTGTACGTGCCCAAATTTTTGTAATAAATTTAATTCTAATACACAAATGTTTGGGGGCGTGAGAGAGATTAGGTTAAAGTTTGTCAAAGCCGCAGTTCTTGGGGATATGAAAATTTTATCACCGTGATGTCTTTGCTTTCATTAGTAAAATCTAAATGACAAACATCATAAATAAATTGTGGAATGACAAATGATAGCCAAGAAATAAATGTTGCTTACTACTCCTATCCTGCACCCGTTGCTTGAATCTTGATTGCATCTTCTCTTATTTTTTTTCGTATTTTTGCTAGCCCAAAGTAACTAAAGTTAAACATGTCTAATGAACAGGGTGATTTAGGATTTATGTTTCTTGATCTCTACTCCAGAAAGGGCAAATATCCAGGATGTGCTCATTTTGCTATCAGAGGGGGGCGACGATTATCAGACTCGGACTACCAACTTCCAGTATATTCTCTTATTGGTTATTATTTTAATATGCCAATTATTTCATGTACATCAAGGTTTCCATACAAGGAAATGGCATCTGCAAATATTAAGGGATTTATTTGGTAGCTATTATTCAGTATTTTCCAGAGTACTGTGGTTAATTAGTTTTTTTTTTCAAAACTGCGATGCACAGCATTTTATGTGCCTTTATTAGCCTAAAGATTTGAAACTGAACAAGTTCCCAGGCTGATAGATACCTTATGTAGAGTGAAGGATGTTACTAACCTTGGGATTAGAGAGTCTAATGACAACCATAAAGGTCTAAGCTTGTATATATAGCCACTAGATGGGCCAATATGATATATGGGCTATGGGCCTTAACACCCCATAAACTCAAGGCGGTTCAAAGCATTGAGTTTGAGCAAATGAAGCCGATGTTGCTCTCGAGTCTGTGCTTTTGTGAAGAAATCGCAACTTGTAATTCGGATGGCACATATTTGAGAGCAATTGTTTTCGATGACAGTGAGATCGAGTAAAAGAGGCATCCACACCAATATGCTTTGTAAGTTCATGCTTCACAAAATCATTTGCATTCTGAATGGCGCCAGGATTATCACAAAAAGAGGTGGGGAGCATCACAGAAACACCAAAATCGCTAGCAACCAACGGCCATATAATCTCTCGGTTGTAGTGGCAAGTGCTCAAGTTCTTTCAGACTAGACCGAGAGAGATTTGCGACTGCTTCTTGGACTTCGGTAAGGGGAAGAACCAAGAAGGATACAATAACCAAGAATGGAGCGACGATCGGTCGGATCACTCGCCAAGTAGAGTCCGAGTAAGCATGAAGATGCAGGGGCTATCATGAGCATAGAATGTACATTGGGATGAAGTATCCGTAAGTACCGCAAAGACACGAAGCAAATGTCCATAGTGAACCAAGTAGGAGCGCCACAAACCGACTTAGGATATGAATCGCATGAGCAATGTCGTCTAGTAAAAGTGAGATAGACCGACGACCCACAATATGCCGATATCGAGTGGGGTCCGAAAGAGGTGTACCATCGGTAGGACGAAGCTGGACATGAAGATCCATAGGAGTTGCAACTGTTCGATTATCCGTAATACCAGAACAAGCAATAAGATCTTGTGTGTAGTGAGATTGAGAAATATAATAGCCTTTTGAAGAATGTCGAACCTCAATTCCGAGGAAATAGCTAAGGGGTCCCAAATCAGACATCTGAAATTGCTTACTAAGTTGCTTCTTCACCTCTGAAACATGGTCTGCATCATCCCCCGTAATTAACATATCATCAACATACAGAAGAAGCAAAGTACGACCACGTGAAGAGAGATAAATAAATAAGGTGGGATCATGGTCACTTGGTGAAAAACCAGCATTGCGTATTACCGAGACAAAACGCTAAAACCAAGCACGAGGAGCCTGTTTAAGGCCATACAGGGCGCGCCGAAGACGACAGACATGTCCCAATGGAGCGTCAACACCTGGTGGTGGTTGCATATAAACTTCCTCATGCAAATCACCATGAAGAAAGGCATTCTTGACATCCATCTGAGAGATAGTCCAAGAACGGATAGCAGCCACTGAAATAAGTGTTCGGACAGTAGTCATGTGAGCAACAGGCACAAAGGTCTCTTTATAATCTTGACCTTTGGTTTGCTGAAACCCTCTAGCAACCAGACGAGCTTTATATCTCTCAATAGTCCCATCAGACTTGGTCTTAATTTTGAATACCCACTTGCATGTGATAGGTACCGCATAAGATGGTAATAAAGCAAACTCCCAAGTCCAAAGCAACCAGTTCTTCAGACATAGCTTTCTGCCATTCCGGAATATGAGAGGCTTCCTGATAAGTGGAAGGTTCAGCCGTGATAGCACCCACACGAGGATAACCAAATCTGTCAGGAGGCTCAATTGTATTACGATCTCAAAATTATACCGTGAACCATCATTACTGCCGGTGGCACATCATTACTGTTGGTAGCTCATCGAAATGTTAGAATCATCAATAAGGGAGCATTAGGATGGTCAAGAAGGAGAATCCAAAGAGGATGGTTCTGGTGGAGGACGACGAGAATAAACATGTTTGATTGGTGGTTTGGTTGGTATAGGAGGATGAGAGGAAGATATATCATGAATATGTGGGTTAGGAACAGCATCACTGGAAGTAATAGAAGGTGGTGGAGGAACAGCATCATTGGAAATAATAGGAGGTAAGAACAAGAAACTAGTGGGCTCGGTGGTGGCGGGTGAAGTATGAGTGGAGGGGTTGTAAAAGAAAGGACAATCTTTATCAAAGGTCACATCACGAGAGATACGAATGCGGCGAGAGGAAGGATCATAACAGCGATAGCCCTTATGTTCAGGACTATACCCCAAGAAGACACACTCAACAGACTGAGCCGTCAATTTGGTCCGCTCATGAGGTGCAAGAAGAACATAGCATCTACATCCAAAAACCTGAAGATGATCATACTTTGGAGAAGTGCCAAATAAAACTTCACCAGGAGACCTGTCAGTTAATTTGGAAGAAGGTTGCCAATTAATAAGATAAACGACAAGGAAACGAATTTCACCCCAAAAATGAGGGGGTACAAAAGAGGCGATCAAAAGTGTCGAAAGATCTCAATAAGATGGTGATGCTTGCATTCTCAAACTCCATTTTGAGCGTCGCGCAGGACATGAGAGTTGGGCAAGAGTGCCCTCAGCAAGCAAAAACTGGCGAAATTTCTCAGATAAATACTCACCACCAGAGTCAGAACGGAAAACTCTAATAGGAGTAGAAAACTGAGTATGAATCATACGAGTAAAAGTTTGGTAAATAGAACACAATTGGGAACGATGTTTCATGAAATAAATCCAAGTGTAACGAGAATGATCATCTATAAAAATGACATAGTATTTATGACCACCTTTTGTAGCAAAAGGTGCAGGACCCCATACATCAGAATGAACAAGGTCAAAAGGTCTAGAAGAATGAGAGGTACTAGAAAAATATGGAAGTTGGATTTGTTTTCCAAGTTTACAACCCTTGCAACTGAAACTGGACTTTATTGGTGTATGACCTAAAGACCCTTTATTTATTAATGTGGTCAACCAAGTGCCACATAGATGACCAAGACGATGATGCCACTTGGCGAATGATGTAGTGGATGACGATGAAACAGATGACACATGGGCAGTGATGGTAGCGGAAGAAGGAAGCCACAAAGTGTCCAAGATGTAGAGGCTAGAAGTGCTCTTACGGCGATGGCCAGTCCCAATCACTTTCCCACTTCGACGATCCTGAATAAAGCAAGATGAGTCATCAAACCCAACAAAACAATTTTGATCAGTAATTTGGCCTACTGACAACAAATTCATGGACAGTTTAGGTACAAGTGAAACATCGGGTATAGAGAAATTGGAATTTAAAAGAGAACCATGGTGAGTTATATAACAAGGTGTACGATGAGTCATTCGAATGAAGCACCCTCGATGATCGGTTTGAAGCAACCAAGCAGGATCGATCGGATGTCACATGAAAAGAGGCCCTGAATCAAGGACCCAAGAGGACCGAGGAGCACCGATAAGCGAGCGGCAAGCAAATAGAAACAGAGCCTCTAGGCACGGGAGGTGTGTTACGTGCACGAAAGCACGACGCAGCACGATACTCGACCAATTTCTCTGGATGTCGAGCGAAACAATTTTCGGTCATGATGATTTGTCTTGCCACAATGATCATAAGGTTTGGTGTCCAAGAGGTAACCCTTGATGCAAGATCCACGAGAAGCGGCGAACAACGTGAAGAGGTGTCACAGAGCCATGAGACATAGACTTGAGGCGGGTTTCTTCAGCAATCAAATCTGAGAGAGCACGAGACATGGTTAAATCCGCAGAATTGTGAAGTAATCTAGTGCGAATGGCCTCAAAATCTGTCCTGACTCCCATAACAAAGCGGTATGTAAGAAATTTTTCAATGAAGTGATGTCTTTGGACAACCATCTCATTGTAATCGAGGTACCATGGAAAGCAAAGGTCCCATGAGGCTCTCAAAGGCAGAATTATATTCATCAATAGACATATCATTCTGCTCAATGGAATGGATTCTTTGCATAAGAGTGTGAAGAAGAGCACCACTGTCTTGAACATAGCTATTGCTTCAAATAGGACCACATAGCCTTGGCTCTCTTGAAAGAAGAAAGACTCATAATCATAGATCGCTTGACACTTGTAACAATAGCGACCATGACCTTTCCATCATCAATTTCCCACTTTTGACATCGCAACATTACTATTATCGCCTTTAAGGATTGGTGGTTCATCACTCAAATGAAAAGCAATGCCATAGGCCCTTGGTGCAGTCTCGACAGAAAACGCCCATTCTCGATAATTTTGACCATCAAGAACGATATTGATGACAATAGTGTTAATCTGCGACATGCTAGCAACGTAAAAGCACACAAAGAGGCAATAGAGAAGCTTCACCTGTCGCGTAAAACCGAAAGGCGAAGGCCGAGTCGAAGGATCGGCAATGGCGATAAAGCGAAAGCCGAGGCCAAGACGAGGCGACACTTGCGGCGTGAAGCCAGAAGGCAGCGAGCCGTGGCAACAGAGTCGGCGGTCGGGGCGGAGGACGAAGAACCGACGCAGTAATGGCGATTTCTGACGATGGGAGGCATGCGCGGCGTCGGCGTAAGCCATGGCGGCGTCGGGCGAAGACGGACCGACGGCCGACGCAGAGGATGAAGCGCCGGAGCAGAGGATCTGAAGAAGCCGAGGCGCTGAGAAATGGCGCAGAGGCACGCACGGGCTGATGGCCTCGGAGGAAGCCGAAGGAAACGCGTGCGCAGGAGAACGGACGGCCGAAGAACTGCGCAGAGGATGAAGGGCAAGTCGCAATGGGCGACTTGCAAAGCCAAGGTGGACGGCGACCAGAGGAAAAAAAAATGACCGGGGAGAGATTTAGGGCACTAACCCTAAACCTAACCCTAAGCCTTGCTCTGATACCATGTTACTAACCTTGGGATTAGAGAGTCTAATGACAACCATAAAGGTCTAAGCTTGTATATATATAGCCACTAGATGGGCCAATATGATATATGGGCTATGGGCCTTAACAAAGGACATTCGTATCGCAGCTTGAGCTCTATCCTTATTTCCAAATTCAAGTTTAATCAGGAACTTAAACTCCATAGTATTTTTAAAGGATAATAAAAAAAAATCAACAGAGCTGTCTCTTGAAAAATTACATTCAAATTCATACAGTTAAATTGTTCTGTTTGTCCACTAGAATCTATTCTTGCTTTTCAGATCATCGCCTTAGTTTGCAACTTCTCAAGTTCTAATGGAATAACTGCAAGGCTCAATCATTGGGATGTTGAAACTCTATTTCATGAGTTTGGCCATGCCCTTCATTCTCTGCTATCAAGAACGGTATTTTGCTTGTTCTTTATAATATTTAGGTTCTGCAATGACTTTTGCATTGCTTATCTGGCAGCGCATTGATATTTGCAGGAATATCAGCATTTCTCTGGTACTAGAGTTGCTCTTGATGTTGCTGAAACACCCTCAAACCTCTTTGAGTATGTATGACTTGTTGCCCAAAATAAAACTTTATTTGTTACCACTTCCATAGTGCATCTAATTTTGGCTTATCTAAGATGAACTTTATTTGTTAACAACCCACTTTACAAGTAGTCGAGTTTAATTTATATTGCAGATGCTATGCATGGGACTATCGTGTCTTGAAGACATTTGCTCTAGATGAAACAACTGGCGATGCAATACCAGAAAAGCTGGTAAAGGCACTAAATGCTTCTCGGAACATGTTTCCAGCAACAGAGCTCCAGCGGCAGGTTTGCTTTTCTTTTTCGTTCTTACACTTCACAACTGGATTTTAGTTCTGTATTTTCTCTATGTCTATTTCTATTTCTTAATTCAATTTGTGCTACCGCGTGTCCCTTCCCCAGATCTTCTATTCTATAATGGACTTGACCTTGTTTGGGGAGCAAGTATCCAAGCCAATGGACACAATTTCTACTGTTGCTGATTTGAAAAGAAAGCATACAAGTTGGAAATATGTAGAAGGCACACACTGGCACACTCGGTTTTCTCATCTTATAAATTACGGTGCTGGTAAGCTTTCTATCCATCTTTTAGTTCCATAAATTGATTGGCATGCTACACTTTCATAAGTCTATTTGTTATATCACATTATTGCAGGGTACTATAGCTATCTTTATGCTAGATGTTTTGCCACAACTATATGGCAAGAAGTATGCCAAGATGATCCATTGTCCCGCTGCACAGGTAGTGCACTTAGGGACAAATTCTTGCGGTATGGTGGGGCTAAGGATCCATCTGCCTTGTTAAAGGATTTTGTAGGTGATTCCATCATTAAAAACTCTGGTGGCGGAATAATTCCTGACATTAGCTCCTTGTGTAAAGAAGTCGGTTTGTGAAATACTACTGAGGGCAGAGACTGGGATTGTTCTGTCTGACATTGAGCTGCATTAAAGGGCCAAGAACTGTAACCTGAAGTCATTCATGGAGATGCTGGAGGTCGGTAGTTTGATCCCCTGCTACAGGGTGGCAGGAGCTAGCCGAAGATCAAACCGGGATAATAATACAAGATTCTTGACAAGGTATTAAATTGGTTGTGAACACAGGATCCTCGCAGTGAAACTTTCACAAGGTTAGATTAACGGGATGTATCCTCTTTGACTGTCGATCAATCATTCGATTTCAACTATACATGCGGCTGCATGCATTGAGGTTGGTTTTGTGATCTGTCAGATGTGTTCTTTGATAATCATCTGTCAGATGTGTTCTTTGAGATGATTATAGCTTTCGCTCGCATTGTTCAGGGCTGTTACTTCACTGCGGCAAAGTGGTTGTGTGCCTGTAGATCTTCCGAGGCTAAGCCTTCGTAATTCATCGCATGTGGTTCGCAAAGGGTGATCCGCGATCAGAAGAGTGCAAGTGATGCCTAGTTGGTCTTTTGGAAAGAGAATTATGTTTGAATCGAGATCAGCTCTGTCACCGGACTCGAAAACCTGTCGAAATCACCGGTGTTTGTTCAAACCATTGTTAATTTTTCACAATGGCCTGCTGCGGCACCTCGCCCAAGTTGTTGCTTGTGTGCCTACCTACCCGGTAACCCATTCACTTGAACCTTGCAAGGCCAAGCAATTAGGGATAATGCACAAAACAATTAGGGATAATGCACAAACTAAGCAATTAGGAATAATGCACAAACTAGGCATATCAACTCTTTGAAGCACTTAAGGGATCTTCAATCCAAACTTCAAAGTGCCTTCAAGGTCCTTACTAGGATGAAAATTGACATGGAGTCGTCAACCTTGTCAAATGACACCCCATATGGTCTTTACATAGCTACACTCATCATGATCTAGCCGGTAGGCATAGATATTTTAAAATATCTCTTTGAGTCGGATTATCTGATTCACTCAGATTATTCAGTTTAAACGCTTCCAATGAAAAAAAAATATCCGTTATGCATAGTCAGATTGTACAGGTCAAGTCGGACCATTCGTGAAATTAATCTGACCCACTGCTCTGGGTCACATGGATCATTTGATTTCCATTGAATTTTTTGGACATACTCACTATTGAAATGATCTAGCTGAAGATCCTAGTAGGCCGGATTATCTGACCCTAACTAGTTTTCAGACCAAGTATGAAACGTCACACACAATACAAATTTGACATTTTCACTTGGTTGCTTCGCTTCCTCTGACTAGATATGAGTTAAAGAGATCTAGGGTGCATCACAATTCACAACTAGCTACTCGACCTCAGCAAGCTCAAGTAACTAGCCTTGAAGCCCTCTTAATGGTACAACCAAAATAAAAAATAAAATCTATCACTAAAATGACCCAAACTTAACTCATAGGATCATTTCTAGTCACAAGGTCCTTCATCTTCATGTTTTGCCGTGATCATACATTTCGGGGATCCATGAATATCAAGAATTTCCAAAATGCCAAAGTTAGTCTTGGCACGCAAACATCATTAATCACCAAAACACATATGTAACTGAAATTAGGGGTCTAGATGCTTACATATCGCTAGCTATAAGTCGATTTTACTACTAATTAAATTAGTTTCAAGATGTTTACATGCAATTAGAGAAATATTCACAATTATAAAAAGGCTTCTAGCCAAAGTACATCTTGACAAAATTTAATTGAACTTTGGGTATAAAATTTTTCATCTACTGTAGTACGTTCACAAGGTAATAGAAATGTATTATTTAAATAAAATTGTTAGCTAAAAGTATTCATTTAAGAAGCTACTATTATTCTAACCTTATCTATTCTACTTTCCTAGCTCCCCTCATCAAATTATCCTACTCCCTAACTCCCTAACTGCGTATCCTTCCGCCAAAACTTGAAGCAAGACACTAATGGTCCTTACCGGCTATTGCTAAATTCCATATCCTCTTCCTTGACTGGCCCCATCACTCATCACATTGCAGATGGATTAATTGATTAGCACTACATCATGGCCTATAGGAATTGTCTTACTGTGCTACCTTTGCATGCTCGCCTAGCTCTCTGTCGTCATCAACGAAGTGTCTTGCTTTTCTATGGTGCATGCCGAGCTTCTGCTCCTCTCAACCTAGCTTGCATCAGTTTCTGCTCTCCTAACCAACAATGCCATATTGCATAGAGAGATGATGGTGATAAACATGCATTCATGTGTGATTGCTTTACATCATATTTGCATTTAGAATTGGGATACCATGCCTAGCATTGACATTGCCAATGCAATCTCGTGTTTTGTCACCGTCAGTGACTCCTTACATCAAGCTTTCAATATAGCTCTCCAGCATAATCTCCTACATTACTTGGCTCAAATCACGTCAATCAAACCCGCGGTAAACAATAGTGGAGTTCCTTTTTTAGCCACAATTTTATTTTTATTCTGAATTTAAGCTATTTACGGATTTTACTTTGGAGTTCATATGGAAATCAAATTGCTTATTTTATTTTATTTTTATTCTGAATTTTAGTTTTAGGTTGGAATTCATATGCAAATAGAACTACAAATTTTCATTTCGAATTTCAGTTTTACTTCGAAGTTCATATGGAAATCAAATTGATTTGGAATACATTGAAAATCAGGTTGCTAATTATCCATTGATTTTTATTCCAAATTTGCAATGTACATGATAGAGTATTTTTTATATAGTTTTAGGTTGGAATCATATACAAATCCAACTATTATTTTTATTTCATTTTATTTTGAATTTAAGCTATTTGGATATTTTACTTTAGAGTTTGTATAGAAATCAAATTACTGATTTTATTTTATTTTTATTCCGAATTTCAGTTTTAGTTATGAATAGGGGTGTAAATGGGTCGGGTATTACCCGACCCGTACCTATACCCGGATGCAAAATTACCCTAATGGAAAACTATTTTACACTACTCGTCGGCACAGTGCAGGTAGTACCGGGTAGGTTAGATTCGGGTTGTTCGCCTGCACGGATTGGCAATACCCGAGTGCACGGATCGGGTTCGCATTCTAATATCTCACAATCCGCACCGGATATGCTAATTCTCACAACCGCAATGCGGATATGCTTGAAGAAATTTGTTTTGTATAATTTAACTCATGTGTTGGGACTCTATGTGTTGAACTATGTATGTGAATTTCACTTCATGTATTGGATTTTGTGTGTTTATTGAACTCCATGTGTTTGATTATGTACTATTTGAACTCTTTGTTGAACTATGTATGTTTGTTAGACTATACAGCATTATCTATTGTATTATGTGATGTCCTAGTGTGATAGTTAGATTATTTTCATCGCATGTTTTGATCCTAGGTATTTCGTGCACTACCCGGTAAGTAATAGTATCTCAGATTATACCCGTCCGACGCTACCTCGAACCCGATTTCTACCGCTCATAGAAAATGTTACGCGTACCCTACCGTGCCTGCATTGCATCTGGAGAAAAAATAATAGGGTAGGGTATGGGATGACCTACTACCTGCCCGTACCCGACCCGTTTACACCCCTAGTTATGAATTCATATGCAACTACTAATTTCCATTTAATTTTTATTCCAAATTCGGTTTTACTTTCAAGTTGGTATGGAAATCAAATTGCAAAATTTCTTTTATTTTTATTCTGAATTTAGGTTAATTTTTATTGTACTTGATATTAACTCTTTTTAATCTAACTTGTTATAATTTGGGTACATCGGATGGACGGCTAGATCTTCTTTTTTTCCTCCGATTAACATGAAAATTTCTAGCCCTTGAGAACAAACATGATGACTTCTTTTATCTTTGCTATAATAATAATAATAGATATAGTGGATAGAAGATGTTTTTAAATAAACATTATCCATACTAACGTAGGAGGAGAAAGTTATGGACAGAGCAAAACTCAGGTCAGGATTCTGATGACACTGCCGTCGGCGCTTCCTCCAGTGTTCGAGAACCAAAGAACACCATCGATCGTTAACGCCTCCTCCAGCACACACGAAACAGTTTTCAGTTAGCCCGGCCGTTCAGGTGTTACCAGAGGGCTCTCACCTGCGCCGCAAGATCAGCAGCTGCGAAGGGCAAACGCGCACCATTCAAGCAGTGACTATCACAAGAACTACCAGCCTCTTCTATCTCGGGATGATCAAAAGGACAGCAGCGTCATGAACCACGGCCTAGAGATCAGGCCGGCTTCCATGTCGGAACACGACGCGATGCGGCATGATCAGGGATACCTCTACAGCAACAAGCAGTACGTTTTTGTGGATCATATGTAGGTTGTGCCGTTGTGGTTTTAACAGATGAAAGGTAGCAGAAATTGTTCAGATTGAGCGTCCCCTGAATCGTAGAGACCGAGGCGTCATGTCAATAATCATTTCTTTTCAGAAAATTTCAGAAAAACGAACCATTACTTATTCAGTTCCCGGTTGATCTTACTATAACTGCTGTACAGTCCAAGAATGTTGAAATGTGATTTGTTGCAAAATTTGTGGTGCAAAATTGAAGGCTAACAAAATATCTGCAGAAACTATCCAAACTAATGAAAGGACATGATTAGCTTTCAACCACTAAAATTCTCCACTCCAAAACAAAATAGAGAACACAGAGAAATAGAAGAAAACGAAGAGATTGAAATAGAGAACATGGCTCGATACAACTTCATTGGAACATTAAGCAGGATGCAAAACGACCGTTCTTTCTCTCTTTTTTTCAGATTAATAACCACCATTCTTTTCTTCCCCTCTTCTTTCTCACAAGGCAAACAAAACCACATATATAGAGCGATCTACAGTCAGACGTACTGCAATTTAAGATCACACAAACAGTAGTTTATACCGTAGTTACTAGAAACGCGATTTGTTCGACTCGTGGTATATGATTTGGGATCTTAGTTCGTTACTTTTTCTTCTAATTTTCACTGTAAACATGAACTCCGTACCCTAAACCGGTTCGGATTCGACGAATCCGATTCGCCGTTTGCAGGAGTTTACAATGAATCCGAAAACTATTATTCGTAGACGCACACACATGCATAAATATTGCATGCAAAGTTGCAAACGGTACATATCTGCAGCAACTCAGCCATGAGCGTATGGTAATAGTACACACATAATTCGGCATGCATACGGATATGCATATACAGGCATACATACATATGCGTATATATGTATAGGCAGTGAGGTTCAGTTCAGAGGCCACCGTAGCGGATGTCGGAGAACTTCGACTTGAGCCACTTGAAGCTACTGCGGACGGTGGACTTGAGCCGGCCCTGCGTCGCGAACACGTTGTACGCCGCCACCCGCCGCCGCCGCTTCGCCTCCGGGTCGTCGCGGGCGCTCGGCCCGTTGAAGCTGTACGACTTGGCGGTGGCGCCGCCGACGTCCTCGTAGTCGTACCCGCCGCCGCAGCCGTAGTACGCCGACGAGTGCTCGTGTGGCACCGATCTGCACTTCTCCATTACAGCCACCACTATGAGCTAATGAGCTTCTTGCCCTTCTGTTCTCGTTGTTGATGTGCTTCTGCGTGTAGAGAGAGAGAGGGAGAGAGAGAGAGTGTGGTGAGGGAAGTTGGGCGACGAATGAAGCTGCTAGCTTGTACTACTATAATTGAGCTGAGGGAGAGGATGGATATATGCATGAAACACCCTGTGTTGTATGGCTATGCTAAAGCTGGCCCTTTTGATTCTCTTTTCTGACCAGAAAAAAGGATGGATTCATGCTTTTTAATCATACAAATGATGTATCAAGGTTTTATTTTGGATGTCCGTTACTTTCAGGACAAGTATAATAATAAAGCTAATTGTTTACTTCATCTTCTATCTATATCATCTATAGTAAGCATTAAAATCAATTTGTACAATAGCTATCTCTAAAAATTGGTTCTAGATGCTGTGCAGTAACTATCTCTTCTCTATTGTACATAACTAACCTACTTATGCTCCTGTGCAAGGCTTACTAATAAATAAGAACCAGCTCTCTTCTCTCTTCTCTTTTCTCACTATTCTAGTAGGATAAAACTGACATAAACATACTAAAAATAAGCTGAGGTGATCTTATTGTATATAGCCTCGTAAAGCAAAGTATCATCTACCTTTATTGTCCATACCTATATTTTTAAGTTGTGACTAGAGTTTCATAATCTAGAAGTTGCTAAGTTCCTAGTGTGTAAATCGCCGTAACTTCACTAAATCCTAGAGCTCCGCTTTGACATTTCCCTAAGAATAAGGATTGTGTGTCAAATAAAGAACCTCGTCAGACCATATTTTACAGACCATATTGAGATCTAAAATAATAACTTTTGTCAGAAGGACTTAGGCTCGATTGGGCCTAAAGTCAAATTTAGTTTTAACTAAAAAACAAGTAAACCCCAAACAACTTAGATATATCAAAACTACATGTGTTTTATCTTAGAAATAAGCCAAAAGTTATATTTAATAACAATTAACGAAAACCTAAAAGTTAGATTGAATCCAAAACAATAACTTTTTGTTACCGTTTTAGGCTCGATTGGGGCCTATTAGGTTTAGCTTCAAAAAACAAGATTAACTTTCATTTATTAATAAGTCAAAAGTCTATATAACTAAAAAGTTACCGTTTCTTTTTTACTAAATAACAAAAAAAACAACTTTAAAAAAAAGCTATACCTAAATAGACCCTTAGTTGGACCAGATTTGATGAGGAACGTAGGGAGGGAATGACGGACACTGTAGGGAGTGGGGGCGGCACTCACCCGATTGTGTTGACCCACATGTGCTGCTGGAGACGACAAGCTAATCTAAGCTAAGCTATCCCCTGCTTTCCTTCTCCCTTCGCCTAACTGCATTGCCTCTCCTCTTCCCAAGGCCGGATCCTCTGCATCCGTGGCCTCCGTGGTCCCTGCTTAAGTTGCTGGAAATGTGTGACAAACACATCATCTAATACTATTTTAGTTGACGGACAGCTCGGCAGATGTACCATGTAGATCACCAGAGACGCAATGTGTACGAAAGGTTCCACTGTGTATTTGTAAACACGTAGGGGCTCTCACTGTTAATATCTAAACGGTGAACTCACGTAAAATGTGTTTGTTCGTATAGTCATATGTCAGTGACATATCAGAAGAATGTTACACGGGCATGGTCCCACGAGCAGAGAGAGAGAGAGAGAGAGCAAGAAAATTTATGAAAACAGAGTTTAAGCGATAGCGAGAGAAGCAAAGACGAGCGGAAGTGAACCCCGCAACAAGCTCCACAGACTCCAACGCTAGAGAGGATCCATCGGTTTGCGACTGCACAGTCGGTAGCTCAGCTGGCCGATCTGACGGTGATACAGCCCTGATGAGATTCAGTGCACAGGCACAGAGGGCCGAAGCCATCACATCAGTGCCTCAGGCCTCTCGCTTTCTCGTAGTACTTATCACCAGCAGCATGATGCTACATACGAGCACGATGGCTTGGTCGTCACCTACTTGGCCTTTTCCCCGCCGTGCAGTCCTTTCTGCCGAGAAGCCACACGATGAGTAGTAATTACTAGCACACTTGGAACGATATATTTAGGGGAGAATTAATTATTTATCTTGTTTTATTTAGTGTAATTGATCATTTACTCTGTTTATCTTATTGACATATGGCTTTAGGATTGTATGTTAGTAAGATATCACTGGGGCAAATGATCAATAACATAAATAAGTGAGCGCATTTCATCAATTATTCTTGTATTCAAACATCGGTCTATATGGACTGTATTGTTTTGAATTTAATATAAATATATTAATAGAAGTATATATATTTAGTTATATGTATACCAATGCTCACTTGTAATATTACTCTAAATACATAGTAGTACTATCAAACATATCATATAATTCAATAGATCATGTTATCAATTTCACCGGTACAAATGGTATTAACTATATTAAAGCCGGTATTGATTGTTATCAATGCCATCATGGCCGATATTGATTAGTATGGAGTCCTATACAATACATAGAGCTATTTTATATTGGTTTAGGTATGAAATGGTACATACCTGCCATAATGGCCTACGGATACAATATTAATAACTATGATTATATCAATTCCATGGGTATGAATGATATTGATTGATATCGAAGCTTGTATGACTGGTATTGACTGGCATCGGGCTAGTATTACCGGTATTGATGTGTATCCAAGTCGGTATGATACATAGAGCTACTATGTACTGATTTAGATACGAAATGGTACATATTAGTTACGGTACTAATAACTATGATTATTAGTACTAGAGTTGTCTCGTCGTAGTGTTTTGCGTACCAAGAATTTAGCTAGAATGGGTGACACACATGTGGATCCAATTAATGTGTATGAATTTTTTAAAGGAATAGTTAATTTGCTACTAATTGGATTGTGCTACGTCGGCGTCGTTGTTTTCTCATCCCCGTTGAGCTTTCCACGTCATGGATCGATGGCATGCTGGGTTCCAGCCTTCCAGGGCAAGTTTTGGGGAATGGTTTTCACAGGATTAGGGCACATCTCCTACAGCGCATTTGGTGGATGGAATATCACCAACTATGCACTGGATCCACGATGCGGGCGCTGGAACAGACGATGTACATACAACGCTAAAGTGATCGTCGATAGCTGGGCGAATCGACCGTCGGCAGAATTACAGACGGCCTCGTTCTCTCCCTGTCTTCTCTTTCATCCATGTCACTGGTATTCCTACGTGGTATTTTTTATAGACGGCTGACTGTACCCCATTGTACATGCCCTAAGTGAACGGAATACTCCATTTGATTTGCCCTCTCTCTCTCTCTGTCTCTCTCTCATCAGTTACTAGATTTTCTGTGTCGGTGACAATTGACAAGCCGTGCAAGGCCTCAGTGAGAATGATCTATAACTGTTAAGTAAAAGACTATAAGGGGATCAGAGTACAAAGAATCTATGGATCTCTCGAACTTTTTTTACCGAACCAATAATACAGGAAGAAACAGTCGGATCGCATCAAGAAGCAATTTCTCAACAAACCAAGAATATATTATCCGTCATTGATCATCCAGTGTGCATCCGAAACGATGGATACATGCACCACTGGCCCACTGCAGCCAACCAGTGCCCATCCAGATGCGTGAGAGAGAGAGATGGGCAGGAGCCACGTCAATTTGGTCTGTCTTAATCTGTACTAGCCTGTGTAGCGCGCTACGCCGCGCCGGTGTGCACAGGATCGTTGTATCGGATGAGGTAGAAGGATTAAGCGTAGGAACGAACATTTATTCACTATGCATGGAGGTGGACCAAAATCCGAGCGGATGTAAGTGCTTTTAGAACAGAAAACCGATGGAGCAGGGAAATATGCTACTTGGTAAAAATGTGGAACACACGATAATAGGGAGTGGGCAACAAGAGACCCAACAACTACGATATATGTTTCGAACCAAAACAAGCAGGCACAAAATACAGCAGCCCTAATGGTACCAGTATCTTACACAAGATGCCGCAGCAGTTTGTTAAACATACCTACAGCAGACTGATATAAAGGCAAGTCCTAAAGGAGATATTAATCTATAAGGAGGCTAAGGAAGATCTATGAGTAGCTATGGAACCCACAGTGGTACAGAGGGACAACGTGGAACAAGCACGAAAAGAAAGCTGAAAGTATAGGTAGGCACACGACGCAGAAGGCCGTAACAGAACAAAATTTGTTAAGGATGGATTGTTTGATAGTCTTTCTATGATACCATCTATTATCTAGCTGACGCACAAAATACATTGAGGATAGCCTTTGCTGCTGAGGAAAGGGAAGGAAGCAGACCGTGGCACCGTTTGGAGGACTCTTGTTTACCCACGAAGAGTAGGTCTCTGGGTCAGCTGTTATCGAAACTATCAGGGTGGAGTGTAGGTGAATGCAAGCGCAGTAGCATACGTGCGGTACCTTTTGCATTGCTAATCAGCTTCTCCGTCTAGAAATAGCCTCCTCTTCACTGATGGCCTCTGGCTAACAATGTCCGAAGCGCTGGTCGTTATTAAAACAGCATGTCAGCGTTCTACTGTAGGTAGTTACAATAACAATGCGTGTGCAAAGGCTCATAAAAGTATAACCTTGTGTCATCTGCAGAAACGGGCAAGTTGCCAGCGCCGGTGCCCAGCTTCCGTTTAAGCTTAGAGCTTGGCTCCGTCAATATCTGGTGAATAAGAAAAGGAGAAAGGCGATCAAATGCTATCTGTTTCAGAACCCAACAACCAGAAAATACAATCATGCAGTGATCAAGCATGCTAACCTCCGTTAACGGCGGTGTTCCTTCAGTAACAACAGCGTGGGATGGATTGGTTCCCTGTTTCTGGAATCAGAAAAAGATTAGGGACCATATATCTAAATAGAGCAGGGTCTAGAGCTTCTCTTTTCGTAAAGTTCTGAAGTACGAAGACATGCATGAAGGGTATGCAGTGGTTACCTATTGCCTAAGCAATTTCTACATCTGCGAAAATTATATTATTAAAGTTTTAAATGCGCAAAAATGAAGGACACAATGTATTCGATGCAAAGGAAGCTATAAAATACTATGTGGCTAAGGGAAAAACACCAGGCACGGGAAATGTTTGCTTATGGAGAGAAAATGCATTAGATATTCGTCACCATGTGTGGCCAAGACTATCTAGCAATGATTAGGCATGGATATCGCAAAAACAACGCTGTCAAGAAGAGGTGCTAAGTATTAAAAGTTTTTGTCCTAAGAATCTGTACATATAGACAACAAAATCTGTAGCTATGAGACTAAAGTTCGGGTTCAATAACAGACCTTCTCAGATGCAGGAGATCTTGGTGGCTCGTGAACCAAAACAGCCGGAGACGGAGCGATATCACAAGTATTGCTGAACTGTATGTATTTTTCAAGGGTAGGGAAGTGCATACGTTCCTGAGAAGGCTCTTGTCCGATGACGCCGGAGGCGCTGGTTGCTCTGAAAATAGTATGTCAGTGTTCTACTGTAAGCCACCACAATAGCATGTGTACGTAAAGACTCAACCTTGCGACACTTCTAGAAACAGGGAAGCCGCTGGTCGTGGTGCGCAGCGTCGATCTAAGTTTAGAGGCTGGTTCCAGTAGCATCTGGTGAATAAGGAGAAGGATGATCAAACACTTTCCTGTTCTGGAAATCAATAAGGAAAGAGCATTATTATGCAGTGATCAATAATGCTAACATCTGCTGACGGAGATGTTCTTTCAGTAACAACAATGTGGATTGGATTGGTCCCCTGTTCTTGGAATCAGACAATGATTAGGAACATATGTTTAAACAGAGCAGCGCCTATAGTTTCTTGTTTCGAAAGGTTCCGAGACAACTGGTTTGTATAATATAAATTATTGGTTTTTCAGAAAGGGGATGAACTCTATGTATAATACCGAACAAAAATGGTAATCTAAGACGATGACAAAAAAAAACTACGACTGAACGGAGAGCAGAGTGGAGGTTTACGGGTGGGTGCCACATACCATTGTGTAGTTCCACTATCAATCCAACCAATAGCAAGACAACTGGAGCCTACCGCGATTCAGACTGGATAACATCAGCGTCAAACTGAACTCCATGTAGCCCCCACAACGTGACCTCTACGTTCTGGCTGTCATAGGGAAACTGCAATTTATGAATATATAGCGACCATGGCAACATAACACAACACGCAAATAGATCCAACAGTAGATACAAAGAACTAATATCTGTATTCGATATTGGTTATAAAAGCACTCCTTTTTTAGAATAGTTCAGGCAACATAGATTTTATGTAGACATATCTGCTATCCGTGATCTGGATATTTCGAATTCCCTTGGGAACGCCTTTCACAGGAACTGTTTTAATGGGTGAGATAGTTGTAATAAGTCTTATAATATCTGTGCATCAATGATTATTAGTCCAGAACATCTAATGATATAACAGTGAGTACTCTATCACATAATACAGAAATGGAAGGGAAACTAAGTTGGTGATAGAGAATACCAGATAAGAGCACTCTGTAATTTGATTTGCTCCTCAGAACACGAAATGAAACAAGCGTGCATGCATAAATGGGGAATCTTTCTAGGACAGGAGTTATTTCTCTAATTTTTGTGTGAGCAGTAAATCTAGCCATAAGAACACTGTCAACAGGTTGATAATTAGGACGGGCATCAGCAACTTCAAAGTATTCCACATAGTACATCGAATCCTCTCTCAGTAATGAATTGAACCTCGATATATGACGCTCTGGAATCTCAAGCATCCATGGCATTAGACTGGGAAAAAAGTAATAGATCATGAGGATGGCGCCGAGAATCCGTTGGGGAAGCAATGAAAGAAAAAGGTAATATTCTGGGGACCTGTTCATCAAGGAGAACCAAATCAAGACGTAGGACCTTGTCAGATTTGTTCTCATCGACATATTCAGAGAAGCGAGTGGCCCTCATGCGGATGCGCCAACGATGTGACTCCTGAGTGACATTCTTCAGCAGAGTATATAGTTCATCTGTGCAAAACAACAAGCTAGATGAGCACTCTGAAATGAAACAAGTGTTTTCCAAAGGAAAAAAACAATGAAGCAGACAATACTGGCAAATTATATAGAAGAGCATCACAAAATCCAGCCATAGATATAACAATAAAGCAAATTATATCGAAGAGCATTACAAAATCCAGCTACAGATATATCTATATAAATAAGATAGCTGTGCAAAATGGCTTTTCCAAAGGAGAAACAATGAAGCAGACACTAACAGTAAACCATATGGAAGAGCAACACAAAATCCATTTACAGATATAACAATAATAGCAAATTACATCAAGAGTATTACAAAATCCAGTTACATATATATCTATATAAGTAAGATAGATGTGTAAAATGGCTGATGTACAGTATGTGCAAAGAAGGCAAAAGGAAGGATCTAGAGCCGCATGGGCCATTATTTGGAAACGGCAGCGCTATTATTCATCTACACACAAATACTATACCGGGAAAGAGTGAGAAGTACATACAAAGAAAAAGCACGGGGGGTTAATCAACATTGTGCGCTAATCATAAGAAGCATGGTTACAATTAAAGAAAGGAAAGGATTTCATGGTGGATTCTACACAGAAGAATAAGCCAGGCAAGTACGTTGAAACGGAACAAGTATTCTGCAAAGGAAAAAAAACAACGAAATAGACAACCACAGCAAATCATATCGAAGTGCATCACAAAATCCAGATACAGGTGTACCTATATGAATAAGATAATTGTGAAAATGGCTGATGCATATCATAGACAAAGAAGGAAAAAGAGAGTATCTAGGCAGCTATGAGCCATGGTCTGGAAATGACAGTACTGATTATTCAAACTCGGCGCGACTGGCAGCGGATGCGGGAAGCGGCGGGTAATCGCTAAAAATTTCTGAAACCTGAGAGAGATTAGAATGTGAGGACCATCTAAATATATTGCAGATAATATTATAGGATTGCTGTAAAGAATGTCATTGTAGAAAGCAAAGAAATCAGACACTATGGATTACGAACATTAGGTCATTTGATCAAAATAAAGAACAGATTTGACAAATGCGTAGTAAAGGGAATTAAAGTGACATGAGCTGCTAGATGGGAAAGTACATGTAAATGGTTTAGATGGATGGTTCAGCTGGAATGGGAGTAGCAACACCATCGACAGCAGGATGTTGAGGCTCTCTAGATGATGTTGTTGACATCAGAATCGGGCGGAATTGCCCCAAGTAATTGCTAAGAATTTCTGAAACCTGAGAGAGATTAGAAAGTGAGCACCATCTAAAATATATTGCAGATAGTATTATAGGATAATATATATATATATATATATATATATATATATATATATATATATATATATATATATATATATATATACTCTAAAAAGCAGGCAAAAGTTAATAAAAAAATGGGAGCAGTACCCAGCAAGTCCGACAGAAACACCAAAACAACACCATCATAGAACACGGAATCCCGATTACATGATCTGTACTCACTGCCTCGATCCAGTGCTGGAAAGCCAGCTTCAGAGCCTTGCCATCCCTTGATAAACCTTGATCCACTGTATCAAGCTCACAAACAACAGCAACTTCAACACACACAGCATAGCAACGCTAGAGTAGTACAAACAAAAAAGAATCGCTTTCTTGTGGAGAAAAGAACATCGCAAACTTTACTATCGCACCAATTGATGCGGAGAAAGCCAAAGGAACAAGACCTTGGATGCATTGAGGCTGATCCGGTTCCAATACGTGGCGGTGGTCTCCAATTTGGGGTCGTTGAAGAAGGAGACGGTGCTGGAATGAGCCACGCTAAGTCCAACGCTTGCCACCTTCATCAATCCCAACTACAAACTCTCTTAGTTTCAAAGAATAATTGCTCTTCATAGAAGGTATAACACAACTATAACACAAAAAGATCAAATAAGGATAGTGTAATATAAAATAGGTAGCCGCAAATAAAAGATCGTTTGATGATCACAACAGTACATGCATTTAGCCTTTAATCTAACACAAGAAAGGAAACATAAGAAAGATGCAGTGTTTGCTGATCACAACAGTACATGCATTTAGCCTTTAATCTAACACAGGAAAGGTAACATAAGAAAGACGCAGGCATACCTTCAGACGGTAGCAACGAGGAGTGCCCTTTGGGCAGCCAACTGAGCTTGTCCTAGCAGACGCAGTAGCACGAAGAACCACAGGAAAGTACAAAAAACAAATGCCAAGTCACTACCAGGAAAACAGAATAAATAATCAAATCAACAAAAGCAGGAACACGTAATAATCAATGAAACGAAAAACGACTGGAAGAGCGCTCCACAAACGAACAAACAAAACGAAGGACCGGTTCCATCCCTACGAAAAAAAGCCAATAGTTCGCTTAACGAACGAACAACAAGATCAGGCAGCAGGATCGACCGATGGGGAAAAGAAACAATGAAGCAAGAATGGGGAACAACCCAATTGCAAAATGCAGGACAGAGTAATCAGCGAATAGACAAACACGAGAGCACAGAGCAACAGGGAAAAAGAAACAACGAGCCAGCATAAGGAACACAGAATGGGATCTGCCTCAACTGACAGCGTATCGCCGAATGGTTCACCCAAACCAGGACGAGCAGAAACCAGCAAGACTGATCGCCGGCTGGAATCCAGAGAGGTCACGACCAGAATCGGAGGGGGCGAACAACGGAAAACCAAAAGAAGCCCCGCGAAAGAACAAGCGACGGAAACACCCTCTCTACCAGCGATTGAGGCGATATATACGCAGAAGGAAACCCCATCACTCGGTAAGAAGGAAAGATGGCCTCGGGCACCGATAACAACACGAAGAAGACGCGGCCTCGGGATAGGAGCCACGGGCGGAAGGTGCGAGACGGATTAACAGCGGATCACCCCCCGAGACGGAGCACAGCGCACACGCAACGAGCGAGACGGAAAACAACGACGCGTTATCAACCGTCGCTATCTCAACTAACGCGAAACAACGCACATGAATAGGCCGCACGACACAAAACGAAGAGACGGCAACGATTGCCACTGACAAAAACAAACGGAGGAACGGCGCAGCGAAGTAACGGAGTGACGAACAGGTTTCAACAGCGAGGACGGAACAAACGAGCGCTCTATTTTTTTTACTGCCTGAGCTCGTACGGGGAGACGCCAGCGCTCGGCAAATCCTTCCGCTATAAGATATAGTATAGATGCATGTAATGTACGGTGAATGGATGCAGTGATATTTTCTTTATTTATGATCATGATCCTCGAATGGGATCTAGAAAGAGATCCTATGTAGTCATCTTTGTAACTATAATTTTAGACAGAGATCATGATCCCCTCGAGCAGGATTTAGAAAGAGATCCAATGCAGTCATCTTTGTAACTATAACTTTAGCAGTTGTAGATCGATCATTAGATCAAAAAGTAATAACCCAGATCTTTCATAGCAAGTTAACACCGTAGCTGAGAGTTGTTTATCCAGACTGTCGGTTGTTTCAATCTAACGGTGCTACCAACCGGCAACTGCTTAAGTTACGGCCACCGTACTACCGCTTTCTATAAGCTGTCTTCTTTCTCTTGGATTCGGGATCTACTATCATGAGATCAGGCGATTCATCTCCTTTGGAGCAGTGAAAAGCATGGGTTAGAGTTCGATTTGGATTGGAAAGGGCCAGTGATGCGTCGTTTTTTGTGGTGGGGTGGGGTTTCAAGACGAAAAAAGGCTTGTGTGTCCCCAAAGTCGGCATCAGCGATGGCATGGCGACCTGGCGGTGTCCAGCGGAATGGGTGCCACCGCGCGCACCGGTCCATCGGAGTCGGAGGCCGCTTGAGCTCATCACGACAACAACCACCCTTCCATCCTGCTTTACCAAATAGCTCTACTTGTACGTCTTTTACGAAAGGAAAGCCTCTGATCTACAGGCGAATCTTAACGGGAAACTAGGCAAAGGCACCGATCACAAGGTGAGACCCTCCTTTTTGTCTTTCACGTTGGCTGTCGTGAGGATGAACAGTTGGTTGTAATACTTGTATCATATTCATATATGGTCATTGGTCCGACTCCAAGCGACCAACCAGGGACATTCACATAGAATGCAATGTGTTCTTGCGAGGTAACAACTTCGTGAGTAGCATACTGTCACAAATGCATCCCTTTGATTGCCTACAGCATGGCCTCATGAAGTAACAGTAATACTCCCTCTGAAATCCATTTAGCATAATTCTTGCCAGCGCTTAACAACACCAAGTGTAGTTAAATTGTAAGCCTGGGAAGTACAAAGTGTATTGGACACATGCACCAAAATTTTGGAGGATGCGGTTAGTGTAGGAAACATCTTACTACCATATTGAAACATGCGAAAGAATGTCACAACAGTCAATAACAAATTGGAAGCAGTAAATAAGCCAGTGTGAAGCAGACAACAGAGTTATCTTGCTTGTTGGGAAAAACAGAAGAAAATAGAGCAAAGCTGGATCTAGCAGTCAAATAACTTACACAAAAAAGGAAAGCCTTGAATGCAAACATTTGGGATTTTCATCATAATGTATGTCATATTATTATCATAGGGTACCATCTGTTTCATAGCTAGCAGAATAGAAGCTGCTTCGGATCAAGCAGCCAACTGCAACATTGCTAAACGCACAACACACTTTTAAGGTAGCTTGTTACGACACATAGTGGAGCGCAACACAGATAGGTAGATGGTTTTGGTATTACAAGTGGGTAGCCAGACTCATTTCTTTCCACTTTTCTTGAGACCAGAGCCTCCCAATGCACCCTTCTGTCCCGCCTTGGCCTTCAGTTCCTTCAGTGCCTGTCCATGCAGAAAATCATGTAGTTCATGTCAGCAAATAAGAACCCCAGCTAAGCAGAACAGAAAGAAGTACCAGATAACTTTGGCTATTGGTTTCACCTTTTCCTCATCTTTCTTCTTCTGCAAATACGCAAGATCACTCTGCAAACGAAGAGGGAATCAGAACTATGCCAAATGTAGACCAATTGTAAATAAGCAATGCAGTTACTCATATTCATGCTTATCACGGCGTCGCCTAGGCGACGCCTAGGCGCCGACTAGGCGTCCAGTCGGCCGGCCGGGCTCGCCGTGCCTCGTCGCCGCGCTCGCCGGCCAGCGGTCGCCGGCGCCATGGCGTCATGGGCGGGACGCCTAGGCGTCGTCGAGTTTTCAAGGCGATCGACGCTTGGTCAAGACTAAAGCAGCTACGACCGTGGACCGAGAGACCGCACTGAGAGGTACGCGACGGGGACTCGACATCAGGACCGGAGAGGCGGAGCGCAGGGGAACCCTAGCTTCGCGCCGCCGCCGCCGCCCGCTTCTCGCCCCGCGCCGACTCGAGATTCTCCGCCTCGCGCTCCTCTTCCGCCTCCCCCTCCTCGCCGCTTCTGCTTCCGCCTACCTCTCCTCCTCCTTCGCTTCTCCTCCTTCGCCTCGCTTTCTGCTGCTCTTCGTTGACAGGCCCTCCGCTTCCGCTCAGCAGCTCCGCTTCGGTGCTTGACTCCTCGGTCTCTGCACAAGGCCTCCTCTGATGCACAAGGCTTCACTGCACAAGGCTCTAAGCCTCGAGGATGCCGAATGGATGAGGATGACTGGATGAGGGCATGAGGCAAAGGACGCAGTGTGTAGCACCGATTAAGTAGCAAAGAATTGTAGCACCGATTATTGGATTGATCGATTAGCAAAGAGAGCACTAAGAGCGAGAGTAGTACCGATTGAATGGAATGGGCACTAAACAAAGTCAATACTCAATACTAATATTCAATAAGTAGTTCAGTGTTCAATAATCAATGAGTGCTTGAGCTTGATTGTGCCGACAGGACACATACTGATATATGGCTGACCAAACAACAAGTACCGCCGTTGGTGAGTCCGGTAATGCTAGCCAAGAGCAGGCATATGATCCATCCAAGGATCCAAAGCGGAAGGCCAAATCGAAGGATCCTGGGTGGAAGTATGGATTTTGGCCCGACATGACGAACAAAGATATGGTGCAATGTATGTCGTCACGGAAAACAAATGCATTCAGCATCAAGAGGTTGAACATGAAGATTTGCCGCGGGTTTTGGGGATGTTCAAAATGCCCCAAAACCACCACGGCCATAATGAGAGAAATGCAAGATTACATAAAGAAGACGCAAGGAACAAGATGATTAATTTAGATGACGATGAAGAGGAAGGTGCAATCAGAGGTGATGATGTTCAAGAGGTTGAGGTTAATCAACAAGTATCCTCGAAGCGCTGCCTTGTCATCCAAGTTCGGGACACCGCCAAGAGGAAGCAAGCTGCCATTATGCTCAAACCAGTGGCCAAAGTAACAAAATCAGTTGCCTCCATGATAAAAAAGACACCCGAAGAGGTAGTTGAGGAAAGGCATTCCAAACAGTTGTCCCAAACCTCCATGGAGCAATGTACGAGGACCAAGGAAGAAAAAGAAAAGGTGGATATGCATGTTGCTAATTTCTTTTATCAGTGTGGGATACCATTCAATGCTGCAAATTCTAGGAGTTTTGAAATTATGATGGAGTCTGTTGGACAATATGGGCATGGATACAAGCCTCCTAGTTTTCATGAGTTAAGGATGTCGTTGCTTGCTAAGGCAAAGAATGATATACAATCATTAAGAGAGAAGCAAGAGTCTGGTTGGAGGCAATATGGTTGTACACTAATGTCAGATGGATGGACTGATAGGAGAGGAAGACATTTGATAAATTTTCTTGTCAATTGTCCTGAAGGGACTTTCTTCTTAGAGTCTGTAGATGCATCCTCTCAGTCGGCTGATGCAAGAATGTTAGCAGATTTGCTTGAGAAGAGGATTGAGGAGATAGGCCCTGACAACGTCGTTCAAGTGGTCACCGATAATGGTGCCAACTTCAAGGCTGCTGGTAAGTATCTCTTTAGCAAAAAAAATATATCAGAGCTGCAAATTGCTTGGAACTCAATCCTTTTCTTTGGCAGGTAAAATTCTTATGGAGAGGTTTCCCACTCTCTTCTGGACTCCTTGTGCTGCACATTGTTTGGATCTTATGTTGGAAGATATCGGAAAAATAAGTGAGTTCAAGAAGGCCATCAATCAAGCCAAGCATGTGACTACATTCATCTATAGGCATGGGAGGCTTCTCGATGCAATGAGGGAGAAGACAGGAGGGAGGGATTTAGTGAGACCTGCAGCCACTCGGTTTGCTACTTCTTTTCTCACTTTACAAAGTTTATATAAGCATAAGGATGCTCTGCGACTACTCTTTGTTAGTGAGGATTGGACTAGGGCTAAATTGGCTCACACGGAGGCGGGGAAGAAAGTTTGTGATATTTTGCTTTCCTTGCGTTTTTGGCATGCTGTGGAGGATTGCATAAGAGCATCCCAGCCTTTGCTGATTGTGCTCAGAATTGTTGATGGGGATGAGAAGCCTGCTATGCCGGAGGTTTCAGCAAGTATGGATCATGCTATGAATAAGATAAGAGAGTCTTTTGCAAGCAAACCAAGGGTGCTAAAGAAGGTAATGGACATCATTGAGAGGCGGTGGGTGCACCAGATGGAGCAAAAGCTGCATGGGGCTGCATTGTTTTTGAACCCAAACAAGTTTTTTGATATCAAAGAAAAAGACATTGACTATGCTTCGAGGCTCCGGATTGCATTCAATGATGTGCTCGAAAAAATTGTTAATTGTGATATCAATTTGCTTAGAAAGATAAGTGATCAAGCAGATGATTATGAGAAAATGAGGAAGTGCTTTGGAAAGCAATCAGTTATCATGCAACAAAAAACAAAGAGCCCTCGTAAGTATTACACTTCTATTCTTAGTTGATTCAATTTTAAACATTCTAAGTTTCTAACATAGATAGAATGTTTTACGTTTTAGTTGATTGGTGGGATGCTTTTGGTGGCCTTGCTAGAGAGCTTCAAAAGTTTGCAAGGCGCATCCTCGGCCTTTGTTGTTCGGCCTCCGGTTGTGAGCGCAATTGAGCATCTTCGAATTTGTAAGCAACTAAGTTGTATTTACTTCAAGGCTGCTCATATATTCCAAATATTTCTGTTGTTGATTAGTGATTCATTTTCAGATCCATACAAAAAAAAAAAACCGGTTGGAGCATCAAAGATTGAATGATTTGGTCTACATTCAATACAACCGAAAGATTGCCGAACGTTTTCAAAAGAGGCGTGTGGAAGGGACAAATTTCAACCCTTTGATCTTAGAAGAGTTCCAATGGGACAATGAATGGGTTGAAATGAGTACCGAAGAAGTCCACCACGGAGAAAATCTTTCATGGGCTCATGTTGATGAAGCCACCGGTGCATCACAAATGCTTCAAGGTCGTAATCTACCTAGAATAGCCAGGACGTACTCTCGACGTGGTGTAAATTTAAGCTCAACAGTTGAAGGAGAAGAGCAAGGCTCAGATGAGGATGAAGACTATGAACCTTTGGTGGCCGACGATCTAGACATCGATGATGATTATGGCCAAACGCCACCTACTTCTCCTCATGAGAGTGGACCAAGTGATGAGAATCGTCAAGATGATTTAGACTTAGACATTGATGTTTGAATGTTCTTGTCCTTGGAACATTATATTTATGTTTTAATGTCCTTGTCTTTGGAACATTATATCTATGTTTGAAACTTTCAATATTTTTATCCTTGGAACATTCTCAATCCTGCTTTCAAGACATTTTTGTAGTTTATGTGAACTCCATGTATCCAACAATCTAGTGTTTTATACTTTCATCTTGCTGACAAAGTAAATCTTATGCTTGTACCAGGGAAAATCAAGGCAAGCTGCAGGATGGATTGATCACATCAAAGATTCATACAAGGTACTACACACATCACTCTTCACTACTACTATATTTGAGCTTGAATGATGATTTTGTACATAGGAAACTTAAACTATAATTGAAATTCCAATTTAAACTATTTGGTCGCCTAATTGTCGCCTAGGCGGGCGCCTAGGCGTCCAGGCGGTCCGAAGGCGACTCGCCTCGCCGGGGCGCCGTGATAACCATGCTCATATTATCCCTTTTATTGTCTATGCACTAATTTTCAAAATAAAGAACCACTGTTTCAGAAGAGACATTATCAAAAATCCAGAAGAACTATCAAAATACCGCACCCTCCCAAACCTCTTGTTAAACCAAACATGAACTTGGCACAACATCTTAACTTGGCCAAATAGCATACAAAATGCTTATCGGAATTCAGCTTTGCCTGATTCGAATAGAACTAGACAACCATATTTGCTTGCATAACAACCAGCATATCACCACTTTTCCTTCCCTATTATCACATTTGCCTTTTGGTTTAGAGTTGGTACTATTCCAAGTTGTTGACATCATCTGTTGCTACTGGCCTACTTCGTATTATGTTTCAAGAGAAAGCGGGTAGAATTGGTGTATCAAGTGACACCATGGATAGTTAAAAGTAATCAAAACTAGAAACCTAAAGGTTCATACAACAGAATACAACTCCCTTTCTTCAAAAACACCAAGGTTCTCAGTTCAGAATTAAGACCCATTCAAGGCATTTTAACCCCCAATGAACTTTCTTCCAGCCAGATTACATTTATGACGTAGAAGAAAAGAATAAGCCAAGCAAACAGCTCCCTACTTGAGGATTTGCTCCAAATCATACTTTTAACATATAGACCTTGGACAAGCAAGATTAGGCTAGCTGGGTAAGTTGCCAAACGCCGATGAGACTGGAAAATTGAAGTTATCAAACGCATAATTCCTGACCATGAAACAAAAAGTCACCCATGCATAACATCATACACACTTTCAGATAGTTTGTTACATGCTTGCAAGATTGTTTTGTCAGGGTCCAAACCATTTAACTGAGAAGAAATTTGTGCTGGCAATCAGAATTTCAATCAGCACATGGGCATGTCAACCAAACAAGCTTTTTACCCAAAAAAAGTACAACACCAACACTGTCTTGACAATTTAGAGTTCTCATTATTTCAAGGGTTAAGCAAATAACATACCAGAACCTAACAGAGATAGCTAAATATAGGAAAATATAGCAAATAACCTATCTCATCTTTAATTCCTAATTTTGACGTAGGCCTCTCGTCCAGCATAATCGTCACAGACGCATAGCTATTCGCCAAATTTCCATTCCCCTAAAGAATCGACCATGAACTAATCACACCACACACGAACCGATCTACAACACAGCGACCTAAACAGTAAAAAACCTAGGGTTACAGGCGGCAACGAATCGACGAATCGAGAGCAAAAAGCCAAAGCATAGCAACACACCTCGTCGTAATCCTTCTTCTCGGCCTTGGGCGCCTTCAGGGGCTTGGCCTTCCCTCCTGCAAAACCACCCCGAAACCAAAACGTCAGAATCCGCACGGATCCATCGGCACCACACATGAGCAAGACCTCACAGGAATCAATCGAAAGGGGGACAAACCTTGCTTCGACATGACGGACGGGGTCGGCGTTGAACGGAGGGAGCAGGTCTGGAAACCCTAGCTCGCGCCGCGACGAGGACGAAGGAGGGGAAAGGTGCGAGGAAATTGCCGAGGAGGCGAGAGAGGCGTATATACAGGACTGGGGAGGAAGAGTAGGTGGCTGCGAATCGGGAATCTTGTGGTTGGGTGAGTTCGGGCCGGGCCGACGTGGTCTTTGTATCCATGGCCCATGTACTCCCTAGTGGGCCTAGCTTTCCTCTGATGGATTGTTTCAGGCCATAATTTCTTAGGACGGCGTTTTGTAATTATCTACCTTTTGGACATGGATAAGGTCTTCACGGGATCCCTTTAACTATTATTTTTTTAAAATATAATTATATGCTAGAGACCATATATTTTATAGCTATATGTTATGAAATTACTAAAAATATAATGATATAGAGGTATTTTTAATGATAAATCTATCGATATAATTTCCATGTGACAAATCCATATACTTAATGTATACTAGGTATATTCTCCTGTTGTTGCTGCTGGTAGGGCTGTGCATGCAATATATTCAGTAGATATAGTTTTTTTAAACATGGTAATTGAAATATGATACCAAATATATCAAATAAAACTTCCATTCGGTATCAGTAAATACCATAATATTTCAGTCCGGTATTGGCAAATACCATATTTATCAAACTAACGTGAGTTGTTATTTTTTACTTGTCGTTTTGGACATCGATACGGTTTCTAATACACAACTTTGATCATTACTCTATCTAATTATATGTTAATAAAAAATTATTACACACCCTTTACCTTACATTGACAAATCTAGTGATATTATTTCCATGTGAAACCATGCTTTGTACACATTTGACATTTACTTTATCTAATTATATGTTAATAAAAAATTATTACACACCCTTTACCTTACATTGACAAATCTAGTGATATTATTTCCATGTGAAACCATGCTTTGTACACATTTGACATTTACTTTATCTAATTATATGTGTATTTTTTTATTTTGGTATTTTTGATTTACTCACAGTTTTTACCAAAAAAAACAGTATCCCAAAAATCAAAAAAAATTCATATCGCACCGAATACCATAAATCAGTCAAAACGAATTGATTGGTTCGGTTCGATTTTCTGACATGGTTTTTTTGGTTTGATAAAACCGTGCAGAGCCGTAGATATGGAGCTGAATGTGCTTTCTAAAAAAATGTTTCAAATATCATTATCAGCCTATTTTTGTAAGGTTCAATATCTATGTAATTGATTAGTGTTATAGGAATTGTGGGAAAAGAATGATTGCAATTGGGAAGCCAATTGAGGAAGAATAAGAGGTATTTATTTGCCATTTAATTGACATACACGAACTTCATTTTATGCATTTTATTGCAGGAACATCATTATTTCAAGTGTTAATATTTCAGCATATTAACATACAAATATATTTCATATTATTATACCAACAGATTGTGTACACTGTTACAAATAAAAAAATTTATACAGAAGTAATTCTACCTTTTTTCCCACATGATAGGTTCAAAACCTTAGTATATATATGGAACTGAGATAAAATTTGTGATGAAATAACAACTATTTTCTTTACATCAATCATCCATCCTCCTAAGATAATTGTCATTGACCTACTTAATTTCACAAAAGAAATTTCTGAAGTAGAATTTCTCTAACTTGTTTTTGCACCTCATTAGTTAAGAGTATGTCATTAAAATGTGAACTTTTAATGCAATCAGCAGGGATAAAAGTTAAAACATATGCAGTTTTCTTTGTTGATGTGGCTTTCTCTTTTTTTTCCCACGTAGCACATATGAAAGAAATATATGCAGCGATGATGCTAGACCTTAGCATCGATTCATGGAGGAAATAGGAGAAGTCCAATCCATGGAGAAACCAGTAGATGGTTGAAGCATCTAGGCCCCTAATTCATTTTGAGTTTTGGTAATTAATGACAAAAGTATTGTTAAGGACTAACAATTCTCTAAAAGGAATAGAATTATGAAGCATAAAGGAGATCAAGTATCAAGCTCGATACTAAGGTATGTAGGATTAAAGACCTTTTCATAGTTTTCGCTAATCTTGATGTTTGGAGAAAATATCAGGTTACTAGAATAGATGTCATGCTATTAAGTGGGATATTAGTTAGTAGCTTGATGTGGATCAAGTTTTATGGTTTAAATGTATACTCATACATTGATCATATAGTTCTTTTCAAAGTTATTCCGAAAAATCTCTAAAGAAATAGGTTAGTCGGCACTACCGACCAACTAGGGTACAATTATTTAATAGAAGATGTGGTTTTTGGGTGTTGTCCCAGGCCGGCACTATTGCCCTACTAGGAGCGGTACTACCGCATGTGCAGTAGTACTGGCCCTAGTGGGTGGTACTTATTTTTCAGAATTTGGTGTTTTGGGACCTTGTCCCTCAAATTTACTCTACCCCTATTGAGAGCAATATTGCCATTAATGTAATATCGTCCCTAGGGTTAGTAGTTATATGTCAGAAAGGGTTCAAAATATGCATTTTTGGTCCCTGAGGCCGACACTACCGATCCTACATGGGCAATAGTGCTGGGGTACTATAACAACAACTATTTTCCACTACACTTAATGCTATAATCGACCGTTGGACTCAATGCCGGCACTAACGACCCTACATGGGCGATACTTTTGACTTTCTTGATTTTTTCAGGGATTAGGTGGTAATGACTAGATTTATAGGTGCGGGCTATAAATACACCCCCACCTGCACCAAGGAGCAACTCTTAGTCATTTATTGCTTATTTGTGAGCCTTTGCAAGTCTCTCATCACTTCTAGTGTATTAAATCATCATTTTGAGTTGGTGAGAGCATTAAAGTGTGAGCATTTATTCTTGAGCCATTTAGACACTTGATCAATCTCAAGCAACCGTCAAGGCCTATTCTCTTGGAGGTTTCTGCCTCATAGAGGACTTGGAAGTGTGGAACCGGTGATCTCTTCAAAAAGCTTGTGAAGATGCCCGGTATTGTGTGAAGGTCAGAGCTCGCCTATCTGGAGCTGGAAAGAGCTACCACTAGTGATCGAGAGATGCTCAATTGTGCAAGGAGACGGCTTTTATTCAAGCTTCCTCAATGTGGAGTAGGAGAGATCGGCATGTCTCCAAGACCACAGGAAAAAATCATCATGTTGTGTTTTGCTTTATTGTGACCTTATTAGTACAATTTACATTCCTTGTAATCATAACTATTGATTATCTTCCTAGGATTGTTTTTCTTGTCTAGACATATGTTATTAGTGCTCTTAGCAAAACCAAGTTTATTTAGGCTTTAAAATTGTTGTAGTATGATAATTGTTAAATTAGAGCCAAAAAATTTAAAAACTTCCATTCACCCCCTCTAATCAGTTATCCTTGATGCTACAACAATTTTGTCATGCAGGATGACACATTGGGTATGTTTAGTTGAATGATAGGTGGGGTCTATAGGAGCTTTTCTTCTAAATTGAAATAAAGGCCGACAACTATGGAAGCATAATTGGGAGCTCAGTGAGGGAGAAGTTTATGTGAGCTCTACTTGTCATTGATCTAACTTGGCTAACGTGTCATCCTATATGGCAAAATCACCAACTCATTGTGCCATACGAACAATACCACCGTAAGAATTCAGGTTAGTGTGTATTACTGATAAAATTAGCCTAAGGTAATAACAATAAAATTGCCATTACTACGAGTTAATTACGCTGATTTTAGCATATTAGCTAACAAAATATTGAGTACACCCGATATTTTATCAATAATACACCGTGTTCAGAGTGTTGTAGTAGAACAATAATTAGAGACTGAAATGAAAACTTATTACAGTCCATTGCCACGCAGAACTACAAGTCCAATTTATTAATTATACATATGATCCAAGTACAACAAAAATATAATACAAAAGTATTAATTACCCTCAAAGACTAACGAAGCTAATATATGATCTACCAACAATCTAACCCTCCTAGTAATCCACATCCTTGTAGCCCTGATCCTGCTGGTAGTCTTCAACCCATGCCTCATAGGCATAACCAATGGGATCCATATCCTAGACGATCACTTGATCGTTGATGCAAATCTCTAAGCAAAGGAGAAGTTAAGCAAGAGTGAGTACAAAAATACTCAGCGAGCATTAATAACAAGATACACCATATGAATTTTTCTATTATTCACCATATATCCATTTCTATCTCAAACCCATTTTTAGAAAAATAGTGTTTTATTAGAAAATAGTTGATTTCATATATTAATTTCTGAAATTTGCTACTAGCACTTGTATATGAGGCAGACTTAGTTTCCATAGCCTTCAATCCAAAAGACAAGCATGAATTCATGATTTTATCTTGCGCAAGTTTATACCACTTTATCTATAGTGAACCCAATCTCAGTTGAGAACCCAGATTATTAATCATTATTCGGGTATAAGATCTTCAACCCTAGTAGCTAATGAGTTGTGGTGTCCTCGACTGTTTTCTACCAACTCATAGTGTACCAGTTGTACCCTGACTAACAACGGCAATACTCATATCATGGCTTTAAATATAGCGCCCTTGGCCTTAGCGTTTTTGCTCCATGGGTCTTAATGCTCTTGCGGTAGTCTTGATCTTTTATCGTCTTACCTCAATAAGCCTTACCGTCTTATTAGTCCGATCTTACCAATATGCCTTACCATAGGTGCCCTTGGCCTTAGCGTTTTTGCTCCATGGGTCTTAATGCTCTTGCCAGCCGTCTTGATCTTTTATCGGTCTTACCTCAATAAGCCTTACCAGTCTTATTAGTCTGATCTTACCAATATGCCTTACCAAGCCCATATTGGTCTTACCAACCTAATTATCTAATACATACCTAATGTGGAGATCATACACCTTGATAGGACAACCTTTTTAGTTATTTCCCACACACTATGGTTGATACAAATTATATAGCTCATTGTCCAAGTGTAGTTTGTTCAACCTTATATTCTAGCATATGTAGAGGGCCCCACTAACAACACAAACATCCACAACCCTAGGCATCCTTTACCCACCTCATATATATACACACGTCACCGGCTCCTTTCGTTGGATGAGCCATTCACAATCACGTCAATAATCAACCCCTATCGCATCAGTTCATCAATAATTCAATATATCCAAAATCAATTACTACCTCAATAGTTTATCAACAAACCATCTTTCCAACTGCATCCAATTTATTGTTTTCTTAAAAAGGGATTTTCCAATGCATGGATGATATCACATATAAGCAAATATATTTGATTCAAATTATTCAAATATGATCAAAAGATTGCTTGCCTAAAGTTTGGTAAAAATACTCATCCTCGCATGGTTGTTGCAGAGGACCTCCTGTCGAATTTAATTCAATTCCTACATTTAAAAATATTACAGTTTAAATTAATAGTAAATTATGGTATTTTAATTGCATCCAACCCTTTCCTAACTTGATTGAAATTAGTACAGATAGATTGCTATTTTAATTTAGGATATAATAATTTGTTGCATTTTAACATTGTGTATTTTAATCTGTGTTACTCATTATAATTTCATTTCAACGTATGTATTGTTTTCTTATTTTTAATCATAATGGTGGTTGCTAATATTATTTATTTATTTATCTTCTCACATTTATCCTTCCATTGCTTTTATATTTTTGCTGAGTATGTGTGTGTGTATTATTTTTAGAACAACATATCTTTAATTATTGATTTATGTCTAAGCAGTTCTTTATTCAGAGCGAAGATCTTTTATGTTTCTTTTTTAAGCAAAGATTTTAATTGTTGGTTTGGCCATTTGAGTAGAATAAATTGTAGTTTAAATTTGAGTTAGTTTATTTGGAGAATTATAAATTAATAACCTAATTATGAAGGGTTTTAAAAATGGTCCAATGAGACGAATTAGTCAAATTCTAATTAAAATTACTTTAATGTGTTTGATTTGTTTATTATTAAAAAATATTTAGAAAATCTTAAAATTTTATTCAATATTTTTTGTTATATTTTTCTCCTTTTTTCCCCTTTTCTTTCTATTCTTTTTCTTCACTGACCTTATCTTTTCCCCATCTCCCTCTCTCTCACCTCTCCTGGCTCCATGCCGCCTAGCTCCCTGTTGATCTACCCTAACGGCCTCTGGCCTCCGGTCCATGCTGCACCAACCCCGCTAGGCCCCGCCCTCGGCCCTTTGCTCCTTGGCCTGGTCTGCCTCACCCACGCTCCGACCCGGTCTTGGCGCCCACCACCTAATGTGGCCTCGCACCACAGCTTGGCCTGGGTCTCCTCCATCACTGCCGGTTCCTCTCCTTGTGCCTGCGCCGATCTCCTCCCCCTCTGTGGCCTCCCTCCCGGCTTGCGCCGTGCTGGCCCTAACCTCCTCACGCACCCTAGGCCACCGCCCCCCTGCAGTCACCGACGCCTTAGCTCCCCGGCATCACTGCCTCTACTCCTCGATCACCCTGAGTGCACCTCTACCACCATGGCCCTGTCGCCATGCTAGCACCATCACCTTACGGCTATTTTTAGTCCCTAGGCCGACCATGCCGCCACCTCCCCATCCTTCTACTATAGCTTGGTGATATTTTATTTTTCCTATTGTTCTCATACTGTTCTTGGTATATATTGTTACTTGATTTAGCAATATTGCATGTTGTGATTTGGTTGATGATGAACATGAGGTCGAAAGCTCGGGTTTGGTGGTGCGGTGACAAGACCCACAACCTCTCGTATGTCAAGGAGTAGGTGGTGGTTGTAGGGCTCGCATAGTCAGCCCCCATGGCTGCCATTCTCTTGAGACCACTAGGTAACTTCTGATCTAACTATGCTTACTCTGGTTCTTGACTATTAGAACCTATGTCGCTAGTATATGCCAAAAGATTGGATGTGATTACCTGGGATGTGGAGAATGGTGGGAATGGAATAGTACTAGACTGTGGTAGGGGATGGGGTTGAAGGTGAGATGGCCGTGCTCCTAGCCTCTGGCTCCCTTGCTCTTGCTCCTGATGGTTCGATTATGTTTGTGGCTTTGGGAAGTGACGGATTGAGGAAGCTAGCTTTGGCTTTGATCCTTGCCCTGGCTTACTCTTTTGCCCTTGTGGCTTTGTGTGTGTGTGATTGGTGGCTTGGTTTTCTCCTGAGGTTACGAGGGCTTGGATAGGGCTCGATGGCTTGGGGATGGATGATCTGTCTGCCTTCCCACCCTTTTAACCATGTCATCCCTTACCTTTTTATCATATGATTGTCTACCATTTTATTAGGTGGTATTTTTTGGCACTATTCGAATGCAGTTATGATTACAGATAAAAATATGTTTGTATCTGCCAAATGATAAACCCTAATTAGTGAGAGGTGTCGATTTGGCCCCGGACGGATCTAGTATCTCGATGAGCGATGTCAATCACTTATGGGTCTAACGGCACTTTTTTCTAACTTCTTTCATGCATGTATTTGTTTGCATATGCTACTACTAAGCTTATTTAATTAATTGACGGCCAAGATTTTCAAAAGCTTAGATCCTAGGTTTTGCACCTCCTTTTTATTATATTTGCTATTGGTGTAAATTGTGTTGTATAAATTTGTATGTGTTATTGTCAGCGAATGGATGTAACAATTATCATTTGTTGTAATTAATATTTGAGTATTAATGTTAGTGAATGAACATATTGATTAGTCGATATCCTATGTTGTAATCGGTGTTTGTGTAAATGATTATGTATGGTATTTTTATTAATGGATTGGAGATGACGATAAATCTTTGTTGAGTGATTCACTTATATGTGTTGTTAATTTTATTAATGATCCATTTTGTGCTTATAATCTTTAGGGTTGGTTTAACACGTCCATTCCGTGTCAAAGTAGAGAATATGTTATTCAATCTTGACACCATTTTTGAGATTGTGTAAGCAATTGCGGGAGAAGGGTACCATGCATGGGCAGGCTGCAACCTGGTGATGGTGGTTGTGCAACCAGAGAAGTAGTAGACCTAACCTTTTGTAAGACATGCTAACTCGCGTGCTCACTTCCAGATCATCTCTACTACTTCTAATTTAGATTGGGGTGATCGTCCGTTCTCCATAACCCCCTGGCGCCCGTCCGTCGCCCGGTCCTGGCGCGCAATCCTCACTCCACCCCCTGCGATCCTCGCTCCGCCCTCACAATCCTGATCGCCCCCCCCCCCCGCGCGGCGCCCGAAACCCTCGCTCCGCCGCGCTTGTGTTGGTGCTTGGTTAGATCGATTGCTTCTCTTCCGTTTGTTTTGTGCTTTTAAAGACGTTGTTTGCTTTTTTCCCCAGTTTGTTCGATGGGATTCTGACTCTTCTTTGCAGGTTCGTCGTCAATCGGTTTTAACTAGAAGCAGCCGACTGCTTCACCGTCTCTTCCTTCGTGTTCAGCACCTTCTCCCTTCCTGTCCCTTCGCTCTAGCGTTGTACAGATGCCGCGCGCCGCACAGGTTACTTGCCCTTCGCCGGCTTCATCTCTGGCTTCCCTTAGACCTTTCACTCCTAGCCAGCTGCTCCCACCTTGTGTCGGAGATTGCCTGGTCAGTCAGTGCTCTTCTCCTGTACGTCTTCCTTCTTCTCTTGTCATACCGTAAAAAAAGATGCAATCTTGATTTTTGGCAGTTACGGTGCTTCCATTCGTATTTAGTTTTTTAAGGGTCCATGCTTATTTTGTTCTTTTGATGAACTACCCTCCTTTTTTGGGATTCATCATGCATTTTTGTGAGATCTATTCCACGGTAAGTCTCTGCTTGTTGGCGTTAGCTCGTTCTGATTTGATGATGTCTCTCGTAGTGGGCAAGGCGGGACGGCGCTTGACATCGCGGAGTCGTGGCCCATCTGTTTGTTGCCGAATCGGTTCTGACGTGAATCGGCCCTTTTTGGTTTCAAACCCGATTCGACTTCGAGTACTAGAGTAACTAACAATTGGCGTCCCCATTCTTAAAAATCTGAAACTTTATATTTCAGGTATGAGTCTCCCAGGCGCATTGGATTCTTGTATTTGGACATTTCTGTGCCCTTCGCCCTTTTAGAGTAAGGTGCCGTGATAAGTTTCTTGCTTACATATGTTATCCTGGTACAAACTATGTTGCCTCTACTTTTTTTTCTTCACATACAAAATCTTTTAGTGCTACTTCTCGATTTTATTTCTTTGCAGCCCTGATTTCTAGATCAATATTACATACGGCTTTTTGCAGCGTTGCCCTTTCTACAGACTTCCTGGAGTAGGCGCAGGTAGGATTAACAACGAGAGGGATGACATTTGCTTCTTCCCCAGTTTCATCATATGGATTGTAGCTCTGTTTCTACTTTTAGGGACGCCATCTACTTTTTCCCAAATTTGTTCTATGAATTCCACCTCTACTTTGCAGGCTAAACTCTTAGCCATATCCTTGTTTGGATAAAGTTACATCTGGTTTAGATCCAACTAAATTCTTAACAATATCCTTGTTTGGATATGACTTGTGTTGCTTAAAGATTTTGTTCGTGCAGATTTTGATTCAGCTTTTTATCTATGTGATAATCCTTTGATATCTGCTAATTTCGGTCAGGCTTTGGTTCTACTTTTGATCTATGCAGCAACCTTTTCATATCTGCTATATTCGATCCATATTTTCGTTACAGCTTCCTACGCTTGCATACAACTTTTTTCCCCGTATGTCTATCCTGTGGAGCTAATGCAGTGTCACACAAAAAGAGTTCATGTCACCGCTATATCGAGTATGTTAGTTTGCTATTTCATTTTCGTTTGCATAGCCTTTCACTGGTCCTTTGCCACATGCAGGATCCTTTGCCGCATCATCAGTGTCGAGCTTAAGGTAGTAATTAGCACACCTAAATATTTCATCGCCATCCATGCATCTTTGTTTGCACCAAAATCAGTTGCTTGCATTTCATGCTCGATTTTCTCAAACTCAAACTTATCGTGTCACTTCCATGAAAATTGGTCTCCTCTTGGAAAACTATAATCTCCACCCATTTTCAAGATTTAAGCAACCATAGATATTTTTAGATATCACCAAAACCAAACTCTATTGTAATCATTCAAGTCTAAAATCGATTTTTGAAATCCCTCACGTGACTTGATGAAGGGCATGACTACAAGCTAGAGAGAGTCAATAAGTTCAAATCTTTAGTCATGTGATGATCAACTCATGATCAAAACTATTTTGCAAAACACATTTGCAAATTCTAATCACATGCTCCAAGATCAAATGAAACACCGATATTTTGCAAAACACATTTGCAAATAATCCGAAAACTATAAGATCAATCCTCTAGCCATGTAAGGATCAACACATGATCCAGAGCACTTTCTGAAACACATTTGCAAATGCCAACACATGCTTTAGGATTGAAACCCATAACCTCTAGCTTATTTGCAAACCACATTTGTAAACAACAAATCAACATTTTGCAAAAACATATTTTGCAAATACAAAACATAAACTTTACTTAGCCTTTGTGATGATCAACACATGATCAAGTCACAAGCTAAAACACGATGCATGAGCTCTCACCTTTTGCAACACATGCAAAACTTAGCTCCATGCAAAAACCAAATCGATTAAGATTCAATATAAGAAGCAAGCATGAGCTCCCTTATTTGCAACACATGCAAATACTTAGCTCATGCAAAAAACAAACAAAGAGAGTGAGCTAGAGTGAACCGGATTGAGTTCATCAACACATGATGAAGCTCAAGCTAAAAAACTCAACCCCTCTTAATAGTACGGCACCTAACTAGCAATCCGGTCTCCCATCCAAACACCGAGACCGGTAAAAGACTAGGAAAACATCCTTAGCTCTAACTAGTTATACCTTTGCCTCTAGCGATCCACTTGGAGCTTTTATGATTTCCAATCATCTTCTCTACGTGATTAAATCAATTCTTCTTGTTCATCAACACATGATGAACCTTCTCTAGCCCTTCTCATCACTTCGTGATCACTTCTTGAAGCTCATCAACACATGATGACTTCCCGTTCCCGATTCTTCTCTTTTCGGACTCAACCTACTTCACAACTCATGGAAAAGGTTAGTCTAATAAACACGGTTGCCTCAATCATCACTTGCACTCCATTAACACATAACGGATGCCTCTACGATCGATTGAGCACAACCAAAATCAATTTGAATGATTAAAAGATGTCTTGAGTACTTTGATGCAACTAATGCTTCATTATACTCAAGAACTTTCTGCTTGCCCTTAATCAACAAAGAGACACCATCAACACATGATGAAATGTTTTTTAGTTGATTGAAAGACAGTCGAACTCAATTTAAACATAATTTAAATTGACATGAGTATATATAACTACACAAGTTTCATATACTCAATATGATGGAATGTAATGATCCAAATATTATGTGAAGTGGTGGAAAGGGATCAATACATTGTAAACCATCAACTATAGAATAAACTCCATTAAATATGTGCATATAAATAATTGAACTTGAATCAATATGCACATATTCAATTTTAGATAGCATTTGAGTTTATCCTATATTAACTTGAGTATACTACAACTACACAAGTTATATATACTCAAAAGGTTGTTTCAAAGTAATGATCCTTGATATAGAAAGATGAAGTAGATCAATACTATTGAAACATCAAGGTAAAGTATGAAGTCCCCCTAAATGTATGCATTCATGTATATATGGAATTGAAAATATTATGCACATCTTGAGGTCTAAATAATGGTAGAGTTCATCCTTTAACTTGAATCCAAAATATGCATTAAGATATTATAAAATGAATACGAGTGCATACCTTGAGTTTTCCATTTTTCAATGAGACTTTGATATTTCCATCTTTTTCATCCAAAAGAGACTAATAAGAGTTAAGCTCAATAAAAGAGTTAGTCTCATAAAAGATTTGTCATTAATTAACAATTGAGACTAATCAATATTACGATTATCAAAAGAGTTTAGTCTCAATATTAGATTTGTCATTAACACCAAAATCAAATTAATGGAGTTTGAACTTTCGAGCGACGGTGAGGCGGCGGCGATGAAACGGCGACGCAGTGGGGCGGCGACATAGAACTACTTGCGGTGGGGCGACAGGATGGGCGAAGCGCGTAGGCGGGTAAGTCGTCGGTCGGCGCTGCTGTGGACGAGGACCTGAGGCGGAGCGATGGGCGTCGTCGGTCGGCCTTGATGAAGTCGTGATCGCCGGTCGGGACTCGGGAGGCGGGGCGGAGCGGAGGCGGGCTCTCGTGAAGTCGGCCTTGATGGGCGTCCTCGGTGAGGAGGCTAGGGTTCCAACTTCCAAGTTTGGCTAGTTTTAGCTAGATGGGCTGGGCTTTGGCGCATGTTGGAAATTCGGTTCTAGTTACAGAATTTCCGTTCCGTTCGTCGGAATTAACCCTCCGTTTAGTTTCGTTTCGAAAAAAGCTTCCGTTTAGTTTTTGATAAAGAACAGTCGAAAAATTCGTTCGTTTTCACCTAGTATATGCCAAAAGATTGGATGTGATTACCTAGGATGTAGAGAATGGTGGGAATTGAATAGTACTAGACTGTGTGGTAGGGGATGGGGTTGAAGGTGAGATGGCCGTGCTCCTAGCCTCCTGGATCCTAGCCTCTGGGCTCTGGCTCCCTTGCTCTTGCTCTTGATAGTTTGATTATGTTTGTGGCTTTGGGGAGCGACGGATTGAGGAAGCTAGCTTTGGCTTTGATCCTTGCCTTGGCTTACTCTTTTGCCCTCATGGCTTTGAGTGTGTGTGCTTAGTAGCTTGGTTTTTTCATGAGGTTACGAGGGCTTGGATGGGGCTCGATGGCTTAGGGACGGATGATCTGTCTGCCTTCCCACCCTTTTAACCATGCCACCCCTTACCTTTTTATCATATGATTGTCTACCATTTTACTAGATGGTATTTTTGGCACTATTCGGGTATGGTTATGGTTACCCGATAAAAATATGTTTGTATCTGCCAAATGATAAACCTTAATTAGTGAGATGTGTCGATTCGGCCCCGAACAGATCTAGTACCTCGATGAGCGATGTCAATCACTTATGGGTCTAGCGGCACTTTTTTTCTAACTTCTTTCATGCATGTATTTGTTTGCATATGCTGCTACTAACTGTTTCAAGTGGTTGACGCCCAAGATTTTCAAAAGCTTAGATCCTAGGTTTTGCACCTCCTTTTTATTATATTTGCTATTGGTGTAAATTGTATCGTATAAATTTGTATGTGTTATTGTCAGTGAATGGATGTAACAATTATCAATTGTTGTAATTGATATTTGAGTAATATGCAATGTATAAATGGTATAATGTTAGTGAATGAACATTTTAATTAGTCGATATCCTATGTTGTAATCGGTGTTTTTGTAAATGGTTATGTATGGTATTTTTATTAACAGATTGGAGATGATGATAAATCTTTGTTGAGTGATTCACTTATATGTGTTGTTAATTTTATTAATGATCCATTTTGTGCTCATAATCTTTAGAGTTGGTTCAACACGTCCATTCTATGTCAAAGTAGAGAATATGTTATTCGATCTTGACACCATTTTTGAGATTGTGTAAGCAATTGCGGGAGAAGGGTACCATGCATGGGCGGTTTGCAACTTTGGTGATGGTGGTTGTCTTGACGGAGAAGCGATGAACCTTACCTTTTGTAAGACATGCTGACTTGCGCGCTCACTTCCAGATCATATTGTTCTAGCTTGATGATTCCTAGTAATCCCCTCGACGGCGATGTGTCCGGCCAGGCACGTCTGTGCTCACTCGCCCTAATCTTCAAGGAACATCATCACCCACTCCTTCAGTGAAGGGTGCTATTCGTTGCTCTCATTGAGGATGTGACCATGTCAGGCTGGGATCTGGCTGGCATGGCAGTTTGGAAAGTGAAACCTCGTGAGCCATGAATTACTAAGGGTATGTACAGTGGTGTATATCAGTTGTCTATAAACTATGCTACATGGTATTTTGGGTAATATGAAAAAGAGAGAAAGATGTTATCTACTATTTAACAAATGATTTTATAGACGGTTTTATAATGTATGTACCATTGTATAGACAACGAGAGACAATTACAAACAACTATATTGTGGCGACTGTATAATTAGCCCAGGGTAGCGATAGTAACAATGTCATCATCCTTAGCTAATTACGCAGATCTCAACAATGCCGCCTGCAAAATATCGAATATCTGATGCTTGACTAGCTACTATACCATATTCAGAGTGTTACAGCAGAACAATAATTAGAGACTGAATGAAAATATATTTATTTCAAGCCACGTAGGGCTATATGTCCTTTACATAATATTACAACCCAACATGTACAACACAAAAGAGTACACTACTGCCTATACTAACTAGATATCTCCTAGAAGCATAGTAAGACCTATAGAAACTCCTATCCCTCCTGGTAATAGTTGGAGTAGTAGCCCACAGAGGGATCCTCCTTATAGCCCTGATACTGCTTTGGGAATAGGCCTCATCCTCGACCTCATACGCCGATCCATCAGGATCTCCTAGAAAAGGGGGGAAATACAATAGTGAGTACAAAATATTCAGCAAGCATTAAATAGCAATGCAACATGAAGCTTTTCTCTCCAACTACCACTTTCTTCCCTCAAACTCCATTTTTACATAAATTAGGTTTTTATTTTCTTTAAAGGTTGGAAATTTTAATTATTGAAAATCAACTACTAGCACTCGTAGATGAGACAGACTGGCTTTCGTAGCCTTTAATTCAGGAGACAGGCTTGAATTCAAGATTTTGGACCCTACGCAGGTTCATACCACTTTACCCATAATGACTTCCACATAAGAGGCTCCAGAACATTTATCACTAATCCAATATTTGATCTCCAATCCTGCACTCGAGCGGGGAGCCTCTACTAGGTCATCCCATGACCCACATATACAGTTGTACTCCAACACCTCCGGGTTTCAAATATACCGCTCTTAACACATTCCATCCACATTCCTTACACATTTCACTCATAGTCCCTTGAGTCATACCAGCATTTCCTAGCTCAACCATAATTAACTTACCCATTGTGGAGATCATAATACTTTTTATAGGATAACTTTTTCTGACAGCGATTTATCTCGCTATGGTTGGTACTAGAATCACGCTCATTGTTCGAGTGTAAGTGTTTGACCTTATATTATAGCCTATATAGAGAGCCCCACCAACATAGGCACCTCATGCTTTTCTTGGCATTCTTTATCCATCATAATTATTTCTATTAACAAATCTATGACTCCATTCATAGATGCTAAACTTCAACTCAACCCTTTCCAAAATCACAATGCAACATTACCATTTCATCAGCTCCAAGACCATATCACAATTCCTTCCTCCATCTCATTCACCATACTTCCATCATCCACATTCAATTCAACATTACAATTTTGAAAGTAAAATTTGATGCAGTGATGATATATGAGTTATACAAAAGTATTAAAAATCATTTCATAGGAGATGATCAAAGAATCTTACCTAGAATAAAATATGATGGTTCGGCTTTGCCCATAGATGGTTTTTGATTGACACGGTGGTTCAAATCAAGACTTGAAACAATAGAAAGGCACTTAAGGTTTATTTATTTAATTTGGTGATCTACTGTTCAAATTTTATTTGGCATTACGATTAATTAATATAAGTTGACAATTTTTACACGATCCACAAGTTGATTCCAGAAATCAACGTGGCCTGAGGTATAACTTTTATTTTTCTAACTTTTCTCACTTTTTCTCTTTTCTTCTCATTTTTCTCCTTTTTCTTTTCTTTTCCCTTTTCTCTTCTTTCCTTTTCCTTTTCCTTTTTCTTTTTCTTTTCTTCTCTTCTTTTTTGGTCTCAGTTCATTTGGCTGAGAGCCTCTCGGCTCTATGCCTCTCTCCCTTCTTCCTTCTCTGGCCGGCGCACCCTACCTCTCCTCCCACTTCACTCTCTTGCATTGATCTCTCCTATGTGCCTCCTCCTATGCGCCTCCTCTCCACCGACCTAAGCTACTCCTACTACTCCTCCTACAGAGGCCAGACTCTCCTCTCCTGCGACTCACCTCCTGGTCAACTCTACCTCAGCCTGCACCTCCCGCCTGCATCACCTCTACCTCCTCTACGGCTCGGTGTCGGCCCGGTCTCACCCCGCGTTGCACCAAGGCTAGGTGCTAACCTGAGTTGCCGCCTCCATCTTGGCCAGAGGGTGGCTTGGCCCTGCCCGTGGCCTGCGCTTCAGGCCCACATGGCTTTGGCCCGGCGCGGCTACACCATTGGGCCACCGATGTTGCTCCACCAACCCCCTCCCTTCTTGGCCGACGGTTGCTCGATGCTTCTCCCTTTCTCCTTGTTGCTCATTACCCTACCCATCTAGGGTTTCTACTCCATCTCGGTTTTTATGCATTTTTACTTTGAATGTTTCATTGCTTATTGCTTTGGATGATCGGTTCTATAATGAACGTGGAAAGGATTGATCTAATCATGAAGAAATATGCTACACTAACCCTAATGGCTATCCCACCTGCTGAGAACCCTGGAGGTGACCCGATCTACCTCCTACACTACCCCATTGTCTAGCCTTTACCCCAATCTACCACTTGCATTTAAGAACAGTCTTGTTGCTACTGGAGTGCACTTGGGTTGGTTGGGGCTAAGCAATAGGGTGGGTGAGGTAGTGATGGTGGTGAAGAAGAAGCTTGGTTTGGCCTTCTTGCATTAGGATGCCTTCCCTCCTCTTCTAGTGATCCTCATCCCTTCACTTCTAGACGCCATCACCACCTCCTCTTCTAGGTATCATCGCCACCTCCTCTTCTAGTGGCTTGTTCTTTCTTTGGTGTTCTTGTGTTGGGAGAATGGGAGCACTAGCTACCTTGGTTTGTGCGCACTAGGAGCTCTGGCTGAATGAGCTAGTTCTAGCTGTCTATTGGCTGGTGAGAGCTAGTTTTATTCACATCTCTTGCTTGCCTAATGACCATCTTGCCCTTGGGCTTTTACTGCCCTCTAATGGCTTTAGTGGCCTTATGGTCATCCTGCGCTATTTTTACTAATACCGTACCAGATAAGTTTTAAAGCGCCGAATGATAAACCTGAAAACTAGTGAGAGGTGCCTGCCTGGGTCCCGGACAGGTCGGTTACCTCGATGAACGATATCTTTTACTGCGGGACTCACATCACTCTCTAATCCTTACATTTTTCTTGCTTAATCGTATTTTATTGTTTATTTAATCTTTTAATTAAATTGATAACCCTCGGGTTATCACATATATAGATAATCCATTATTTGAGTTGTCTTTAGTCATGCCTATAAATGATATAAAGGTGTATTCTAGACAACCGTTATCTATACCACTGTACATACTCTACGGGTTGGGCAGTTAATAATAGGACAGTGGAGAAACCGTATAGATCAAATGGGTGTAACTTAGAAATGGCAAATCCAATGGTTCCAAGTTAATCGAAGATAACATTTACATAGGGCTTATAATTTGTCGATGATGTGGCTTAATGAGAAGGCCTCGTTTCTAGTGAATAATACAGGGGAGGGATTTTGTGTCCAAAATTTTAAAATGTTAACTGCACGTATAGTAAAACAAAAGATAAGAAGAACGACTGTTGCAAGCAAGAAAAGAAACTTGCTTGTTGCTATCGCTCTCCCCCAAGCTCTGATCATGCGGTCCTGAACTTATCTGGATTTCTCGATAACTAATACAGCGCTGATGATGCAGAACTACACAGCTGAAAAATGCCAGGACAGTAGTACCGTATAAGTATATCAAGTACTTATCTTATATCCCTTTAATTAACTCGATAAAAAGGCATTGCCGCCCGCCTGACGAGAGTGCCACGCGGAGCAGAAACAACAGATGCAGAGGCAGAAAAGGAAGATTAGGAGGATGGGCAAGGCAGGCATGTCTGCGTTCTGCACGCCTGCATGAGCAGCGTGACGCAGAAACCGAGATAGGCTCCTGTGGACGGCGGCATTGAGATCTTGGGGGGGAGGCGCTTTTGTCCGTAGTACGGTGGGTGCAGCCCGCGGCACGGACGGCGGACGGTGGGCGCCCCTTGTGGGTATCGCCAACCGTTTTCGTCGCCAACCCGTCAGTCAGATGGTTTATGCTTAACACCGCATGCATCGATCGGATCGACGCCACGGCCACCTTCTCCTCCTTCGCTTCTGTCTTCTCTTCTCTCTGTGCGTGTGACTGTATAAATATGCCAACTCCACAAATCCTTCAGATCTATCAACATCAAGACACTCCAAACCTCCTGTCTCCAAGCTTGCAGTAACACAAGTTGCAGGCTTGCAGCCACACTTGCAGGTTTGAAGCAGTTCGTGGCTTCGTGCACTGCTGACATTGACGCTGACAATTGGCACGGCCGGCGTTCAGAAATATGGTGAGACGGCTGCACAAGTGCACATTGATTTTCTGTTGTGTCTTGATGATCCATGCTTGGTCATTTTTTTTTTCTGTTTCTGCGAGGATGATTCTTGAATCTTGACATTTGGGTGCAATGCAATCAGTGCTAACAAGTAACAGCAACATGTCGCGTGCATGCAGTCTCTGCTGCCGTTGTTCGTCAGGCCGGTGATGCGGTTCGCGGCGTGCGTGGCGGGCCGGCCGGCGGCGGCTGTGGCCACGGTGCTGTACCACGCCGGCGCTCTCCCGAGGAACCGGGGGCTAGAGCGGCTCGTCCGGGACGACATGCTTGACGGCGACGGCGCGGACAACTGCGTCGCGCATTTTGTCATCAGCGTGGTGAGGTGTCTGTGCTAGACTAGACGGCCAAATACCGATCCATCTACACTGCGATTTGGAAACGGATGATTCTTCACTTCTTTTTTTCAGGGTGTGTGTAGCTGCGTCCGCGTTGTTGAGCTAGACAGGTTCAGCATCGACAAAGTTTATTGATTTAGATTTAGATTGGCTCAGAATGTTTTGCTTCTGGTTGCTAGGGACGGTAAAAAATCCCCCGGAGCCCGCTGTTTGGGGATCTTGCGTTACTAGTGGCCACCGCCATTTTTGGCCTCTGAAGTCTTGACATCGAGCAAAATCTGACATTTTCTCCAGATCCATCAGGATGGTCGTAACTAGAGTTTACATTACTGAAATATAGCTTAAAAATCGATAGAAACCGAACGAATTTCAATTCCAAACCGATTTGAAATTCGTGGTCAAACCGAACTGAAAATCGACTGGTTCACCGATTGTTGAATTATTTACGGTGACTATCAACAGGTGGCTGAAGATCGGCAGAATGAAGGAATATTAGGGAAAAATATAGGAAAATAGGAAAAAATTGCAGGAAATACTGGAAATTTTGTAAAAACCATGTAAAGGCTCAAAAAAAAAGGAAAAAGATAAAAATGTATAAAAATATTTGAAAAAAGGATAAAATTCTGACATGATCTTTCATACATTTTAAGACAACGTTAAGTTCTAAAGTACACATTTTACAATAATAGCACAACTATGAAAATATATAAAAAAATATGAGAAAATTTCAGCATGATCTTTACTATATTTTAGACAATCTCAAGTTGTAAAGTCAGTATTTAGTAATAATATCTCAATAAATAACATTTTATTTCAATACCATTCACAAATCTATGCAACAAGTGCACATTTCAATAACATTTATTTCAATACCATAGCATATGACATTTGAAATCAACATTTCTCACCCAAAATAAATATTCACACTTAGCAAAGTTTTGTCGTTCTTCAATTGTCACACATATACCATGTTGGACATGCATGAATGTTATATTAGAAAAAAAATTCGAGTTGTAATGGAATGAAACATTATCTTTAAGGCTATGGGTAGTATTGTTAAGTGTACACTTTGTTGGCTATGTTGTACTTCTCTGTAGACATTATCATCAATCCTTATGTAGCTAGTAACTTCGCATTGTATTCGTTCGGTTTTACCCCATCCATGGGCTAGTCGTTTGCCATTATTGGTATAACATGGCATAAAATTCAAGGTCCTGCCACTTATAAACCTTTTGGGTGGGAGGTTCTGTACGAGCATTCAGGATGGTGTAGTTGTATTGGTCATATGAGCCACAACTCTCTTACATTTCGACGACGCTATACAAGCTAGAGCTATCCTGCAAAAGCGTCATAGCTATATCGATAGTTTCTTCCCTTTTCTGCATTAGTCGTCCTCTATAATTGTGAAGTACTATATTCTTTGTCCTTAGTGGCATGAGTGTACTAGGATTTCCTAGTAAATTTTATAGGACGTTGTCCTTCTGAGCAAGAAGTGAGAAGAATGGAGGCATCGTCACTGGACTCACCGTCATCGCTGTCCATCTTGTAGCTACTATCATTGGACTTTTGATACAGCGGGCTCCAACGGTCCCCGAGAATGCTATCAGTCGAGTTATCACTCCCTACATAATGTTCCTTCTCTGTGGAAAACTTCTCCATACCTTTAGAGGGAGCTCTCCTTTTTGCTTGATCTCTCGTCGCCACTACTTGGTGCTTCCTTTTTCTCGTGTAATTTTAACCCAAGGTAATAAAACATAGGACAAAAATTTGAAAGCTCACTTACCCCAAGGTTATAATTCCCCACGGTCGGTCTTTTCCGTTGTAAAGAACTCCGAAACATCCTCAGTAACACATCACCGTCCCCTCCTTTAACCCCCTAGAGGTGCCACTAACACTACCATACACATACTTGCCACCTGACCGATTGATAAATTATACCTCCTCCCTGGAGTCAGTCATGGTATGTTGTAATTGGTTCTCCTCATCAGCATTACCCATGTACTCTGCATATGCACTTCTTCTCGGCAGGGAATCTGCATCTGCTACTTCTTTTCTGAGCCTCTTGTCCCTCTTTCCCTTCTTCTTATCCTTTATCCTGTCTAGATTGCGCTGAAAGTACTCGCGAACATCCTTAGAAACTTGACTACAATGGACGATATCCGTACTATGCCCTAAGTGGTACTTCAATCGGGTTGAACCGTCTCCTTTTTTCTCTTGATGGCAGTATTTACATTGAAATCTGGTCCCTATCTTGTCGCCGTGCTTCCACACAACGTCGCTTTGGTCTGCCATCTGCTAATAGAAAACAAGCTGTCAGCATGCATATAGTTTACCTTACAAAAACACAATCAGTGTACAATCAGAAGTAATTTTTGGCAGGCTACCAAAAACGTAATCAAACAGCCTATCCAAAACCATGTTGATCGGATGATATTCTCTGAACAAAATGTAAAACTAAGAATACATAGAATGGAAGCACCTCTCTATTAACTATCTTAATTCATACGTTTTTTTGCGATGTGCCAAATTATGTTTCCTTATCTCACTACTACAGAATCGACCTTCACAAACGGCCTATTATAAGCGGTTAATTGCGTACCGCTTATGCTCTCTGCACTACAAGCAGTTCATAGGCAACGGACCAAAGGGGGTCTCTAGAAGCGGTTCTAGACACGAACCCCTTCTAAAGCCCTGAGCTCTAGAAGCGGTTCGTGTCACGAACCCCTTCTAGAGCTCTAAGCATTGAGACACGAACCCCTTCTAGAGCCGACTCTAGAAGGGTTCGTGTCCCCAACCGCTTGTAAGCCAGCCAAATAATAAAGGAATGCATGCCCTACTCTATCGAGAGCACGCGTGGGTGGGTTGGTTAGATGGGTGAGACGTGGGTCACGAGGAGGTGAGGAGGTCATGAGTTCGAATCCCAGTCCTCACAATATTATTTGTCTTTTGAAGTGACTTCTACAAGCGGTTAGAGCATCTCCAGCAAGGGCCCCTATTTTGGATTTAGGGACTCCCCTATTTTTGGGGCCCTATTTTCAGAGCACAAGTCCAAAGAACATTCCCTAAATTTCAAATTTCCTATTTTACTTTTTTCTCCTATTTTGACATATCCGCTATGTATAATCTTCATTTGACACCACTAAAATTCAATCAAAAATATTTGTAATACATAAAACATAAGCATATTAACATTTACAATTTAAAAACATGATATTTAAAATTTAAATTTAAAATTTCAAAACATGATATTTAAAATTTAAATTTAAAATTTTCAAAATTTTCAAGAGCGGATGCAGATGAAACAGTTGCAACTCATCCAGCAAAAAACACGCCAATTGCAGTGAACTAATGCAAGCCATCCTTCACTTAACTCCCTATTTTAAGGTTTAGGGCTTCCCGAAATGGGGTGAGGAGGCAAATTTAGGGCCTCCTAATTTTAGGGTTGGATTAGGGCCCTCTTTGACCAGTATTTTTTACTAAAGTCCCTATTTTAAGGTTTAGAGGTTGGTTTAGGGGCTCTGCTGGAGATGCTCTTATAAAACCGCTTGTGATACTGATGGGAGTATCACTCACTTGTTCTTATAAGCGTTCTAAAACCGCTTCTAAAAACGGTTTCAAACCGTCTGTGATAGTCCCATCTGCAGTAGTGTCTATAGCTGAAAAGCACACATTACATGACAAATTATTTGATTTTTTTTGTTACATCCAACTAAATAAATCATGGCTGAATGTATGATACGTAATACTCTAATGGTCGAAATCATTGTTTTCCTATTGACCTTAGCTACCTAGAACAGCCAGAGAGTCATAAATACTACTACGATATTAAACACGCGGTCAACAATCTAAGATTTGTTGCTTCTGAATGAAGAGAATGCATGTAGCCGCCGAAAGATTTTTGGCATCATCCGGTCAATTTTCGACACCTGTGAACTGAAAATCAACATAAATCGAGCTATTTTCATCCAAACGTAGCCCTAGCAAAAATCGACACCTTACCACCTAATCGACACATCCTCCACGAAAATCGCTCGAGAACCCTAAAAATCGGCGCATGCATAGAATATGAACCTGTCGAACAGAAATCGACAAGACCTAACGAAAAACGAGCTTACTAGACGATTATCAACTGGTCGACGGTGATACACTGGTCGGCAACACTCGAATCTGGTCGAAGCAGACGGGGAGGGGTTCGAGGAATGGAGAGCAATGTCAGAAGCTAGGCTATAGTTGTCAGAAGTTCGGTTTGATGGTTATGGCTGCCTTCCCTACTTCGTGGGCTGGATGGATCGAGCACTATGCAGTTCGTACTATTCATTGCTTTTCTTTTTCAAATTTCTAAATTCGGAATTTGCACTAAAACATCTCCTAAATTTGTTTTTTTTTTAAAAAAATCATCTCACATGTTACAAACCTATTAATACTAATTTTAGAGAATTTTTGGATAGTTTTTTAAAATCTTTGCATTTAAGTTTGAATTTATTCGGTTTACCGACCGGTTTATGCCGATCCAGCTCGATACAGTCGACGAAATTAGAAATCCTCGTGACCATCAGGACGTATAAATGGAGGCACCGTGAACTGTGGGCGCCACTTTGCTGCGGCGGAAGCTACTCCTACATGGTTTTTCCATAGGAGAAATAAACTAAAGTCTACCTCTTGTAAGACGTGACAAAAACAAAAGGTTATGGAGAGTACTACATGTGAACTAGGAACGAAGCTGCAAACCCTGCTCCGCCTGTACTACAAACTACAAGAACAAACAGAATGAAAAATCTGGAACTACACTGTATCAAATTAAAATCCCTGTCAATCAAATGAAAGAACAAACAGAAATTCCTATCGACTGTATCGTGCTAATCCCTGTGCCCTATCTAGACAAACAACACCTGGTGCAAAGCAAAAAACTGCAAGGATCCCATATAAAAATGCTGAAAAGAAAACAAAACACATGCACAAATCTGCTCAATCTCACATGGCCGCTGTGCATCAAGACGGAGAAACTGTCAAAAAGGCCCAATTCTGAACGTATGGATAAGCCAAACACAATTTTGTGTCACCTCAAGTCTTCCTCAGAGCAATGACCCGGGCAGCCAGTTCTTCAAAGTCCGGCATTTTTGGGTGCACGCGCACACTCCTAGGACAGTCCGGCTGCAGTGAGGTGGACCGAGCAGGAACCTTCGCATCTTCATCCGGGCTGACGGATCCCGGCGGTAGCGAGACAGCTCTTCCTGGAGGACGCATGGAACCATTTTGCTGACATTGTACTTGTGACCCATCACCATTAGCAGTTATGTTGGTTTTGTTCTTGTTTTGGCTTCATCCATATCTAAACCTTTCTTGCTGTAGTGTATCAAAAGTTTGTCCATCATTCTTTCGTCCTCATCAAGATCTCCACTCTGCACATTAGTATTCCTGCTTTTGAGTCTCCGATGCCCGTTTGCAGTTCGAGGTAAAAGATTACCAAAGTCAATAGCGGTCTCATCCTTGTCTGCTTGATGGTGCTGCATGACTCCATCATAGTCATCATTGTACAAAGCTCTATTTATCCTGCCTGAGTGCCTTGGTCCGCTACTAGGAGTTCTCTGAACATTCTTCCCATTACCAACAACATCAATCCCATTACCTTTCCAGTGATAATCATCATTAGCACCCTTCAGCCTGCTTGATTGTCTTCTGCGACTGCTGGGTGTGCGGTTTGTGGCTTCATTGTTAGGAGCGCCATCAAAAGCATCTACAGGTGCTGGAGACTTCTTCCTTCTAACAGAAACAGGCTGGAGCACATCCGTGTCAGCCAATTGGTCTGTTTGTTCAGTGATATTGTTGTTGTTGTAGTCACTAGCAGTTCGCTTTGCTGGATCATCCTTCACAAGTTGGATGTTAGATTTGGGTTTAACATAAGGAGGTTGCATATAAGCTGCCCTCTCTGGCACTCGCTCTCCCTCTTGCACTGGATGTCCCAGATCTGCTAAATGCTGTGGTCTGTCACGCAAGAAACCATTGTTCTCTTCTTTTTCAGCACTATTCTTGCACTTTGCTCCATTCAGTTTAGCATGGTGTGGGACCCTGTTTGTAGTGTTACCATTCGAAGGATTCAGTGAACTAAGTTCTTGGGCTTTGAGCCCTGAGTCCGCATGTCTCCTGGTATGATCAGGACCACCAGGTATATGTGTTCGTTGTTTGTAACCAAGGCCTTTGTCATTCTCTTTTTCGACACCGTGTCCTTTCTTAGCTTCCCTTGGCTTGGCATATAGTGGAACTATCTTGTTGCCTTCTTTTTCAGGAAATTTCACTGAACCAAATCCCTGCTTAGGTAGGCCATTGAGATCTAGCTCCACTGCTTCCATCAGCTCCATTTCGCAAGGACGGGCATCTTTTTTGTTAGCTTTCTGGACTTCATTTTGAGTATTCCTTCTTTTCAAGTCCACAGGAGAGACTGATTTCTCCAAGTGTTCCTTACCATCAGATTTATCAGAATGCTGCCACCTGGTATTCTCATTTAATCGAACAATGTCATTTGCAACAGCCTGAACATCTTTTGGGTTCAATTGTGCTTCCGGTTCCTGCTTATGTCCTACAGATTTAGCTTCAGATTTTCTTTCATGTGGAGGATCCTCATCCTCCTGCTTGTTGGGCAAAGGCACTGCCACTTCTACCTGTTTCACTGAATCCTTTTCGAGCAGATCCTGAAAATAAAAATCCACGATGCCATGTTAAGGACACATTTATGTTGCTTTATTAAAAAAAAAGCAAATCATGGTTCAAGCAGTAAATTCATTTGCACAAGTTAATGTAAACATACATGTTTAGTTTCTGGTGTGGCCCATATCTTAATTTCCAATGCCTTGGTATCAAAACAAACTGAGGATTCTTCAGCAATACTTTGCATGGCTTGCAACTTCTCCTCATTAGTAAACAACTTATTGTCAAGTTTCTGAACGAACTGCAGGTAGAACGATTATTAATCAGGTTAAGTAGAACACCACGAAGCAAGTCAATGACAAAAAATCTTTGGCATCTTGCACACCTCGAGGCTAACAAAAGGCTCAAGAAAATTCCCGTATCTCTCTGTGAATATGTGCCTAAGGTCACACAGTTCAGGTAAATCTGGAAAGTGAGCGGCAGCAAAAATTAGAGTTGATACAGCTTCCCTGGTTTCCTGTGGGCAATCCCTGTTGATGGAAAAATAACACAAATATCGTCATCGATTGTACCATGAAGATAATTGAAATTCCTTTCTGTTTGCAATCTTAAGATACTAATAATGGTTAATTGGGTATATTAATTAAATGAAGTTCCAATAAAAAAACTTTTGCTAACGCTAAAATAAACCATCAAAGGAATCATATGGATACATATTAACTGCTACAGTCCTGCTTATTTGATTCCTTAACAAATGCAGCCCAGTGGGTCCCACTAAAGACTTGGGTGCATAACTCCGTAGCCATTAACAAACTTGTGATATTAGGTAGACTGCTGCTTCAATGTTGCAACGATTGACAGCACAAATAGGGAAGCAAAACAAAACGTGAGCTGAATCGATCGGAGTTACCTCTGTTTCTGCAGGCTGCTGAGTTGCTTCCCAATGTACTCACAAAGGTGCTCAATCATATCATAGCAGGAAGCATGGTTCATCTCAATTATCAGGCCATCCATCTGCATTCCACATAGGAAAATACAGACAGGAAACAAAATTAGCTATTCAGACATCACAGATTTCCTCTAGCAAAAATGACCAGAATTTCACTGCCAACCAGTAGTCATGCTCATGTGCCAACAAAGTGCAACTTTTCGAATGGAAAAGAACATTATAGGATGCAACTTTCTCTAAATCCTGTATAGCAGTAGAGCAATGCAATGCAACTATGCAAGTTTGAACAAGAGAGAACCCGCCCAAATAAACGCACCCGTCCAAAGGCGTGGGTGTCGAGACCATTGGCGAGGAGGTCGGCTACGTCCTTCTTCAAGAACCGAATCATGGCCAGCTTCTTCCGCCGTATGGGAACCAGCCGCGTCCGGATGCATTTGAACGCGTGCTTGCTGCATCCATTGTTCAAGAACCGAGCGATTGGTTAGCTTGGAGCTGGAAACCACTTGACGCAAATTCAAGAAAAATAAAAGAAAAAGGAAGAATCAATCCGAAAGGAACGCAAGAAAATATCCTTCCAGATGCTGCGACAAGTAGGTTAGGCAACTCAGGAAGGATTGATCTCTCGCGCAATTCAAGAACCAAGCGCCAGAATAGCATCTCAAAGAACCAGATTGGACTCAAAGAAAACAAACTACATACAACTTAAGCCAGCCTCAAGAACCCAACCGAACTCGAACCAGAGCAACACAAGAACCAGAAAACCTAACCAAAAACAAAAAACAAAAGAAGCGATCTTTTACCATTTGTTGTAGAACTTGGAGTTGAGCAAGCTATCAAACATCTTCCTCCTCTCCACCCCCTCCCCTCTCCCGCCCTTCTTCTTTCTCCCTCCCGCTTCCCCTGTTCTTCAATCAACAGGCGAAGCTTCCAATGGCATTAAAGCATCATCAGGAGGAGGAGAGGGAGGCGGTTGGGGAAGGAAGCGGAGGTGGTGGTGGTGAAGACAACAGAATCGATGCGAGAAGTTGCAGGCAGGACAAGCGTACCCAGGTGGTGCCTCGGGTATTCGGGCGGTTGCGGACCGTCTGATAAAAAAGCGACGGCCAAGATTGGGATGGGAGGGGCCTGCAGGTCCCTAAGCTAACAAACTAGGCGATAAAGTTTACTGCGCAAAGTAACAAACCGCCTTTCGAAATATTATGAAGCCCTAATGGCCCGTTGCGGCAAAGGATTTTTTTTTTACTTTTACCATTGCAACGGTTATATATAGTTAGGTTAATATGTTGATGAAACAAATAAACGATTTGTATTTTCACGGTGATTTATCCGAACCGCTGATCTTCTTTATTCGAAAGCGTACAGCCAACGGTTTTCAACCGCATGGATGTCAACTAGCCAAACATTCTTCCATGCGGAATCTTTGTTTCAAGTAGGTTGTAAGTTATGCCTTATAATATTCGACGTGGTAATTAATGTTAGCTCTAGTTATATAAACTACAATTAACAAAGCTTTGTCTTTGATGACTAACTGCTGCTGCTGCTGCACTTACGTACTTCAGTATTATTACTTAACCTCACGCGTGAGATAACCAACTTGATTAGCACAAGTGGTCTCACCCATCGTGCATGTGCATCTGATCTTTCTTCATTTGGCAGAGCTACGCGCCATGAAAAGTTCACGGACAGCCGGGGCGACAGATAGACCAGCTTTCTCTGACATGGCTTCTATCGCACTCTTCTAAGAACTGTGCACCATGATAATTTGGCTGATAGCTTGATACAGAAATATCAGCTTCCAGCAAATAACTGATCTCTTAGGCATGGCCACGAACTAATTAATCCAGTCAGTCATTCTTTAGGCAAAAAAACTGCAGAGGTTTCCCCCACAGTAATATATTTCTCAAAAGTTTAAGTACAAAGACTCCAGCTAAGGGAGAAAGAACCAAAGAAACAGAACAAAGAGGAAAAAAAAACCAGCAAAAAAAAAAGACTCAATTAGGTTCTAAAGAAGAAAGCTAAATAATAATAGCTCCATTAAAAGCTTCCTTCCCTCGAGTTTGGAGGAGACGTAAATCAGACTGCACCTTCAAAGCAACAACAATAGCCGATAAATTGATAAGCGTTAATTACGATGAAGCCAAATATACCAGCAAATACCATGTCAGTCACTTGCCTAGCCTTTCTCTGTCACACACATTGACTGATGGACAGACAAGGGCACACAGGACAGGGAGTCAGGGACCCTGTACAGTTAGTATGGTTGTAACTTCAGCAATTGCACTACAAAATTCGAATATGAGGCTCTAGTTCACTTAAGTACCATAGAGAAAATAAATACTGTAGTATATACTATGCGAAAAATGGACGAAGTTCACTTAAGTACTTAGAGAAAATACTGTAGCATACATATACGCTTCGAAAAATGGACGGATGAGATCGCCTACGTTGCTTAATATGTAGTCATAGTAGCAACTGCAGGTGATCGGTTGGGGGTGGGGTGGGGTGGGACAAGGCAAAAAGGCTTAAAAGCCTGGCTCACATGAATCTTGCTACTGCTACAGGTACTCGTAATATTGGTACGGTAGATAGAAGCCAGTAGCAAAACGAAAAGAAATTGTTTGTGCCCGTCCTTAACTGTTTTTTTTTAATTAGGAACCATCTTAATTGTTGAGAAACCTTTAATTTGTTAAGAGAACTGTTGACCAGACAAGAGAAATACTAGCACTTTGCAATAGGAAGAGGGGTTCGTGGCCCAAATGTAAAGGTTCTTCTGAACTCTGAAGAAACAACACGGACAAAAAGCAACCGACAAAAACGTTGATGCCTCCCGTGACACTCTCCCACTCAGCAAAATTACTACTCCCCTCCTCGTTCGTTGACAAAATCTCTGGAACAGTTTGTAAGAACACATAGAGGTCACCTGATACCACATGATAAGTATTTGACTTTATGTAAAAGCGTGTCGAAGTTTGAGTTGATTTCGTGGAGTTTGTTTTCGAAAGGTTGCAAGTATGTTTGGAGGAGGGTTCACTGTTCTAGCCTCTTTAAAAAAAATTATAGAACTAGCCCTTAGGCAAATGGAGCAGATGAGCATAATCGAGCTATTGGAGTGCATGGTGAAGAGCGCTTTAAAAAGCTTGCTTAGTGTTGTATTCGTGTAAAACTCATTATGTTGTTATGTTACCAGGCTAGCTTATGTGTAAGTGGATAGTATACATATGTGTGGTTCAGGTCTAGGGTTTAGAGGTGGAATCAGTGGCGGAGCCAAAGGGGGGGGGGGCGTGATGGGGCCTGGCCCCCCCCTTTGGCCCATGAAAGGAGTTAAGTGTGTATATATATATATACAGTTATAAGGCCAAACGTCCGATGGTCGGCGTCTCGTCTTCTCGTCTTCTCGCGTGCTACGAATGAAACATCGAGTTAAAGACCGAGCCAACGTCTCGCCTTCGCCTTCTCCGTTTGTTCTCCAAGGCTGCGACTAAATTATTCGATTCTTTGTTCTCCGATTCTCTCAGATGCATTTACGACTAGATTATTCTAGCAGAATCTAGTTTTCTCCATGTTCGTCGCATTTTCACAGGCATATATATATGTCATATATCCATGAACAGTTCGTGACTTTTGCTAATTATTGATTGATTAATTATTAGTTTAGTTACCGACGATAAGTTGTACAGATCATGTGGTTGTGAATTTGTGATTAGTCTACAGAATTGCTAGGATGTCCAATTTTTCTGGACATTTTTTGTCTTTGATATAGTACTATTCATCTAATCCACATGGCAGTAGAGTACTGTGTGCTAAGTGCTAACAATAAGCATCAGGCGGTGACGGTCGGAGACACCGCTGCGCCTGCGCCTGCTCGTCTACGCCGCCACTTCATTCTTAGGCCCCCTCCTTTAGAAATTTCTGGCTCCGCCACTGGGTGGAATGGTTAGCTTGGCCATCGATGTAAAAGAACAGGTAAAGACAGCTTAGGGATTAAGCCTAGTTAAACCAAGTAGAGAAGAGTTAGGGTTAAGGTTCTTAGAGAAAACTTTTGAGAGATGGAGTGTGGCTCTTGTGCTTGAACTTCTTGCCATCCTTAGGTTTTGTAAGTGGCTAAGAAGTGGGTATAAACATTCATATCTAAGTATCAATAGATATCCAAAATTCGTCCAAGTCTTTTTACTCTTTACTAAAGTACTTAAAGTTTGATTTGGGTTTGTTTTTCATGTCTCCTGGAGACTAGATCCCATTTATCTATGCACCTTCTTTTGCAAGTTCTTAGATTTGCTCATTTTTGACTCAAGAAAGGATAATTTTCAGGGTTTTGATCTTGAAGGTTTAGAGTACTCGTTCTTGCTGTGATTTGAGGATGATGAGACTTGTGGAAAACCTTTCTTAGCCACCTTTGCTTGATTCCTCCCATTAGCTCCTCACAATCACCATTCTCGGTTTTGGACTGTTTTGATGCCTCTTGTGCTCAAGTGAGAAAAGTTCACAACTTTTGCAAGCACTGAGAGAAAAATCCACAACTTCGACCGGCCTGGCAAGCATGCGAATCTAGGGGTGGTTTTTCGCTATCACATGATGTAGCAAGATAGGTACCAAGTGATATTTGAAACAACTAGCCTAGTCGTAATGTCCTACATTCGTGGCTCAAGTGACAGGTTCTTTTAAACAAAGATACACAAGTATAATATTTTTTAAACAGTATACAAGGACGAACACACAACGCACACGTGTGTGTTCGTTACTCATGCTAAGTAAATTACATATACGTATGAATCCGCTACACAAGCTGAGAAAATTGATTAGATATACAAGAGCCTCTCAAACATAGATATGCGCCACATGCGTGTAAGTTCTCGTACTAAAATTATTTAGGTGAGTTCGATTCCACGATCAACTCACGACCGGTCTCGGCTCTTGAATCTTGACCAACGAGCTACGTCTCGTCCTCCACGGCTACGAGTATTGAGAGTTGAGACCATGGAGTGGCATGGACTTGTATATTTTGTGCTGGCTAGGCATAGGCTAAACAAGTGGAATTCCCAAGAATGCCCCTCTTGGACTTTAGCAAGTGGCCAACTTCCAACGGTCAGAACGGGTAAAAAAGGTTGGGCAGTGCAGCGCAGTGAGCCAGTGAGTACCGTGGTGGTCAGAACGGCGACGCGATCGAGGCAGGCATACTTTTTCCTCCTCCTCACGAGCTGTACAGTTGGAAGGGCTGGCTGACCGACAGGTGGGGCCGCGTCCTCTTTTTGGAGCGAGCCTCCATTAGTTTCGATGGAACCAGCATGTGCAGCAACGGATACGACTTGGGAGCTTGGAGGAGAAGATGGTGACGACTGATAAGGGAGCAGATTCTTGTGTGTGTTGGAAAAAAAAAATGCTGCTAATACGTAAGTCGAGATCATAGCAGCTGCATGCACGCGCTCTGTCCTGGTGTTGGAGCCATCATTGGAAGCTGGTTGATGGATGCACGGCCGGGTGAGATCTGCAATGTGTGACGACTAGGGATAAAAATGGGTCAGATATTCTTTGTTCGGATATCTGTTCGGACCGGATTCAGTCAGGATCCGAATATTTGAATCCGGATTTAGGATCGGATCCAGACCATCCAATATCTGGTAAATTTGGGATGGGATCCGGATATTCGGATTTTTTTCTATTCGGATATCCGGATTTTTCCTATTCGGATATCGGATCGGATATTCGAATATCAGTAAGGCCTAACCCATTTTCACTATATTTTTTCCATGTCAGCCCATTTATATTAACAATTAGTTGGTTCTATTGATTCTTAAGTAGCATATTCTTTCTACGACATTTATTGAGTTTGATTGATATATAATTTATTATTATAGTCATGTGCATATGGTTTTAATTCAATATATATTATTCTATATATACGTGCATTATCCGTATATTTTTATCCGTTTTCGAACCGAATCCGTCACATATCCGTATCCCGAATAACATGAATCCGTATCTGTATCTGGCTAGTCCGTATCCAGTTCCGAATCCGAGAAAAAAAATATAAGTTAGTATACGGGAAGAGCAATATCCACCCGTATCCAAACCATTTTCACCTCTAGTGGCGACCAAGGGACACAATGGATGAATGGGAGATGGGACTGACAATTTTGTTGCCAATTGGTAGACCGGCTCGACTGAGATGGTATGTAGCTCCATACAGAACCGTATGAAGTGAAAAAGACGCCATTGGCAAACTCTCCGGGACTACCAGACAATGGATTGCATTCTGTTCTTTCCGGGTGATCGTCGCATCAAGTCAAAACCACTCATTTTTCTGCAAGTGTTAGGCATCGTTTGGAACCTTGCAATTTTCTCTAATTCCTGCAGAGATTCAGCTGTTTCCTATATTAAATTACTGTAAAATTTCTCCAAAATCCTTGATTGCCAAGATAGTGAGATAGAGCACTTCTCTTTAGAGGGGGGGGGGGGGCTAACAGAGCGGAAATGGTATACGCCAATCATGCGGCATATAACATTCCACCACCCACCCTAGGCCCACGCCCCAATAACCGTGCAGCTGTTCGGTCGATTCTGATAGCCCACACATCACTAGCATAATGCCTGTGCTAACGCTACGGTGGTATAAAAGAGATTCAAATGAACCAACCAAATTTTGTTGCTTCTTCAATACAAATGATATCAAACATACATAAATAAGATGAACATGAATACAAATATAATAATTTCTATTAAAAGCTCAAATATAATATGTTTTATATCAATATATATTAATAATACAAAATATGATGTAATAAATGCATATAACGATTACATCATGTAGGTCTAATTTTCATCATGTCCGTTCTCTGCTTCCTCGTGATCAGGTTGCTTTGGCCCTGAGAAATCCTGTTTTGCTTCCCTGCTAGGATGCAACAATGAGAGCCTTGGTTTTTCTTCCCTACCAACAATGCCAAGTTTCCCTCGAGATAATATAATTGCTTGTAAATTGTTAAAATCATTTGAATGGCGAGTTCAGTGTTTTGCTTCAGATATGAACCGTTACCTCACCTTTGATTCTTCTTTTGCATTTCCACATGAGAAGGCCACATGCTACCAATACAACCACCACGACGATGACTGCACTAACAACTGCTGTTATCCATCGCCTCCGTTTGGAGCCTGTTTAAAGCAGTCAAATATGACAATAAAATTTATCGATCGTGCAATTGTCAAGTGGTTTTTCTACAGTAAGAAATGAAAAGTATGTAGGAATTGGCCCTGTCACAACAGAAGAAAACTTCAAGAATTGGTCAAATCCACACATGCATTCAGATCAGATAATATAAAAATACCATATATAGTCAGATATATTGATCTACATGGTCAAAACATGGTTTGTTTCACATGTTCCCTGTGTTCTAATCGCAATATACTATTGATGAACCAAACTATCCACCTCATGGCTTCATAAAAAAGCTAAGATGTTAGTTCTTTCTCATGAAGCCGTCGGATAGCCTTGTTTTTCCCCATTCAAAAACTCTAGTTTATGGAATAAGATCTGTCATTGTCGGAACAATCATTAAGACAATAAAAGATTGACATATATTGTTCTTTTCCCACAGGTCAGCTTCTAGAAAAAACTGCTTGCATATATATTCAGAAGTCAGAATCAGAAACGTTGTTTTGTAGGCCTTGGAATATGAAATCTTTTTAACTGATATGGCTAAGTAAAAAAATGTTCCAGAAGTCAGAATCAGAAACTCAAGCATTTTTAATCAGAAGTCAGAATTCAGAAGTCATTCGGGATCATTTTTAACCTAATGGCCTTGCATATATATTCAGAAGTCGAATCGAAACTCAAGCATGATATGCGGCATAAATCAATCGCATAGGGCAAAAAAATGAATAGCATTAGCGAGAATAACCTAAAAGCCGCATAACAATGTGACATAGAATTCGAGATACCAAATTGGTCCTTGCACAAGATATGGCTTTCCATTGACAAAGATGTATAGCAAATGCTTTTCATTGACAATATGTACAAGAAAACCTCGGGGTGGTTCTATGTACACCATGTACAAAGATAAATCGACAAGTGCGGCATGTACAAAAATCCTCGGGGGTGGTTCATACACCATGTACAGTAAGTCCTCGCCTAAGGTAAATAACTTGACTTTCTATGGATTCTATAATAGCTTTGAACATTTAAAGTATCAAGTAGTTCTTTTATTTTCATACACCTCCGCACACCATGGTTTAAGGTAAATTATAGTATTAGACCCACCGAACTTCTAAGAACTATCATGGGTCTAAAGACTACACAATACTATTCTTAGTTAACATTGGAGGATTTGGATTCAAGGTTCATGCCCATGGTATGCTAAGTACGATGCAATGACAATGGATCATATCTTTTACCTCTTATCTCCATATTTTGATGGTTCATAAATTAAACTGCGATCATGGTATTATTTCAATCATCTATCCAAGGCTAACAGAATGTTTTTTTTGATGCAAGGGCCTTAAGAACATTTTGCGGCTTCACATTAAAAAGGTCAACTGTTCCGAATGGGAGCAAATTACAATGCCTTCAAGGTAAGTCATTGATTTCATTACTTTAGAAGGGTTTTAAACAATTTATGAGCTTTTAGGGGTTGTCAAGAAAACCTATGAGATGATGATACCATGCACACAATTTCTCCTCTAGTAACCATTGCTAGTAGTAGTTTAGGGTCGTGTTCGATCTTGGGCAATAGGCGATATGCAATAGTGGTATGGTGATACATGCATTCCTCTGTTCAAAAATTTTCAGTTGAAAATATGTAAATTGGTATTAATTCAAGAGATGTAAACTATATATGTGGGGTTTCAGTCTTGACTTAGAACCTTCTTTGGAAGAAACACACTATATTTTTAAAGATGAACACAATGGTTAGGGTATGCACATCATTTTTCGACAAAGACATGGATGTATGTCGAAGATATTAAAATATCATGCAATGCTTATCCTGTAAATATTGTTTGGTTTGTCTGGGCATGCCATTTTCAATGTGTATTACTATCTTTGTTGTGAAGCACGAATCACATCAATGCATAACATATGCTAAAGAGCAAGTTGTATCGATTATGTTTCTCAATTGAGAGAAGTTTGGAACTTAAATAATTCTCGATGTTGATTTTCCTTCAAATTTGTCCTACCAATCCTTGTCTTTGTATATCACGGAAACGGGTTCACATTTTTTCCCCGATAGTGCGATGTTAGATCTGAAATTGCAAATAGAAATCAAGATTTGGGAAGGAAGTGGTTACCATGATGTCGGATCGGAAGACAGAGGAAGCATCCATGGATGAGGCATCGGTGACGCTGGTGACAAGCCGGCGAGGGAGTTTAGGCCCATCCAGTCCACCGGCGCCACCTCATCCGTCTGCTCCACCGGCATCGCAGCGCCCCTTCGCTCCGCAGCCGCAGCAGCGCCCCTCTGCTTTGCAACTACCACCACGCCCTCGCTCCGCCACCTCGGCGCCCCTCCGCTCAGCCGCCTCGGCGCCCCTCCTCTTCGCCACCACCGCCGCGCCCCTCTGCTCCGCCGCCTCCACGGCGAGGTCGGCGACGTCGTCGGTGAGGACGTCGGGGGTGTTGGTGACGCGGATCCCCCGCTCGCGGCACTTGGCGAGGTCAACGCGGTCGATGCCAACGGAGAAGGACGCGACGATCTCCAGGGACGGGAGGGCGTTGATGAGCGCGGCGTCGGCGCCGTAGTTGGAGTTGCCGACCACGGCGCGGATGGAGGCGGCGTGGGCGCGGCGGTCCGACGAGGAGTCCTAGAGGCGTGGCGGGCTTTGCGCGACAAGCGCCGGGCCGAGCGATAGGCGCGGCACGGGCGGGCAATTGACGGGCGCCGGGCAATTTGTCTTGAAGCGGGAGGGGAGGGGTGTCTTTGCTGCGATTAGAGAGGGAGGAGCGGACGGGGTGTGTGGTGATTTGTGTGCGATTAGTGCGGAGGGGAGGGATGAACTGGCGCGATTAGTGTGGGGAGGGAGAGGAGGGAGGGATGAACCTAATGATGTGGACCATTAGATTTGATGAAGTGATGTGATAAAACATCTTAGCGCTTCATTTTGAGGAAGGGAGTTTTTTGGGTGCACATATTAGAGTGGACAGAGGAAAAGTACTCTCTGTGGAGGCAAAAGGCTGTGTGGATGTAAAAAAAACAACTGGTGAATTATAGTATAGATAGGTCAGGGAACTTCAATAATGCGGAGGGTAGCACTGGGAACCCATTGAGACTAAGGATCTATTTAGGGGAGCTGTGCTTCAGCTTTAGGCCAAAAACTTCCCCAAACAACGTGGTAGACAAAGAAATGGGAAGCTAAACCACGCAGAAGCACCCTTAAAATTTGAGTTTGTTTAAATTTGAGCTTGTGCTTATTTGGCTAGAGTTGGAAGAAGCTGCTAGAGCTGGATGAGGATGGCAATTTTTCGTAAATAATAGTTAAATTGTAAGGGTACCAGGGAAGTGGGATTTTTAGAAGCTCCAGCCACCCCGAGAAGAATCGTTTTCCTTGCTTCTCTCGCATAGTGCAAATTGGGCTAGAAGCTTCTTCTCTTCGTCTGGCTAGAAAAATACTGTTTGTTTTGACTTGTGGCTTATAGAGGTGTGGAAGCCAAATAAGCCCAAGCTCAAGCCTAAACAAACTGAGCCTAAAAGATGCAGCTGCTGGAGAGGAGCTTTTCAGTTGTGGCTTCGCTTGACCACCTCCCACCTCGGTCGCTCTGCCTTCTCGACCTCCGCCACCCCCGCCTTGCCGTCTCCACGTCATCTCCCTACTCAGACGCCGCTGTGCTTTGCTATGTTACTACCTCCCCGCTCGGTTGGCCTCCAAAAGTTACAACTGCAGCAACCAGTTTACCAAACAACATAACAAGAAAAGCCACAACAAACTAAAAGCAGTTTTTTAGTCTAGCCGCAGCTCCCCCAAACAAGCCTTAAGACAGCCGACGAACCTTTTTTCCCCTTTGTTATTCTCTTTTTTTCATATAGTTGCCTTTTTCTTCCCTTTACTTTCTTTTTCTTCTTTTTTATCTAGCTGCATCCATTTCTCCGGATGTTTTACTGGTATTTTTCTTCCTCGTGTCATTTTTCCACCATTGATTTTTTGTGGTTTCTTTTAGAGTACAAGAGGTACGTACACCACATAAATATTCTACTCACACTACACATGCACATATATATGTGTGAGCGTTACTTACATATGCTAGAAAAATTTGCAAAAGCTCCGCAGTCTCACGGAACACCAGCATACGCTTTCCAACTAAAGGTAGACGTGTGTACTATAAATAAACATGGTACAGCGCGTCGATGCTAAGGATCAAACTCGTATAGGTAGGAATGAACATCCTCATTCTCATCACTTGACCACATGCCCATCCGTCCAACCACTGTTTTATTAATACCTTTTATTTTGTGTAACTAATTGTCTTGATTGGTACCATTAATATTCCAAGTGTTTCACTAATAGTCCTTGATTGGTCCATAAGCGCATTTGATTTGTTTCTATTTTTATTTCTTTTGAACTTTGCCGATGAATTATAGGAACATCGTTGACGATTTACTAGAACATTGAAATCAAATGCGTGGAACATTAGTACATTTCCCCTAGAACTTAATGTGTGTCCGATAAATTGTTGGAACATTGCCGATGTGCTGTTGGATTATGAAACAAAATATATGGAACATTAGCCTATTCCCCCTTAAAATTTAGTGCCTAGAACATCATCGGTGAACTATTGAAACATCAAAGCCAAATACACGGAACATTTCATTTTACCTACGAGAACATCCACACCCATCTGATTCATTCTTCCTACTTAACTCGCTAGAATATCGCCCATAAACTAATGGAACATTGTGGATCACATGCGGAACATTTTCTTTTATCTACCGGAATATATGTTTAATGATATTATTTATTGAATATAAATATGTGCAAGTGGGTCTAGTTTTAAAAATCTAGTCAAAAGGATACGATGGTTCAAACTGATTATGAATTGAGCACCCGGTACAAAAACCGTTAGTTTTTAAGTTGTTTAAGTCAAAAAACTGATTTTAAACTATAAGTTAATTAAAAAACCTAACCCTAAACAAATAAGATCATAGTCATTCCCCTAACTGTTTTGACCATCTTACGTTGTTTCACCAAAATCAGCACGATTCAGGACTCAAGTTCAGTTTTGCTTTTTTTTCTTTTTAGGAGTCGATGATTGGAGTCGCATTCTTTTCTCAGGTGTAGGCTAATAATACCATTTCGAACTCGGATTTCGATGGCTCAATGGTAGCAAAAACCATTTGAAATTCGCTCAAAACCGAACGGTTTGAAAAGTCAAATGAATTTAAAATCTGGTCAAATTGGATTGCGAATTTTGAATAAAATGGAAGAAAATCGATCGAAAAGGCTCGAATTTTGAGCAGTTTTTGGTGCAAACCACAATTTTTGGCAAAAATCGGTGATAGTTGAAAATAGAAAAGAATATAAAAAATCAAGAAAATTACAAAAAAAATGTTGTAAAATTTGTAAAAAGCCATTAAAGGCCCAAGAAATTGGAAAAATGTAAGAAATATATAAAAAAGTATGAGAAAACATGAAAAAATTCCGACATGATCTTTCCTAAATATGGAAAAATTTTGACACGATCTTTGCTATATTTTAGACAATTGCAAGTTGTAAAGTAGGCATTTAGCAATAATATATCAACAAATAATCTTTCATTTCAATACTACTCATATATCAATCCAACAAGTACAAAATAGGCATTCACATATCAATACTATTCATATATCAATACCATTTACATTTCAACACCTTTCATTGCTACTAAATATACTTAACAAATATTGCTATTAAATATAATTGAACAAATATCGATTGCTAAATATACTTCAACAAATATTGCTAGTAAATATACTTCAACAAATATTGCTACTTGACATATTTGAACATATATTGCTACTAAATATAATTGAATAAATATTGTTACTAAAATATATTTAAGTAGATATTGCTACTTGATATATTTGAACAAATATTGCTACTAAATATATTTGAACAAATATTGTTACTAAAATATGTTGAAGTAAATATTGTTACTTGACATACTTAAACAAATATTGCTACCAAAAATACTTCTAATTTCTTTTTTTGGATTTTCTAATTTCTACATTTTGAATGGCTCAAGAACGTCCGCAAACTTCGTTTTTTAAAAAAGATTCACACCACAGGTCATAAAGCTATTAATACTAATTTTACAGATTTTTAGATAATTTTTTATAAATTTTCTGAATTTTTTAAATTTAAATTTCTATATGGCTGATAAATTAAATGGTTTCACTTTTCGCATCAAAGTGGTACATGTGGTTTTCATGGTTTTAGTCATTTTTTAAACTCTGCCCGTTGCTGTCCGTGAACGAAGCCACCGTCAAGCTTGACATTCGGGACACCGTCAGCCAAGAAAGGTACCACAGCCTCACCCCCATGTACGTCGCGGCGCCGCTGTAAGTGTCATCATGTACGACATCTCCAGCACGGCGAGGGCCATCTGAGCTCCAGGAGTTTGGTAGCGACGTGGATTCGGTCGTCTGCTGCGGTCAGCCGGTCTACCATGCACTCCATTATCTTCTGAGCTAACCTGATCATCATGTCATCTGACGGATCTTTTGTGCTTCAAAAGACTGTTAAAATTGAAATTCTCTTGGCACATAGAATATTTTTAGAAAAACATGGTGACAAAAGGGCTAAAAAAAATTCTCAACTCTCAGTCTCAATTCTCTGATGCGTCTCACCTGATGACGACATGTGTGTATTGGCAGCTGATAGACCAGGGAAATTGCGGCCGAAGCGTCCCGCCGGGATGATCTTGCAGGACTGACGGCGAGGCGGCGGCGACGCACGGTGGTTCTGGTGCTCCGGCTGAAGCATCGCGCGCAACGCGAACATGCCATCCTTGAATGGAAAACGCCTTTTTACAGAACCCGCTTTGCTCGTTAGTTTACACAAAAGTTTATTGCTCGTTGCACAGTACATATTGGTTGTTGTTAGATATATGGCACGTGCTGACGTGTATGTGTTAGTGTAGCGTGTTAATTATGCAGGCAACGCAAGTACGCAACGAGACTCCAACGAAGTCGGTGCGCGATATGTTCCGAGTCGGGAGAAGCTAGTGACCGAGTTCGAGTCCGAATCGATTATCCGCGAATTGAACGATCCGCCGAACCCTATATATCGCCGAGCGCTGCCGCCGCAATGTTGCATCAATCAATTTCTGTTGCATTCAAGCCGAAAGAACTCAGAGAAGCCATGCCCATGGCCATGGAGGAGTCGTGGTGGGTGGATCTCAAGGGCGGCCAGACCGTGAGAATGACCCCGCTGTGCGGCCACCGGTACTGCCTCACCCACGCCTACCTGGTCGACCCGCCGAGCGCCGGCAGCCAGCGTGTGACCGCTTCCGTCACGGCCGGCGACGAAGCACTCGTGCTCGGGCCGCTGTCGGCGGAGAAGCCCGGCGTGGCCGTCCTGTCAACGCACCTGCTGGAGGACGAGTTCTTCCTGAAGAATGACTCTGCCGGGGCGGTCGTCCGGTTCCAGGGCTACGTCGTCGTTGGCCCGCCGGCGCCGGACGCCACCGCGCCGCCTTCGAATTCGGTGGACGAGGTGGAAGGGGCGGTTCTTGGTGATGAAGAGGCAATGTATCCCGAGGACGACACAGCTGCGCCGACGTGGGAGACTCTTCCTTTGGATGAGGAGCTGCGCGACGAGGAGATAGATTTCGAGGGTCTCAGCGACGAGGAGCTTTACGACAGCGAGGACGAGAGCGACGGCGAGGATGAGCCGCTGAAGATCAGTGCCGACGGTGACGAGGAAGGGGAGAGCGGCGGCGGCGGCAGCCAGCTAGTAACCGCGCCGTTCGTACCTGAAGGGCAGTTCCTTGGGCCGGCGCTGTTCGCCTCCGTCGGGAGAACTGCCGGCTTCATGCGGGTCGCCGCCGTAGAGGCGGACCCGACTGGGAGCCAACCAGAAGGCCAAGAGATCTTGGTGCTCTACCGCTACACCCGCTTCTCGAGGACCTGGAGTGGGAGACAAGGCGTGGATGTGTGGAGGAGGATGAAGCTGCACGGCCTTCGGTTCATCGTCCCTCCCGCCGGCGAACCGGCGAGCTCGCTGCCATGGGTTGGCTCGTCGCTGGCCCCGTTGATATATCCCGTTATCTTCAGCGAGGAGCTCCAAGAGCTATGGTCGAGCTTGGTGGCGCCGCTGAGCATCCCGCCGCAAGCCGCGCGCATCCAGGTGATGGTAGACGTTGGCATCCTCCGGCCGGGGGACGACACGCCGGAGCGCATGGAGCACATGCACCGCGAGCTGGAGGCCAAGAGGGAGGAGGCGTGGGCCGGGTACCACATTGGCATGGAATTGCACTTGCCGGAGCCAGTGCTGTGCAAGGAGGACGTGCCCGACGACGACACCGTGCGGCCGGCGAAGCGAAGGAGGGTAATCACTGAGGTCACCGGCGAGGAGTGCCCCGTTTGCTTCGAATTGCTCGAGAGCGGCCTGGCCGCGTGGCCGGGGTGCTCCGTCCCCCATGTCTTCCATGGCGAGTGCTTGGAGCTGACGCTGAAGGGGAGCGCGAGATGCCCTATTTGCAGGCGTGAATTGTCATGCCCACTAGGCAAAGTTAAACGCTCAGCATCAGACGGCCAGTGATGCTACATTAGTTGTAGCAGTTTGTGTTTGTATTAGATCTAAGGTAAACTAAAACATGAACTATTCTAAATCATGATCACCAAAACATAATGCGAAAATTAAAACATGAGATTAACTGACCTGGAGAAGATAAAGTAGCTATTAGGGTTCGGTCGGTTGGTCTTGATGTCGGTGAAGAGGAAAAGCACAAGATGCGCGATGAGGAGGTAGGGCACCGAGATTTTCTTGGTGGTGGTGACTGTCATTGTTAGCCTCAGTGCAAAAATTTCAGATCGGAGAGGTGTCAGGGAGAAGCAAAGCTTGCGATGAATCCTTAATCAAAGAGTGTCGGCTTCTCCCTTTTAATATCGTGTTAGCTAATGGGATTAAAACCAAAATTATACGGTTGAGCTCACGTGAGTTAAGGTGAAATAACCCGAAAATTTCAAAAATAGTTTCATTCGACTTTATTGAATTTATTGGAAATTTTTGCAAGTTTTTCCCGGATTTCTTCAACCCATTTTTGAGTCCTTTCCCAAATTGGCAATTCCCAATTTCCGCTTTCCAATTTCGCGAGTGCGCTTTCCCTTCCCGGCCATCCTCCCTGTTCTTCCCTGCGCATCGCTTCCGCCCGGTCCTTGCGATGCTTCGTCGGTCCGGCCACTGCCTCTTCCGCGAATCCCGCTGCCTGCACCACGTCGCTTCGCCATCACCTCGCGCCGCCCTCCCCGGTCAACTCCCCGGCGTGCCTCGAGCCTTCCCCATGCTTTTCACTCGGTCCTTGCGATAATGATGGCTAACCATCGTTTTCCTCGGTTACCAGCTGCAGATAGCTCTCCCCTGTGATCTTTTGCCCCGGTCCAAGTTAGCCAAGCTCCACTCTTCACATCCCGCAAAGTCTTTCACCTCCCCGAACCCTCCTCCGCCGATCGCACCTTCATCTTTTCCACCTCCGGCAGTCTTTCGCGTCGCACCATTTTCTTCCCCATCCCGAGCTGGTGAGCGCCCCATCTTCTTCCCTGTGCTCTCCTTTTCTCTTCCCCACAACTTGTTTCTTTCCCCAGTGCCGTCATTCACCTGCGCACCATGGTCCTCTTCCATCTCCGATTGCCCCACCGACGCCCGGCCGCTTCGCTCCCTTTTTCCCCCACTTCTCCCCGCCAACAAGTTCCCTGGAGCATACTCCTTCTCCCCCGCCATTTCTTTCTTCACCCCGAGCCGCCGTTCGCCATTTTGCCGATCAACTTCCCCGGCTCCGGTCTCTCTCCGCCGCCACGCTCCTCCGCATTCTCCCCTTGCTTTTCCACCGCCCTGAGTTCACCACCACCTCTTCTCTCTTCCTCTCTATTTCTTCTGAGCTCTCGAGCCTCCACTCTTGACTTGCCATTTCTTCTTCCCCTCAAACACTTCTTTGCTTCGCCAAGAACACCGATCGCCTCTGGCCTCCTTCTTGTGATGGACCCGCCCCATCGATTCGCCTTTGGCTCGGCTGCTGAGGCCCTACCGTTGGCGCCTCTCTTTTTCGGCCGACACTGACCTCATTGTCGCCTCGCGTCCCAAATCACGCCTGCACGTCGATCTCCACTCTCATGCTGGGCGGCTCACTCAAGTGGCCATGTATGACTTTCTTGTCTTGCCCAAGTGCATGTGCCCTTTCCCATTTTCGGATTTGGTTTTTGAATTAGAAAATCCGAAAATCAATTATTAATCCCAGAAAATTCCAAAAATTCCCGAAAATCCAAAAATGCCCAAAAATACATATTCTTGACCGGTTCAAGCCGCTGAGTCCAAAAATGATCTCCGTTTCGCCAAACCAAGTCCAGAAAATTCCTGAAATGCCCCTGAACCCTAATCCGGCCATTTTCTCTCCTATTTTCTTTTTCGTTTCTTTTTCTTTATTTTATTTTATTCGTTTATTTATTGTTTCGTTTCTTCGCGTTAGATTCGACGTCAGAGCAACCGTTGGCATGAATCTCGGCGCAGGAGCAGACGTTGGAGCTATACTTGGAGCCGGAACCGTTCAAAGCCAGACACGACATCGACCACTTCCTTTTAGGCGAACCCTCAGACACGCAAGGCAAGCCACACTCCTTGAACATATTGAACCCAGTTCCGTTACAATTATATGTATATATTTCTGTATTGCATTATTTTGGTATTTTAGAAAACTAGAAAATGTGGTAGTTTCGAATGACATGCTTAGATAATACCAAATGTTAACCCTATTGTTATGCCCTAACTCCTTTTTAACCTTAGGTTATAAAATATTGAACCACCGTAGAATAGCAATAATTATAATCTCACTCTTAGTTGAATTAGCTTAAAACCTCCGAGGGATGGCTCAGGTGATTTTTCAAAAATTGCTACGGTATGGGGGCCCGAGTATGGGCAGACCACGGAAGGTGGATGCTAGCCTAGCCCCCTACCGGTGACAAGGCCAGGTTGTGGTGTGGCGGTGGTACAGTTGGTACCAATGGGTTGTGGTATGTCATTTGGCCGAGTCTTTGGCATTTAAGGACCGATGCCTTGGGCAAAGTAAATAACCGAGATCCGCTCAACCATAAGTTGGGCGGCCAATCCGTTGACTTGGCCCAACATAGCTCGGTACATTGTACTCCCTTTTGAATACCTCAGGGAAGAAGCTCTCGATTCTAGGAAGAGAATGGGCTAAGCGGCAAGGGTGGAACGGGTATGGTGCGACCATCGGTTCTCCAACAAGAGGTGTCCATCGTAACCGTGCCGCTAATCCCAAGACGGCCGTGGGATCCTAGGGCATGTGGGCCCAATTTAGCCTCTCTTGGGTAGGAGCTAAGGAAAGGAAGTCCAACAAGCTATGATTATCTTACGACGCATGCATTTAAGTTGCATGTTATTCACGTGTGGCACTAACGGTCGATGATATCTTGTGGGTAAAGTGAGCACCTCTGCGAGTGATATCAATGGTATTCGAATACGCTGCGTGCTTAGGTTAATGAAATCGAGTTAATTTAGGGTGATTCTCAAATCGCCTACTGTAGCTTTATAATTAAAACTTGTCGTGAAAGTGAATTTTGCAGATAATCCCCCTATGTTATACTGTTACTTATGGTTTGTGTTTCAAATGTAAAATAAAACTGATGTTTACCACTTGCATCCACAATACTTAAAACCTATGCCTGCCTTTGTTTACCATTGCATGTAATATTCAGAATTTTCGTGTGATTTGTTGAGTACGGTTGTGTACTCACCCTTGCTCCTAACCCCCCCTCTTAGATTTCCAAGAAGATGACGGATTTCAAAGGATCGTAGATGGCGATGTTATTTGGTTTGTGAAGGCCTTGATCTATCTCGCTCAAATTTTTCCTGTGGGTGTTACAGAATGTATTCGGTGCCACCGCACCTTTTGTAAAACCTTAGCCGTTAGGCCCTTATTTTAGTTGTAAAATATTCGCATTTGTTCTTTTAACGGTAATGTACACTTGGTTACCTACGGCTAAAATCTCGGGTAATCAGAAGATATTTATACGCACCTGAAAAGGCGGTCCGTTACATAAGGTAGGCCTAGCTAGGCACAGGCGTTCGTTTAACCGAATATTTGATTTCGGTTTTGGTTTTTGGGAATTTCGGTTATTCCAAAAGGAAACCAAAATATGTTTGAAATTTCGAAACCGCAATTCGGTTAACTGGTAATTCGGTTTCGGTTTTGGTTTAAACCGAATTAACTGAATTGTCTACAACAAGTCAACAAAAGTCAGCTGGAAGGTCCGTATCAAATAATACAAGACATTGCGAGGCTCGACAAGTGGTGGACATTATAGCGCCGAAAAATAAAAGCGATCAAATAATAGTTGTATGGCAAAATTTTCCAGAATCAAGAATACAAAGTAGGTGGCTTATGAGCTGAACCCTGTGCTTCCAAGTATAATAGAACAAGTGTACTGAATGTAGTAAGAGGGATAATAATCTTTTCTTAAAAACCCACCACATGAGGTCGCAAGGCAATACAATGAATTGTTATATCAAGAACAAGCATAATGTTATCCCCTTTCTACGATCTACAGAACCAAAGCCCAAAGGCAACCAATGGTAAGGTACATAAAGATCTATTTACCTTATCTTATTGTAGAACTTGTCCAGTTGCCGCTTGAGAGCTCTCTCCCTTACACCTTTTACATTCAGTGAGCCCATGAGAGCATCAAGCTATCATTTCAAAAATAACCTTATAATTGTACAATCATAAATATCAAATACGGAGAGTGAGGTATCAGAGTGTAGCAATCACCTCTTCCTTAGTCTTTGTAGTATCCCATTCTCTGGAATCTGACGTTCAACAAAGAGCCTTCCTTCACGCTTTGAAAAACCAATACCTATTATAGTGTCTATCTTTTCCAAGAGGGTTGGCACGGATAGATGATTTCTCAATCTCTGCTTTCAAGGTGCCGTGTCCGCAAGGGAGGAGAGGAGGCGGGGAAGTCTTGGCCAGAGGGGAGGGCACGGCGATTGGGGAAGGAGGCCGGAGCAGGAGGAGGGGCGGGATGAGGTCTGGAGTAGTGGAGTGGGCGGGAGGCGGGCGGCACTGGAGGATTGAGTGGGAGACCGGAGGGCGGAGGGGAGTGGCGGCGGTGGCAGTGCCGTCTTGGCCGTGCCTCGTGCTGGGACCGGCTGGGACGCTGAGCCCGGAGCCAAGGGAAGGGGCGGCGCTTGGTGCCTTGAGTGGGGGAGGCCGGAGCAGGAAGGGAGGCGCCGCCTCGCTGGAGCGTGAGGATTGAGGGAGGAGGAGCACTGCACTGAAAGCCTTGAGTCACTAGGGTTTTCTAGTTTAGTTCACAATTTCACATGTGACATACACATCCGATATTCCGGTTAGTTCGGTTAACCGAGGTGCAAAACCGAATTAACCGAAATAAAATCGGTTATTTCATATAGCTAACCGAATCGACAACCGAACAATTCGGTTTCGGTTTTTTCGGTTCGGTTTCGGTGTTTTCGGTTTCGGTTTTCGGTTTCCGGTTTATTTGCCCAGCCCTAGGCCTAGCCCCCAAGGAAACTCCAGGTAGTTAGCTAAGAAACCTGAGTTCACAACTAACAGTTTGTGCATCGTACAGTTCCTTGTATGCGCCTAGAGCATTCTTCAGATCCTTGATCGATGAACGGATTATGTTTGTTCTATTCTGACTTGAGTAGTTCATTCTAGCAAAATCCTTGTCTGTTGGATCATGCATTTGTGTATCAGATTTTCTTCAAATAAAAGTAATGAGTGTGTTTCAATTTAACTTTGATATACAGCATGAAACTAAACAACAATTTACATAAACGGCTAACAACGAAAATAGATGTGGACATGTGGTAAAAATAATAATAATACAGAACGTACAACCAGCGTATGAACAAAGAATAACGATGCACAATCACTTGTTGTCTATAACTGAAGCTTTAGAACATGCAAGGGGTGGAAGGGATTTCCCAGAGGTCAAAGTGTGGGATTGAATTAAGGTGGCCTCAGTGAGGTCAGTTCGTGTCTGTTGGACATCCTCCACGAAAGTTGCCCATAGCATGTAGGGGTCGCCGAATGACTTGCACATGAGCTCCTTGTCTGGCTTGATCGACGCCGCCGTTTGCCCTCCCCGGTGCTACGTCCTTTCCCTGGAACTGTATCCCCAACCGCTGCTTCCTCTCCCTGCTTGTGGCGGTGCTAGGAGAGATAGTGGCAGGCGAATAGTTGTGGGGGTGCCGAGGGCACGACGGCGATGGGGATTGAGGAGCGGGGTGGGGAGTTTGGAGACACGGAGGTGGCATGGAGAAGGCGCGGAGAGCAGCGCGGGGAAGCAGAGGGGTGCCACAATGAGAGCAGCCAGTGGGCTGGGTGGGGTGGGGCAGCGTGGTGGCCGGATCTACATGGAGGCATTGATGACCGGATCTAGTGGTGCTCCACAGTCACGCCTCTACATTCCTCGTCGTCGGTTGGGGCGCGCCACCTCCTCCCTTGTTGCGGGTGCCCGCAGTCGACTCCCTCCTCATATCACTAGGATGGCCTGTGCCGATCCTTATCGCGGGGCCATGCTGCTACCTCGCCCTCTCCTGTCATCGGTGGGAGAGGGAGGAGAGCGTGAGAGAGAGGGCACAGTAGGGTAAGCGGAGGGGGGCGTGCGGGCATGAGGTTGGCGGACAGGCGAGCGCGAGGGAGTTGAGCGAGAGAGGAGTTTGGTAGTGCGATGGAGGGGAGGGGAATATGCAAGACGTGGGGTGGAGACGGAGGACGCGGAGGATCAAGTTGTTTGTTTTCATTGCAGGTGAAGGGTGAAGGTGACGTTGGGGCGATCATGGGGTAAATTTCTTCTTTTATTGGTTAATATATTTAAATTCGATATATAAAAATTATATGCGTAGATTTGTCTCGAAAAAATATTTTTATAATATTATAATTTTATTGAATTTTATAAATATATTAAAATAGATATTAGTGTTCAAAACTGTGTTTTGGAGACCAAGTCGATGTCCAAAACAACATGTATTTGTGACCGGAGGGAGTAGTTTCGATTTCTTAAATTACATTAGACACCACAAAATGTGTTTTCACGCTTATTTTCATCTAACAAAGGAAAGAATGATAACTTTAAGCATCGGTATGACTAACATTTTCTCATTTTTCTATTGGAATCCAAGAACTCGAAGCTTGCACTCTAGGTTGTATCATGTGTGAACTTGGAACCCTCAACGACAGAGCCACAATTGTGAGCACAAAGTTCTTTTCTTCTAATGTAATTCAAAGCCTCCAATTGTACCAAATATACAAGTATATATATATATATATATATATATATATATATATATATATATATATATATATATATATATATATATATATATATATAAGCCTTTTTCGTACTCCTAGGAGTACATACTCCCACCTCTAATATACTACTTAAATGAACGTTTTATACTCCTTTATCACTTTCGGTATACTCCAATAATAATTCTAAGATACTCCAATGCAACATGGTTGAAAAAATTTTATGAGAACCATTTATTTTTTTACTACATACCCTTTTCCATATGTAAAAGAAATATATAAACAAATATTGCTATAAAGGGTGGACTTTAATGAAATTTTTCATAGAACTCACTTTAGAGTATCTTATAATTGGTATTAGAGTATACTCAAAAGGATAAAGAGGTATAACAACATCATTTAAATGGTATACTGAAGGTGGGAGTACGTACACCCAGGAGTATGGAATCATTATATATATATATATATGCAATTTTAGCAAATTTTGAATATATATGTTGAATTTATGATTGTTGTAAATGTGAAACACAAACACAAGTGAGAGGGTGGACGTTAGCCGTCTAACATGCCATCATTCACGAGAGTAAAAATGAAACTGGATTTATGCAAGTTCGAGGGTTCAAAAGGATCACCCTATTCCTATCGGTGAACCAACGTGGGTTGCCTCTGTGGAGCAAGTCTACGAGGGCTCACTAGTTTAAATGTACTTTTTTATTGTTCAAGAGAGCTCAAGCTATAAACAAAGGATACATAGGTTATTTATAGGTTTTTGGGCCTGTACAAATAACCAAAATAATACGCCTCAGGGAGATAACTAATTTATAAGTAAAATCGATGGGTATTATTGTCCTTTCTTGGCATAACAATAGTTCCTTAATCTATATGTCATATAGTCAATCGTCGATTGCAATGTATTTGTTTGGCCATATGATAAGTGGGCCATGTCTTTTAGGGTATATTCTTGGGCTGGTGAGCGTTGCTATCTTGCTGGACCAACTAGGGATAGATGCACCATCCGATAGCTTTTGACCCTTGGTGATAAACACGCTGACGCTTGCAGGCGGTGTTGGAGGCTTATAGTCGGCGTGATAACCCTTTGTATTAGGGCCACAGACATGGTCTTAGGAGATGATGCATCAATAAGAGCCCCTGTACCTTTTCCACTGAGAGTGAGGTGCAAGGACTCATGGGCATCCTTGGAGGGCTATGGTTAGGGAGGTACTTGGTATTACTCCAACAATGATACTATAAAACTATTGAACAAGGTTATAGAGTTGTGCATGTGAAATATACACCTTTATTAAAAATCTTCTAAATCTATCACTTAACACATCAATGCTACAACAATGAATGGATGGACGCTCAAAACTGTGTGGAAAGATCCCAAGATAAAGATTGTAGTTGCTAGATCGGAGGGTTGACATAGCGGGGATTTCTGGTTGCAGCTCACATATCACAGATGAGAGGGATAACACGAGCCATGGAGGGCACGATTAGAGATGTCCAACTAGGCTAGGCTAAATAGGTCGGCGTGAGGCACACCACTGTTGGCACGGCCTGGCATGGCTCGTGACCCCGTGCCCTACTTGGGCCAGAACCAGGGCACGGTGTGCCGGCACAGCACGACATGACACTCGAGCGGCACGGCACGATTACAGGTGGAATGACCCATTTAGTTTGAAAAATAGCGGTTTTATAATTGTTGGAAGCTTAAAAATTTTGAAAAAAAATATGAAAAAGTACAAAAAATCTCAAATTTTTTTCTATAAAGAAGTGGATGTACCCCTCATTTCCACACTAGCAAAGTTGTATTCTCTTCTCTTGATTCTCTTGTGAAAATTCTTTTGCACTTGGTGGTAATTAGCAAAATTCAAAATAGTTTTACCAAAAATCTAGCCTTCGACTTCTGTCAAGAAATCAAGGTAATAGTTATGATTTAATTTTTTATTTTGTTAGTATTTTAAATCATATTTTAGTACTAATAGCGTAATTATTTCTTGTAGTTTTCTTTATAGAGTACGGTGATTTTCCGTCCTTCCAAGCTTCTGATTTGGGATTTCACTTTAGGAGCTTCTTGCATCCTATGAAGCTCAAGAAGCTGCAGCACCTGTACCATCCTCAAGCTCTACAAGTGCTACTGCGTTGGTAAGCACTAGGATAAAAAGATCAAGATGCAGTACATCGGGGGTTTGGAAAGATTTCAAGCATATATTTGAGACATCAGATGACGTTCAGAGCAGGTATGCTATTTGTAAATATTGTAAGCACAAATTAACTACAAAATCTACATGTGAAATAGGGCACTTGAAGAGGCATACTGTGAGCTATAAAAGAAAAGTGGGGCAGCTTTGAGACAGACGCAACTACATTACAACCCTGACAGTACGGTATGTAACTAGGACTACAATCCCGAGGTAACTCGTGAATCTCTTTGTCATTTAATCGCTTCTCAAGATCTTTTTTTAAACTTTGGTGAGTTACCTGCATTTGAAAACTATATTAGGATTGCTCATAATCCTAAATTTTCTGCAGTTTCTAGACAGACAACAACTAAAGATTAGATTAAATACTATAATAATTATCGTAATAAACTAAAAGTGCAATTTAGTACTTGCACTTTTTCTGTGTCTTTGGCATCTGACATACGAAGTGATAGAGCTAAAGAGAATTATCTTAGTTGCTCATTATGTAAACAATGATTAGCAACTAGAGAAGAGAATTATAGGATTCAAATTAATTGATGTAGCACATAGTGTTGAAAATATTGCCGATTGTAATGTAAAAGTTGTGAAATATTTTGGCTTTACTGATAAGATTTTTGCAATAACATTAGATAATATTTCAGCAAATACTTCTACCAAGAACATTCTTACTCTGCTTTTTAATTCATATCCCGAATCTTTCTTATTATATCATTGTTGCACTTACCATATTATTAATCTTATAGTTAAATCTGGTTTGAAGAGATTAGACCAATATCTTGAACCTTTTCGCTCTGCAATATCTTTCATGAATAATTCTAATCAACGAGTAGTAACATATGAGACTTATTGTATTACAATGGATGTGCGTCCACATAAATTTGATTTGGATATGTGTGTCAGATGGAACTACTTGATGGTTAAGTCTCTTAGACCCTGTAAGAGCATATTTTCTATTTTATTAACGAGCACTATTGTAGACAGGATGGTCAATTGCTACTTACAGAGTAACATTGGTATGTTGCTCAATACTTACTGTTATTTTTAGAACTTTTTATAATTCTACTGTTGCTTTATCTGGAGTTTATTACTCAACCTATCCTGTGCATCATATTTTAGAAAATGCTACCTACTTAAAGAGCCACAAAAATGACAATATCTTACGTGAAGATGTTTATACTATGAAACTAAAATTTTGAAATGTCGGTAAGAAATTCCTATGTTATATGTATTTGCATTTATTTTAGATCCTAAAGCTAAAGTTCAAGAATTTTCTAATGTTCTCTCACTTGTAAGTGATACGGTAGGTACTGATTATTCTAGTTATTTTTCAAATGTGCGTGCTAATTTTCCTCAAATTTATGCTATTTATGATCAGAAGTTTGCTAAAGTTAATTTGCATGCAGCGACCTCCCACTACTACAATGAGGCTTATATCGACGACCTTGATCACAGACGGTTTTGAAAAACCGTCGTAATATGGAACATCACAGACGGTTATGTACTCAAACCGTCGGTCGCATATATCACGACGGTTTTATATTACAGTAAAATGCATGATACAAAAATATCATAGACGGTTTCTAAATATAACCGCTGCATGATGTCTGATACTCATTACGATTTTGTTTGAAGTAAAACCGTCAGGATTTCCTGACGGTTATATAACACAACCGTCTATAATATCTATATAATCATTACAGACGGTTATATTTAGAAACCGTCTGCGATATTCTTGTATCACGACGCGTCGTAATATAAAACCGTGCGTGATAATACCGTCTCTCGTAAAAGCGAGCCTCGATCCATCCACTTCGTTTATAGGGTTTGGTTTCTATGCTAAGTGGCGTGGAAGTGAGGCGATTTTGTGAAAGAAAGCCATTGATTTGAAGGGTGATATTAAATTCATTTGATTTTGGTGATCTAAGGTTAGTAATGAGTTCTCTAATTGCATGCGCATCGAATTCAATATCTAGGTTTGTTAGGGCGAAATTAATTTAAAGATTGTTTGATTAGATCTAGTTTAATTGTAGTGGATCCATATGTTGTTTGTGATATTTGGTTAGTAATGTGTTTTAATTGTATTATATTCAACATCTATCTTGATAAGGAAGGAATTTGATGATTTTTTAGATCTAGCTTGTAGAACCATGTGTTGGTTGTTTGATGTATAAGGTTAGCTAGTAATGGTTCTATTTGCATAATATAATATTCGATCATGATGTAGCTATCTAGCTTGTTAAGGATAGAATTTAAAGATTGTTTAGATCTAGCTTATAGATCAATTCAAGTCTTTTGGTGATGTAAGGTTAGTAATGGGTTCTAATTTCATTATTATATTGAAGATTAATTTGAATTGTGTTAATTATTTCTTTGTGATGTAATTAAGGTATGTAATTGCATAATTAGTTTAAGAATGTGTGCATACGCCCTACACAGTGCACTTAATATTTAACACAAAGTGTTACATGTGTAGCGAGATGGATCGAAATTTGGATGTCTGTTGAGTACCTTAATGGCGTCTCCACTTTCAAAAGAGTCAGCAGAGGAGGATATGTTTAATAAGGGGTGCAATTCATGTCATGTCAGTGCATTGATTGCGAAAATCTAAAGATGTTTGAAACTCAAAGGCAGATCGAAGCACACTTGATTGAAGGGGTTTCAAAAGGGCTATACATGTTGGACCGGTCATGGCGAAGAGCATAATATACAGAAGCGACAAGTAGTGTTAATATCGCCGACGATGTCAATGATATGTCGGATGATCATATCGATTGTTACTTCCGATGAGGACAGGTTACGATGACAATTTGGATCGAGATGCTACGCGATGCGAAGAAACCTTGATGACAGGGAATATGGGCAGTTCGGGGCTTAATGGAGGACTCGGAGAAACCTTTGTTCGCGAGGTGCAAGTTGAAATACACAAGGTTATCATCCGTGCTTCAACTACTCAAATTGAAGGCAAGCAACGGTTGGTCCGACAAAGAGTTTCATAATAATTATTCGTCTATTGGCGGACATGCTTCGGAGGAAGCGAGTTGCCGACAAGCACCTATAAAGCCAGCGTGTTCTTTGTCCCTTGGGAATGGAAGTAGAAAGAATACATGCATGTCCAAACGATCAGATCTGTCTGCAAAGAGTACACAAACTTGCATAGATGTCCGTGCAGCAACGCATCCGGTACAAGCGTAAGAGTCATTCAGATGATGATGGCGAGAGCATTGAGGTGAAAAAAGGTCCTCCTGCTAAGGTGGCATGGAATCTGCCTGTAATTCCCCGTTTGAAGCATTTGTTTGCGAATCCAAAGGAGGCAAACTGTTGCGTCGGCACTTTGAGGAGCGTAAGTGTAACATCCCAAAATTTCAGCTTTTCAATTAATTAATATCATTTTATTGCTAAATATGAATTTTGTGAATTTTCTGAATTTATTTGGATTTTCTGAGATTTATTTGAATTCTTTGGAATTAAATACATTATCTTTTGGTCAAGAAATAATTATAAAAGAGATTTGCAAAATAAAGTTTTTCTGAAAATATTTTATTTAAATCCAAAATATCTCAAAATATTTTTGGGAATTTTATGGGAATTTTTAGAGTATTTCTAAAGCCTTAAATAAATCAAAACCTTTAATCGGAATAAATAAAATAGGAAATTTCGGGAGAAAATGGTATGAATAGTAGTGGGCCGGCCCATACACTCATGCATGCGAGGTGGAATAAAACCCTAAGCATCCGTAGTCACCGAGATCGGACGGTTCCCGATCGTCTTCTCCGATGGAAGGTGTGCGCATCGCCGTCTTCGACCGGGACACCGCCGCCGCCTTGAAACTTTCCTTCCTCGTCGCGCCGGCCGGGTATAAATAGAGGTTCCAAGCCCCCTCCAATGCTCATCGCTTAGCGCCGCTTCTTTTCCCTCTTGTGCCATCACCGGAGAGACTTCGAAGCGCACACGGGAGCTCACCGGAGTACGAAGGGAGTCGCCGAGGCTTTGCGCCGAGTTTACATCGCCGCCGGGATTCTCTTCCGAAGATTCAAGCCCGGATTCGAGTTCCTCGGGTCACGGCGCGTCCGAATCGCTAACTCATCCTCGCCGGGAAGCGCCGAAACGCCGCCGGACTCGTCATCGTCTCCAACTCCGGTGTCTTTTCGCCGCCGTCTCGCCATCATCGCTCGGGGAGATTCTCGACCGTCGGATCCTCAACGAAGCGTCAGGATTTGATCCACATCGCCGGTGAGGTAGGTTAATACTCCCTTGACACGTGGCGCCACGTGGATTGGTGGTTTATGTGGCGCTGAGGTGGCATCGAGCTGGCATTGCGTGGCGGCACACGTGAGCACATGTGTCAGCTGACGTCGGAAAATCAGATTTTTCGATATAAAATAATTCGCTAAATTCGGAAATTCTATTTTCAGGGTTATTTTCAGGATTTTCCAAACTTCGAAACCTTATAACTTTTGCATACGAACTCGGATTGAGGTGATTCAAATTCCTAAAAATTTGTAAAAATGAGATCTTTCTAATGGTGGCTTTTATTTGAATTTTTGAAATTGTTTGCTCTTTGATTTTGGTTTTTATTTGCCTTCTCTCTCGATTCGCGTAGACGTTGAATTGTGCGAGGCTTCGGAAGGGGATTTCTCAGCTCAGGAATTATTTCCAGATCAGGAGTAGGAGCTTAACGAAGGCAAGTTGTGCTTTGATCATGTTGCACCCATAGATTAGATTGCATACTATTTTGCTTTAACTTATCACTTGTTATTCTATGTTTATAAATGATTTCAACTTAACTTCGGGATTAGCTATTGTACCCTTTTGAATTACACCCTACCTTGTTAAATTGTATGCCATGATCCACTTGTCACCCTAGGTTGGTTAATTATAGTTGGTTAATAGAAAATCAACATGGATGGTTAGAACAACATAGAATTGCTTAGCCATGCCACGTCATCACATGCTCATGGAATATTGCTTAATAATCTTGACTAATGGAATATGGAACAATGATGATAATTTGTGGGCCATGTGTGTCGCACAAAGAGATTGAGTTGTTGTGGCGGTGAGTCACATAACGATATTGATTTGTGAAGAGCACGTGGTGCTTGGTAACCAACCCAGGAGATAATCACTTTAGATTGAAGCAAGTGGAAGGGCAAGGGTGCTAGGTGGGCACGATGGGCGAGAAAGGGTATGTGTATGTCTTGCTTTAATTAATCCTAAGGACTTAACCTTGCGAGCCTTTGACTGAGTCAAACTTGCGACCACATCGTCTGTTATGGGGCGACCTAGTGACTAATTTACAAATGCTTAACTTAAGTGCTATCTTGGTGGTGTGAGTCCGGTATTACGGAGAAACTCACATGGCGCAAGAGGGGGCCTGTTGCGGTGGTTTTAGCCCTTCGTTGAAACCTTAGCGGGTAGCACTGGGTTAAGAGGATGCATTGTAAAGGCTTTGTTATAATCGTTCGCCTGTGTGGTGTATGGTTATATCGTGTGGGTAAAGTGCATAACCTCTGTAGAGTGTACAATCTATTCGGATAGCCGTGCTCACGGTATTGAGCAATGCTCGGGAATTACAGTCAAGGGGTAGTTAATTAAAATGAACAACTGGATGGGATGGCGGGATGCCATGTGGATAAAGGAACTTGATTTAGGATGAAGAACTTGGGTTTGATTTGAGAAACAATGGAATCTACGTACTTGTTATTATTTGTTTTACTGTCTTTTCAATCTACATATTGCTTATGTTTGAAAATGCTGCTTACTGCTTAAGAACCACTTAGCCATTCCTTTGGAATAAGCCTTGCATATAGCTATGATAGAATTGCATTCTGTGCACAACTTGTTGAGTACGTGTTGGTGTACTCACCCTTGCCTACAAAAATCATCGATCTTTGAAGAAGGAGTACCATGAAGGGGCGAATGTTTAGGTGCGAGCCTTGTCGGGCCACTGTGGTATACCGAGGGGTTATCTACGTCTTCATTCCGCTGCAGCTCAATTTGTTGTTCACCTTATGAGGCATTGCTAAGTAAGTTGACCATAAGGTCATACAACCGCTAATATTTAGTATATTATGTCTTTGTCTTATTTACGTTGTGTATGATTATGAAATTCACTAATGTTGAGCTGTGTGCACTAAGCGTGATCTGGACTAGTGCAAGATATACCTGAGGGTCGGGATTTGCATATTCGGTCCCGACAAAAGTGGTATCGAGCCATATCTTGTTGTAGGTCTTGCCCCTAGATGGTTGGTCGTCTCTATAGGTCCTTCAAAATTATTTTCTAAGTAAAAGACCTAACCAAGAAGAATAATATGTTCGGACTTATCTCATTCTTCTATCTACGCCCTTACCAAAAATTCTTCCTTGTCCCTTGCTGAAATTTCTCTTACCTCTGCTGAATTGAGTTAAATTCTTACCTGAATTATCTTAAATAGAAAACGATATACCACACTTTAGGAGATGTCGTCGAGTGCCTGCGGCTACCATAATGATCATGACGGAAGGAATCATCAAGCTCATGGAAGAGCGGATCAATGAAGTGCATCAAGAGCTAGAAGACTTAGCGCTTCAAGCAGCCAGTGAGACTCATGTGAGGGAGTCACGTTTCCTAAGAAAGGAGAGTCACCCATGTAGACGGTAGTTTTTGTGTGTTTAGGTTGAATTGGTTCTTCTTGATTGCTGGGTGTGCAGTATGTGTTGCAAAGCTTTTAGGCTTATATAAGCAATCATACCAAGTTATTAATATTGATTGCTTAAGTTGTGGGGTTAAGCCTATTTTCCCTATGTTAGGATTCTTGCTTCTTACCTATGCTATTTTCTTTCTCACCTAACCCCCTTGAGGTAATCAAGCGAGATGGTTCATTTAGAGATAGTAATGGAGCCGATAGGAGTAGAAATTAACTTCGGTAGAGACTCAAGGATGAATTAGTTGTTCAACCGTCACTACCGATAAATACGTGAGAGCTTCAAAGAGTTTTTGGCGATCGAGATCCGTTGAGGCAAGCAATGATGAATCAAATACGAATAGGACTAATCAAGTTAATGCCAAAGAAAGCATCTCGAACTATTAATAATAACCCTGTGTTGACTCGGGTTATTAGAATCTATAAAGACTCGTCCACCAAAGTAAATATTTAGCCTTTTGAAGCCGAGAATTGGCTCGAGGCTATGGAGAGAAACGCTACCCCCGCACCTTGTTCAAATCTAGACATTGTTTTAGGAAGTGCTGTCAACCAAACAATTTAGAGAATCGTGCGTGCATTCGCTGTGGAAAATAGGACATACCGCTAACAAGCATGCGATCAATTGCTCTAGTTGCAAAAGGAAGCCATCGCGCTAGTTCAATTCCAACTCTGTTCCTATCGAAGCCCTAGCGTCAATGCTAAATAAGGAAGTTAGGAGCCATGAGCTTACTTAGCGCAATACCGTAACCCTACTTGTAAAGTGAGAGATTAGTAATGACTTCCATGTAAAGGTTCCTTGTTGAAAGAAATGAAGCGGAGAAGATTGATACATTGGAATACCGAATATTTGAATGAAAAAGCAATAATGGAAACGATGAGTTAGATGTTTCTCTAAGAGTATTCTTGAGTTTATGGTTCACCTGAAAATGATGCATGAGAAATAGTGGCTAGTTTAGTGACCCAGTGAGAACTTGCTAGTTTAGTGCATTGTCATCATGCTTACTAATTTTCATGTGTAATAATATTACATTAATGCTATTGTAAAGATGATACGACCCATCATGCTTTGTACATATGATTGTGATGATCTTTGTAAGTAGCTTGTGAAGCATCTGAATTATGTATATAGGATTGTGATGATCTTTGTAAGTAGCTTGTGAAGCATCTGGATTGATGGAAAAGATGCAAGTATAAGAGCACGTATTTATTCCTTAATATCAATATGATTCCAAATACATGATTCAAAGATGGCCATTCAGACATAATTGATAACAAGAAATAAATTATATAGACTATGGCGAACAAGAACAGAATCATGTCTACTTTGGCAATATGGAAATAGTTGTATGTGATTGCTCTCGATTTTAGGGTTTGAATTGAGGATTAGAATCTCCACTTCAACCACAAGATCTATATTACTGTTAAAGACAACTTTCCCGAAGATACAACAAAGTGGCACAGACAAGAGTCATTGGCCGAACCGAACAAGTGAATGTCGGTGAAGCAGTATATATCATGACGGTTCTTTCACATAACAATCTGTGATGTTATTTGTCCTGACGGTTATGTTACCTAACCGCTCGTGATATCTCAACATTAGAGACGGTTATATTATATAACCGTCCATGATGTCACCAACATCACGAGCGGTTCTATTATAGAACCGCTCGTGATATTTAAACATCATGCATCGTTTCTATTATAGAGCGATGCAGCGATATCTCAACATCACGAGCGGTTCTATTATAGAACCGTCATGATATCTCATCCTGAATCGTTATATTATAGAACCGCTCATGATGTGCTCTCTCTATATATCTCCCAGTGAGCTCATTCACAGCGTGCCAAACCCTAACCCTTTGAGGCGTTTTGCCTCATGGCGGCCTCCCCTCGGCGTCCTCCCCTCCGGCGTCCTCCCGGCCTCGGCGTCCTCCCCCTCGGCGTCCTCCTCCGGCCTCGGCGTCCTCCCCTTGGCGTCCTCCCGGCATCGGCGTGCTCCCCTCGTCGTCCTCCCTGCTGCGACGTGCTCCCCTCGGCGTGCTCCCCTGTGTGTTCTTGTGCATCTCGGGCTTCAACAGTGAGTATTTCTGGGGACTAGCCATCGAGCTAGAGGTTTCTCGATTTGGAGGCCTTTGCTGCCATTTGCTCTATTTTTGGTGTTGCTCTGCTAGTTAGTGAGTTCGGGACACTTTCGTGATTATTCTCGGTCTTGCAAAGGGCGGTCGTCTGCGGCTTGGGACCTTGCGTGTGGGCTTAATGTTCAGGATGATTTAGGGGATGGAATAGACTAATTGTGACAACAAATCTTAGCGATCAATTTCACTTTCATATATATATATTTGATTAGTGTGAGTTCGGCAATGATTGAGGTTCTTTGGAAGAGTGGTTGATCGAATCGAGTTTTTGATGTTGGTTGAAAAGGTCTTTTCTTTGGTGATCAAGGATGATGTTTGTTTTTCGGTTGTTTAGAGCCCAAGAGCATAACTAGTTAAAATGTCTTTGTTCGGTTGGCTAGGAGCGATGGTGCTGTGGTTGTTTTTGGTGCCCGATAATTAGTTTGGAGGGTGCCTTAGGTGGTGGTTTAGTGGAGTTTTGATTTCTGCGGTTGTCCGGATCTTGATGGTGGCGCGCGCCTCGAATCGCTAGACTTTGTTGAAATCGTTTTATTTCGGAATAAAGCGAAACCTTTTGATCTAAAAATATATATATATATATATATGATTAGCTCTATTGCAAACCTGTCTTTATATGCTTAGTTAGTGAATATGCATATAAGATAACCAATTGAGTAGATTTATACTTAACTTTGTCGAGTATTAAATCATTATTGAGATAAAGTTGTCACAATCTAGTCTATTACTTGTCCATTGTGGCGAGGAGGGCCTTTAAAGCAACCCGACATCGAGAACATTCAAACAATCAATATGAGCTTTATGCTAATTGCTTTATTAAATATCTTGTACATGTTCATATGTGAGATCTGAGCTTCGCTTTTATTATTACATTAGCTGTCAAATGGTTGAATCCATATGTATTCTTACGCTTGTCTGCCGTGTGGATGTCCTAGTTTTAGGGGAGAGTCTTTCACGAAATTTTTATTAAGTTCGGCAACCTCCTAGTTCGCTTCTTTTGCTAAAAGGCTAATAACAAGCCATTTAGGCTAGTTCTTTTAAAAGGCTAATAACAAGCCATTTAGGCTAGTTCTTTTAAAAGGCTAATAACAAGCCATGGTATCCACAAACTCATTCACTCTAATGTGATTTTATTTGTTCTTCACTTTTAGTTACTTTGAAACTATTTTAATTTGTAAAGAAGATGTAGTCCTCTAATCCATCGTCCGAAGGACATGATGTGCCCTCAAAAGAAGAATCGACCAGCCGCAGAGGACCAAACAAAAGGCCAACAGACCGATATACCATTACAGAGATCAATCCAAATGATGGGGCCCTAGAAAGCCAAAAAAGGCGGCGAATGCATTTGAGTATGTGTGGGCTAGTAGCAGGGAGCAGGTTCGATCACGCTATCTTCACGGAGGTCGGTGACTATTGAGGCTCGCAATGCCTTGCTAACGGAAATTCTTTCATCGTTCAACATTCGGAAGAATCCGCTCCCCTAGTGCGACGGTATGCCTTTGCTAAGCGGCGAGAAAGGCATGGAAGACCTTCAAGCATCGCTTTTAAGTAGACTACGTCAAGAAGGATCTGGTTCCATACTCGAAATATGGGTTCATTGATGAGGACACGTGGGGCGTTTTGTTGGGATGAAGACCACGAGCGAATTAAATGCGTCACGATGAAGCAAACAAGGCCTTGCAAGCAAGAACACTCACCCCCACGACTGCTAACTTTGCTACTCTGGCAGGGAAGAAGCGCAATGGGACGAGGGAGGACGAGGAGGGTATCGCGCCATTTCCGCCGATCACAGATCAACGTGCGAGAGCGGCTAAGAGCGAGCGAGGTCGATGTCACGTCCTCATAACCGTCTCCTTTGTAAACCCAGCGACGAGGAAGTGCGCCAACGCTGTAATATATAAATCGAACTACCAATTTTACGTAATTAGTCCATGACTTCATAAGTGAAATAACTTGTCCGGATCTTGCGGTAGCGTTGAGTACACAATCGTCGCGATGGCTCTTTTTCCCAGACAGAGAGAAAGATGCAGCATCCATAGCCTTGGGAAACAAGGAACACCACAGTCGTACAAGAGGCAAAGGGTTTTTGTTCCATGGAAAAGCTGGATTCGATTTACTTCCACATATACCAAGTAAGAAGAGAACTAAAGCGGCGCGAGTCAAATCTTATAAAGAATTTGGAGGACAAGTTGAGAGGAGAGTTGAGAGAAGAGTTGAGGGAGGCGAGAGAAGAATTTTATGAAAGGATACGAATCCTCGAGGAAAGGCTCACCAATCAAGAAAGAAATCTCGCACAAGCCCGAAGTATGTCATAAATCATTGCCAACGCCTGTAAGAGCGGTTGTGCATCCGTTCCTCAAAGTGACATAGATGAACATAGCGGGACTTATCACATGTCGACATTAAGGTGGCCACAGCGGTGCAATCTCCAAGTGAGAATTAGCAATGGCACCGTTTCTCGGCGGTTGCTTGGGGCATGGCGTATCCATCCCCAAAGGGACCATGGTGCAGTACCATCATAGCGCGGGTTTCACCAAGGTCAATGTGGACGGGTATTTGATAGTTTCAAAATTGTCGATCTCTGAAGCCGTAAGCAGCGAGATCATGAAACTTGGGGATGCCATTGGCACATTCATCCAATGGCCTAGCAATGACATCTCCTGCTCGTCCCTTCGTCATGCAACAACCGCGACGATCGATTAGCCTATTGTATCGCCGTCGATCGGTTGGCTACCAAATCGCGATCGTAAGAGCGACTCCACTTGATGTACATAACGTTGACCTCTTTCTGCCCATTCCTCTCCGTGAAGGGTTCATACAAAACAAAAGAAAGGCAAGGGCAAACGAAGAAAGAAAGGCAAGAACAAGTCGACTATCCATCTGCTGAGTTGGCTAAACAATACAAGCTAGAGAGCCGTTACTAACGAAAGGCGTAACTTCATTAGTATATCTTACCAACAATTGTATAAGTGGTACACCCAAGAAGCCGGAAAGCCGGCGTGAGCGTACAACAAGTATCGGCGTTATGTTCAAGTATGAACATCTATTCAACGACTTCGTGAGGGGCTTCTTCACGGTCGATTTTCGGACTTGTTCCATCTCTACAACCTCGGCGCCATCGACGCCGCACTCATAAGATCTTTGGACCTTGTAAGTGTGTGCTATCACGGTCTACATTCGTCTAATAGTGATAAATGTCCTCCAATATATATATAATTAAGCCTTTGTATATATAGATACATGCAACTTGAAGCGACACGGAAGAAACTATCGATCGGTTTCCTCGACCCACATATAGTCTCAAAGCAAACAATGGATGATGATATAAACATGGTCAAGGAATACGTCCGCAGGCATTGCTAGCACAAAAGATAAAGAACTCATACTTATACCCCATAACCCGGGTAAGTGCTACCACATGCTATACTTTGGTGCATCTTTGTGCACACAACTCTGTTTCATTCATTGTCCATTGTGATATACTGTGTAGGTTTCACGGGTTCTAATTGTAATTGAACCAGACCACAAACCGGGTTAAGTACCTTGATTCCAAGCGTGGCGGAAACCACGACTTGGTACCTATCGCAAAATTACTCGTGAGGTAATCACGTTTCCTCCGTACATGGTGGGTGTAAGTTGTTCCAAGTTTATATTGCTATTGGAATGGCTTAGGCTAACCTTTTGCAATCTTGTAGGCGTTCAAACACGTGAAAGATTGGACTAAACTACTGACATGATTTGAACTTTCCAGTATCCGCTATACACAACAATTCTATTTCAAACCCCCTAATAGTGACTCTAGAACTAACCGTAGGTTTTATTTGCAGTGCCACCAGCAAGGTCAGGGAAATAACCTATGTGGATTTTATGTTTGCCACAACATGCAAACCATCGTCGCTAAGCTAAAAAATAGCGATCACGGTTAAAAGCTGCGTTGAATCAGTCGATTTGAGCAACATTAGAGGGAAAGTTTGTTTCTTCCTGCTCACGGAAGTAATACATAAAGACGGCGCGTTCCACGCAGCCTGATAACTTCTGGAGTTGTACAATTATCAAATGGTATTCATTAATTCGGAAAATATGTCCAAAACTTGCGGTTATTCTTGTTTATACGATTCATTGTATTGTCACATGATATTATCCTTAATACATATTTGCTCATCTTGAATGCAACAACTTAACAATGTCTTGCTTGTTGGAACTAGATGTTTTCCTACACCCTCGGAGAACCTCCATTATTTATGGTTTGTTGTTGAAATTTCCATCTACTTAGGTATTCTGCATCAATATTTACGAGACACGGCGATAATAGATGTTGTAATTGAATATCTGCACTTCCTATATGCATTGAGGCAGAGTTTGTCCGATCGGGATAGACTTAAAATATAAACATTTGTAGCGCTTTTTCTCCTTCTTATGATAATGTTGATGGAACTCGACTAATAAATCAACCAAGACCCTTACCTTGACATGGCGGCGGCGGCAACCACGGTCTTCTCCATCGAGCCGGACACACTAGAGTGTGTGATTTGCTTCATGCCATCTGAAGTGGCTTTCGCGAGGTCACCGTAGTGCCACGGTCTTGAGTAAGCCGGACGACATGCTCTTATGCAGCGTCACCGTCGTGCCACGGTGGGAGAACATGGTACTTTGGTAAAAATTGTAGATGTACTTGATAGATTACTCTAGGTAGGGTAATTAAAGATTGAACAAATGTGATTGCAAGTCGGGTCTTCCATGCCCGGAAGGACTTTGGAACACCCGACTTGAATGAAGAAGAGGAGCGGGAGGAAGCCGATGGACAGTGGTACGCGGAAGAAGACAGCAACCAAGGGGAACCATAGGCTTCCTCTCGCTCCTCTTCTTTCATTGACTGATATTGATGCAATCGATAGGTCACCTCACCCCATCGCGCAGGTACTCTCGAATCAATGAAGAGAGCGGGAGAAGTCGATAGGACGCTGAAGAAGACAAAGAACCAAGGAACACTCTGGTTGCCGCTCTTCTTCCGCTGCATCACCGCCCATCGGCTTCTCCGCCTCCTCTTCTCATTCAAGCCTGTGTTCCAAAGTCCTTCCTGCATGGAAGACCCGACTTGCAATCACATTTGTTCAATCTTTAATTACCCTACCTAGAGTAATCTATCAAGTACATCTACAATTTTTACCAAAATACCATGTTCTCCCACCGCGGGCACGACAAGTGACGCCGCATAAGAGCATGTCGTCCCGCTACTCAAGACCGTGGCACTACTATGACCTCGCCAGCAAAAGCCACTTCAGATGGCATGAAGCAAATCACACACTCTAGTGTGTCCGGCTCGATGGAGAAGACCGGTGGTTGCCGCCGCCATGTCACAGCATGTGTCTTGGTTGATTTATTAGTCGAAGTTCCATCAACATTATCATAAGAAGGAGAAAAAGCGCACAAATGTTTATATTTTAAGTCTATCCCGACGGACAAATTGTTGCCTCAATGCATATAGGAAGTGCAGATATTCAATTACAACATCTATAACTCGGTTGTGCCTTATAAATATCGTTGTAGAAATATTGATGGAAATTTCAACAACACCATAACTAATGGAGGTTCTCACCGGGGGAAAAAAGGTCATCACAGCGGTTCTTATTTGAAACCGCTCGATAAATTCATATCACAGATTTGTTACGATTTGAAACCGCTGTGAAATTTAATTATCACGCATTTGCCGATTTGAAACCGCTCAGCGATATTTAGTTATCACTGAGCGGTTGTAATTTGAAACCGCTCAGCGATATTTAATTATCACTGAGCGGTTTCAAATAAGAACCGCTCAGTGATAATTAAAATTCATGACGGTTTATTAATACAACCGCCTCGATATATATTTTCTCGAGCAGTATAGAACCGTCTCGATGATCTCCTTCATCACGTGACTTATTATTCTTGACGGTTCACAAAACCGTCTCGATGGCGTTATAACCGTGCTGTGATGAAGTTTTCTGTAGTAGTGTCCACTAGCACCTACAATAAGTAAGAAAAAACTATGTGGGTAAAGATATAAGATGCAGGTGGCTCTTCCTCAAGGAGTTTGATTATAACAACGTCAAGTGTAGACACAATAACTAGTGAGGAGTTAGCTGCCTATCTCAATAGCGACACTGTTAACTACCAAGAGTAACAAGAGGACTTAAACATTTTGTAGTGGTGGCACGAGCACAAGGTAATATATCTGGTGCTTTTCCATATTAGCACGGGATGTGTTAACAGTTCCTGTATCCACGGTTTTTTCGGAGTCTACTTTCAGCCTATCCTGAAGAATAATGAGAAGAGAAGAACAAATCTGACAAGTGAGATGGTGGAAATACTTCTCACTGTAAAAGATTGGGAATAAGCTGATCAACGAGCTCAACATACTGCAAAAAATATTGAGCTGGAGGAGACGTTTGAAAATCTTTATTTACATAATCAGGAAGAATAATTTTAATATTCATTTTTTTTCCTATATCATTGAGCTATAGGTTGTACTCTTTTTTCTTTGCCAATGTTTTCTCGTGTTGAGTTTTTACTTGCCAAGTTTTTAACGAGACAGCCAAATATCAATAAACCTTATTATTTAATTCTAATTATTTATCTTATTTTAGTATTTATTTAATATTTTAGCTTTTTATTAATTTACATATGTTTTTAAAATGTTTTTCTAATTATTCTAAATTTTTCTCATTTTTTCTATATTTTTCATACTTTTCTATTTTTTAATTTTTCTTACATTTTTCTGGCTTTTTTGGGCTAACGGGCCAGTCCAACCTGCGTCAGACTTGCACCGGCACGGTACGGACCGTTCGGCCAACGGGTCATACATGCGTCAGCTCCCCGGCACGTGGCTGTGCCTATACAGGCTGGGGCGTGCCGTCCATTTGGCCCAAGGCCCGATGCTTACGACAGCGCCGCGGGCAACCCAAATCCAAACCCAAACACTCAGCCAGGCAACCAGCGCGTGAGCACCGGAAAACCACTCCGATTCCGTCGGCCGCACGGACGGAACCCTCCGAATCGCCTCCACTCCACCACCCCGCCGGCGCCGCAGCGTAGCCACCGCCCGCCTCCCCACTCTCCGTTCGCACGCATGGCCGCTTCCTACTACAACCCGCCGCCTCCCCATTCCTCCTCCTCCTACCCTCCGCCGCCTCCCCCGCCGGGCACCTCCCCGTACCCGTATCGCCACGCCTACCCGCCGCCGGTTCCCACCTACGGCGGTTACTACGACCACGCGGAGCCCCTGCCAACCAGCGACGAGCTCCGCACCCTCTTCATTGCCGGACTCCCCGGTGACGCCAAGCCCCGCGAGGTCTACAACATCTTCCGCGACTTCCCCGGCTACGTCTCCTCCCACCTTCGCTCCTCCGGCAAATTCTCCAAGGTCTTCTTACTTCCAATCCCTCTGATTGCTCCACCTAGGGTTTGCGAACTTTGGTGTTCCTTTCTCGAATGATTTATTCAACCCCCAACCTGACTGTTTTTGCCTCTTTTGCCTTGCAGGCATTTGCGTTTGCTGTGTTTGTAGATCAGCCGTCTGCATTAGCTGCAATGAGTGCCACAAATGTAAGAGCCCAATTCACCATTATTAACCACTATATTCAGCTATGCTGGTTTCCTCAGCGTTATTAGTGCTCTCACTCCCATACGATTTTTTATTTTGATAAACCGTTGTTCCTAAATGATTTGTTCTACTTCAGTAGGTACAACTAGAAATAATCTGCCCTATCAAGTTATCAGCAGTGTTGCTATCTCTCTGAGTCATTTCTTGATGCAGGGCATGATATTTGACCTTGAGAAGAATTGTTCTCTCCATGTAGATCTCGCGAAATCCAATTCAAGATCAAAGCGCTCCAGAACAGGTTGGCAACTTTGTTCCTGTTGTTCCTGCCTTGTTATGTGGCTATTCTTTATTCTGTTGTTGTTGACACCCTTTTCAGATGATACTTTCCTTATTCATCTGAGAAGAAGGCTAGAAATCCAAGGGGATTTCCTGATTCAGGTATTATTTATGTAGCTTGTGTGATTAGTATCATGAAAAAAGATCACTTGCCTGTTTTTTTTGACATTCCATTGATCTATCCGCTATGATGTTGGTGCATACTGTAGCACCATTACAGTCACCTGAACAATATGTACACTGTTCCAAATCCACGGTTCTACTCGTAGCAATCACTAAAATGATTTTCCTCACTTTGGAGGAAGACAGTCGATCTTGAGTTTCAATGATTTTATCTTACTGTTTTCTTTGTGTTCATATCCTACTATATGTGTTACTCCCTTCAGTTCACAAAAACTTGTCAGTTTGGGATACGTGTAGTCAAACTTTTAAAATTTTAGCTATCGATATATTTTTAAATATTTAGATTGGATGCATGAAAATCATATTTTTAGATTTATCTCGAAATGTGCTTTCATAATATTATAATTTTATTGGTTTTAAATATATTATAATAGAAATTAGTGGTCAAAGTTGAGTTTTGTGGACTGTGTCCATGTCCAAAATAACAACTATTTGTGATCAGAGGGAGTATCTGTAAATTCATATCCTCGGTGAAATGCCTCTTTAAGTCACATTGTTCAACATTCTTGCAAAACACTCACCTTGCACATCTTTGGCACACTTTGCGCCCTATCAGGTGCTGGAAGCAATATTCACATGTCTGGAATGGGTAATTCTTCACACAGCTTGAATGGTTATCCTTCTGCACAAAGGTTATGGCACACTACTTGAGCACAGTTTAATTATGTGGTTTTGTTAGGAGAATCAGCTTGATTTTCCTGCAGCTGATATTATAATGGAGACACTAATATTAAATCGGAGTTTTACTTTTAGGAAATGTCGTGATTCTAATTAATACCGTTTCTAATTTGCAGTTACACAAGCTTTGAGTCTAGTACTGCTTTCAGCAAGGTGAGTTGCATTCTTGCATCTTTCATCTTGATGTGTATATTTATCTGGTTATACTTTTCTTGGTTTAAAGCAATAAAACAAGACACTGTACTTTTAGGGCCCACTTTCAATTAGTGATCCCGATTCCCAATTTTGGTTGCTTTTAGTTTTTGATATGTAAAGGGTTTTTCTAGTGTCTGTTTGATAATGTCTGCCATAACTGGTCCTATATGAAAACTCAGGTGTCGTTTTAACTAGTATCTCCACTATATAAGAAAATTGTGAACCATCTTATAACATTATAGGAAAGCTGGTTTTAATACTGTTAATGAATTCAATGCACAGGTAGAGTGCAAAACAAAAAAGAAAGACAGTCATTGCTACTATGATATTATTGTTCTGTAACTCAGTTTTGTGGTCAGAGTTTAACTACAATGATTTCAATTGTAAAAGTCTATTAAACTTTTATAGTAAGATAGCTTTGTAAGTTATTAACTTAAACAACTTCAATGTTATTTTAACTAGTAGTATAATGTGAGTTGCCACATGTAACGTGTTGTTAGATCAAGCTATGACAAACTAAAGCAAAGTAATTCTTTCTCAAATGCAACCAACCTGATCTATTGTAACATATAATTGAATTATAAGTTCTTTTTGCTGCAAAATCAAGCTGAAACATTTACTGGATATAAAGTTATGTAACTATGCTATGTTTTTAACGTGCTGAAGCAATGAAGAAGCGAGGTTGAAAGGAATGATGTGGGTTTTATAATTATAAAAGATCCCTTTTTTATCTTACATTTCTGCGTGTGTGTGCCAATTCCAAATGTCCGTGAGTTTTCAATTTTCTTGCAATGAATCTTTTGTTGTCCTTCAAACATATCCTAAACTGAATAGTGAAAAGAGCTAAATTTAAATGTTTAGGCAACAGAATTGATACTTTATTTGTTTTGTCTATTTGCTCCCTTTTTTGGATGAGATACAAGACCTTCTTTTTGCACGTGCACTTGCCTGCAGGACCCATCAGCATTTGCCCCTCAAAATAACCCTCCATGCGCTACACTCTTTGTTGCAAACCTCGGTCCAACTTGTTCTGAGCAAGAGCTAATAGATGTTTTCTCAAGGTATTTCAGTATTTAACACTTATGTGAGATAAATAACATTTGTGGTTTTGACAAGCTTATTTTCATGATTAGTTGTGTGGGATTTATAAAGCTGAAGATGCAAAACAAGTTTGGAGCTCCAGTTGCATTTGTTGATTACAAGGTATATGATGGAGAAAAGCATCATTCTTCCTTATTGCCATTTATTTTATTAGTATAAAATTATAAGCAATGAAGTATAAAATTATAAGCAATGAAGTACACTACTCTATTGCTTATGATTGGGAGCTACTATGCTGGTCTATTATAGGGATTTTGTTAGGTTCCTTGTGAGCTTTATGGTATATCTTCCCACAATGGGTGCTAAGTTGAGTGTTTGTTCTTTTATGCTCATTGCTAGTTGTCTTGGGCTATATACATGGTTCCTTAAGACAATCTTAGCTAGTTGGTACAAAAGCTTACCTTCTATTTTGTGCTCCGGTTCGCAATGTGTATCCAATTACCATTGCGCAAGGACCACGAGAGTACAAAACAAAGGTTTATCACATTCTACCCTTCTTAAATAACAACCTTAACTGGTTACTACATACTAAGGAGTATCTATAAAATCAATTCCTTCCTGGAGATTAAATCCTGTGGAGATTCCTTTCATTTCATTCGTTTTGAGTCCAAGAAATTGGAACTGGGTTATCAAGAGAAAAACACATCTTATTCTTACCCGCCTGATAATTCTGATAATGTCAGGCTGGCATATTAACAAACAAGAGGAATGCAATCAATTTAGGCTAGTATCTATAAAACTGATTCCTTCCTGGAGATTAAATCCTGTGGAGATTCCTTTTGTTTCATTCGTCTTGAGTCCTAGAAATTGGAATTGGGTTATTGAGAGAAACATATCTCTTATTCTTACCTGCCTGATAGTTATGATAATGTATGGCTGGCATGTTAACAAACAAGAGGAACACAATCGATTTAGGCTCTGCTGCTGTAAGGAACAGCGGCTTAAGCCATTAGGTGTAGCCGTGTAGGCGCTTTCAGAGGTGGAAGATTCATGTCCAGCTTGGCTATTATATTATGAGAGATCACTTAGTCTCCTAAGATTTGTGCATGTGATTTTATCTGTATGTTTTTCTACTTTAATGTTCTTATCATCTCTTAAGTTCTGTTGACCAACTGCCAGCATACTGCATAGCATCAGTACAAAGCTATTCTGATGAGATGTCATGAAATAATGGCTAGTGACTCTTAGACAGCTAAAGCTTGGATTATGTTCTTGTAATGGGATACTGCTTTACTTCTGCACTTGACTTTTCTCCAGAATGACTTCTTAAGCATTTTGGTTACTATTGTTATCCATATCTATGAACTTCTTTCCGTAGCTAATCCTAAGCTTAAGTTCCTGCCTGCAGGATGAGAAAAGTTCAACTGAAGCCCTAAATCATCTCCAAGGATCTATTCTATATTCATCAACTGGCGAGGGGATGCGCTTAGAGTATCCTACATTTGGAGATAATTTAACTTTCTTGATGTTTTATCTAGTTGCAAATTCTTTTCATTGGGTTTATTTGGTTACTTTAAACAAGTACTATCAGATGAGAGCTGATGACATTATACAGGTATCCCTGAGCTTTCAAGTGCATCATCAGCTTACTTAGGCAAGTGCTCTAAAAGTGTTTTTAAGTCTGATTTTGATTCATGTTGGTTCAATCTCACCACAACTGGTGAGTGTGCTGCCTGCAAATCGAATATCACCTCTACCAGCAATCGAACAAACTGTTGTTATTTGTCTCGCCTATCCCTCACATTTAAATTTGTTGGCTGGAGCTCTAATCAGTTTATGCATGCTAGAGCTTATAATAGTTACCAAATATGATGTCTGTATTTTGCGTTCTTTCTTTTCTTATGATTTAGTGCAGTCATCCATATTCCCTTGACATGTGTTAGATATGCGAAATCTCGGATGGGCCTGCGTAAGCGTGATAAGCGGCCCTGATTACAGCTGAAAGATGAGTTGCTGCTGTTTTTCATGCAGCACGAAGGGCAGAGCATGATGTTCATCAATGGCTAGTTCAAATGCAGTTTATTCCGATGACATAATTTATGCAGTGAATTTCTTGCTCGTGATGTTAGGTTTTGGAGGTTTTACTTGCATGACATGATGTAACTGGGTTTGGTTGTGTCCCTTAGGTATCTTCTGTACCTATCACTTGTTTTTCCGGATGCTGTTTCCCTACATTCTATAAATTTTAAATTAGGATTGTTCTGTATTTACAGCTAAGTGCAGAACGCTTATGTTTAAAATGGTTATGAGAAACCAACTGCGCGGTACTAAATTAACTGTACTTGTTCATGGATGACAACAGGCTCCAATTGAGATGTTACTTAGGAAAGGTCAATGAGGGTCTGATGGTCGTAATTGCTATGCCTGGTATGAAACAAAGGTTAGAGGAGGGGCGTGGTTTGTATTTCCGTCATACTAAATACCGGAATTTGCTTTTAAAAGTGCACAAAAAATTCGACGACTATAACACTATATATCTTGTTAATTATGTAATTTGTTTTGCCAGCATAAACGCTTGGCAGCCTAATTTTGTTGGGGGTGGGGGGATGTCCAAATTTTGAGCAATTGAAAAATGCCACTACAAAGTACCCATTTAAGAGAGATGCCATTCAAACGTGTTCGAGTGATTTCAATAAAGACTCGACTTGCTCAAAAAAATGGCACCGTTCTACGTATTTTGCATGTATTAGACAAAATATTGCCCCTCGTAACTTCTTTCTCCTCGTCTATCTTCTCTATCTACGCGGTCGTCACAGCCGACATTGGTGAGATGTGACGGATTGCTTTTTCAGGGAGTGCATTTAAATACCTTAACAATTATCTAGAATTTTAGCTGTAGGTAACCAAGCGATTATTGTCAAACATATGAACGGAATTCAACTGTTTTCTAAAGAATTAAGGCCTAACGGCCAGAGTTTTACAAAAGAGGTGCGACTAACACCAGATATATTACAGAAACACCCACAGGAAAACTTGAGCAAATAGACTAAGGCCTCAAAACCAGATGCTATCGCCATCTATGGACTCCTGGAAATCGCCGTCTTCTTGAAAATCTAAGGGGGGTAGGAGGTAAGGGTGAGTACACAATACTCAACAAACCACACGGAAATTCTGAATACTACATACACGAAATGACAAATAACATGTACAGGTTTTAAGTGTTAGTGGATGCAATAGTTAAATTCCAGCTTCATATTACATTTGAAACACAAACTAATAACAGGTAATACCACGGGATGAGTACACAACAGTACTTAACAAACCACACGGAAATTCTGAATACTACATGCACGGAATGACAAAGAACAGGTACAGGTTTTAAGTGTTGGTGGATGCAATAGTTAAATTCCAGCTTCATATTACATTTGAAACACAAACCAATAACAGGTAATACCATGGGATTATTTGCAAAGTTCAGAGTTACGACAAGTTTAGTTTTTGAAAACTACTTGAGCGCAATTACAGGAATCACCCCAAATTAACTTAGCTTTATTTACCGAAGCACGGCGTATTCGAATACTATTTAGATCACTCTGCAGAGCTGCTCAGCTTTACCCATAAGATATCTATGGCCGTTAGTGCTACGTGATTGACATGTAGCATTAAAGCATGCGGCTCGACTGAGATGATCATAGCCTTTCATTGGATTTCCCCTCTTTAGCCCTTATCCAGTAGGTTTCTAGAATCCACAGTCTCTAGGACCCACTGGCCAAGATGGGAGACGCGATTTGGTCGCTGTGGATGCCTACTGTTGCGAGAACCGGCGAATGGTCACCCCATTCCCGTTCCACCTCGATTGCTCTGCGATCCATTCTTCCAAGCGAGGATGGTACCTACCACCCATAGGTATTCCAAGGGGAAATATAAGGTCTTAAGACTCACGTTGGGATAGGTCGATGAGGGCTACCTACCAACTTAAGGTTGAGCGAGGCGAAATTATTTACTTTGCCCAAGAGAGTCGGTCCTTAAGTGCCTGAGACTCGGCCCATCCCATACCACCAGCCATGGTACTGACTGCACTAACTACCAGACCAACATCTAGGCTTTGTCATCGGTCGGGGGTCAGACTGACATCCACCTCACGTGGGCAACCCAATATTGTCCCCCTAACCGTGGCAGTTTTTGAAAAGCTCCTGAGTCACCACTCGAAGATTTTTAAGTAAAAGATCTAAAAGTGAATAATTATTAACAGTTAAGCTATGACAGTTCATTAATTATAACCCAAGGTTGAAAATGGATTAGGACTTAACAACAGGCTTAACAAGGAGGTGGGTTCTAATTAATCAGGTCATTCCAAATTATCTCCTTTTTAATTTTCTAAAATACAGAAAAATAATGCAATAAGAAAATATATACATATCACTATACTAAGAAATCGGTTCAATATTTTCAAGGGTGTGGCTTGCCTTCGAAGTCGAGGGTTCTCTAATGGAAGTAGCCGAAGTCGTGGCTTGTCTCAGACGGCTCCTGCTCCTGATGCTGACTCCACGTCTGACTCTGCTTGAGAAGCGCTTTAGGGACTGCTCCAACGTCGTATCTAGCGCGAGAAAACAAAACCAGTAAATAAACGAATAAAAACACCCAAAAGAGAGAAAACGAAAAAATAAATTGGAGTGAAAATGGCCAAAAATGGGTTGGAAGGGCATTTTGGGAATTTTAGAGACTTGGCATGGTGAAACAGAGATCATTTTTGGACTCAACAGCTCAAACTGGTCAAGAATATATATTTACGGGTATTTTTGGATTTTTGAGAATTTTTAGGATTTTTTTCTAGAATTTTTAGGGATTTTTAAATGATTTTTTTAGATTTTAATTAAAAACTAAATCCTAAAAAATTAAAAAATAAAAAGAAAATGGGCCACACAGACACAGTGCCTCGCCAAATCGATTTGTCTGACCATTCGCTCGGCCATGGCATGCATGATCTTGAACCTTTGCGGCTTCTTCACCAACATGAGTGGGAGGCCGAGGCAGACAAAGAGGCCGGCACTTGTGAGGATGGCGGGGCCAGCCAGCTAGGCGAGCGGAGGCGAGGCTACCAAGAGGGAGAAGAAGGAGGCGACGCAGCGCGGGGAGAGCCGGAGGGGGAGAAGAAGAGCACGAGTGAGGGGGAAGGGAGCGGGCTGGACCGAAAATTTTGGGCCGAGGAGGAGATGGGCCGGAGGCCCACGAGCCAGGGGCATCCAAATCCTGAGCGCCGCCACCCTCCGCTGGCCGCCATTTCCCACCACCTGCTATTGGAATCGCCTCCCCTATCCACAACTGTTGCGTGTCCACTGCCCCTGGTGGCCAGCCGCATGTGCCCCCGACAACGATTGGTGGAATCCTCTGTCAACGAGTGCGTCCATGGCTAGTCAGTCTTTTGCCGCTACTTGATGCGTAACAAGGTTCAAAATTCCGTTTTTAGCCATTTTTCGCTAGTCCAGCGGTGGTGGTTTTCGCAAAAAACCGCTCGAAAACTACAAAAAAACTGAATGGTTTAGAAATTCAAACCAATTCGAAATTTGATCAAACCCACGCACAAAAACCGCGGTTTTTGAGCAAAACCGAGTGGTTTTTGGCGAAAACCGTGAAAAACCGAGCTAGGTTGGAAAAACGAAAAAAATCCAAAAAAAAAGGAAAAAATTGCAAAAAATATTGTAAAATTTGTAAAAATACAGAGAAAGCTAAAATTTAGTAAAAATGTAATAAATATACAAAGAATGTATGTGAAAATACGAAAAAATTCCAGTATGATCTTTTCTAAATATGGAAAAAATTTCGACATTGACTTTTGCTATATTTTAGACAATTAGAAGCTGCAAATTAGATATTTAGCAATAATATGTCAATAAATAATCTTTTATTGCAATACTACAATCATACAAATGCAAAAATAGGCATTTACTACATAGCAATATCATTCGCAATTTCATTACCATTCACTTGTCAACACCATTTACATTATAATTCCTTTCAATTGAAGTTGTGGATTAGACACATGCATAGCTTCGTTATTCTTCTATTATCGTAGAAATTCTATGTTCGATCCACATGAATAGAATGTTAGCAAAAAAATCCACTTGTAATGAAATCAAACATATGATTGAAACAACATTTCGGCATTACCTTTGCTACATTTTAGATAATTTGAAATTGTAAAGCAGGCGTTTAGGCTTAAGCAATAATATGTGAACAAATAAACTTTTATTTCAATAACATTCACATATCAATCTAATAGGTGTAAAAAATAGGCATTCAAATATCTATACTATTCACATTTAGATACCTTTCATTTGAAGTTGTAAGGTTGGCATATTTTCATCGTCCTTCCCACACAAATGCCATGTTGGACTTGCATGGACGTTATGTTAGTATAATATCAAGTTGCAATGAAATGAAACATTACCTTCAGGGTTACTGGTAGTATTATTACGTGTATACTTAGTTGGCCAAATTGTATTTCTCAGTGGACATCAAGGCCAATCCTCGTGTAGTTAGTAACTCCGCCTTGTAATCATGCCACCTTTGCCCTGTCCATGTATTTGTCGTTTGCCATTGTTGATACAACATGGTATAAAACTTGGGGTCGTGTCACTCGTAAACCCATTGGGTGGGAGGTTCTGCATGAGCATCAGGGATGGCGTAGTTGAAGCTACCATATAAGCCATAACTCCTTTGCATCTCGGCGACGCCATAGGAGCTAGAGCTATCCTGTAGTGTGCCCTTTTCTTCCCTTAGTAGTCATCCTAAGGAGTGCCATGGTCTCTATCTGTATTGCATAAGTATTAAGACTCCCTTGTAAATGTGATGGGTTGATGCTCTTCTGATTGGTGCGTGGGAGGTATGGGAGTATTATCATCGCCATCGGTGTCCGTCTTCGAGCTGCTTCATTGGACTTTTGGTATGGTGGGCTTCGACGATCCCCACTATCAGTGGGGTCATCACTCCTTGCATGATGACACTCATCTGCGGGTTGCCTCCCTTTTCCTTTGAAGGATGCTATCCTTTTTGCTATATCCCTTCTCGGGACTGACTAGTGCTTTCTCTTCCCTGAATGAGTGTCCCTGACTGTCTTTTCTGCCCATTCGGGGATGGTTTCAACTCCAGTGTCCTTTCTTAACGCAACAATGGGAAACAGGATCTGTCACAAGCTGTGATTGAAGAGGGTGTCACTCTCTGTATCCTCCTCATCAAGTAATAGGTCACCGTTGGACCTTCCTTTGTCTATCCACTATCGGATCGGGTTTGCATCGTCATATAGTATTAGCTTCATAAGCCGCTGGAATGGATTGTCTTCATCTGAGCACTTTTGATTTTCTGCGGCTTGAATTCGAAGCCAAAGGTTGTAGTTGACGTACACTAACTTATGTATCTTCTTGTATGACAGGCGATTGTGGATTTTTGTTTGAATGAATGCAAATGTACTCCAGTTGCGTTCACAACCACTAGAAGATGCATATTGCGATACGAGACGTACGACAAATTGCTGAAGGGTGAGTGTTTCCGATCCAAACATATCCCATCAATGTGCTGCAAATTAATGACTAAAATAATTAGTACCGATGAGAGAACCATTAAATTTGAGCCGGTGTAAAAAAATACCAGGAGATGTTTTGCCATCTTATGCCATTCTCGCAGCTAGAGCTGTTGAGAATGATCCAACCTTCCTTCTGAAAAGGTCGGCGTCTTGAAGGGCTTGCGTGGTGCTTTCAGTATCATCAACAAGCACTTCAAAGACATCTCAGAGATTTGGCAAGAAGATGTTGTCGTGCCATAAGAGTAGGCAGCCCGGGGGTTTAAGGCGGCAACTGCATGATGTGAAACGAAGTATGTCAATACAAGTTTGTAACATATATGCAACTGCAATGCACTATGTTGCAGGAAAAAATATATTGTCAGTATTCATGTAAATGTTGCATGTTAAGTCCTCCATTCATCGGTCCACCACATTCATGTACATGTCTTTTGTTGCTAGAGACTCGTAGAACAAACTGTTGTATTCCTATCGCATTATGGTGTACTGTAGGATCGTCTCGCTCAATGTAGGCACCCTATCCTGATCGGTGAATCGCAAGAAGGCATACAACGGTCCCACCGACTTCACAACAGATCAAAGATTATCTAATTAGTCCAAGCTTGAGAGACAACCATAGAAGTATCTTCCCTTGGTGGTATCAACAAAGCGAGATTTATAAATTCTTCGGCAGCCATCCATTGCATGAAGTTGTCCTTGTGTCGAAAGAAACTATCCAAGAACATATAGTTAGTACCGAAATAAGTTGCATTCCACTTGATCAACTTGCCTCCAATGTACTTCTTCATCATAGCATGTATCTTGAAACGGTTGTATATCCATCGAGAGATTTTTCTTGCACTCTCAATGACCAGGTGTGATCTGGGAATTCTCCAATCTCCTTTAGCACCAAATTAATGGTGTGGGCTATACAAGGCTGCCACACGATATTGTGGTGGTGTTGTGCAATGAGTTTGCATGCTTTCTTACAGTTCGCACCATTATCCATGACAATCTGCATTACATTTGTCGGACCCATCTCATTGACCACTGAATATATTTTCTGCGTGATTAAACAAAATTAAGTATGACAATTATGTTATGTGTATGTTAATTCAACTTCAGAAGAGTACAAACAAAACCAATTACCTTGTGCAAGTACGAGGTATCTTGAGAGACACCGGTGGCATCAATGAATTTGTGGAAGAATATGGTGCCGTTGCAGTAAATCATGAAGTTTATTATATTTTTGCGTGTCGGCTCTATCCAAGAATCACACATGATTGTTACTCCGTACGTAGGCCATTGATGCATAAACTTTGCGAAGCTCTCCTTAATATCTGCTTCATTGGCGTCTAAATATTTTCCATCTATATCTCGGCCACTCGGGGATGGGACTCCCTCGCCTGCAAATGAAACATAAATATTAGCTATGAATCAGCGTACAACTGAGCGAATATTTTAAATCTCACTTACTGCATTTTTGTGTTCCCCTCTGCAAGATCGAGGATGCCGACTAGAGGGGGGTGAATAGGCGACTTTAAAAATTTCTTCGATGATTAGTTAAAATCTCGCCTATTTATCCCTATGTCAAAACCTACACAAAAATCAATGCGGAAGTGATAAATTAAGGTTTTGATAATTAAGCCTAAGTTAACTAGGCTCACTAAGTGCACTAGCTAATTATGCCTCTACTCAAGAATATACGATCCTAAAGACAATTAAGCAATTTAATCCTAGCAATGTAAATTGCGTCAATGTAAATAGAGAATTGAAACAAACACAAGAGACACACCGATGTTTTACCGTGGTGTTCGAAGACTTACCGGTCTCCCCTAATCCATGTTGAGGTTAGTCCAAATCACTTTGGACTGGCTCCACGAATTGAGCACCCACCTCGATTCTACTAATGGTTGCTCATTCCCGCTCCGTGTAGGCGAGCACCGACCTTCACAACTTGCTGGAGCTTCTCACAACCTCCGTTGAGAAGCTCACCGCGCACGACTGTAGGATCAAGGATGCGCCAAGAGGGGGGGTGAATAGGCATTTTACAAAATTAATCGCTCTTCTAAAACAATCGCTCTAAGCAACCCCTATGTCAAAACCTAATCAAGGATAATGCGGAAGCGATAAACTAGGTTTTGACAATTAAGGCCTAAATCAACTAGGCTTATTAGTGCACTAACTAAATTATGTCTCTATACTAGAATTGGTAAATTGAACAAACAATCAATATTAAACAATTCTAATTACAATCAAGCAATTGATAAATATACAATAAAATAGATGCTTGAAGGTAAAAGAGACAACTGATATTTTTCCGTGGTGTTCGGAGACTTGCCGGTCTCCCCTAGTCCACGTTGAGGCTAGCCCAAACCCTTAGACCGGCTCTGCAATAAGCACCCGCTTTGATTCCACTAGATGTGGTTTTTCACGCTTTCGCGTATGCTCAACCCAAACCTTCACAAACTTTGCCGGGACTTTTCACAACCTTGAGAGCTCCCGCGCACGACGCTCTACGCCGTCTAGGAGTCAGCAACCTCCAAGAGTAACAAGCCGAGTCTGCTCGAGCTTCACCGAGCACAACACATGCGCTCGCGGTGATCACCAAGTGCAACACATGCACCAAGGCCTTCCTCAAGTGCAACACATGCACAAGAGGTCACTCAACCACTCCTAATTGCAACACATGCAATTAGTCTCACTCTTAGCTCAAAATCAACTTATGGGAATGCAATACATGCAAACCACCTCCCAAAAACTCACACAAGAGCCAATACACAAATGAGAGCTTCAACACATGAACCACCTCACTCAAAATGCTAAATCAACCAGCAAATGCCCCCATGACCTTCTTTTATAGCCTCACAAAGAAAACTAGCCGTTGGGGGGCAAAACGGACATTAAAAGTCTTTGAAACTAGCCGTTGCTTACAGATGCAGTGGTACTACCGCCATGAGGAGCGGTAGTACCGGCCTAGGAGCTCAAAAGAACCTTCTTTGGCAAATAACTACCGCAAGGGCGGCACTACCGGCCCCTACGGGTGGTAGTACTGTTTTTGCGGTACTACCGCAGTACAAAATGCGGTACTACCGCACCTGCTGATTCAGCCAGAGCACTTACTCGAAAACGGTCATAACTTTTGACTCCGAACTCCGATTTAGGTGATTTTGGACTCTATGCGAAGCTTATTACGAGGGCTACAATCTACACCCATTCTTAAGATTTAAGCAACTATAGATATTTTCCAAAATCATAAAAACAAAGACTCTAATGTAGTCATTCAAGTCCAATTTTGATTTTCTCGAAATCCCCCACATAGACTTGATCAAAAGCATGACTATAAGCTAGCAAGGGTCAACAAACTTGAACCATGTGATTATCAACTCTTGATCAAAATATTTTGCAAAACACATTTACAAATACTATTCACATGTTTTCAAAGAACCGCATGTAAACTCCAAATCCAACTTGCTTAAGCATCCTCGAAACCTAGTTCCATGCAAAACCAAAACAAACTCAAATGCATGAGCTCACTATTTGCAACACATGCAAATCTTAGCTCCATGCATAACCCATAAATACAAATTGCTTAAGCCCTCTCCTTTTGCAACACATGCAAAACTTAGCTCCAAGCAATCACTTCAAATAAGAAATTGAATTAAAACAAGCATGGGATATTTTTCTTTGCAACACATGCAAGTACATAGCTCATGTGAGCACCAAGCATGAATTCAATATTAGCAACACATGCAAAATCTGAACTTCATGCAAAAGCCAACGATACGCTTATCCCACTTTCATAATACATGCAAATCAAAGCGATATGCAAAACCAAAATCTGAGCTTCACCCATTACGCAACACATGCCAAATGGTTAGCTCCATACAAAAACCAAACAAGTTGAGCTTGAGTGAAAGCGGGTTGAGCTTACTAACACATGATGAAGCTCAAACTAGAAAACTCGACCCCTCTTAATAGTACGGCGATAAAAACTAGACTTAAAGACTATAAAGTCCTTAGCCTATCTAGTTATACCTTCGCCGCCGCCGCGATCCCTTTGGGGCTTTTAAGATCTTTGATCTTTTGCATCTCCAGGATCGTCATCCTTCTTCTCTTCTTTGTCCATCATCTCTTGATGAATTTCTTCTCTTCTTTTCTTGGGATCTCTTCTTGGCGCCCATCTTCACTTGATGCGTCACTGTCCCGTTTTCTCATCTCAACCATTTTTGGACTTAACCTAACTCAATCATAACTCATGAAAATAGTTAGTCCAAGATGCATGGTTGTCTCAATTACCTCTTACACTCCATTAACACATAATGGATGCCTTTAGGTCAATTGAGCACAACCTAAATCAATTTGAATGATTAATATGTGTCTTAAGTACAATAATGCAACATATACTTCATTATACTTAAGAACTATTCATTTGTCCTTAATTAATCAAGGAACACCATCAACACATGATAAAATGTTCTTTAGTGATTATTAAGACAAATGAACTTAATTTAAATTTTCATTTAAATTGATATGAGTATATATTAACTACTCAAGTTTTCATATACTCATGTTGATGCAAAATAATGATCCATAATGTGTGAACTATATGGAAATAATCATTACTCTAAATCATCAACTATAGAATATGCCCCACATGTATATGTGCATAGATATGATTGACTTGGATATAATATGCACATATTCAATTTGATCACATTGGAGTATATCCTACATTATCATGAGTATACTTATAACTAGGCAATTCAAATATATACTCAAGGATTTAGTTTCTTTGTCTTGATCATATATGTGTTAATAAAGAATAGATCAATACAATGAAACTTTCAAGTTAAATTACAAACTCCCCCTAAGTATGTGCATCCATGTAATATATGGATTGGAAAACATGATGCACGTTTTGTGGTTAATTTAATAGGGATGTTTATACTTTAACTTAAATCCAAAGTATGCAATTTGTATTATAAAGAATATGCATACATACCTTGGGTTTTCCATTTTACATCCAAATATGAGACTGCTAAACATATGCTCAATAAAACATGTTAGTCTCATAAAGATTAGGTTTGTCATTAAACACAAATTAAACATTAATTAACATCAATCACCAAAACCAAAGGCTCTTGAACTTACAACGACGCCTCCACGCCATCTAAGTATCGGCAAACACCAAGAGTAACAAGCCAAGCCTTCCCGCTTGAACTTCACCTAGTGCAACACATGCACTCCGGTGATCACCAAGTGCAACACATGCACAAGAGGCTCTCAATCCACTCCTAATTACAACACATGCAATTAGGGCTCACTCTTAGCTCAAGAACCAAATTTGAGAATGCAACACATGCACAACTCAACTACAAAGAGCAATGGACTCTCCAAAACCCCAACAACTCCCAAATGCCAGCCCCCAAGGCTTCTTATATAGTCTCTACAAGAAAAATTAGCCGTTGGGGGGCAAAATGGGCAAAAGTGCCCAGGAGACCTGGTCATACTGCCCTAGGGCCGGTATGACTGCTCCTCAGAGCCCAACGGCTAAAAAACTAGCCGTTACTCAGAAAAACCCCGTCATATCGGACATAGGGCGGTCATACCGCTCACCGGTACTACCGCTCACTCCCCGGTAATACCGGATATAAAAAATATGAAGAAAACCCTTCTCTGGAATTTTCACACTGCCTGGGGTCCGGTCATACCGGACTAGGGGCGGTATGACCGGCCTTAGGGTGGTCACACCGCTGCCACAACACTAAAACGGCCATAACTTTTTACTCCAAACTCCGATTTAGGTAATTTTGGACTCTATGCGAAGCTTATCATGAGGGTTACAATCTTCACTCATTTTTAAGATTTAAGCAACCATAAATAGTTTTAAATATCAACAAAACCAAACTCTAATGTAGTCATTCAAGTTTAAAATCTGATTTTTCAAAATCCCTCACATAGACTTGATGAAGGGCATGACTACAAGCTAGAAAGAGTCAATAAGATCAAATATTGAGCCATGTGATGATCAACTCATGATAAAAATAATTTTGCAAAACACATTTGCAAATTCTAATCACATGCTCCAATATCAAATGGACACCAATATTTTGCAAAACACATTTGTAAATAATCCGAAAAGCTATAAGATCAATTCTCTAGCCATGTTACGGATCAACACATGATCCCGACACTTTGCAAAACACATTTCAAATGCCAACACATGCTTTAGGATTGAAACCCATAACCTCTAACTTATTTGCAAACCACATTTATAAATAACAAATTAACATTTTGCAAACACAAAGCATAAACTTTATTTAGCCTTTGTGATGATCAACACATGATCAAGTCACAAGCTAAAACACCGATGCATAAGCTCTCATCTTTTGCAACACATGCAAAACTTAGCTCCATACAAAAACAACATAAACCAAATTACATGTGCTATCTCCCTTTGTGCAACACATGCAAATCCATAGCTCCATGTAAAAACCAAATCGATTAACATTCAATAAGAAGCAAGCATGAGCTCTCTTATTTGCAACATATGCAAATTCTTCGCTCATGCAAAAACCAAAATAGACAGTGAGCTAGAGTGAATCGGATTGAGTTCATCAACATATGATGAAGCTCAAGCTAAAAGACTTGACCCCTCTTAATAGTACAGCATCTAACTAGCAATCCGGTCTCCCATCCAAATACCAAGACCGGTAAAAGACTAGAAAAACATTCTTAGTCCTAGCTAGTTATACCTTTATCTCTAACAACCACTTGGAGCTTTCATAATGACCATCTTTTTCTCTCTAAGCCGGGTCCTTTCTTCTTATTCATTAACACATGATGAACTCCAATTGTCTTGGCTTCGGGATCTTCTCTTGACGCTCATCAACACATGATGACGTACTTGTCCCGTATATCCATCTCGACCTTAGACTTAACCTATTTCAAATCCATTGAAAGTGTTAATCCAAAACATATGGTTGTCTCAATCATCAATACACTCCATTAACATATAATGGATGCTCCTAAGATCGATTAAGCACAACCTAAATCAATTTAAATGATTTATTTTGTGCCTTGAGTATTTTGATGCAACTAATGCTTCATTATACTCAAGAACTTTCGTTTGTCCTTAATCAACAAAGAATAACATCAATATATGGTGAAGCTTTCTTTGATTGATTGAAAGACAACCGAACTCAATTTAAATTGATATGAGTATATATAACTATACAAGTTTCATATACTTATTTTGATGGAATCTAAAAGTAATGATCTAATTTGCATGGAGTAATGGAAAGGGATCAATACTCTTAAAACCATTAATTATAGAATAAACTCCATTAAATATGTGCATACAAATAATTGAACTTGAATCAATATGCATATATTCAATTGATTGCTCTGTAGTTTATCTTATATTGCCATGAGTATACTACAACTACACAACTTAAATATACTCAAAAGATTATTTCAAAGTAATGATCATTGATATAGAAAGATGAATTAGATAAATACGATTGAAACATCAAGGTAAAATATGAACTCCCCTTAAATATGTGCATTCATGTATATATAGAATTGAAAGAATATACATATCTTGAGGCCTAAATAATGGTAGAGTTCATCTTTTAACTTGAATCCAAAATATGCATTAAGATATTATAAAATGAATACGAGTGCATACCTTGGGTTTTCTATTTTTTTAATGAGATGAGACTAATCAAAGATATACTCAATAAAAGAGTTAGTCTCATATTTAGATTTGTCATTAATTAACAATCGAGACTAATCAATATTATGATTATCAAAAGAGTTAGTCTCATATTAGATTTGTCATTAACACCAAAATCAAATTAATGTAGCTTGAACTTTCACCCTCACAGCGCTAACAAAGTACAGACTATCTGCTTTCCGCCCTACGATCCCAACAGTGTGAAAGAATTTAGCCCACGCATAGCTAACTACGTTCTTCACATGCTTCCCCTTCTGTGTCCACTGATGGGTGTCAATCCTTGGTTGCACAGGGGTATGGGTCGTACCAATATTGTAATCCTCCACCGTCGGTGGTCTTTCTCGTTACGACGAATTCCGAAATATTTTCGACAATAGACCGTTGCGATCTCCTCCAGCTCCCCTAGAGGAGCCACTGCCACCACTGTGCTCATATCTCCCGCCTGCGTGGCTTTTAAATTCTGCCTCCGCCCTTGAGGTAGCTAGGGCATGCTGGAGTTGGTCTTCCTCATCAGCATCACCGTATATTCTGAGTATACACTTCATCTCGGTGGGGAATCTCCAACTACTGTTGCTTCTTTTATTAGCATCTCCTCTCTCCCATCCATCATATCTTTCATCCTATCTAACTCACGCTGAAAGTACTTGCGAACGTCTGCAGAAACTTTACTACAATAGACGACACCCGTACCACGTACTGCTAAGTGCTACTTGAATCGGGTCGCACCACCTCCTTTCTTCTCTTTGAGACAATGCTTGCATCGAAATCCAGTACCCAACTTCTCGCCGTACTCCCACACCACATTGATATCTGCCATTTGTTAAAAGAACACAATAAAAGTAAGCATACATACTGTGGAATATATAGACTCCGGGTATCCACACAGCAGGCTGTGAAGACCATCCAAGGGGCGACGGGCCAAGCCGACTGTATGAAGATAGATATTGTCCAGGAGGCAGGCCGCCGTGCGCAACAAGAAAACCTCGAAGATGGAAACCAACCTTAATTAGGTAGGATATAATTGTAATCCTGGTTGTTGCCATGTTGGGCGAATCAGGATAGAGATACAATCTCCACCTCGTATCCGAGTGGGACTCTTTTTTGTAAAGCGCCCTCCTCTGCTATATAAAGGGAGGGGCGGGGAGACATAAAACGGACATCATCATCGGCAAATAAGTTAGCCAATCATAATCCCAGAGCATATGACTAGGGTATTATCTCCACCGTGAGAGCCCGAACCTGTATAATTTCCCGTGTCTTGTGCTACCATCGAGTTCCCGATCCAGCGCTTAGCCCCTTTTCATTATTGTCGGTAACAAACCTCGACAGTTGGAGCGCCAGGTAGGGGCTGCGCTAAGATCAATCTCGTCGAGCTCGATGGCCACCGTCAACAGAATTGCCAGAACAACAGATCAATCGCAAAAAAAACATCAGATCGGATCGGCGGCTGTTCATCTTCCTCATCCGGCTTGGCTGCTCCTCGTCAGCGCGCCGCCTCCTTCCGTCGCATCGTCGATGTTTGTCGCTGACCCTCCGGCCAACTCAACGGCGCGATCCACCATCGCCGATTTTCTTCGTCGCGGCGCAAGAAGCTGCACATCTTCATTCTTCGATTGGGTCAACTCGGCTACGCCCCGCCGTCCTGCGCTTCGCGTCTGGCACCGGCGTGATCTGCATCTTCTTCGTCGCCACCACGGTTGTCTGAAATTCCTTCTGTCGCCGCCGCGGTCGTGCGGCCCTCCTCCTCTCGCACCGACATCGATCATCGCTGGTGTGCCGCTCCAGCCGCCGCCCTTCTGGTCCAGCGAGTGTCTGATCTCCTCGTGTGGACCTCTGGATCAACTTCCCGCACAGGCCACCTGCGCCTGTCCGCCTGCTCCTCGGCCGACTTCGAGACCATCGGCCACCCGAGCTTCTCGTCACCCGCTTGAACGGCGCGCGCAAGAACCGTGAAAAAGTCTCAAGGTTTCTCGACTAGAAGTCTCTGGACAAGTGCTTGTTCACGTGGCTTGAGCCTGGAGCTTTGGAGTTCACGAGAAAGCAACAAGAGCAATTCTTTTCACGAGAGATTTTTTCACGTGAACAAGTACCAGGAGCTAGCTTTTTTGACCGGAATTTCTTTTTCTCGTGAGTTGTGAAGGCCTAGCCGAGTGCATCCAAAACAGGAGGACAAGAAGCGGAAGAGAGAGAAGCTGGTTGCGGTAGCAGACCGCGGTCGGCCTCGAGTGCCACCTTCGGCACGGCCACGAGCCACGCCCTGCGCCCGGCGCCAACCGGCGCGGCCCGAGCCTCGCCGGCGCCCGGCGCCACCTTGATGCGACCACGAGCCACGCTGTGCCCGGCGCCACCGCCGGCGCGGCCACGAGCCTCGCTGCGCCCGGCGCCACCGCCGGCCTGACCCACGAGCCACGCTGCGCCCGGCGCCACCGCCCGGCCGCGACCACGAGCCTCGCTGCGCCCGGCGCCACCGGCCTGACCACGAGCCGCGCTGCGCCCGGCGCCACCGCCGGCGCGGCCACGAGCCACGCTGCGCCCAGCGCCACCGCCGGCCGCGGCCACGAGCCTCGCTGCGCCCGGCGCCAACCGGCTGACCACGAAACCGCGCTGCGCCCGGCGCCAACCGGCGCGACCACGAGCCACGCTGCGCCCGGCGCCAACCGGCTGACCCACGAAACCGCGCTTGCGCCCGGCGCCAACCTCGGCGCGACCATGAGCCTACGTCTGCGCCCGCGCCATCTCGGCTGACGGCCACGAGCCTCGCTGCGCTCGGCGCCACCTCGACTTCGGCGCAAGCCTATGCTGCGCCACGAGCAAGGGCAGCCGACGATAAATGCGCAACACATGGAGCATAGAGCAGCTAAGGCTACTAAATTTGGATGCGACGCGTGTAGGCCAACGCTTCAACGACGACATCAGCAACTTCGGCGGCGAATAAATTTAAAAGGAGCGGCGTTGAATTTCGCCTTGAGCGGGAAAAGCGTTTTGACTTCTGTATATCGTTTGGGATACGGTATGGCCCATGATGAGCCACCAGCTGTACGCTGCGACAGTCGGATATAATTCAACACGTGGAGCTCTATTGAGTCCTTCACGATCTCTTTGCCTACAATGGGCACTCGGCTAAAGGAAAACCAGTCGGGAAACTGCATCAAGAACTGGAAGCATTCGGCGTGAAGCGTGACTCAGTTGGGTTGCGACCAGGAAGGTGGCAACTCGATCGCAAAGCACTCGGGGGCTACTGTGGAATATATAGACTCCGGGTATCCACACGGCAGGCTGTGAAGACCATCCAAGGGGGGACGGGCCAAGCCGACTGCATGAAGATAGATATTGCCCAGAAGGCAGGCCGCCATGCGCAACAAGGAAACCCCGAAGATGGAAACCAACCTTAATTAGGTAGGATATAATTGTAATCCTGGTTGTTGCCATGTTGGGCGAATCAGGATAGAGATACAATCTCCACCTCGTATCCGAGTGGGACTCTTTTTTGTAAACCGCCCTCCTCTGCTATATAAAGGGAGGGGCGGGGAGACATAAAACGGATATCATCATCGGCAAATAAGTTAGCCAATCATAATCCCAGAGCACAGGACTAGGGTATTATCTCCACCGTGAGAGCCGAACACATATAATTTCCGTGTCTTGTGCTACCATCGAGTTCCCGATCCAGCGCTTAGCCCCCTTTTCATTATTGTCGGTAACAAACCTCGACACATACAAATATTGATACTTGCACAAATAGTACCATTTGCAGGTGTCATCTATTGCTACTAAATACTTCAACAAAAATTGCTACTAAATATAATTAAATAAATAAATAGTTATCATTTTCGCCATAAACACAGTGAGGGTATCATCATAAAGTTAATAGTGGTACTACAAATACACATATATGCATCACGATGATGCTCCTCTGGCAGGTAAAAACAGCATTGAAAATTATATTCATGATCTATCTCCCAAAGTGTCATCTACTATAACATGACATTATGAAGCAAAATGATTTAATTACACAGGAAAACATGGTTCACAGGGCTCTTTAGGGGGTGTTCTTTCACCAGCAAAATGTGAATAAGGGGCATCAAATGACTTCATGCAAGACTCATCATCAATGCATAGCTTAGCTTCAATTACCGAGCGAAATCTGTGTAAAACAGAGCGAAATCCGTGTAAAACCGAGTGTATTTCGCGAATTTCGTTGATATAGTCGAAAACCGACAGGAGCTCAAAAAACCGCAGAAACCAAGCGGTTTTTGGGGCTTACTGAGCGAAAATCGATGTTTGATCGGCGATTCGACGGCTCTTGGCGGCAGGATCTGGGTGGCGGCGTCTCTCTCGGCACCGTAGAGGAGTGGGGTAAGTGTGAGTCGAGTTAGGTTCTGGAACGCGCTCATGGGAGCGTTGGGAGGTCTATGGGATTTGTTGGCTTCGGGTGGGCCGGCTAGCCGAGGTGGGCCGCCTGACGGCCCACAAGAGGCGACTGTGGCGTGGTCTATGGGTTGAAAGCCCACGGACCGCGTTTTGTTTTTTGTTTTTGCTTTTTTTATATTCAAGATTTTGAATGGGTTTAAAAAATGTGTCCAAAATTCATTTTTTTGAAAAAAAATTACACCAGAGGTTATCAAACAATTAATACTAATTTTAGAAATTTTTGTATAAAATTATATAAATTTTTCAAAAATTTTGAATTTGAATTTGAATTCCACCGATAACTGGCTAGTTTGTGTTATCGAACCACAACGGTACGCGAAAACTACAGTTTTCGCACAGTTTATCACGGTTTTTCAATCCCTGATCGTAACTTGTCTATTTGTAGCACTTGCTGTTTGGATTGGTATGCAAACTATGCGATCATCAGTTGTTGAGCAAGTTATAAGTGGTGTGCAACCAGTTGTCGGGCAGCAATTAAGGACTAGTCGGCCAGGTCTGTTGGCGCCGCGTCGTGGTGGTGAGCGGCGGGGACAACGGATCGGTGAGGAGGAAGAAGGGCAGTATCGTCCGATACAAGAAAAGAATATCGGCACTGGTCAGTGGCATTTTCGTGGAGCTCTTTTAGATACATTAAATTTAATATGAACTATTCATTCTTTTCTATCTAATAGATCAGATTAGTTAGAATTTATTTATATTTTCTCTGATAGTAGAGTAGTAGAAACATCCTATCAACGGTTAGATCTTATTTCTAGTACCTATTATATACTATCAATATAATACACTGTAAAATTTCTATTTTCGTGAGCATATGGGGCTTCAATGGTATTTTTAAACAAACAACTTCGTAGCAGCAGCATTAGTATTTTAAAGTTGTATAAATATTAAAGTATAAATGAAAGGTTAATGATGATTACCTACTATTTTGTTTCATTCAAAATTTATGCAATCTATATTAGGAGGTGATGCATAGAAGCAATAACAGGAGCATTTTGTAGTGGTATTTATCAAAATTTCCCAACATGTGCAGTTTTTTTTATAGCAAAAACCGGTAAAATTAGATTTCTTAGGCAAGAGAAGAATGAGTAGGACATGACTATCCAGAGACGGTCAATATCCAGTGTAAACCATTTTTATCGTCTAGACTCCATAAAAACCATATATATGTGTGTGTGTGTGTGTTTTAAAAAATTACTATACATAAGAGAGGTGAGCTTCTACATGTCTATAAAATTTTGAGACAAAATTCAATCGCATTTGAAATATATGAAAAAGACAAATTCAACTTAAATAGTGATTTTCTATTGTTGCTTGTCAATCACCATAAAGTTTTTCATATGAATATGAAAAAGACATATTCATATTGTTGCTTGTCAATTTTACGTCTTTCAAATGCAATTGAATTTGGTCTTAAAACTTTATTGTGATATAGAAGCTCGCCTCCCCTACGTATAGTAATTTTTTAAGATTTTTTGAAAACTTGTATATGTGGTTTTTATAATAAAGGTGGTTTACACAGGATATGTCAACATCTAGAGACGCCTGAAGTGAAGCCGCGTTGCGCCATCGCCAACCAACAGGCAGCACGGTGTACAGCTACGAAGCATAAAAAACTCCACTGTTTCGACGGGGCTCAGGCGCCCAGTGGACAACAGAGTGGCAACAAGGCACGACACAAATTGGCAATGTGTATTTTTTTTACTACACGATAGGATGAACACCCACACGCACACCTATACCCATACATACGCAGGTGTGTCCTTATCATACGTCTAATCTAGGACAGAAACTCGCTAAGCGTGGGCAGATGTTTTGACCACTGAAATCTAAAGTAAATGCTAAAACCTCATGAAACATGGTCACATGCTTTGATAACTGAACGTGCCCATGTATGCAGGTAATTTCCATCCGACACAGACTTCGGTATAAGGAAAATTCGAGGCACCACCGTCGAACGAACCAAGGTTTCAGCGCTGGTGGGCAGCTGGCGTATGAGCGCCCTTGCCATGCGAGCTACGCTTGCTCCTCGTGTGTGGTTTTACTATGACGCAATTGGCAAAGAATTTTTCTTCAGGGAGGAAATGCCGGCCTGAGCCTGATCTTCGCCGTACAAATTAGCAGCGCTGACCATAATTAGCCAGCTTCTTTTGCTTATGTGTGTACCTTTCAGGAAACCAATCAAGTGCAGATCACAAGACAATTTTGCCTTTCAGTTCCAGGCACATTATCTTTGTTTTACCACAGCTGGGAAGATTATTCTGTGTTACAGCTGGGAAGCATAGCACGTAGTTCACTTTGCTACTTCTATCTATCTCGGTTTGTTTGATCAATTTGTGCTTTATGGGAAATTTTGGATGCATATAATAAAGTTAAACAGAAAAGAAACCTAAAAGCATGGTCTCTTATCCTTCTACCTAAAAAACAAACATTGTCTATTTGTCTTGGTGCATCTCGGCTATTTGCAGCTTATCCTACCTACCTTCTATTGTTCTATCTACAAAGTACTACATCTAACAATGATGTTTCTGCTGAATTGCCCTGTTTTCCCTATCATAGCTGCCGTTCTTTACAACCTTTACTCACGGGGAAAGCTACGGACACTGAAAAGGAGTACACTGCGAAGGGAGGTGAAATGAGAGGGCGAGTGGCCGCTTTACTAACATTATGAGGAAACTACCCTGTCCATGGATCTCACTTCATTTTTTGTGGTATATGATGAAGATGTGCTCCCTATTATCCCCAGTATGTGTATCCTACCAAATTGCTGTGAGGAACCCTCCTTTTGGTTGGCTAAGCAAGGATCAAGGCTATGGTTGTTGAATTTGATTGGCCATAGGAGATGATCTCTTCAACTCCCAGTCCCATTTTAGGCTATCAACTGCAGACACCAATCGATCCCTTTATTGGTTGAATCAAATACATTTGATGTGTCCGGCGAAGCAAATACATGGCCGATTGGCAATTTGCCGTCTCTTAATGACACTTTGGAGCAGAACTTGTTGGTATCTTTTTGTACTTTAGCAGTAGTATACTTTGTTCTGTGTTCAGTTTGATGAGTTGAGCATTCGTCAAGTGGAAGACTCTCAGGTCATGTTTGCCTTTTGCCTTCCAGCTGAGCTGGGTGAACTTTGTTCTGATTCTATCCATTCTCTAAACTGCAAGTCGATGTCAAAAAAGAGCATTGAGCTGCATGCAGACTACGAGGACATAAACTATTCCAGAGCTTTCAACGAGATTCTGATCGCAGCATCGCGCTTGCACTCTCCCCAATCTAATAATTTATTGTCAGGTAGACTAGTAGCATCACGTTAGCATTTTGTTTACTGACATTGCTTGCCAAACATTCTTGGGAAGCCTCCTTGAAAATACTCTCGTCAATGTTAAAACCAAGACACCATGCAGTCACCTTCAGACTGCAGATGTAATCAACACTTGTTGAGTTGCTGTTGATACAAAGATTCTGTTGAATAATATACACTAAGTACTAGATTAAACTAACAGTAAGACAAATCTTTTAGGTGCTTCTTGCCGGGGCTTACTCTAAACATTATCTTACAATTGTTTCATTCTAGATTGCACAAATAAACTAATGCCTATGGTTCAGGAATCCATAGAAAGAAAAGGGGGCAAATGCTTCGTCAGAAACTCAGAATGGCATGCATGGAGTCGTCAGTGCGTCAGTATATGTTGGCATCTTATGTTATTTGCTTGTTTTGCCCGAGGCTTCACTTAAGGGCGATGCAGATGCAGAGATGAATACAGAATCATAGATGGATGGCTTGGACATGTCAGGCCCGTGACTTAAATTCTACGCGTATACTGAATCACTGATAACATCTCCCCAACTTAACACCATTAAAGGCACACGTTGTATTTTTGTCAGCATTTTTTGGCACCAAACTTGATAGCATCTCGTAACTTTCATGCTGACTTATGGATGGATATAGCATGTCTCGCAACTTTTCTTTGCTGACTTGTAGATAGAATTGTCCGTTTTAAATTATTGATCAGCCAGCCTCTCTTACGTTCATCTTTTCAACTAAATTGGTGATGCTTCTTGAGCAGCAGTGCAACCACCTTGGAAAGTAGCTAGCCCTTCCCGGAAAGTATCCCGTGCAGTCCCGTAGGCTAGGATTTCTGATCGAGCCAACGGGCAGCCTGGATCATCCAATAGATCATGCTATAGGAAAAACGGTGCATTGTTTTTGAAATAGTATTTCTGAAGATATGAAACACCGATTTTTTGATCCAACAGTCCATATATAACTGGTTAAGTTGTAGTCCTAACTAAGGGCCTGTTTATTTTTGCTTTTGATTCTAGATTCTGACCCTAAAAGTAGAATAAAAAACAAACTGATTCTAGAATCCGATTCTCATAATACATCCCACCCATATACACTAGAATCCACAATCCACTTCATATGTACTTTTGGATTCCAGCTTTTATAGAATCAGCTTCTCTACAATTACAATCTAGAATTAGCTTTTAAAGAATCCAAAACTGAAACAAACAATCCTAAGATTGCATTGGATGTCAATTCTGGTTTCTGAGGCCAATGTGCAGCTGTTTTCTACAGCAAAAGCATGCGAGATGGTAGGTTCGGTTTTTGATGAAGTGAAGTGCTGCCTTACTCGTTTGATCTGACAATGACTTTTTTTTAGAGGTGATGATTTGGTAGTGACTTCTTGTATGGATCGGTTTTTCCCCCCTGAAGGAAAACTTCTTGTACAGATAGTGGTCAATGCCATTTTGATATCGGTTTTGGTGGAGTTGAGGCCCGAGGGTTTTGTGTTCCTGACGATAACAAGCTACGAGCAATGCTAAATCCGTTATTACTCTACCAAACAAGAAAAAATCAATCAGCTTCACATAAAAATCCGAGGAAGTGGTTCATATTTTTTGACTTGCAGTCTGGGAGCCAAAAAAAACCTGCTCCCCATTTGATTCACAACCTCCCAGTTATGAACATCTTCACTAAGTTCATAACTATTTCTCAAACAAGAATCACTTCCACCAGAGAATCAGAAAAAACTGGAGAATCAGAATCTGAAACTCTTCTAATAGACTCTTAGATTAGTAAGGAGATAAGTGCGTTGATTTGGCTAGGATGCTCGATCGTAGAACATCGCATCGTTTTCCCTGGGGTTTTGTGCTACTGAAATGAAGACAGAAAGCGACGGCGTATCTTTGCTGATCCAGTCTCGTCCCGTCCAAAGGAGCCTTCCTGACCTAACATCGTGAGTAATTTCCACCAGGCAAAAAGTCGCACCACACGAATGATACTACGACCAAACTGACCTGCACCACAAACAGTAGTCAGTACTGCTCAAAGTCCTCTCGCCTCATACTTAAACGTCAGTCCGGCTCCACGGTTAAAACCGTTGCAATCTTGACCCAGAAGATGAAAAGAACAGTAAAAACGGCAGCTTTCCATCTCTAAGTATACACAGTGTCCCAATCAACACCATAAATAATTACTCCCTCAACAATATCGGTTTTGCTAGGCATCGGACGTCCTAACAACCGTAACATTTTTTTTCTACGCGTCAACATTTTCGCCGACAAATCTTTACGATGAAACGGATATTGCAAGCGTTCAAAAAATGTTACGCGCGTTGGTAACAAATGTTGCAGGAGTAAACAAAAAATGTTTCAAGAGGCGTCCGAAGAAAACAAAAAAATCGGACGTCCGGACGCTAGTATTCGCCCAATAATATCTCTACATGCCCAGCAAATAAAGCAAACTATTACTATTTGAGAGGTGCTTCCGTGTTGTTTTTTAAATTATATAAATATTAAAGCATGAATGAATGGTGGATAGTGATTACTTACCTATTCGCTTACTTCAAGATTTGTACAATTTATACCGGGAAGAAAAGCATTGAAACACTCCTCTTATTATTTACCTATACCATTATCATGTTTGAACTCTAACCTAACAGTTTTCTACAGTGAACCAACTCACGTATCATTTTTATGTGATCAATCTGAAAACTATTGTGTTTACGGTGATAAAGAATTTGTGATAAGACGGAGTATTACTTACTGATAGGTTTGGATCAACGTTCGTTTCGAGTTTTTGTTTATAGATGGCTCAACTTAGACGAAGATAACCAAGATTTCAAATTTTAGTTTCAGATTACATCTTAGAGACGATTAAAATCTAAAATTTCAGCGACATCACGTGAAACTCGTCCAGAACCTCCTCTTCAGCTTGAATTTCTAAGATAACTCGGCGAAATCTCAGATAACTCGTAGAAAGCTTGGATTCTACTGCCTATGCGAATTGCCATACACAGAGAAATACACGCGAAATCGAAGAAGGCCCACCGCAAATCCCGGCGGGATTAAATTGTCCTTTTATACGTAATAACCTTCTGCCTCCACCCGCATTCCCTACCCACCTCAACTCACGCCGCCACCACCTCCTCCTCCATATTTTATCCCAACTAGCTCACACTCACTGGGAGTAGATCAATCCAGTTTAGTATCCCCTAACCAACTGCCTAGCTATCTTCCCCACTTCGCCATGACGCCATAGCCGTCTTCTCAGCTCGTCTTTTGTAGTGGAGGGGGTAATGAAAGGGCTGAGCGGGCCGAAGCTGCTGGTGGTGCACCCGTCGTCGAACAAGCCGTCCATCGGGGCGGGGTCGCCGGGGATGGCGCTTCTTGCGGGCTCGCGCCGCCGGCTGTGGGCCGTCGTGTTCTTGGCCTGCTTCGCCTGCGTGTCCCTGGCTACGCTGCTGTCCGCCTCGAGGGACGCGTCGGCCGTCGCCGGGAGGAGGGTGTCGGCGACGCTCGCGGTGTCGGCGGGGGGTAGCGAGGCGGCGGGGCTGCCGGGGTACGTGTTCGACGCGCTGGTGCAGTACGCGGCGGCCGGGGGGAACTCGACGGCGAGCATGCCGGCGGCCGACGTGCGCGCCATCGCGTCGGTGCTCAAGAGGCACGCGCCGTGCAAACTGCTGGTGTTCGGCCTCGGCGCGGAGACGCCGCTGTGGCGCGCGCTCAACCACGGCGGCCGCACCGTGTTCCTCGACGAGAACCAGTACTACGTGTCCCACCTCGAGAGGCGGCACCCGGGGCTGGAGGCCTACGACGTCGCCTACACCACCACCGTCCGCGAGTTCCCCGACCTCCTCGACGCCGCCCGCGCCGCCCGGGCCGCCGAGTGCCGCCCAGTCCAGAACCTCCTCTTCTCCGACTGCCGCCTCGCCATCAACGACCTCCCCAACCAGCTATACGACGTCTCCTGGGACGTCATCCTCGTCGACGGCCCGCGCGGGTACCCTCCCTACCCTCCAAGATCCAATTTGTATCATTTCCAGCAGGGGCCTCCCCTGTTGCTTTTCCTTCAAAAAGATCCAATTTGTATCAGCTTTCTTGCTCGGGCTAAGGCAGCTGAAACTCTCCCCAATGCGGCTTGGCTTTGATGGCGCAGGTACACGGCGTCGTCGCCGGGTAGGATGGCTGCGATATTCACGGCGGGGGTGCTGGCGCGGACGAGGAAGGGGGAGGGCGCGGCGACGAACGTGTTGGTGCACGACTACGAGAGGGAGGTGGAGATGGCGTGCTCGAGGGAGTTCCTGTGCGAGGAGAACCACGTGGCCGAGACCAGCACGCGGTCGCTCGCCCACTTCGTTGTGCGCGGCGGAAGCGCCGTCAGCCGGGAGGCCTTCTGCGGCGGCGGCGGGGCGGCGGCCACCACCGCTCCGTAGCTTTTTTTTTGTTACTTATTACTTACCCCGTCACTTTTTTTCCCCATCTTTTGATGGCTAATGATGATGATACCGCCATTAGGGTGAAAAGAAAGCTTAGGCCTGTAAAAATTTGTGAGACGAAAGGCAAGCAGAGGAAATTCGCCCATGGCGTCTGCTATTTTGGGGTCTGGCTTTGAGGATTTTTCACGTTTCCTCGTATCAACCAGAACCAGAAAATTCCCTAAAAACAAGAGCTGAAAAAAAGATTATCTGCAAATGGCGCTTCCATTGCGCCGAGGGAGACCGGTTCTGTTCCGCGGAGTCACCGCTGGCGCTGGTTAGATATAGCCGTCCAATGCCTCGTTGATCGTCGCACAGCTCCAGTGGGCTAGAGAGGAAGCTTGCGCTTGAATTGATCATCGACCGTCCGTCTCAAGTTCATCAGCCGCCCAACCACGTGGCTGTTGGAGGTTTATTTTCGAATGCTGTCACGCAGTATCGACCGTGCAGTATCGATGTGTATGCATCGGATGCTACCTGTTGAGGCTTAAAATAATCTCTTTTCTAGCTTCTCTCTCCTTATTTTTTTTTATAAATTTAGCTTTCTTACAAAAAGCATTTATAGAATTGACCCCATTCCTGACTACAAAAGCATCGGAAGGTGACACGTCCTTCCGCACTCACGGTCGCCTCCTACGCTCCCCATTGCGGCAACCCGGCTGCCACGCTCCCCACATCGGCACCGACTGTCCTTCCTGTGCTACCTGTTTGTGGAAACCGCTGCTCCCACACTGGCGTACCTACTCCCTTGGTTCAACGACTGCCGCGTTCCTCGGGCGCGGGAGCCTCTTCCGTAGTGAGAAGGAAGCCAAATTTACAAATGATTTCACAGATGTCCTATATTTGAAGAAAAAGAGCCGAGGGTGTTAAAAAAGGGATGATTTCTTGCGACTTGTGCCACCATAGCCACAATATGAGGTGAACTCACCACTTGTTTTCCCATCCAAGTGCTCAAGGTGTGAGATGAGCTAACATCATACACACTTTCTAACCTAGTATGATAGAAAATTAAATCAGTAATCTTGTAGGTCATGCATATCTTGATATTGATGGTTTTTGAGCCCATATAACAACCATCATCCTTTCAGTCTTCTTCCATGTAACATCTATCTACCTTACAAGTTTTAACATTACAATAATTCATATTCTAACTAATTGAGTAAATGTAGTTCAATGACAAACCTTGTAGATAATCCCTTCTCTTTTCTTTTTCCAAAAACAAACTAAATGAAAATAGGATAACAATGATGTGAAAACTGAGAATTAAATATACAATTACATAAACAATGAACGACAACCAACATAAGCTCACAACAATAATATAAATCCACAAGCTTATAGTCTAATGCCTAATAGCGTAACATAATTCCAACTGTTGTATCTTTCAAAAGCCATCCATCCCAAAATCACCTAAATTGTTAGTAGGATCCGTATTCTTTCCTTCACCATCTTTAATATCATTGGTTGGATCTTCGCCATAATCATCCATGTTTTTGTCATCAAGCACCATCTCTTCTTCATCTTCATCTTCCTCTTCATTACCCAAATCTGAGTGTGGCTCCTCTTCTTCAACCACCCTAGGTGTAAATCTTACACGCTAAATGCAGATCATAGTAGGGGTGGGCATTTTTAAACCGAAACCGAATTAACATATTATTTAGTTTTTTTTGTTTTCGGTTCATTTTTTATTTTGGTATAATTAGGTTTTCAATGTTTGGTTTGGTTTTTCACTTTCAAAAACCGAAATAACTGAATAGCCCATGTATAATACCATTTTTATAATGTTCTTCATAAAACCACTAAACTATTCTCATATTCTAACATATTTATGCATATATTTGGTATACACATATGTTCTATTATGCTTATATTGTAAAGACCTATGAATATTGTGTGGGTTTACCCCTACTACGTGTTGCGATATGAGAAAGACTAAATCTAATCTACCTAGTGTTTATTTATATTTCGGTTAATCAAAAAACCGAATTATCATTTTGGTCCGAGAAATTCGATAGCCAGTTTCCAAAAACTAAATTATATTAAAACTGGAAAAACTGAACCGATTAGACCGAAAAAACCGAATACCCACCCCTAAGTTATAGGCTCACTACTAGCTCTCCTAGGAATATTGCGACCTCGAAGCTCACGTGATGCAACAATGACTTTATCAATATAGTCCCATGTAAGCTCATATTGAAACATTCACACTCATGGTAACTTTAAGGTGGTTCGGCTAATAGATTAACTGATTCATTACCCTAATCAAACTCTTTTATAACCAAAGAGTCATAGCTTTTGCCCTCTTCCTTACGCTACTTCTGAATCCTAATTGTCATCTTCCAGTTATATACAATATAGACTAAATAATTTAATTTATTGTGCTCTAACCGATTCCTTTTTTATATGGATCTACAAATAGAAGCCAAAGGAAGCGACATGAATAAATGGTTTCTGCAATTGATAATGAATGAACACAAAGAAGCTACAAAAATGATGAGTTAAAATTGAATGCTTCATCAACTTGCCTTACAAATTCAAATGTATTCCAGTTTTGTTCACAATCGGATGATGAAGTACAAAGACTAACGATACGTTTTGCAAACCTTTGTAGCTTAATAGCTTGGCTAGCATAAGCACACCACTAATCAACAAAAATGGCAAACACAAGCATATATTAGGGCTTAGGACTAAAATTAACATGCTGAAAATAAAAACACTTATTAGGGCTCTAAGAATCTATGTTTTGGGTTGCCATTTTATTTTTAAAAGATGTCTTGTCGACGATCGGGATGCAAACATGAGAAATGAGGCCAAAATCGATGAAGACTTAGGACACGGCGGGGCTTGGCTCAATAAGGAAAAGGGCTCGACGTCTTTGGAGGTCGGAGCTAGCGACAACGAGCATGAGATGGGGATTTATCTTGGTTCGAGCCCTGCGAAGGTAATAGCTCTACTCCAGTCGCCCTGCGGCGGTGATCTTTGTTACTATCAAGTACAGATGTGTATTACAGCTTGAGCTCAACAATGGCGATGTCTAATGCTCGAGTTCTTGTGTGTTCGTGTTTTGTACATGCACCCTACACTGCCTTATAATCACTCGAATGTTGCACTGCAGGCGGAGAGATTCAGGGAAGTGGCTTCGTGCGCGTGAAGGTGGGTGCAATTGCCGAAACGCCGCCACTTCCGCCTTGGATCTCTCGGATCTTAATAACCGTCGAGTAAACGACGCCGGGTTCGGTCGAGGTCGGCGGGGATAAGGCCTCTCACGCTCGAACTCGAGGTCCTGAGGGCCCAACAACACCAGTCGCGTGGGTCCCAGCAGCGCCAGTCGTGGTCGGGGCCTCCGAGCACAGGAGCCAGTGGACCGGTCAGGGGCGCCCAACCCTCGTCGGCTAGCCCCGAGGCTTAAGGTCGTGGCGAGGACACGGGCGACCTTGAGCCTTCACAGGCGGGCCGATTTCCGAGCCTTGGCTTGAGGTCGAGGTCGGGCGGAAGCATGCGCCAGGCCGTGATGAAAGCGACACTGGCGCCTTTGATCTCCGAAACTCGATCTGGTGGATAAGCGGAACCGTTCGCGACGCCTCAATTCCGTCGCGTGGCCTTGAAGCTGCTCTGTCTCATCACGGCCGTGGCGCCCTTGAAACGCCCTCGTCTGCGGAACGATGGCGCCTTAGCCCTATAAAACTTCGGCCGCCGCCATTCTCCAAACTCGCTTCCTCGTAGCCTTTGTCTTCTTGCTTTAAGCCCCCTTCTTCCTCCGACCAAAGTTCCCTCTCGTCGTCATGGCCAAACTCGGGAAAAGCTCTCGGCGGTGTCGAGGATGAAAAAGCTCGAGCCTAGAGGCTCTTTGGATCAATATTCATGGCGGCGCCGAGCGGGAGACCGAGCCGCGCTGCCACGGGGCGACAAGCTCATCGGCCTGAGCGGTACATGCTCTTGACCTTCGGACGCCGGAGAGCGAGTTCCTCCTGAGCGTCCTCACGCTGCGAATCGAGTTGATCAATCGGTACCCAACTCCATCCTTCGCTTTCCGTCTTCTCTCACTGTGCGAGGGTTCCTTGGAATCCTTCCCACCCCCTCGTTGTTTTTTCGCTTCTTCTCCTTTTTCCGCACCGGAAGGACCCGTGGTCGGTGCCTCTACTTCGGCGTGGACGAGAATTCCGTGGTCCTTCCTACAAGCGCTATCGCGACTCCTCGGCCGTGGTCCGGCGATGGTTCTATCTGAAGCAGGCGAGGCGGCGCAGGCTGGAGTTCAAGTGCGCCCTCGGCGGGAAGAAGGAGACCGAGTCGGGTGACTGGGCGGCGACCAAGAGGCCATCGCGACCATCCACATCTGCGCCACGCGAGGCCTCACCGGGCAGGCCATCGCCAACGACTTCCTGAGAGGTCGGGTGTTCCCCTTGCGGCGGAGGGAGCAGCCCTTTTTCAAGATCCAAGGTCGCGATGACATGACTCGCGAAGGGACGGTCGGTAAGTTGTGTTGCCTCAATATTTGCTGCGAATTTGCTCCCTGGCTCCTCTTGGCGACTTGGTCTCTTTAGCGACCGAGGGAGTCTGGATCGCCGCCGAATGAGCGAAATGTTGGGAAGGCATGACGACTATACCCTCGGCGAGCCGTCTTGAGAGGAATGTATTATACCGCAAAAGGCGAGGTAGGCCCCCGACCAAGAACTCATTTCGAGTGTCCAAGAGGCTTTTCTGAACCCGCATGCTCGCGGGATCACCTAGAGGCGGCCGAGGCGGCCATGAGGATGCTTCATTGCCCGCGGCAAGAAGGGAAGAAGAGGCCTCTCGTGCCCGGGGCGGACCGCCAGGTGGTGAAGACACCTCACGTCGAGTGGGGTGATCACGCCACGGTAAGGATTCCCATGGCCGAGCCCCCAGGTTCCTTGCTCGTGCTCATTCGCCTTCTGATTCGGGTCCCCTTTCGCAGCAACAGAGCGCGGCCGCTGCCGCCAGGACCTTGAGCCCCCAGCTAGCCCGGGCGCCCAAGGTCGGGCTTCGAGTTTGCACGCGCGGATAGCCTGAACCAGCCCGAGCTCAAGGTCCGAGCGATGGGGCAGCAGCGCCCTGCGGCATCGGGCGGCAAGACCTACGTCGGCCCTCGACAAGGCGGAGGATGGTGACTCAGGTGAGTTTTTTGGCTTTTCAGTTCGCTCTGCCCCCTCCGTGTCTTTCCTGCTTAGTGCTTGTTCTTGATCGTAGACCTTGAGCGCCCGCGCTCGAGACTTGCACTTTTGACGATGGCTGTTGTCCAGGGCGAGTCCGAGTCCGAGGAGGAGGAGAACGTCTTTGTGCTGGCCCCACGCCGACCTTCACGCCCGACGCGGACCCCCTCGGGGCCTCCAAGCCCGGCCCTGGTTGGTGAGTTCTACCAAGGGGTCGACGATCCGGGCGAGGAGGAAAACCAGCCCGCGACCGGTGAGGATTCTGACCTTGGCGAGGCGAGGCCGTCGCAATGCCGACCCTCGAGGTCGGTCGCGGGGAAGGGCACCAGTGCCACGGTCACCGCCCGCGAGTCGCCCAGCTCACCCGACCACGGCCAGGCGCCAAGTCGCGACGCCACCGCCAGCGAAGCAACACCGCCCGCGAGAGTGTCGCCAGAACCAGCGCGCCAGCAGCCGTCTTTGAGCATCGAGATCGTGGCATCGAGCCATGGAGGTTGTCCGCCATGAGGCCTGCAATGAGCCGGTCATCGCCCCATAGAGCCGGAGGCGGCGGAGCCACGACCCGCAGGTAGGGCCAGCGTTGTTGCCGCCTCCTCCCTGCCGACGGCCGAACCCTCTGGAGGCGGCGAAATCCCAGTCGCGCCGGTGCGGAGCCTAAAGATCTGGCCCATCGCGCGGTGGGGGCGCGGTCGACCTCACCCGGGGCAAGCGATGGGCGGCGAGAGAAATCTCCGTGGCCGTGTCGATGATCACGAAGAATATACTCGCTCACGCTGGAGAATCGACTTCGCGGGTAAGGGTCCCTCCGCGCACCCGTAGCTTGTTAGCATGAGTTCCTGTTTCCTTTTTTAATTCGGGCCACCCTTTACATTGTGAAGGCGATCGACCATGTCTCCTGAAGCACCAAGGCCTTCAAAGCACGCCGATGTCTTTGAGGGGCCTCTGAGCAGCGGTGGGCCGCGGGAGGTGGCCTTCGAGGCTCATCAGGACCATCGAGGTTGATCAAGCGGGCTCGGCGAAGGCGGGAGCTTGTCGATCTTCGCCGAACGATGAGGCGCGGAGGTAGCCTGTGCCGAAGCTCGAGTAGACCAGGGCCTCCGCGCGAGCATGGCTTCAAGGCCGTGGAGTAAGCGCCTGCATGCGCCCAAAGCGCTTCGTGACGGCGAACCAAGGTCGGCGGAGAGAAGGCAGGCAGCTGCGAGCGGCGTCCTCCTGGCGGCGTCCCCGGCGAGGCCAAGGTCTGGAGCTCGAAGAGGCTTAGGCGCACCAATGAAGCGGTTGAGGCCGCGGGCCAAGGTCGGCGATGGAAAGGCGGCTGCGAGAAGCGGCGTCCTCCAGCGGCGTCCCGAGTTCGAGCCAAAATCCTCGAGCTTGAGGGGAAGCTTCAGCCGCGCCAACAAAGCGTTCGAGCCGAGCGGTCCAAATCGGCGCCGGAAAAGCTTCTGCGAGAGAAGGCGTCTCGGGCTCGAGCCAAGACCGGGGCTCGAGGCTTCAGCAGCGTCGAAGCGCGGCGAGGCGTCTAGCCCAACTCGAAGCGAGCAGCGCCCGGCGGATGCCTCCACGCGAGCCCTCGATGCAGTGAGATAGCGACCTTGAGAGCCAAGGTAGCCGAGCTCGAGTAGGAGAAGCTTGCCCATGAGATGGCCGACAGTAGAAAGCGTTTTAGAGCAAAATGTTCTAGCAGAGCCAAATTCCTTTTGGAGAACAAAGAAAGACTTTTGTCTTGGTATAATTTCATAGTCGAGGATATTTGGAGTTCGCCCTTGTCGTTCTTAGTCCGAGGCTTCTTAGGTCGTGCGTTGATGCGGTATCCTCACCCACCACATGGGTGTTTGTTTCAAGCAATAATTTATATGGGGCTATCTTATTTGGATCAAGAACTTCGATGGTAGCACAAGACACGGAAATTATCTGAGTTCGGGCTCTCGCGGTGGAGATAATACCTAGTCTGTGCTCTGGAATTATATGTAGCTAGCTTATAGTGATGATGTTGTCCGTGCTTTATGCCTCCCGCCCCTCCTTTATATAGCGAGAGGAGGCGGTTACAAAGTCCCACTCGAGATCTGAGATGGAGATTGTATCTCTTTCCTTATCCGTTATACATGATAGCGGCTAGGATTACAATTGTATCCTCCTAAGCGAGGTTGGTTTCCATCTTGGGGTTTCCTTGCTACGCATGGCGGCTTTGCCTCTGGGCAATACCCATCTTCATGCGATCGGCTTGGCCCATCCCTCTGGGTGGTCCTCACGGCTGCCATGCAGAATCTGAGAGTCTATATACTCCTGATGGCCCCAGAGTGCTTTGCGATCGAATTCACGCCTTCTTGGTCGCATGACCCGAGTCACGCTTCACGCCTAGTTTTCCGATTCTTGATGTAGTTTCCCAACTTGTTTTCCTTTCGGTAGAGTGCCCATTGTAGGCAAAGAGATCGTGAAGGACTCAATAGAGCTCCATGCGTTGAATTATATCCGGCCGTCGCGGTGTCTGACCCGATGGCCCATCATGGGGCATCCGTATCCCAAACGATATCACGAGAGGTCAAAACGCTTTTCTGCTCAAAGCGAAACTTCGGCGTCGCTCCTTTAAATTCATTAAATCGTCGAAGTTGTTGATGTCGTCGTTGAAGCGTTGGCCCACATCGTCGCCTCCAAATTTAATAGCCACGAAACCATGTATATGCGAGATCATAGGCAATGTAAAAATAATTCACTTTCGGATGTGGTGTCCATTGGTTTATATATAATTTTAGAGTTTTTACTCCTTTTTCTTATTGATTTTGAATTCATCCGAGTGGTTTGACTCCTTTTGTTTTAAGCACTCTGCTGACTAGTCTAGCCCGGCGTCGGGAGTCGGCTCATGGCTCTTTTTCCCAGAACGCGCTTTGGGTGACTAAAGTTCACCGTTCATGGGGTTAGAGCTTCACAACTTCGGAATGCCTTTTCGGATTTATTTGCAATCATTAAGAAAAAGATGTGCTTGCTGCACACTATTAGGTGTAGCCCCGACTTCTTTGCTAGTTGTGGATTAACTAAGTAGCAAGTCAATTGAATAAAAATTCGACACATGGCATCTCTTGAAACAAGTAATCTTCCCGAGTGAGTTAGCATGCATAACACTATTAGGTGTAGCCCCGACTTCTTTGCTTAGTTGTGGATTAACTAAGTAGCAAGTCAAGAAAGCCAACAATTTTATTTATAATGACATAATTGAGTAAAAGCGACTTAGGCGCTTTATGCTCCATATGTTCTTGACGATCGTCTTGTCCTTGCTCGTGGCGCGAGCATAGGCTCGTGGCCGTGCGAAAATGCCTTCGAAGCGCGATCGTAGGCTCGTGGCCGTGTGAAAGTGGCGCTTTAGGGTCTGGCGTTGGCTCTTAGCGTCTGAAGGTGGCCTTCGAAGCCGGGCGTGGCTCGCGTGGCGTCGTGCGAAAGGTGGCGCTTCGAAGTGGCGTGGCTTAATGGCGTCGTGCGAGGTGGCGCTTCGGGCCGGGCGTAGGCTCGTGGCCGTCGAAAAGTGGCGCTTCGTAGCGGCTGGCGTGGCTTGGCCGCGTGCGGAGGTGGCGCTTCGGGCGCCGGGCGTAGGCTTCGTGGTCGTGGCCGAGGTGGCACTTTTCGCCGGGCGTAACGCTTGTGGCTCTGCGAGGTGGCGCTTCGGGCTGGCGTAAACTCGTGTCGTCTTGAGAGTGGCCTTCGAAGCGTGGCGTGGCTCTTAGCGTGCGGATGTGGCGCTTCGAAGCGGGCGTAAACTCGTGGCCGTCTTGGTGGCGCTCGGCGCTGGCGTGGCTCTTGGCGTGCCTAATGTGGCGCTTCGAAGCTGGCGTGGCTCTTAGCGTGCGAATGTGGCGCTTCGAAGCGGGCGTAAGCTCTTAGCCATGCGAATGTGGCGCTTCGGCTGGCGTGGCTCTTGATCATGCGAATGTGGCGCTGGCGTGGCGTGAGCTCGTGGCGTCTTGAGGTGGCGCTTCGGTATCGCGTGCGTGGCTCTTGGCGTGCGAATGTGGCGCTTCGAAGCGGCGTAGGCTCGTGGCGCTGCGAGGTGGCGCTTCGGCGCCGGGGCGTGGGCTCGTGGCGTCTGCGGAGTTGGCGCTTCGGCGCGGCGTGGCTTCGTGGCGTGCGGAGTTGGCTCTCGGCGCGGCGTGGCTCGTGGTCGTGCCAAAGTTGGCGCTTAGGCTCGTGGCGATCTTGGAGGTGGCGCTCTGGGTTGTTCGTAGTAGCAAAAAAGAGGGTCGGTGGCGGTACAGCCCGAGTTTGAATGTCGGCGAATCGATCGGTGGAAGCGCCGAGTTTAGTGCCTCCATGCATTATATGTGTCGGGCTTAATCTCGGCACGAAATAATTTCTGAAACAATAATCGAGAGGAATCTGAGTAGTATATATCTTTTTGCAAAAACTACCCGAGTGATCCGAATAATTTTTAAGCCACTCGGATATATATAAAAATTAAGCTGCATTTTTGAATGCATAATTTAAATATTAAAAGACTTAGGCATTAGCTCGCCGACTAATTTTGGCCTGGTTCCAAGTGGTCGGATGGCCGAGCTCTGTTTCCCTCGATTTGATTGCTTCTCCATGGGAATTAATGCTGTGGCGTGCGTGTCTTGAACTCCTAGGGCGTGAGCATAGCACCTCCACGATGACCTTGCCGAGAAGGTTTACATTGCTTCTCGTCCTCGGTGGTTCAGCCGAACTCGCTGGTCTTCTACTTGACTCGAAGCGAAGTCGTCTAAAGTTTCTTGAGCGGTTCTCGGCTTGAAGCGAGCAGCTTCGCCGAGATGTCGGCTCGGCGAATCGGCGATTTTTACGACTGAATCTTCCGAGCTGCGGGCGTCGCGTGAAGACCAAGCCGCGCGAAGCTGTGATTTTTGAGCGATGTGGAGCAGCCGCCGCAAATTATCTAGTTCAGAGTCTTTTCACTTGGTGCTGCCAAAATCTCCCGCCGTCGGCCACAAATTATCTAATCGTTTGTTGGTTGTACTGCCGCCGGCCAGGGCAGCACATGTTGCATGCATGCATCGATCTTCAAGTTTGGCTGACGTTGATTCTTTTTCCCCGCGAGCACTGACCACCAAGAACGCCAAGGATCCAAGACCTGCGTGTGCACTGTAGCTCCACGGGTACTGTAGCATCGCGCTACTGTAGCGGTGCGATTACTGTAGTGCCGAAGTTTCGCATCGCGCTGCTCTCTGTTTCTTCTTTCCTTCCTATGCTTCTGCAACTCCAGCCGCCGATCTCCTTTCTTTTCTCTTCGGCCTGCATGCATAGAACAAAACCACAATCGTGATCTCCGAACGCCGACTAAAAACCAATCTAGCCGCACGCCTTCTAGTCGGCTGGAAAGCGCCTTGCATGCATGCACTCGGAGACTTCTAGTCGCCAGCGAGAAATCACGAGGACGCTGCCCAACGAGTGCTCTCCGGCCGCAGGATTATCTAGTCGCTAAGGAGCACCTCTTGCATGCATGCATGATTGCAGAAGAACAGTCGCCGGCAGCAAAAAACTATTTTCGCATGAAAAACGGCCAGCCTCCAGCCGCCGCCAAAGCTGTCGAAGATCGCCATCGAGCTCGACGAATTGATCTTGACGCTGCCCCTACCTGGCGCGCCAAGCCGCCGTGTTTGTTACGGCAATAATTTATATGGGGCTATCGCTGGATCAAGAACTTCGATGGTAGCACAAGACACGGAAATTATCTGAGTTCGGGCTCTCGCGGTGGAGATAATACCCTAGTCTGTGCTCGGAATTATATGTAGCTAGCTTATAGGCGATGATGTTGTCCGTGCTTTATGCCTCCCGCCCCTCCTTTATATAGCGGAGGAGGCGGTTACAAAGTCCCTTTCGGATCTGAGGTGGAGATTGTATCTCTTTCATATCCGTTATACATGATAGCGGCTAGGATTACAATTGTATCCTCCTAAGCGAGGTTGGTTTCCATCTTGGGGTTTCCTTCTTTGCGCATGGCGGCTTTGCCTCTGGGCAATACCCATCTTCATGCAGTCGGCTTGACCCATCCCCTCCTGGGTGGTCCTCACGGCCTGCCATGCAGATACCTGGGGTCTATATACTCCACAAGCCCCCGTTGGGTCTAAGGTCGAGCAGCGCTGGCCTTGGACACAAGACTTAGACTCAGGCAATCGATCACGACCTGCAGAGTTGAGGAAGGGTTCGCAGGGAAAGAACGTGACAAAAGCGAGTTCAATAAAGAGATGGTCGCACCCAGACTAACGTTCGAATCACGACCACGACCACGCACACTACGGTCAAAACCGCGAGGCTTTTGGCTCGAGCCCGGGCACAGGGGAGAGCCAGATTGCGAATAGATTCGGCTTACGCTTAGCTCGACCACTGGGGGTGAACGTTAAGCTCGCGGGGCTTTAGACCAAGAGCGAGTCTTGCTTGATGCATGAAGGTCGTGCTCGAGCAGTATCGGAAACAATAGCGATGTAGTTACAAGCGAAAAAGTTATAAGGGCGAGAATAGAAGAACGACTTTCTTGAAATTTTAAGGTATAGAGTTTACACATAAACTTTCGAAGATCTATGTTCCACGAGCTAGAAGCTCTCTGCCATCGGGCATCGCTAGCCGTGGCCCCGTGCGATCTGTTGAAACGACTCTATAGGGGCCCTCCCACCACGGGATAGCTTGTTGGTGTTGGGCGAGCCTGAATTAGATCTCGGGGCTAGGTCGCCAACAAGGAGCTTCTAGGTCGTACGATCGAGACGCATGTCTGCGAAGAGCTTGCGGTGTCGTTGATCGTGAGCGATGCACGACATCTTACTTCTTCTGCGAGGTAAAGTCGAGACCGTTCGTGCTCGAAGTCGACTGGTCGACCAAAGGCGACCTGGCGAGCCAGTAGTAACCTCGGGAGGCGGGGCGGCCGATGCGAACACGAGCTAGAAGGGAGTGGACCCTGTGGCTCGGCTAACTGTGGTAGGAATAGACCATAAGACGGTGGGAAGTTCGTCCACGCAGGTCTTGCCGTAGCGTTCGAGCTCATCTGCAACTTGTTTCTTGACGCCCTGGACGATTTGGCCGTTGGCGCGTTCCGCCTCTCCGTTGCTCTGGGGGTGAGCCACAGAAGCAAAGCACACTTTGATGCCGAGGCCCTCGCAAAACTCCCGAACAACTCAGCGTAAACCGAGTACGTTGTCGGTGATAATCTTGCATGGGACCCGTGCCTAGTGACCACGAACAAGCGGAAGAAAGCAGACGGCCTTGCGGCGGTGATGGTCGAGACCGGCTCGGCTTCAATCCACTTGGTAAAGTGTCCTGACAATGAATGAAACTTCTTACCGCCGATTGCTCGAGAAAAGGGCGAGGATGTCCAGCCCAGGTCGAGAAGGGCGAACAAGCGGGATAGTCAAGCGGCGTATCTTGGGTTGATCGACTTCGGGCGTGAAAGCGGCATGCTCGGCAGTCGCGGACAATGTCACGAGCATCTGAAGCGCCGAAGGCGATAATACCCATACGGAATGCCTTGCGACCATCGCCTCTGTCTGAAGAGTACGCTCATGAGCTGAATGAATGTCATTTAACAGTGCTTACCCTCCTCCGTAGAGATGCACCGTGTCGAATGCGAAAATGTTCCGCTTGTAGGCGTCCCAAGCGAGCATGTACAAACTTGCGGCGCTTGTCCTTCTCTCGGCGGTCGGGTGGTAGGTCGCCTTGCAAGGAAGTTAAGGATTGGCTCGGCCAGGGAGAGTACCTTCCGACCACGGCGAGCAAGACCTTACAGGAAGAGATCGAGGAGCCACCATGGTCTCGAGGATGATATCGGACGGGACCTCGTCGTCGGAGGAGGCGAGCTTGGAGAGGAGTCGGCACCGTGTTGTCTCTCCTTGGTATGTCTTTGGAGCTTGAGTTACGAAACCATTTCTCCATCTTGCGCACCTCGGCTGGGGTATGCGCCATTGAGTCGTCCGAAACCTTAATACTCCTTGTTGTCTTGATTGATGACGAGTTGAGAGTCGCCTTTAATGACCAACCGACGACGCCTAATGCTTTGCAAGCTCGTAGGCCCTGTGAGGGCTTCATACTCGCCACGTTGTTGGTATTTGGAAACTCAAAGCGAACTCATTACCTCAAGTGGTCGCCGCAGCAGTGAGAATAAGAATCGGCCCGGCGCTTGAAGGACCTCGAGCCATCGAAGAACATGGTCCAGGGCTTTTCTTCCTGGACCTCTGGATCGGGCGCAGGTTGCGACGTCTGCTCGACCACGAAGTCGGCAAGCGCCTGCGACTTGATGGCCGTTCGGGCTACGACCTGGATATCGAATGCCGCCAACTCCATAGCCCACTTGGAGATTCGCCCGCCACCTTCTGAGTTCCGCAAGATGTCCCCGAGCGGAAAGTTGCTCGGGACGACCACAGAGTGCACCTGGAAATAATGTCGAAGCTTGCGCGAAGCCATGAGAAGAAGCGTCTGGCGGTTTTGTACTGCGGGTAGCGTTCCTTGGCCGTGCAAGACTTCATCGACATAATAGATCGGGTGCTCTTGGGATCCCTTCGGCCACCGGGGCGGCAGACAACTTGGCGGTGGCATAAGGTAGAGCGACAACTTTTCGCCGGGTTGCGGGGTAAATGGCGAGGTGGGGTCGGCAGTATACCTTTAGCTCGTCAAAGGATCGTTGTGCCTCGGCGTCCACTCGAAGCTCCATGCTTGCGCGAGCTCGAAGAACGGAAGCCAGCTCGCCGAGCCTCGAGATGAACTGCTGAGGGCAGCCATGTGGCCTGTGAGGCTTTGCACCTGCTTGACCGAGGTCGGGGGCGCCATCCTCTCGATCGCCTCGATCTTTTACGGGTTGGTCAACCCCGAGCCCCGATCATGTAGCCGAGCACCTTCCACGGCGCGGCGCGAACCGCGCACTTCTCGGGGTTGAGCTTGATCTTGTGCTGTTCGGGTTGTTGAAGGTTTCCTCGAGGTCGCGACGTGGTCGCCCTCGGAGGGCTCTTAGCGATGATGTCGTCCACGTAGACCTCAAGGTTGTGACCGATCACGGGGTCGACGTCTTGGTCATCGAGCGCCGGAACGTGGCCCCGTGTTATGTAGACCAAACGACATGGTCGTGTAGCGATGAGTGCGAGCGGGGTGATGAGCGGCGTCTTGCTCTCGTCGTCGACCGCCGGTTTGATCGATGGTACCACTGAATAGGCGTCAAAAAGCTTAGCATCTTGGCGTTTGCGGTGGAGTCAACGATCAGTCGATCGCGGAGCGCGAAGTTGTCGCCGGGCGGGCGAGTTCAATCCCGTGTGATCCACGCACATTCTCCACTTTCGCCCTTCTTACGGGCGATGGCCGGGTTGGCGGCCACTCGAGTAGTCGATCTCGCGAATGAAGCCGGCCTTCAAGAGCTTGTCAAGGTTGTCCTTGATGACCGCGACCTTTCGGGGAGAGCAGCGACGCTTAGCGGCGCCTGGTCGAGAGTCGGGTCTCACCCGCAATTTGTGCTCGATCACCTCCCCGGGGCGCGAGCATGTCCGCAGCTCCCAGCGAATATGCCCTTGTTGGCGCGGAGAAAGTGACGAGCTCGAGTTCTATTTGGAACTCGGCTCGTTCGAGACATAGATACATCTGGTCGGGTCGCCTTCCTCGGCGGCCTGACCTTTGTCCCCCAATTGGGCCGGATTCTTGCCTTCGACGAAGCGCTCTTCACCATCGCATCCGGCCTCATTGGGCGGCATCGGCGAGGCGAGCCTTGGTCTCGCACTGTGTGCCGCTGTCGGTTGTTAATCTTGCTAATCGTTAATTAATCCTGGCTACTTACGATTGCAAAACGCAGGGCAAAGCGGAAAAGCACCTCCTAAGCGATTGCAAAAAAGTAACAAAAATTGAAAAAGCTGAAAAAATACCGAGAGTGTCGCTGAGCCAAAGAATTCGTCGATTCGTGTTAATTTTATGAACCGCGTGAATTGAAGTGTCAATCTGTGAATTGCCATCGAATTAGGTGTCACACAGCCAAATTTCCCCTTCTTTGTGTGGCCAATGATGTTAGCACGGTGCTAATGTGGACGTCGTACTTGGAATTGTGAAGTTCTTTGTAGCTGATTTGTACGGTGACCTTTTCTTTCGGTATTGAAAATTGGTGATTGCCTGCTAAAAAAGAGGGAGGAATGATTGAGATCCCCTAAGGTTGGTCATTTCCCATGGTGTCCACCATTTATTTTCGATCGAACACTTTGAATTCTAAATTAACCAAGTGAAGAAATCCTCGATTCCAAAATTGCACAACTTTTAAACATTGGATTGGAGATCAAAATACTCCTTTCTACATGCTTTTGTAACTCCATGATATTAGCTCGTAAAAGACAATCATACAATGTTATTGTTTTTAAAACAACATTAAAAAGACTTTGTAAATATCAATAAATTAGTGATTATAGGTAAGCATGGCATCTAAACAGTGTGCACAGAGAACCATTCGGGTGGTAAGAGTGAGGCCAACCTTATTAGTTACATCTGTCTGATTTGATCGTATATATGTTCCCTCAAATTTTTGCATGAAACATCGTAATACTAATACACCACAAGTTGCAGAAAGAACACAAATGTTCTTTCCCAAGCTCACCAAAATACATGAGGATCATGGGTACGGCGTACAGATTTGTACATTTCAACTACATTGTTAGGACAAGTAATCAACTAAAATGCTAAACAAACGTTTTTTTTTCAAAATTATTCATCGCTGTGCCTTTCGCGATAGAGGATGGTTCATTTTTGCAAACTCATTTGCAGGAGACTAATTTTGCAAAAAAAGAAAAACAAAGTAAATAGGACTAGACAAGCACATTGTTCACAAGTGTTGTGGTACTTTTATCGATTAACGAACTTCAATAAGAAAATACATGTAGGATTCAATGGTCACGGTTTCTACGTAGTTGGTAGTATAACTGCAACTTAAATAGTCGCTGTCGGCGTACTTTACGCCAGGGTACTCTCTTCACCGCAGATAAGTAAGACCACGTGGCGGTTTAGCGGTGGCGACGATCGAACCTGTCCGCGGCGAAGCGGACCACGTGGCGATGCAGCGGTGGCGAGCGATCGAACCCTACTCGCCGGGCGTCTGGCCCATAATGACTGGCGGCGAATGGGCGATCGAGCCTGCTTTCGTGGCGTCGGCCGAGTGGTCTGGCGAGCGGTGAGCGTCGAGCCACCTTCACGGGCGTCGGCCCGTCGTGACCTAGCGAGTAAGTGATCGTCGAGCCACCTTTCATGGGTGTTAGCCCCGGCGGTCGAGGCGGCGGTGGGCGTTCGAGGCCCTCTCGCCACGCGTGGCCACGTGGCGGCTGGCGGCGGCGGTGTGCTCGAGGCCCTCTCGCCGCCACCACGGTGACCAAAAGAATGAGAAGAAGGCTTCGCCTCGAAGTCTTTTTCCCTTGACACACTGTGTCAGAGCCATTAATTGCGAAGAGATCTGCTGTCGACACGACGACGGCCCATCCCTCTGACGCCTCTCACTTAACCCGTCGCAGGAAAGTCATATCCCAGGCGGACCGGGTGAAGCCACACAGAGACATTAAATGGGGTTTGAAGGATAAGACTATAGTGATGGGTGTAATAAATGAATCGTGGATCAATATGATAAGACCACAGTGATGGGTGTAATAAATGACTCATAGGTCAGTATGATGTCAACCTCTCACCTGCCCGAGCTAGCCCAGTCTATATAAGGAAGCTCTGGTGCATAGGGAAGGGGGGTCGAAAGACTTAGCGAAAAAAGAGAAGAACGAAGAGCCTTGTAACCAGCTCAAGACACATCAACAAAGATCTAGCAGGACGTAGGGCTATTACTCACACTGGGGGGCTGAATCTGGATACATCGCTGTGTTTTTTGATCTGTTGATCCCCGGAGTCCTTCGCGCGAGAGTTATTAGGGTTTCCGACTACGAAGACGCCCTCTACCGAACCTTAACCTCCGCCCTTGGAGGATACCCTGTTCGCTGACAGGATCCTGATTGGCGAAATACGTCGACAGTCGTGGTATCGACTATCGAATACAAATCACTATATTATAAGTACTATACTAGTAGATCCGATCCCCTGATTATTAGAATACACGGTCGAGATCGACCGCTGCAGATCTCTGTTCGGACCCGGTCCAAGACACTAATCCCACCCGCCACTCGCGCGTGACGGCTGACGCTAGTTGGTTAATGTCAACGGGTTGGGCAGCGCGGCATCAAGCCGCAAGCCCACAACCCGTGGGTTCGAGCCTAACTCCACTGGCAACAGGAGACCCCGAGTAGGAAAAGCCCTCTCCTTTCGAAATGCTGTGAGGCCACGTCGTGGGGTTTTGCTTGCTTCCCCCAGCTGCAAAGCCGAGCACCCGGGGAGAGGACGGGAGCCATGGAGATCGGGCAGTGTCCGGCGAGCAGCGCCTTCAAGGAGCACCAGAAGATCTACCAGGAGTGGTTCGCCTTCGCGGACTCAGGTCCAATCCCAATCTCCTGTTGCCTCCATCAATCCCCGACCCGTCGTTGTTTGTTATCTGATTGATCCCTTGTTCTCGACGGGCTGATGGGTCCAACCGACGCCGCGCGCAGATGGCGACGGCCGCATCACGGGCCCCGACGCCATCAAGTTCTTCGCCATGTCCAAGCTCTCCCGCCCCGACCTCAAGCAGGTACCGGTTCTTGCTGTTCCTTCTCCCTACGGTTCTTGTGTTGCTTCTTAGTTCTTGATTTCTAGTGGACTGTTTCCGTGAAACTGTGTTGCGTCTTAAGGTCTGGGCTATCGCGGACTCCAAGCGGCAGGGGTACCTAGGTTTCGGCGAATTCGTCACGGCAATGCAGGTTTTCCTTGTCTATTCGACGTATTCAATCACACTGTGTGCTGCCGCCGGAAGGTTTGGGTTTTTGTCGATTAATAATGTGTTTGTTGTAATTGACAGCTTGTCTCTCTGGCGCAAGCGGGGAATGAGATCACTCAAGACAGCCTTAAACGCGATGGTTGTAGTTAGCTGCCAAAGCTTCCTTGATATTTTATATTTATTCGTTTGCTGCTACTTAGTTTAAGCAGATTTCTGACAGATCTGAACAGCTTGAATTATCCAGTGATGGAAGGTTTGGATGCTCTACTTGCAGTAAGCCTATTATTTCTCAATACCATGTCTTCACCATGTGCGTGCTTTATCCCACTACCATGTAAGAGTGACAATAACAACTTTTCAGAAATCCAAGCATCTGGTAAAGAGAGTCGATCCAGATATCGATGGTAAGGAGTGTATCCTTAAAATAGGTAGTCATGCTGGGAGAAATCTATGAAGCAAACCATTAATATTTGTGCAGGATTTCCTCAGACACAATCACCTTCGACAAACCAATGGTTCAGCTCAAAGTCATCAAAGAAGGTAGTATTTATGTTCTGTTTTCAGGTTTCTATGATATTTGT